>LR738715.1:76397288-76407402 GCA_902687465.1 Secale cereale | reverse complement strand
GGGGGGGGGGTAGGGAAGCTGGTATAGCCAGGGACTAAGAGAAGCTGCAAGTTCATTAGAAGTTACCTCATTGGGCCTCTTTACTGAGGAACTGCATGCAACCTCTTGCACAAGATCAATCCACTTCTCCTTCTCAGTTTGTTCGCCATCTCGAGCTAATATCTATGAAATGACAAAGATTTTGCAGTCAATAATTGCTAGACAGTTGACAGGCAATAGCCATTAAGAAAAGCACCTTTCCCATCTCGACATCACCAACACAATCACAGAATGACTGGAATGCAATTAACAACGATCTGCAAAACATGAGGTAACAACTTTCTGGTAATCATTTCACATTAGCCTTCATATATAAAATTAAGATTTCAGAAAGTCAGTCTAATTTTCACCGTAGAAGCTCATTGCGGCCTAATTCAGCAAGACCGTGAAGACCTCCCAGCTTCAGTATAAGTGCAGAAAGGACAGAAGGGTAACTTTGCTCAACTGCTTGTTTCCCGACCTTCCCACCACCTCTGAAGTTTCGATATTTTCAAGTAAATGAGATCAGCAGATGAAAGAAATCCAGTTGTCCGCCATTAATCAACATCAACAGTCAAGTCATCAAATGGAGAACCATACCTCAGGAATGCATTGAGAGCGAACATAGTTGCTTGTAGAATACAGTCATCAGCTGATGACTCCGAGTTAATTTCCCCTTTTTCTGAATCATTTGTTGCAACAGGTTCTTTGTGAAGTATAGATAAAATGTACTCTAGAAAAAGAGTAGCCAGCACCTTATGCTGGGAGAAAACCTGAAACCAGGGAAAAACATCAAACACATAATAAGATGTGTATCTGTAGAATTCACCTACCCAATCGCTGCATAATTGCAGTTGCCATTCAATCTGGAATTATTATCATACAAACTAGTCCAAGTAAACTATATTACTGTCGGGGCCTCCCCTACAGTTTCGGTTCAAAAGTCCAAGTAAAATATTTATGCATGTCATTACTATATGAACAGGCAAATATAAAGAACGGAAATGCAGAAGAAACGTAACTCATCGAATTACAACCTTTTCAACTAAATGAACAATATACAATTCGGCTCGCCTTAGACTTTCTAGAAAAAAATTAGATAATATCTTATTAAAAAAAATCCTATCACATATATGGAATATCTCAAATCAGGGCGGATATAGCACACGTTTCTTAGAAGGAATAAAGTGCAATGTATACCTATCAATTTCCTAGGAACTTATCAATATGAACAAAAATTCAAAAAATATAATGTGCCCTGCAAGTCCTGATTATAACGGTCTATAAATGTATGAATAGTAGAAGTCATTAACATATTAATATACATTTTAAATAAGATCACGTGATTATGCTGAGCAGGGTTATGGTCTATAATGAATGCGCACCCCATTTGTATGATACGAAGGAGTAACACATACATGTGCCTATTAATATACTGTATAACTGAATGCAATTAAAATACAAATACAAGTCGTTGAAAACTTGCATAATACAGATGCCCAGGCTCAGCCCAAATACTAGTATCAAATACATGTGCCTACCAATATACTGTATAACTGAATGCAGCGAGGATACAAGTCGTTGAAAAGTTGCATAATACATATGCCCGGGCTTGGCGCAAATACTTACATAAAAAACATCTTGTATAGCCCAACCGCCACGAATTCTTGTTATGTCCTTTGTACAAATATCTCGCCCAGCCACAAATAGAACTTCATCAAAGACCACAATGTGGTTGGTATTTTCTGCTAAGCATGATATCTATACAAGTCAAAGGTAATAACTGATTGTGGGAATAATCCTTGAAATGAATATTAGTATTGAAAATGATAGACACAAGAAAATGATAATGGATACTGCATTGAGAACTTCTTGGCGCGAGTGCTTGTCGGTAAGAGCAACAGCTGATGAGAGCAGAGATTGTGTTGTCCTGTAACATCACAAGTGAGATCTTAGCAATATTCGAATCAAAAGGTAACATAAAAAGAGGTAATGCACTGTGTTTCTTTTTGAGAAAAATCAGGCCAGTAACACTCTCCAAAGGTGTATAATTAACAAAACAAGAGTTGGACGAATTTGATACGGGAGCATCGGCCCTGTACGCGAAGCGTGGGGTGTAGCCCAGGCAGGAATGAGGAGATCAAACAGTCAAAACCACGCAGAACTGATGATCCAACAGCCGAAAACGCTCATGGCCTGAGATGGCTCGAAAGCTGGGCAGTTGTGATGTCCCTAAATTAGATTGTAATAGATGGTCATTGCTGGATGACAGTTGCACTCTGTTTGCTCGGTAATGACAGTATGCATGTTACTTTTTCAAAACTAACCAAAATATCCTTATGTGATATTCTTTTTAGTTGAGATTTTTCCGATATACTCCCTCCGTCCCAAAATAAGTGACGCAACTTTACACT
This sequence comes from Secale cereale, assembly GCA_902687465.1. Taxonomy (NCBI): domain Eukaryota; kingdom Viridiplantae; phylum Streptophyta; class Magnoliopsida; order Poales; family Poaceae; genus Secale; species Secale cereale. The sequence goes on along the minus strand of LR738715.1, from coordinate 76,404,970 downwards.
AACATTGTACTAAAGTTAGTACAAAGTTGAGTCACTTATTTTGGGACGGAGGGAGTAGTAACTAGTGAGGCATCTCCAGAGATTCAATGTCCACAGCCCCACTCAGGCCAACATGATGTCATCGCGTCCTGAAGTTGCCATGCGATTCACACCCTGTATATCCTCAACAGAGATGGTGGACATTTTGGTATTTTCCACTATCATATTGTTGTTTTCAAGCATACACGATTCACACCCAAATTACGACATTGTAGGATGCTTCTCAGCTAATTCCCACTTCTATAAACTAACCTCAGTACATCAGCTTCACGTAGATCCTTGCCTCTTCTGATAATAAATACTATAATAGCTTGAATGGAACCATCTGCTGATTGCTTCACTTTATCACATGCCGCTAACGTGCAAGAGTGTAGCAAGACAACCAGCTATAAAGTACAGAGAAAATCTGTCAATAACTATAATGACATTCTTCAATTACAATCAAATTTCAGCTAATACTGTTTACCTCATCCTTAGATAGTAGAATACACACAGAGGAGACAACTCTATGAAATACTTCGATCTGATCAACAGATGCCTTCAAAGGAAAGAGAAAGATGGGTTTTAACATTTGCTCACAGAAGAGGATTTAATGAATGGTAAATTAATACAGCCACTCACCCTTCTGATGATGGAGACTATGTCCTCTAGGGAGGACAAAGCACCGTATGAAGATTCTAGATCGATGTCATTAGCAGATGTCTTCTGCTTTGGAAGTGACAGTGATATATTGAAGAAAAGTGCAATGATCTGCAGCAGGAAAAGCACATGAAAAAGATAAATTTATGAGCTCATTTTCTGTGTATAAAGAGAAATTTTAACTGTTCAGGTTTATGGCGTAGATCTTTGTGTTATCTTCTGCAAAACATGGCTGTTTTCAACAGAACCATGTAACTATGTTATGCTGCACAATCCAGATTATTAGGGAACTAGTCTCTCAATATTCTTTTGTGTACCACACTGCAACCAGAAGGCCTAGAAAATGGCACATTGAACAGATGAAATGAGCTGTGGCAGGTAAAGGAACGCAAACCGGCTACTTTCCACACAAACCTGAATCGCAACTTTCCTAACTTCATCATCTGTATCAGCACAACGAGGTAGATATGCCATTATTCTCTCGCCCAAGCTTAATGAATCTCGGTTCGGCAACACAAATGCAGCTGGTACAAAATAAAAAGAAGTCTTGACCTACTGGGAGATCACAATCATACAATTGCAGTGACAATCCAAGCAAAAATTTCCAACATACATGGCAAACTTGATGAGACCCTAGGCCCTCCCTGATCAATTTGCTTTAGGCTCAAAGTTGGATAGGAGCCCGATGCACCAAATCCACTAGAACAAAGATTGCGAAACTTTACTAACACCTCATGTACAGCAACACATCCCCTTCTTCTCTGGTGTTCTGCAGATGCTGAAACATATGGATCGAGTTGTCTAAGAATATGCAACAGCTGCTCTGCTCTGCTTCGGCCATCTTCACCGCTGATAAAGATCAAAATGATCATAACACAATAAGAAAAAGTGCAAGCAAGTAGTAGAAGGAACAGAACAGAACAGAAGAAATTGAAGCATGACAGGCAAAACTAATCTGAAAAAACAGATTTACTCCCTCCGTCCCATAATGTAAGACGCTTTTCGACACTACACTAGTGTCGAAAAGTGTCTTACATTATGGGACGGAGGGAGTACTTATTAAAAAGTGAGCTTAAGCATTACCTAGTTAGCAGAATGGCACCTAACAGAATAATGAGGTTTGTTATCAGGCTCTCAACAATGTTTGAGGGCTCAGTTGGCAAAGCAAAAAAACCTAAGGTTGCCTGAAAATGGAAAATAAAACAACTCAAAATCATATGTGTTATGCAAGTAACTGAAACTAAAATCATATTGCCATAGTTCTGTAACGTTCGCAACTGCAAAGCAGACCTTCATGACACGATTTCTTGTTTCCATAGGTAACCTTGGCTCTATTGAAACCAGAGTAGTACAAGCACTCAAAGCAACACTCTGCATACATAAGAAGATTTAATGAACAGATCCATCAAACTCAAGCAGCTAGTAAACATATTATAGCGAATAAGTCGTTATAACTTGAGTTCATACTTGTGTTTGCAGAAGCTCAATGCTGAAATCAACGAGATCATCACTTTGATCCCTTCCCATTAGAGTTAGCACATACTCCAGCAACTGATCTCTTCGTTTCAGTGGGAAAGAAATTCCTATTTCAGCAGCACTAATAACAGCCCGGCCTAGAAATTAACAATAATCATGTAAGATAAATAGACCCCAAAAAGTGTATAATTGATGTAAGCTGGAACTCAGAAATTTTAACTGCTGGGTTAAATACACAGAACTAATTAGTCATGTCAGATGCATTCAAAATATCTAGGTCAACTAAGCAAACTAAGCCTTCCTTAACTAACAGAAGACATCAAATTCTCGAACAATTATTTTTAAGAATCTCCTAGAATCCACAATTAATACTTTCTTTATTCTCTCAATTGAAGAAGTAATTGGAAAATAAAACAGCAAGTACAAACATGAGTAATAAACCCCAATATAGACTGGTACGATTCAATGCAACATTTTGTTCACTCAGGTCATAGTTCTATAGTTGGAATTCAGTTCATTGTTGGAGCCATGCATGTAATAGACAAATTGACATTGTACAGGTGCCAGACTAATAGAAATATTCCATTTCCATTATGAACTAGTAGTACTTGTTAAAGAGGAGATAGAGAGATAAGAAATCGTTACAAGCCAACAAGAATTCTCGAGTAGCGAATATAAAATATGAGACATGGGTCCAATGATGCGGGGAGGGCAGATCCGTTTGGCACTGTAGCTTTACGGAATATCTGAACTTGATGTGTTCATGATGATGTCGAAACCACCTTAAGAAAGCCATTTCCATAAGGAAACAGCTGTACTGCCAATACATTCTGTCTGGGTGAGGTTTTAAGCTCATTCTCAAGTCATAGTTGCTTTTGCTTTGTTCAACAATACCGTGCAATAGTGTTTTAAGTACAAGAATTAAGTGAAATCTGGCATTTATATGAATTATGCTAGCTCGATGAAATCTCGGCCGATTTCACTAAGGTCAGTTGGTAACTAGATTTTTCAGAATCTGTGACACGGCAGCTTACCACAAGTCTTGCTAAAATAGATATGAACTACAAACATGATATGTACAAACGAATGTAAAACACAAAATCAGATGTTGAGGCTAACAAGTCAACTACTGCAAGAAAATAGCAAATATAAATTGTGCTAAAGCAGAGGAACGGAATTCATTTCAGAACTAAATTCTACCAAAAACAAGAAAAGACATGCAGCCTTCTCATAAAGAAAAATACCTAAAAGGTCAATTGCAGTAATGACAGCTTGTTTTGCAGTAGGATGTTGAACATGAAGGAATCTTCCAAGCATATCAGTCCCCTGAGTACAAGGTAAGTAGAGTAAAGATAGAGATAAAAATACATATCAGATTTGCTGGCCACAGGCTAAGAAATAATGAAAATATCTGTTGTGATGTGATTAATGTGTGCTCAAACATAATGTGATGCAGGATCAGGGAAGTGCATCTGGTGCACCTATGTCGACATGAGCCTGTTTGGGGCAAGTACGAAATATATTATGATCATGCATTGCACTCAGCCACTCAAAAGTGAGTTCAAGACCACAAATGCTCCCTCGGTCCTATAATATAAGGTGTTATTACAGCTGTTGCACTCATATATTGGTTGTAATAACATCTTATATTATGGGACGGAGGGAGTATCATTTATCAGAGTAGTCATCTTTATATAGCAGAAATAAAGACAACTCAGTTCATAAATTGGATACATACCACAAGTGCGTTGATTCTGGCTTCAATAACTGTTGATGGGGCATATCTTGCAGCATAACCATACATCAAAGCCAGAGCTGCGTACGTATCATCAACATCCTCCACTTTTTCTCTAAACGAGAAAAATGAGAGGAACCTGCAGAATTCAATACCACATATTTATTGATAGAAGCCAACTACATACATGGGCTGGAAACATGAACTAAGACACAAAAACAACAGTGCCATTCATAATCTCGATTTCTCTTTCATCAAATAAATTATGATACAACGAGGAAATGGAAGAAAACTATTGTTCAAGTAAACCAAAATGAATTACCTACCAAAAATATCGGTAAATCGTTATAGGTGGTTAGTTTAGAAGGGGAAACAAATTGGTTGCTCCGGGCACAAAACTGGCCATATAGGTGTATATGTGAACTATAGCATAATCTAATTACTTCCAACTTAGCTTATGAATTGCTATCTCGGCATGATTCACAATGAGATTAGCAATATAAAATAGGGTGCTCCTACCAAAAAGGACATAAATACCTCTGGAGAGCACTTTGCCCTGCATTTTCTAATATGTTTTTCAGCTTCTCCAAAACTGTGTCCAAATGAGAAGCTGCAACCTGTAAGTGTATTCGGTACAAAAGCTTCAAAAGGAAGTCCTAAATAAAAAAAATGAACATATTTCATTAATTCCAACTTACCAAACCAATGCCTTGGGCAAGTCCAAGGCGATTAACGGGAATAGACATACTTGAATGTCTACACATCCAATCAATCTTTTCACGGACATAAATCCTATCATCAACCTTCTGAAGAAGCATTCCTAAACATCTGCAGATAAAATATTAGAAAATCACTTCCAGTACATTAACTGCATGGGCATCTTGACAATATATTTTGTGCATCCGAGCCAAAAACATCAAATCCATCTTAATGGGAATGTACCTACTAAAAGCATTAGTGACCACATCCCGAGATATGCCAATAACTACAGATCAATGGAAGGTAGAGCAGAGTAACATAAACTTACCTGTGCAGCAAAGCTGAATGCCCATCAGATGTAGCATAGAGATCATATTGTCTAGCAAATGCATCGCCCAAGGATATGACCCACACATTATTATTCACAACATCCAAGGATTCAGCTAAAAACTGGAAGACATAGCAAAATAAACTTTTGAGAGAAGCAAGCATAATTTGAAGCCTCGCAAAAGAAAAGGTCTACAAGGTACAAACAAGGAATCAACCTTTTACCAGCATCTGTTTTTCACACAACTAGTTAGCAAAAATTTGCCCACACTGACAATAATCACCATAATTCCAGTTGCTTTATGACATGATTATAATCTTCAAACGACAAGAGCAATATACTTACATTGATTATCATGTCATCCCATATTTCCTGGTAGGTGCTATCTTGCTTAAGATCTTCAGGATCACTGATGTAAGCTTTCATCTTAGGGACCTAATACTTGCCAAAATATGCATTTTGTAAGCCACTTCAACAACATGACAAACTGAAATTTGACTATTAGTCCTATTGCTGTTAAGTAAATCGTCACAAAAGTTACATAGCTCAGTGAATTGTACAAAGAAACCATTCAAGGGGCAAGCATCACACTAATCCAAGACATAGCCAGGATGGGCAATGGCCGTTCTTAAAATGTCGATTAACATACAAATTAAGAAAAACTTCGATGCTGCAGAGATGAGTGGATAATATAACTTACTCCTACTCCTACAAAATTACTTCCCCATTAAGAACCAAACAAATGCAAACATGATTAACTAACAAAAAACTGGAATGAGAATGCACTCTTCAACTGCTATGAACACTAGATGAAGGGGCTATACCTCATCTTCCCAAAATAAAGAAAGGTTTCTTGGGAAAAGTTGACCCAAGTAGCACAGCACCTACAAAAACAAAAGGTAATGTGGACAATGATGACCGAGTGAACAATCTTTGAGGTTTTCTATATTAAATACATCAAAAGAATTATAACCAGAGGCCCCAGAGAGCGCACTTCTTAATAAGTGACAGCTTGAATTACTCCCTCTGTCCCAAAATTCTTGTCTTAGATTTGTCTACATACGGATGTATCTATTCACAAAAATGTGAATAGATACATCCGTATGTAGACAAATCTAAGACAAGAATTTTGGGATGGAGGGAGTACATTATATGAGGGCAAACAAAGTTAAAGACTTACAAGGCAACAGTACAGTACTTGAGTTGTAATGAAAATAAGGTATCCACTGCTGCGGACTATATAATCCAGATACTGAATGGAAGCAAACAGTATCAGGCAGCCTATTTGTCAGGGATGATAAAAGTAATCCCAGTTGACAAGAAAGAGACCTAATTTTCCATGTATAGCTAATCCATTGCAACATAAAGCGTATGATAATTCACCATCAAAAGATAGAAGAACCTCACTGCAACACAGGATCTCTAAGAGGAAAAGTATTCACATGTCTGGGAAAGCTAGACCATACATGGAATAAATGGATGGACATCAATCAGATACAATAACCAACAATGAAGATTTAATTGGTTTGAAGACAAACCGTCAGGATCTGGGTAGCGAGTTGCCCCCTAGCAAGTGGATTATGCAGAAGCACCAGCAAACGAGCAAACAGATCCTGCATAACCGATACAGCTATGAGAAATAAGTAGCTATGGATGAGAAACTAAAATGTCATCTGGTATCAAGTAAACAAACTACCTCGGGACTGGGCATTTCATTTGAGGCATTAAACTCAGTATATAGTGGGTTTGTCTGCGACAATTTATGCCTACACAATTCAGTTATGCATTTGCAGACCTGCAGATATATCTCCATCGTAATCAGTACACAATATACTAATATTACGAAACTGATTAAAGGACCAAACTTCGGTTAAAACATGTAACAAATATATAACCAACTAAGGTCCATTGCTTTGATAAATATCAAGGGTGTAAAGAATAACTTAAGAGCGCTCACCGTAGCTACTGCACCTGTATACTGCTTTGGGATTATCAGCTGCAAGAGAAAGGGCCATAGAACAAGCTGGAAATAATAAAATGTAAAGTGCATTACTCACAACACCATAAAGATATTTATTATCCTAGCTCCACAAGCTGATTTCCTAATTAGATGGGCACAATGTAAAGATTAAAGAACATCAAGTTTCCACTTTACCTCCATTTCAGGAATGGTAATTGCTAGTAAAAGTAGACCCTTTTCACATACAGCTCTTAGTTCAGATAGACCAGCAAGACTTATTTTCATCTGATAAATGAAAACATAAGATAAATCCTCAAGAAATTGGCATTCGGTTAGTAAACTGTGCATAGTCTGAAATTAGTTAAACCTCAAATCTTTTGTCCTGGAAGTACTCATTTTTTAGAGTGTTGATATCATTTAGATCATCGTCGGTTATAGCACTATGCCGCACCAAAAACTCAACCGCAAGCTCAGCAGGATGCCCACTCAAATAGCAATGTGAAGCCATAACGACAATTAGCTGTACATGATTGAACTGGTATTATGACAATGAATAATTGGATGTATACCGAAAAAACAGATATCAGTATTATCTATCTATACAAGCAAAAAAAAATAACAGTCTGAAAAAAGTTAATATGGAATACCTCAGCTAGTGCCATTCGAATACCCAAGCTCTGCTCCTCTAGAAGTGATTTGACTATTTCAACCAACAATGTTTGCTTAGTATGCCATGATTCCACCAGCCTGTACGATAGGTTACAGAACTTGTCACAAATAATTCCAAAGCAGAGAGATGGGGGTGG
>LR738715.1:76382721-76393848 GCA_902687465.1 Secale cereale | reverse complement strand
CTTGCTGGACTGCTCGCCTATGCCCTTGGTGCATCAACACTTCCACTTCGAGGAGTTCTGGACGCGCCTCGCCGGCTTCCAGGAGGTTGTTGCTAGCGCATGAAACTCGGTGGAGGGCGCTGACCCTTTCGGGTGCTTCATGCGACACATGCAGGCCACCGCGCGCAAGCTCACTAGCTAGAGCGCGCGCTCGGTTGGCAACGTGCGCGACCAGCTCGCAATCTCCCATGAGCTGCTCCTCCGCTTTGACACTACGCAGGTTCACAGACCACTGCCACCGCATGAAGACTGGCTACATCACCAGATCAAGCTCACCTACTTGGGCCTTGCCTCCCTCGATCGTACCATCGCCCGCCAGCGCGCGCGCATCGCGGCCCTTAAAGATGGCGACGCGAACACATGACGTCGAGCACCTGGGGTGCCCCATCGTCGACTTCCTGATCACTTATTTGGGCATCCCACTCATGCTGCGTCGCCCCACCGCCGCCCAACTCCAGCCTGTCGTCGACAAAGTGGCCGAGAAGCTGCCCTCCTGGAAGGCCTGGCTCATGAACAAGGCTGGCCGCCTGGCCCTCGTCAAAGCCGTCTTGAGCGTGATCCCCATCCACCAGCTCCTTGTGCTAGCGCCGCCAAAAAAGACCATCAAGCTACTCGAGAAGATCGAGTGAGGTTTCCTTTGGGCTGGTCGCGCCGATCCCAATGGCGGAACTGCCATGTCAACTGGAGACGCGTCTGTCGACCAATCCAGCTTGGCGGCCTTGGCGTGCACGACCTCAAGCGCACCAGTCTCGCCCTGCGCACGCACTGGCTTTGGCTCAGCCGCAACGGCGACGAGAGGGCGTGGCACGGCCTTGACCTGCAGTTCTCGCACAAGGAATGGCCATGTCAACTGGAGACGCGTCTGTCGACCAATCCAGCTTGGCGGCCTTGGCGTGCACGACCTCGAGCGCACGCCGCAACGGCGACGAGAGGGTGTGGCACGGCCTTGACCTGCAGTTCTCGCACAAGGAACGGGCATTCTTCTTCGCAGCGTCCACGACTATGACGATCCGGAATGGGCTGCGCGCCCTCTTTTGGGAAGACCGATGGATTAACGGCCGCGCCACTAGCGAGATCGTGCCTCTCCTCTATGCTTGCATCCCCAAACGGCGCCGCAAGTCCAGAACCGTCGCCGAAGGCCTACACGAAAACCAATGGGCTACCGACATCCATGGCACGATTTGCATCCCGGAGATCGGCGAATACCTCTGCCTTTGGCGCCTGATTGCCCAAACCAACCTCAGCAATGCACCGGATAGCCTTCGCTGGAAGTGGACTCAGAATGGTGCGTACTCGGCCAAGTCCGCCTACCTCACCACCTTCCACGGTTCCACCCATTGCCAGGCTTGGAGGCTAACTTGGAAGTGTTGGGCACCGCCACGGGTGCGTTTCTTCCACTGGCTTGCAAACCTCGACCGCTACTGGACTGCCGACCGCCTCGCGCGCCGTAACCTGCCGCACCCGCCATGCTTGCCCGCTCTACGATCAGGCCCCAGAGACACTACATCACCTTCTCCTGGGATGCCCCTTCGCTAGACAGGTGTGGCACGAGATCCTCTCATGGCTGCGCCTCCCCTGTCCACCACCTAACAACGACGCCACGCTTCACGATTGGTGGTGACTGGATAGACAGAACACGCCCAAGCCGATGCACAAGGGCCTTGCTTCCGCCACCCTGCTCATGCCATGGATGATTTGGAAACATCGCAATGGTTGTGTATTCGAGGGAGATCGCCCTTCGGTCACCTCTCTGATCGCCACGATCAAGGCCGAGGCTGCACTTTGGGCCAGTGCAGGGGCCCTAGGCCTCCGCGTCATCCTGCCCCAAACCTAGGATGTTCACTAATGCTCCTGTACTAGCCTTGTAACTCGCCTCCTAGGAGGATTGTAACAAACCCCCTCTTTTCAATACAATGAAACGCAAAACTTCTGCGTTCTCTCGAAAAAAAATAGCCCAATAGCCTTGATAATGGTGGGTCGGAATATACTGAGCCATTACAGAAAATGTTAGTATGTACCAGTTTTATTGGCAGGTAGGCATTTCCAATAACATGTACCAAAGTTATTTTTGTACTTAGGTAACTTTTCTACTGAACACGCTCCTATCAGTCGATACACTATTACTATTGGAACAGGTGTAAATATCAACAAACAATCAACTGTGTACCTTCAGATCACGGGAGCCCGTCCATACTTTTAGAAGTAATTCAAATACTGAATTCATGAAGGACCTGACAATGGAATATTGCGCATGGCAAACCAGGTTCCATTACATCTAATAAAAATAAACAGAAGATAATCTTTGTCAAATTGAAACTTACATAACATCATCATCAAAAGGAAGCCCTGAAGAGGCGTCTCCTATATACACCCATGCAGCCTGGCACCAACACTTAAATGCTGCAAATGGAAGGAAAACATGGTATCAATTAATTCAGAAGCAAGAACATATATATTTTCAGAAATTTCCGGAAATATACGAGTACAAATGAGAGCATAGACTGATAACTGAAGGAAATTGCAAAAGTACCATTTGCAAAAACAGGTCGTTGGCCATCTCGTACACTTCCTAGGATAGGTAAAACGCGCAAAAGTACATCCTTCAATCGTGGAGTGAACTGCAGGGCTTCAAATAAGCAAGAACAAGTTGCAAATTCAGCAGTCCAACCAATTCAGGTGAAAATTAAAATAAAAAGAATGTGTCTAACCTTCAGCGGATGCAAAGTCTGCAAGTATCTGTAACATGGCTGGCAAAGCAGAAGTTGGTCCAGAGAAGTAAAGGAAAATCTCCTCCATCATCTACAACATGTTAGGTTGGTACTTATGAGAATACTAGCAGAAAGGCACAAAACGAACAGTCGACTGATGATGGTCATATCCTTAAAAATACAAGTTCTCCTTGGGCAGTCATCCAAGAGAGAAGTGGCTATCCAGCAATGTAGACTTTGGGAAGAGTAAATGACTTCTGACATATAAGTTTACCAAAGCTAATGTTAGCCCACAGCATTAATAGAACACTATTCCTGAATTAACATGAAACTCAGCTACCTGGGTATCTTCGGAAAATAAGGATTAGTGAAGAATTGCCAAATACTCCTACAAAAGTTTGGTATTGAAACTTGCAACAGACTTGAGTGTACACCCAAAATAATTGGTGCTAGAATGCAAACTCCAGAACAAAAATTAAGTCATGCTTGCAGTTACAGAATCCTTCAATCAATAACTCTCCACTAACTCAGTAGCAACCAGAGGGTGTAAAAACGCAAGAGATGGCACTGAAAAAGTGTTGCATCATGACAGTATCCACTATTGTTTTCTCAGAATATTATGGACACTTTTGGGGTTTGGTCCTTTTAGCTACGCAGTGACCATGAGCCTATTTTTTCATACCTAACAAATTCGACCTTATTGAAGCAGCCTTACTCCTAGTAGTTGACATCTATAAACAGTTTATCCACGAACAGAAAGTATAATGGTTGTGCAAAAGGTATACCAAATCTGGGTCATGTGACCCAATGGCAACAAGAAGAGTAGCTGCCGCTCTTTGCCAATCAACATTGAAGTCCTGTTCACCAAAGAACAACATTAGATCAACCAACAGATAAACAAAGGCAGACAAAACGGAAAAACTAGAAAACAAATCAAAAGCTGTAAAAAGAAACATGATGCATCCTTGTCATTGCAAAGCACTAGAATAGCCCATATCGTAAATAGGTAGGATTATTAATGTTCAAAGCCATGGCAAAAAGAGAAGAATAAACTTGAAAAACGGGCCATGATTCTTGGCTGCAGAAAACCAAGGCCGTTTCTGCAAATAAATGCCTAGAGTTGAGATGTTTGGTGGATGCCAAAAATTACTTTAGTTAAGAAAGGGAGCTACACCCATAACATCAATCTGAAATTAAGAACCAACAGATGTTACAGAAGAATGTTACGCGCACAAATAGGAGTGATAATAAAGTACAGAGCACAGAAACTTGAAAAATACATAAATATTAAGTTTCAAAAAATCAGACTGTAACATACAGTTGAAGTATGCAATAACTCATTGAGCGGTAATGAACAAATCACTCCAGCTTCTGAGGAGGCAGTGGGAAACCTTCTAACTTTTTTTTTTGCAGGTGGGGAAACCTTTTAACTTGATGGTGCGATAAGTAAAGTATGTGATCGTCAAAATGTTCCATGGCATCTTATACTCAAGCAGGGTCAGTTCATGAAAATAATTGCAAACCAGTGTGACAGTCATAGCAGAATGGCATGCCTAGTGTAAACCTTGTGACATCCCTATATATGATAAGAACATTCATGTCAACTGTTGAGCGGACCCCACAAAATCCTCTCTAGTTATGTAACGGGTGCCAGAAATGAAGGCCTGTGAAGCCGCAAAATAGTACTGCCTCATTCTCATCTCACCATTCCGTATTGAGCTGGAAGAAAGAAAGACAAGGACAGAGACTGAAATTGAGCAATAATACCTTTGAGCTAACAATCTCTGCGGTGGCAATCTTGGCGATTTTCCGGAGGAACTCGCGCTCAGCGTCCCGGCGGTCGAGAGCCCTGACGGCGGAGGCCATGACGAGGAAAACCCCGGCCATGTTGCCAAAGCGCTGCAGCAGTCCACATCAACCAGAAGCAATTCACACCCAAAGTCGAAGCAAAACGGGAACGCGCGCCCAAAATGAAGAGGATAGTCAGGCGCAGAGGCGCGGGGGGAGGGGAGGAGCTTACACGGTGGCCGCCCCGGGAGACGGTGGCGCAGCAGTCGAGGACGACCAGCGGGTTCCTGCACCCGGCAACAAGCAACGAGCGACCGGTTAATCAATCATCCAGCCAGCCAGAGCCAGGCGGCAGAGATCGCTGGGTTACTTACAGCGGCGCGATCTCGCGGAGCGCGGCGAGGGCGGAGTCGCGGGCGCGCGGCGAGTCGTCGGCGAGGGAGGCGACGAGGACCTGCACGGCCTCTGCGAAATGGGGAGGGTCAGAGAGAGGGTGCTGCGGCGGAATCGGAGGCGGGGCGGGGGAGGAGGGCGTGGGCTCACCGAGCGCGGCCGCGGACGCCGCGGCGGAGGAGGAGGAGGAGGACGCCATGGAGCCGGAGGAGATCCGCGGCGCGGCGGGGAGGGAAGAGAGGAGGCGAGGCGGGGCGGGGGGGACAGCTCAGAGGGGTTCGAGTCCGGGGTGGCGTGACACGATGGGGGGTGTGGTGAGGTCACTCCGTCTCCATCCGGGTGCCGCCGAGGGAAGGAAACTGACAAGGAGAAGCGGAGGACTGAACCGCGGTTTGGATGGGGGCCTTTGATCTCGACCCATCCATCGGCAACGGAACGTGCCAGCTCTATCATGCTGCGCCCGTCCGTCGTTATACGGCCGTCTTCTTCCCCTCTGCCGCTCTGCCTCGGTATCTTCGGCAGTCTGCAGAGAGTGCCCGAGGGTTTCAGGTTCCGCTTCCCTGAATCTTCACCCTACGGTATCTATCTTTCAGCTAAAATTCCACTCCCTCCGTCCCATAATATAAGAATATTTATGACATGTAATATAAACTACGTACTACTATATCATTAATATACTCCGGCCGTCCCAAAATAAGTGACTCGTAGTCTCGTACTACCTCATCATCATCTCCGGTAACTTTGAGATGACAAATTTACTCATTTCGAGATTCTGCTCCTGCGGCAGCAGGTTGGGAAAATGTTCGGAAATTCGGACGTACAGTAGTCAGTCGCTGACGACGTGTGTGCCAAGTTTAGTTGGGGGCGCACATAGTTTATCGCCGACACAGCCCCTGTTGTGCTGGTTCTTTCCTTGCCTCGAGCATCAGCAAATAGTTTAGCTTATCTATCTTCCATATATAATCTGGGTCCCTCGTCTGAAGTTTTGCGCCTGCTGATCGTCTTGGTGCACATCGACTTGCCAACCAACTCTGAACCTGAAACTTGCAACCAGACAGCCATTCTCTCCTCCGTGCGATTTTTTTTTCACGCCGTGGAACCGGTACAGAGACACACGCACGTACTGCTGCCAACATCAATATCAGCGTTGTAAGCACCGCTTTGGACTTGCATTGCCATGACCATACTGCTAACTGCTGGTGGCAGCGGCTCCATGCAATTGCTCTTGCAATTACTGAAGATCATAGGCAAAATGCAATTCCTGTGTTCAATGAAAGTGCGGCCGATGGCCACAAGCCCGCAATTAGTTGAACGAATCAGCAGAAAGAAGCAAGCGAATCGATCAAATGACGGTGGGATGACAATATACAAGCGCGAGAGTTTTCCACGGACGGACTATCATGTATGTACGGGCACATCAACTAGATTAAATAAGAAAAGCTATCATTACGCCTATGGTCAGCTTCATATTTCCCCAGTGCCAAGCGGTTTCCGTGAAGAATCGCCGGAGGCCCAAGCTTGGTAGTCTTTATCAAGCTGAAAGAAACAGCAACAAAATTCAGCAGATAATGTTGGGCCAAGTATCAACACAAATACAGCAAGTGTTGCAGGCAACAAATGGTTCGACTCGAGACACTTCCAGCTGGCATTAATCGGCATAAACTAATCCATATACTTTGTTTCTATTTATGCAACTGTGCGCAAGTATTCCGTGTGTTCTTGAAATATAACTAATCAACATACAGATCTAGTTCATATACGAGTAATGAAATGAAGGAAACGTTGATTTCCAGAAAACAATCTTCTGAACTTAATGCACCATTACTTTATTACTTGCATAGATGTAGAACAACACATCCTTGAGTTTACTCCCTCACAAAATTATATGAGGTTGTAATGGGGAAAATGAGTCGGTACATTGAAGATTTTTATCTCAAACACTGTGCATTGAAAAAATTTAAAATGCAGGCTGAACTGATAAAAAATGGACTAAACAAAAGGCTGCCATAGGGAAAAGGCAAAATAGTATTAACTGACCTGCTTCAGAAATCGTGGAAGCATCACTCGGAGCAACTGCTCAAGCACTTGCCTGCCACTTGATTCAATGGCTTCAACTGGTAGTGCTTGAAATGGAAAGGGAATGTCAATTGCAACCTGAAAATTATCAATACAAATATGGTTCAGCCCAAGAACTTTCAGTGATGTTTAGATGAAGTCAGCTGAGAGCCAGAGACTGAATTACCTCGATTGTAGCATCCGATGTAAGCTGTTGAAGCGACGAATCCTCTGAACTGCTGCTGCAGAAAACCCTATTTACCATGGAAGCTGCATCCGACAGAAAATCATGTCAATGATTTCCTGGGACAACAATTAAATAATTAATTTTCGAAATGCTAAATACAACTACGAAATCATACGTATTAATCAACATAGAGTGAATCATGCAACTCCATTGTGCCACTAAAAGAAAGTCCCTCTGTATGGATTGTCCATACAAACTACTGAGTTCCTTTTTTTGGATGTACCAATTATTTTGTTAGATAAGTGCAAAGAGCAAACAGCTCAAGAAAACAGTGATCAAGGCAGCTAAGGATGAATCGTGACAAGCAGAGGGAACCAAAATGTGGTATGCATCACTATGATTGATGGGCTTCTTTTGGTCACCCCTTTGTAGTTTACTTGTCCAGTACAATACAATTGTATCTCACAATCCACGTGGTTTGTGTAATCCATGCTATCTGGCATCAGAATTAAATGAATTCCAAAGCTTCTTTGAGGAATTGATCACATGGTCGTACACTCGTACTTCAAAATTACGTGCAGCTCCACTGATAGAGTGACTGAATTAGTATCAGGCAGCTCTAGTCTAGGACGCTAAGCAATCTGCCACGTATCTGGCCCAGCAATGGAAAGACGACACAAACATGAAGAGGCGGACAACCTCACCCGAGAATTTGTCATTCTGCGCCTCCACAAGGGGTGACCCCTCCAGCTGCACAACCAAAACATTTTTCAGCATTTGCTAGTTGCAGACACATCATCCGCCGCCATTAGTGAAGGTGAAGCGCCAAGTGGCTTAGCTACTGCAGGATGCTTGATGCTTGCCTTGCAGGAGAGGAGGCGGATGCAGCAGCCGTTGGGCTCCTCGTCGACGCGGACGAGGAGGACGGGGCAGACCTCGAGCGCGAAGAAGCGAAAGCGGTAGACGTAGCAGCGGAAGGTGGACTCGTCGACGCGCTCGATGCGCTCCGCGTCCAGCACCGAGTACTGGCTCGCAGGCAGGCCCATGTACTCCGCTGCAGCAGAAGAAGAAAGCAATCAAGCTGCAGGCATTTCAGGAGGTCCCTGTGAGGGCGAAGCGAGGGCGGGCTCGACCGGGGGCCGAGGGTGGGCGTTACCGAGGGGGCGGGCGAGCTGCTGGACGGAGGTGGACTCGGAGCGGCGGGCGACGAAGCGGGCCTTGGGAGCGGACGACACGGCCGAGGAGGAGGACGAGGAGGAAGAGGAGGAGGCGCAGACGACGACGGCGGCGCGGGAGCGGCGGAAGGCGGCGGCGGCGGCGGGCACGGGCGGCGGGGAGCGGAGGGACGCGGCCATTGGGGCGTCGGTCGGCTCGGCTGCTTCCCCGCGGGCACCACCGGGCCTTTGCCGTGTGTGGTGTGGGGAGAGGCGAGGAATTTTTGTGTTGGATGGATCTTCTTCCTCGTTGGCATTGGACGGATAAGATGCAGTTGGGATGGGTAGGGGTCTGGGTCCGGGGCGGCCCCACCATTGGGTGGGACAGGAGAGGAATCTCCTCTGCTGGAATGTGGGGCCGTGGAAACTGTAACCATGATTTTTTTTTTCTTGTTCTTTTTTCCCTTCCTTAATGATGAACCTAAACGCTGTCCGGTGCGCGCGCTATCAGACGCGCTGGAGCGGCCGCACAAGTGCCGTCGATCTCGCGTGACCGGACAACACGTGGACTGGTGGGCCGACCAGGTGTGGAACAGATTTGTGATGGTGGGTTTTGTCGATTCCCCTTCGAAATTGGGAACGCACCGCTTCCTCCATCCTCCCTTCCCCCTTTCCCCATTCCACTTCACACTCCGCCCGCCGACGAGTCAAATCCCCACGAAATCCTAGCGTCCCCGCGAGCGTGAGCGGCGGGAGAGACGGCGATGAGTTAATTCACGGAGAAAGGCGGTGGCCCGGCGAAGGATTTCCGCAGCAGTTCGACGGGGTGAGGGCGGCGCACGCGTGCCGTAGAAGGAGGAGAAGGTAGAGGCGACGGGGGAGGGGGTGGAGCGGTGGTTCTGCGTGAGGCGGCGACCACCCGGAGACGCGAGATCGTGCTGCTTCGACGACCCAAGGTCAGTCTATCCCAGGTTTCTCCATGCTCACACATCTGGTGGTTGACGGGGTTTCTCCGCCTACACTCCCGTCGCAATTAACGACCGCACGAGCGAACCATGGCGCGGGGGCTAGATCAAACGGAGATGCTCCCGGGGAGGAGGGAGGGAGGGAAGGGATTTTGTGCTCCAGATTAGGCTGCGGCACCCTCTGTCAGTCTGTCCCATCTGTTTTTCTCCAGTTTATATGCATCCGCTACTGAAATAGTGTTCACCTAAAAATGCGGGACTAGGGAGAAATAGTGTGTTTTTGTAGGTGGATTTAGACATAGATGGCATGCAATAAACATTGTGTTTTTGTAGGAAATCAGAATAGAAATAGGCAACACTGTTTGTTTTTGTAAGCAATCAGATAGAAGATAGGTAGCCAAATAATCAGTATGAAATGTAGATAAGCAGATAGAGATATTCAGGCAATCAGATAGGGATATGTAGGCAACAATCAGTTAGAGAATAGGCAATACTGTGTGCTTATTTATTTTTAAAGATTGAGTTTATTTTGATGATGACCAACAAGGCTTTCAACTTGGTGTCTGCCTAGGTGTTTATGATTTGGATGTAGGAACAACTATTTAAGTTAGGACTACGTTATCGATTGACTATTGCAAGGATGGATGGGATGGTGCTGACGGTAAACCGAAAATTTAATCATGCTTAATTCAATCAAGTTTTCAATCAACGAGGCAAACGGTTGCCTCTGTTTTTCGGCGGGAACAAATGCAACGTTTGTTGGGAGTGGAATTTTATGTTTTCTCATAATGTGTGTGAAACTACGCCCGTGTTTCTAGGTGACCGCTTCGGTGCTTCCCTCTGTCCACGGCACCCAGCCACCGCTAGGGTCATCCTGCCTCCCGCCTGCACTGGCACCGGTCTGCCTCGTCCGGTCGTCGCTTGCGGCCTTAGGGCAATAGATGTGTGGTGGATTCCGGTCCGACAGAGGGCTTTGTTTTTCTGGATGTAGCTGTGACCAGATTTTTTTTATGAATGAATAAAACTATGGATGAACTAGACTTTTTTTTCAACACCATTTCATTGTTGCTTGCTTTTTCTGCATCGTATCATCCCAGATGCTTCATCTTATTTTGCTACCTCTCATCATCACAACCATCATATACATGAACTGACAATCATGAGAATTTAGTGAATTCACGATGCTTTTTGCGAGTGGTTAGCATGTTTTATAGACAATGCATATACATGAGTATTAGTCATGTTCACCTTTTTTAGTAATCTATATATCTGAAACTACATGTAGAATAAAGGGAGGGGCAATTATGTGTGTTTTTCTTATTTGCGGTCTTAGGTGCAATCCCAAAACTGAAGCGGATCATATATCATCCCAAAATAATTGATGGTTTAGTTTTGTTTACAGCATGGAAGATGTTTTTGTTTAAAACCTTCATGTACATCGAATTATATAAGCACTAGGGGGTGGGGGTGATAAGTGATTTACTAGAGTAGGCAAGTTTTTTTGGCATCCCACATCTTTTCTACAGCTATGTGTAGGCAAGGTTTACCTCGCCGACCTAGGTCGCCTCGCCCATCCGACGAAGTCGTCCAAAACCACCAAATCGCCCAACACGATGGGACACACTCGTCTACGCCGGTCACCTAAGTCGTCCAAAATCACCGAACACCCACCAAATTGCCTAACACGAAGAGACACAATCGCCTACCTCGATGACCTACGTCGCCTCACCCGGCCAACCAATTCGTCCAAAATCACCGAATACCCACCAAATCGCCTACCACGAAGGGACACACTCGCTTACCTCGATGACCTACGTCGCCTCACCCGACCGACCAAG
>LR738715.1:76371297-76382502 GCA_902687465.1 Secale cereale | reverse complement strand
CCCGGCCGACCAAGTGTTCCGAAACCACCGAACACCCACAAAATCGCCTAACACGAAGGGACACACTCGCCCACCTCGGTGACCTACGTCGCCTCACCCGTCCGACCAAGTTTTCTGAAACCACCGAACACCCACAAAATCGCCTAACACGAAGGGACACACTCGCCTACCTCGGTAACCTACGTCGCCTCATCCGGCTGACCAATTCGCCCAAACCCACTGAACCCCCACCAAACAGCATAACACGAAGGGACACACTCGCGGCGTGCTAGGTCGCCTAACCTGCCGGTCTAGTCACCTGCACACACCCAACGCCACCCTCGGAAGTTGCCAACCTCGTCCGAAAGCATAACTCGCCCACCGCCGGCGTGCTAGGTCGCCTAACCAACCGGCCTAGTCGCCCGCATACACCCAACGTCACCCTCGGAAGTCGGCTAAGCCCGTCCGAGACCAAAACTCGCCCACCATCGACATGCTAGTTCGCCTAATCAGACGGTATAGTCGCCTGCACACACCCAATGGCACCCTTGCAAGTTGCCTAAGCCCCACAAAAGCAAAACTCACCACCACCGCGTGCTAGGTCGCCTAACCAGCCCGCCTAGTCGCACGTACACACCCAACGCCACCCTCAGGAGTTGCCTCAGCCCCCCAAAAGCAAAACCCGCCCACCACCGGCGACTCGCCCACACCCTCAATAGAAATAGGAACAATTTTCAGGTTGTGCTTGTGTGCGATATGGAGGGCCACTATCACTACCATGGAACTCATCAGGGAGCTCACTGAGATCAATGCCGGTCATCAGCAGTTTTTAAAAAATACAGGATTAATACACAAGCAACATACAAGGGGAAACACTTCTTTTTAGCATTGTTCCCCCATCATGCAAGCAAAACTGATGAGGATCACATCAATTTGTTGCAACAAAATCAGCAGAGCGCAAGAAACTCAATGATCAGCCTCATATACGGGGATGCAAGATCTATTTTCTGCTACTACTTGTTTTCAGGCTTCTTTTCCTCGTTACCTTTGTGTTTTTTAAACGAACTATACTTTACTACTAGCTTGTTTTTGTAGGCAACTACAATAGCGTATTTGACCAGTTTCTATTGTCACAGATTACTAACACAAATATGCTTCTTCTTTTTTCGTTTTTGCAGAAATAAGGTGCAAGACCGTAGGTGCAATTCAACAGTCAGCAGCCATCTTATGCTGCTTATCTAGCATCCAAGGATCTACATGTGCGAAGGGGGATGCAAGAGGGGGGGCAGGATACAAAAGCAAGTTTTTGAAAACACTTGGGTACATGGTGCAATTTTTGCAAGTAGTAGATCAGGGGGTAGGTATAGAGAGGGAAATCAACTAGTTTTGGAATGAAGTTCATGGTGAAACAATTTGGATCTGCCTGTTTATCTTTTGTTGTTCACACATGAGAAATTTGCCCAGCTTCGGCAAATGTTTTGCCCAAAATCTGCAGAATTTTTGCCTGAACAACAAGAAAGAGTTGCAGACACTATTGTGGTTTCCAGAATTTTTCCTTGGCTTTTTCGCTTTGATTTTTGACGTCTTTTTTAGAGTTTTTCGCTACTGTGGGAGAGGTGCTCCCCACAGCTAGGCCATGGCGTCCGGCTGTGGCTGGGGATGGGGAGAAGAAGTTGCACGGGACCTAGTGGGGGCGTAGGAGAGAGGGAAGTTGCACGGGACCTAGTGGGGACATAGGAGAGAGGGAGTGCTGATTGTCGGGACGTGGTAACTATAGGAAGGGAGACCTGCCTTTTTTGGAGCACGTGGAGGGGTCCGACATGAAGCACTTTCCTGATCTAGCGGCCGCGACATCGGCCTCCATAGCGCGCGGGCGCTGTGTAGTAGCGTCCCTCCGACGTGCTCGGCTCGAAGCTCCACGCCTCACGCCGGCAGTGGTTAACCGCCATGGGTAATTAATTTATTAGGTGTGGTTAATCGTTACCCGTGTCCTCATGGGTAATTAATTTATTAGGACATGGGTATATGCCATTGTAATACCCATGGAAAAGCTATTGGGTGAACTATCTTATTCAACGGATAAATGTGGAGGGGACAGCATGGCATTACCCATTACCGATACCTGACTTACCCGTAATATTCCTGCCACTATTACTCCGAAACTTAGACCTCCCGCCCAAGTGCCTCAGGCCTTCTTTGGTTTGGAGGAATCTTGTAGGATTTCTAGAGGATAGGGATTTTATAGGAATAATTCCTATGGAGCCCTTTGGTTTGTAGGAATGGATTCCTATTCCTATATAGGATAAGAATCAATCCTTCACATTTCAAAGGGAAGAAAACATTAGCCTAGACTCAATGGAAAGATTCATATCCTATGAATCAAGTGATATCTTTTTTCCCTATAGGAAGTGAGATGCATGTCACCTCACTTCCTATGATTTTCATATTCCTATGATATTCCTACCCACCAAAGGAGGCCTGAATATGGGCCAAAAAGCCCACCATTTCCTAACCTAATCGCACCCTACACCCCCCCTCTCAGCGCCTCCAGCCCTCCACACACACCCACGCAGCCACACCCCACACTAACCTAGCCGCCACCCCCCTGTTCCCCCTCCCTCGCCATGTCACCCACGCAGCCAGGCTCTCGATACAGATCCAGCCCGCTCGCCGCCTTGCTCGCTGCAAGCTCTGCCGCCAGCTCGCCGTCCTGCGCCGCCTCAGTCTCCATCTAGTGGCCTGCATCGCCGCTACGACCGGTGGGCCCCTCAAGCTTTTCCCCGTTCCACCCCAGCGGCGCAAAACGGCGACGGGACGAGCTTCTGTCCGTCTGTCTCCTCCCACAGCCGGAGCAGTGCAGGGTGGAGGACGAGCTGGTCGTGGGAGTGGGACAGGAGGAGGATGCCCCCAAACCGAAGCCTCCATCGAGCACTATCCCGTTCCCATCTGTCACCAGCAGTGGCAAGACTCCACCAAGTCCATCCTCATTCATCGCTGGCAAGTCTGCATCGAGTCCAATCTCGTCCATCACCGACAGGAGCACGAAGATTCGGTGAGAATCACTTGCACTAGTTCATCACCTAGGGTTTTGTCTAGGAATATATGCAGATGTAGTGTCGATTGTTGTCTAGTATACTTGTTGTTAGTATATAGTTCATCACTCTTTTGTTAGTATATATTGTTGTTAGTATATATTTCATCAATATTTTGTTAGTATATATTGCTGTCTAGTATATATTGTTGTTAATTCATCACTTCTTTGTTAGTATATGTTGCTGTCTAGTTCATCATTTTTTGTTAGTATATATTGCTGTGTAGTTCATCACTTTTTTTGTTAGTATATATTGTTGTGTGGTTCATCACTTGTTTGTTTCCTAATGCATGATCATGGCAATTACGGCATGTCCAGTGGCAGCATGTCGACACCACCAATAGAAAGTGGTGACCAAACTGTAGTTGCATATTCTGGGACAGGAAGTGTACCTTAAATTGAGCACATGGAAGAGGAAGAGGATGACTTCGACGAGTCCATTCATTATCATGAGTTTGCATATCCTATTTTTGTTTCTGATGAAGAGGAGGATGGGGCAGGAGGGGATGAGACCGAAGAAGATGGGGCTGAAGAGGAGGAGGAAGATGGGGCTGAAGAGGAGGAGAACGTAGAGGTTGCTTCCAAAAGAAAACTTACCTCAACTGTGTGGGCTGAGTTCAAGAGAGTGAAGGTTGCTGGAAAATGGAAGGCAAAGTGTGTTTATTGCAATAAGGAGCTTGGAGGAGAACCAAAGATGATCTAGTTCCAGTTTCCCAAGAAAAATTTAATGTGTTAGATTGGTGGAAAGTGGCTGGAACACACTATCCTACTTTGCGGATGCTAGCTCGTGACATCTTTGCTATTCCAGTCAGCACTGTTGCTTCAGAATCTGCATTCAGTACAAGCGGTAGAGTTCTATGTGACCATCGTTGTAGTCTTACTCCAGAAATGTTAGAGACTCTAATGTGCTCACAAGATTGGATACGGAACAAATATAAGGGTGTGTGTGTGTGATGTTGTTTATATTTATGTTGATCTTGCTGCCATGTTTCTTTACATGTTCCTATGTACTAACTTGTTTTCTCGTAGATGGCAACAATGCAAACTCACCAAGTTTCTGGACTTGTCTCCAAGACAATCAAGAGGTGAAGCACTTCCTCGTTGCTACTAACTAATGTTCATAATATCCAAGTTTTAAATTATGTGTGTGATCTCATTGTATGTTCTCATGTAGGTTCTGCCCCCACCTGATCTGGAAAGATGCGCTTGATGGTTCATGAAGAATGGAGATTTGGAGGCTGCCATGTTGAACCATTGATGACTTTCTAATGTTCTTTTGGTCGCAAAGACTTATTTTCTTAAATTTGTGTGTGAACCTATGAATTGTAATGCCCTTATCATAAGATTGTGAACTACTATGTGTTGGCCTGTGAAAACTGAGATTTGGATACTGATTATGTGCTCAATTGCTGCTATTTACTATGAAACCGGATCTTTATTATGCTAAAGTACTACTGATTATTGAGCTAAAATTCTGTTATTTATATGTTCAAATCCTGCTGTTTATTGAGATGAAATGCTACTGTTTTTGAGTGGAAATGTTGTTGTTTATTGAGATGGAATGATATTGTTTATTGCAATGAAATGCTGTTGTTTTTTGGTTGAAATGTTCTAGTTCTTTGGGCTGAAATCTTGTTAATTTTATGTTGAAATACTCCTATTTTTATGTTCAGATTGTGGGTGTGAGTGGGGATGGGGATGGGGATGATATGCCCGATGGGAACGGGGATGGGAATATTTCTTTCCCCGCGGGTGGGGATTGGGATGGGGATGGGGCTAAGATTGTCTCACGGGCACGGGTATGGGAGGGCAATACCCGGCTGGGTATTCCCATTGCCAGGCCGACTCACGCCCCCTCCGGACAGGCGTTGCTTCGCCGTCTCTACTTTCTTCCCTTAATCACCTTTTAGAGCAACTCCAATGCCTTGACCTAGACCGATGTGCATTTTGTCCCTTTTTTCGTTGGGTTGGCTGCCCGCTCCGCGTCCGCTCTATTTCAGTTTTGGTTCGGCGTTTGCCCAACGCGGGCGGCCCATTTTATGTCTACACATTGGTCTTCGTCCATAGATCATGCCAACGCCTAAAGTTCATACCGGCACCATACTAGCGGCCGACATACAATGTCAGCCTACAGAAAAATACCACGCGGTTCATACTGGCGCACTTTCCAGCGGCCGGCGCTCATGCCAACACACAAAAAGGGTGGGGATTTGCCCACGACATCTAGTCCCATGGTCATGTCATCACACTTGCCGTCATACAAAAAAGGGGTGGCGCTCTATGCCGTAGATCACTGCCCGTCGAACTTAAGCATTTCGGCCTGCATCTTCTCGAACCATGACCTCTCCCTCGGCGACACGGTGTCCAGATCAACCTTCATGATCTCCACACCCGTCCTCATGCTTGTGAGCGCCACTTCTTTCGCCTTGGTCTTGGCATTGGCGGCCTCGTACTCAAGCATATTGGCTTGCTTCGCCTGCTCCAACTCAAGCATCTTGGCTTGCTTCTCCGTCTCCATCTCGAGCCTCCTCCTTTGGATCTCCATGAAGGCGTTCATTTGATCTTCCTTGCCTTGCCGGCGCTTCTCCTCCCTCAAGTCCTTCTAACTCATCATGCCCTCCACTTTTTCAAGCAAGGCATTGACGAGCCCTTGATGGCCAGGGTTCACCCCTAGGTACAACAAGGCCTCCCTCGTTCCCGCCTTCACCCGGGCATTCGTGTCTTCCTGCTACGCGACGGCGGCGATGGCGGCGGCGGCAACTACTTCGCCCCTTGCATCCTGCGCGTGCCTCCGGCCCTTCCTCTTGGCCGACTGCACGGCCCGCTCCTCAGGGGTCAGCTCCTTCTTCATCTTGGGCGGCGCAACGGTCTTGCGGAGGGGCGTGGGGGCTTGCCTCTGCCTGAGGGGGCGGCGGTGAGGGAGGCAAGGCCGACGGCGGCCTCGAGGTCGTCGTCCATGACGGTGGGAGCGGGAGCGAGCGGGAGGGTTTTGGGGAAAGTGGATGAAAAAGTGGTCGCTTTGCCAGCGGCTGGCGGCCCAGGGAGGGGAGTAGCGCGCGTCACGCGCGTCCGTTTCGTATCTGTGCCGACGCAAATCAGGCTCAAAATTAGACCAGGAATGGGTTGGCAAGCGGATTAAAAATGGGCACGCATCTATTTGGGTTGGTGCGTTGGGCAGACGGACAAAATGGGTACTCCCGTTGGAGTTGCTCTTATCTCATCATTTACCCGGCAAAAGTACAAGGATGACTTATATGGACTTTTAAATGAATGACTTTTTTTCCTCGTCCATGATTGAATAAAAAAAGTAAAGCTACGTTGCGATGCGGGCGGACGTGTCCGTGCTGTCCGCGAAGCCAAAAACACATTAATTCGTGTTACTTTAATAATAAATCATGCTAGTTCACATGGATGCGGACGCATCGGACTGCATGCATGGACGATGGGGAAGCAAGGATGGACGAGACTGGGATTCAATGACATGTTGTGGGCATGTCACAGATGAACAGTACGGTACCTTGCCCTCTTCTTCAGTTCGTCTGATCGAGATCCAGCAGTCAGATTGATATGAACGGTATCTGGTCTTAGTGCAGCTACAGTAGGCAGTCTATGTTGGAAATATCAGCAATTTACCAAGTGATTTTATTAACAAAAATGCTAAATAAAGCATGACTAGTATAGCAGTGATAAAACAAGTCATGTAATTTGACAAAGAGAAGGTAAATAGCATCTTCATATATGAAATAGAACCGAACATATGCAAAA
Source organism: Secale cereale (assembly GCA_902687465.1). Classification (NCBI taxonomy): domain Eukaryota; kingdom Viridiplantae; phylum Streptophyta; class Magnoliopsida; order Poales; family Poaceae; genus Secale; species Secale cereale. Next base: position 76,375,667 of record LR738715.1, on the reverse strand, counting down.
GCATCCGCATATATGAACTAGAACCGAACATATGTAGAGCACATACTAGAACAAGAAAATGTAGCAGGACCTCAAGCAAAAGAAACATAAACACGTACTGTGCAGTAGCAGAAGCACCATTATTGGGGTCGACATCCTCGCCAGCTGTCAGGGATATTACTAGCAGGTATAAACCGGCTAGGAAGATCCTGATTATATTAATGTAGCTGTGTTATCATAAGCCCAGTAGAGGTGGCGGCCCATGGAAGCTTAGGGCCCATATGTAAAACTTACGGTTTATGAACCATCATATCATGTAACTTGAGGAATAAGGTAGGAAGAATAGAGACCGAGGCGGACACGATTATGAACCGGCCTCGGGACTCTGTAAACCAGACCGGGCGTCGCCTCCTATATAAAGGGACGACCCGACGACGGTTGAAGGACAAGAAACAACCCGTCAAGACACAGGCAAGCAATCCGCTCCCTGTTCATCGACGCCCAAGCAATACCAAACCAAACTAGACGTAGGCTTTTACCTTCATTGAAGGGGCCGAACTAGTATAAACCCTTTGTGTTCTTTGTGTGCTTTAACCTCTTCAAGCTAACCCGCACGATGGCTCCACACCTAAGTCCTCTAAACCGGACATCTGCCGTGCTAATTCCACGACAGTTGGCGCCCACCGTGGGGCTATCGCACGATGGTTTTGAGTTCTTGAAGGGCGGCTTTGAAGGACTCAAGGGTTACGCGGTTGGCCGGATGACCAAGAGTCGACGCGGCCGGATCTACATCGAAGACGCAGGCTGGGGCCCCGAGGCCGATTCAATCGAGTACGGGTACCGGGTCCCCTTCGGCGGCATCCACGTCTTCATAGGCAAGATTGGTGAACCGGGACCTGAGCCGGACATCTTCCCCAACATCATCGAGCCGGCTCAGCGTGCGAGATCGGCCCGGATTCAGCCCGCCATGAAGTGTGTTTTCGTTGGAGCAGTGCATGGAGTCCAAGCCGAGGACGGATTGGATTCTGGTGGCGAGACAGTTATCTACTCTGACGATGAATCTTCATCCGGAGAGACCGAATCTTTGTATCAGTTGCGGGACGGTTGATCCGGGGATATGTCCGATGGTGATAGTATTTCGGACCCCTTCGATCTGCCAAACCGGGTGGCTGTCTTCATGGCCGGATCACAGCCTATGCAGTAGCCCACGGTGACTGGGGCGTTCACAGCAGAGGTGGCTGGTGCAGGGGCGAGCAACCAAACCCCCTCACCCACTGACGCTCTATCCACCTTGGTTGAGGAATTGACAGCACGCGCAATAGCAGAAGTGGCACCTGCCAACAAGGCGCAACATGATGCGGAGATCCTCCAGCTGAAGGGGCGGATTGAGCAAGCCAAACGGGGTTTGGATGCAGAGAAAGCCATGATGGTGACAAGGCAAGCAGAGATGGATTCCCAAGCTTTGCGGCTCGGGATTGATCAGGCCTCTGCGCAGGAGGTAAGGAACAGAAGGTATCAGACTCGTCTACCGCCGGTCTATGAGGCGATGAATCTCTTTGGCACACCAGGAGCGGGAGCCAGCAATAACCTAGAAGTAAACCAGAGAGGAGTCCCAGGAGCAGGCGCGCCGCTTCAACAGCCGACCGCGGAGCAAAATCGTCAGGTTGTTCCCACGCCGCACATCCCCACGCCTCCTGGCCATTATTCAAACCCATTGGATAACATTGTCACCGCCGCTTCACGACTGGCCGCTTTACCCATTGAGGGTACATCCCCCGTAGCGATGGAAGCACGCAGGGTCAAGGAATTGCCGGACACAGCGTTGACACAGCAGCAGGCGTACTCTTACAACAGGGAGAGAATTCATTCAACACCCCGCCACAGCAGGAGTTACACTAGGCGTTGGGATGAACCGGAAGTATCCAGCAGCGAGCGGAGACGTCACCGTCACAGGCAAGATAATCCGGCAGGGGCAGAGACGCACGCCCAGGAGGCAGTGAACCGGGCCAGACCTACTGCCCGTGAGGATATCCGTCAAACGACGCCAGTTCACCCAACCAAAGCAGAGACGGGAGTCACGGCGAGTTCTTTTGGAGTACAATGTCTTGTTCCCGCTTCACAAAGCGTAAGGTTACCCAAGGACTTCAAAGGTCCGCGCAAGGTGTCTAACTATACGGCAGACCTGGCTCCAGAGGCTTGGATTGAGAGTTATGAGATGGCTATGGAGATGAACTTGAGCCGGGTCAAGTGCTTTGGTGATTCAGATTTGGTGGCACAACAAGTATCTGGCAAGTGGGACTCTAAAGACCCTCTCATGGCGGCTTACAGGAGAGAAGTTGAAGTAGTTGCAGGATATTTCAAGGGATATCAGGTGGATCACATAGACCGACGGAAAAATGAAGTGGCCGATGCTCTAAGCCGGCTGGGTTCTCAACGTAAACCGGTGCCACCGAATAATTTCTTGGACAAGCTACACAGTCCATCAGTTCAGGTACCATCGGAGGAGGATTTGGCTGTTCCTGATCCAGAAGTGCAGCTGGTCGCGACACTTCATGTTATTCCGGATTGGACACTCCCTTACTTGGCGTACCTGAGCCGAGGAGAGTTGCCAGATGATGAGATTGAAGCTAGGCAGATAACCCTGCGATCCAAGTCCATGACAATTGTTGACGGAGAACTTCATCACCGCAGCGTTTCTGGAGCGTTTCAGCGGTGTGTATCATCAGAAGAAGGCTGTGACATCCTTCGAGAGATTCATGAAGGGGATTGTGGTCATCACGCCGGTTCAAAGTCCTTGGTAGCTAAAGCTTTCCGTCATGGGTTCTACTGGTTGACAACCCATGCTGATGCGGAGGATCTAGTCCGGAAATGCGACGCTTGTCAGAAATTTTCACGGCGTGCTCTTGTTCCGGCACAGGAGCTACGGATGATTCCAATTACTTGGCCATTTGAGACTTGGGGGCTTGATATGATTGGGCCTTTTAAACGATCCCAAGATCAAAAAACTCACCTGTTGGTGGCAGTGGATAAATTTACAAAAGTGGATTGAGGCAGAGCCTGTGAGCAAGTGTGATGCGGCAACAACGGTTAAATTCATCAAGAAGGTAATTTTCCGGTTTGGCTTTCCACACAACATTATCACTGATAATGGCACCAGTCTATCTAAAGGAGAAATGGAAGAGTTTTGTCAAAGGGAGCATATTCGCCTAGATGTGTCTTCTGTAGCTCACCCTCAATCCAATGGTCAAGCTAAAAGGGCCAATCAAGAGATTTTGCGAGGCATCAAGCCCCGGCTTATGACTCCCTTGCAAAGAATACCAGGGTGCTGGGTTGAGGAGTTACCTTCTGTCCTCTGGAGCATCAATAGTACGCCGAACAGGTCCACATGCTACACACCTTTCTTCATGGTGTATGGTGCTGAAGCGGTTCTTCCAAGTGATATCCGGCATGACTCACCACGGGTGGCAGCTTATGTTGAAGCAGCCAATGAGCAAGCAAGGCAGGACAGCTTAGACCAGCTGGATGAAGAGCGTGACATAGCAGCAGCACGATCTGCAATTTATCAGCAGGACCTGCGCAGATATCACAGCCGCCGGGTTAAAACCAGAACGTTCCAGGAGGGGGACTTAGTACTCCGGCTCATCCAGGACCAGACAGATATGCGCAAGTTATCCCCATCTTGGGAAGGGCCCTTTGTGGTCATCAAGAACCTACACAATGGTTCATACTACCTGGTGGATGTTCGAGAACACAAAGACTCACGGACAGCAGAGGAAGAGACGAAGAGGCCGTGGAACATTGCCCTTCTGCAGCCTTACTACACTTGAGCCATGAGCTCCGCTTCATGTATCCTGTATATATTATGATTAATAAATAAACCGGCACCCCTGGTAAACCGGGGGATCAGCCCTTTTCTTCTAAATAAGTGTCTTATGAGAATTAACTCAGATGCTTTGATCAGTCTATTTTGCTATGCAGGACAATTCTATAAGGGACCAAACAGGACTTGCCTTTCAAGCGCAACTCATTCATAGGAACCCTACCTCCATGATCACTAGGGGGCTACGAATCGCATTCGAATCCTCGCTTAAGTCCCTTCTGGTCCGGTTTATACGATCATCTTCGCATCAGCGCCCTTTGGATTACATCCATTGATTGGCAAAATATGTTCTTGCCCCTTGGATTATATATCCGTGGATTGGCAAAAGAAAATGTTCTTGCCCCTTGGATTATATATCCGTTGATTGGCAAAAGAAAATGTTCTTGCCCCTTGGATTATATATCCATTGATTGGCAAAAGAAATATGTTCTTGCCCCTTGGATTATATATCCGTTGATTGGCAAAAGAAAATATTCTTGCCCCTTGGATTATATATCCATTGATTGGCAAA
>LR738715.1:76337099-76371156 GCA_902687465.1 Secale cereale | reverse complement strand
AAAGAAAATGTTCTTGCCCCTTGGATTATATATCCATTGGTTGGCAAAAAAAAAGTTCTTGCCCCTTGGATTATATATCCGTTGATTGGCAAAAGAAAATGTTCTTGCCCTTGGATTATATATCCGTTGATTGGCAAAAGGAAAAGTTATTGCCCCTTGGATTATATATCCGTTGATTGGCAAAAGAAAAGTTCTTGCCCCTTGGATTATATATCCGTTGATTGGCAAAAGAAAAAGTTCTTGCTCCTTGGATTACATCCATTGATTGGCAAAAGAAATCATTGCTCCTTGGATTGCACCCATTGATTGGCAAAATGAATCATAGCCCTTTGGGTCGCATCCATTGATTGGCAAATATGGAGCCTGGCAGCTCGCAAAAAGCCTCGACTACATGGTCTTATTTGCAACAGTGTTTTGTGTTTTCTGATTTTTCAAAGTTTTCTGTGGTTTTTGATCCGGAACTGGGCAATTTCAAAGTTGACCACGTATCTACAAAAGTCTGGGTCATAGAACACCAACATGATTTAAACCGGTGGTTATCATAGCCCGGAACAATCATTGGGCAAACGCCAAGCTGGGCCAAGAGCCTCATTACAATCTATACGTTCAATGATGTCTACTGGATTAAGGAGGTCAGACACACTTAACCAAAGCGTTGTCTATGCAGATACAGGTAATATAAAGGATCAACCATAACAGACAAGGGACTAAAATTGGCAGATGCCAAGTCAAAGCTGTGACATCCGGATTAAGACTGAAAATGTTTCGAACTATCCTATTACAAGGCACTTGCAGGCCTGAACGGATTAAAGTTTTCCAGCAACAGATTACAGCAGCTAAGAGGTAAACTGAGCGGCTTATGCTTCTTCTTCCTGCTGCGACGGCTGAGGATCGGCTCGTTCCGGAACTTCTTCGTCTTCTTGAAGTGGCTGAAAATCAGGAACGTGCCAATCGATCTTGGATAGTGCATGGAAGTACATCTCCTCAGTAATGAGATCGGATGGATCAACATCTGGGGCGAAAGTATGGGCGCGTACTGGTGGGATTAGATTCTCGGTATCATAAACCGGCCGGTCCACCCGTTCATTCTCTAAGTCATATGCCGGATGATACCTGGTCAGGTCCGCTTCATCAGCAAGCTTGCTGGCAAGAGGGCGCATTTCCTTGGTTAAAGCACGAAGGTCCTTGCCAGAGAAGGCAGATCCATCTTCCTTGTTACTGGGGTATCCGTTCATAGCTTCCTCCAGATCAAAATCCGGGACCCATGCCTTGGCCCTAGTCAGTGCTACAAGAGAGCCGGCCCGTGCAGCAGATTTCTTCACTTCTTCCAAGCGTACAGGCAGTATGGATAGCTTCTCCAAAGTACCTTGGATAGTAGTGGGGGCCGCTTTGTGATGGGACATTGCACTTATAATCCTTTGAGTGCCGGAATACAACTGCTCAACCAGAGTATAAGAGGCCTTGAGTTTCTTCCGAATATCATCCCCAAGATGGGTGATGCGTCGCCCTACATATGATTATTACAGTTAAACCGGAGCGGAATAAAGATTGCAGAGATGAAAGCATATGCAAATTAAGTGCTCACCAAAGATGGCAGAGGTCATAAGTTCTATTTGCTGCCTTAAGCCGGTCAGCTCTTGCGTCACCGGATTAAGGGCTTCTTCAGCATCCTTTGCCCTTTTCTCAAGAGCGTTCCTCTACACCTCCCAGGCTGTCTGCTCCGCTTCAAAATCTTTTTTCAATTTTTCAGTATTGGTTAAGCTCAGCGCCAGCTCATCCTTGGCTTTGGCAGAAGCAGTTTCAGTGGCAGCAAGTCTATTCCGGAGCTCAATTACTTCTGCAGCCCTCCGGGTCAAGTCAGCCTACAAGGAAATCAAGTGGAGTAAAAGACAATTCAGACAAGTCTCAAGCATATAAACAAGTTATCCACTTGACACTTGGGGGCTAATGTGCAGTTGAAGTATTAAAAGAGAAATTCAGACAAGTCCCAGGCACATAAAACAAGTTATGCCCCTAGCACTTGGGGGCTAATGTAAGTTCATTTTTCATACAGTGGAAGTACCGGTTCACCTACAACGAAGCTAAACCGGAACTTGGGGGCTACTATGGCATAGAGACAGAAGTATAAAGAATACAAAGCAAAGACAAGTGAAGGAAGTTACCTCATACTTATCCTTCATCATATTAACCAAGCCCAATTCATAATCACGACTGGTATGAAGCCGGTTCAAATACCCGGAATAAAGTTCCTGGGTGCTCAAATCGGCATAGCCGGACAAGTCTGTGCTCCACTTGCCCTTTTCTTGTTGGAGCTTCTCTTCTTTAGTAGTGTGCTTGGCCAGGATGACAGGCTCGGCAGGAGTAGTAAAACCTGTCTCGGTTATCTGAACATCCGGAGAAGAGGCAGTGGTTGGCTGAGAAGGGGCAACAGTAGGGGCCGGGCTAACAGGAGCCGGGATAGTCCGAGGAGGGCTAACCCGGACAGGACTCGCCGGTTCAATGACATTTTCCACAATCGTATCTTCCGGAGCAACAATGTCATCATGGTCCATGGGAGCAGGATCATCAAGCTGAGTTGCAGGATCGCTCTCTGGAGGGATGACTTCATCCGGATCAGCCGCCGGATCAGCGGTAGCAGTCTCGGCAGCCGCTTTGGTGGCCTTCGTCTTCTTTCTAGGCTTGGGCTTGCTGAAGGAAACTGAAGGAACAATGAGAATCATCAAGGAACAAATACAAATATAAACCGGATGTTGAAAGGAACTTACCCAGGCACGGTCTTCAGTACAGGAACCTGTGTGGCAGTCGATTCACCAGAAGATGAAAAAGGTGTCTCCTGATAGTTAGGATCAGATGGTTTAAGCGGTTTGCATATAAGTCCGGCCTTTGGATGGAGAAGAGTTGGAAAAAGTAAAACCTCAGAGCGGCGCCTGCGAGCCGGAGTAAGAGATATTCCGGAAGATTCTACTACATGGCCACTATGGCGCGTAGTCCGGCCTGCATCATGCTGCTGTTTCTTCAAAAGAAATTTGGGGTCCAGTTGAGCCTAAGGATGAGAAAAAGGGTACTTCCGGGATGCCCGACGAATTTTGGGCACCGACGGTTCAGAGTCTGAAGAAAGAGAGATTACCTCAACTTCTGCCGCTTTACTTCCTTCAGCCAAATCCCGTGGAAAGACACTGTTAACATAAATTTGGATAAAGAGAGATTAAAACATATCAGGATCAATTCATACCTCAGAATCCGGATCATTTTCCTCAGGATGTGAACCGGAGGCAGCAGCCGCCTTCTTCTTCTTGACAACACACGTCTTCCGGCGTGGCTGTTTGCCTGACTTATCTTGAGGTTTTCTTTTCCAGAAGGGGTCGTTGGCCTGTGCAGAAGATGAAAAATAAATAGAAGACAATTGATAAGGACGGATTAGAACGAATGGAAGAGGTAAGAAAAAACTTACTGCTGGCGGTTTGTTGTTCTCATAGAATGGAGCCAATCCGGTTTGGCTACACTCCTCCAGAGAGATGTTGAGCATTTTCTTTGTGGATTCAGTGACTTCTTTCTCATGAAGTATTATGTCAATGTGGCGTTGAGGGTCATCCATTTTTCCGGTATATTCATACATCAGACCGGAGCGCCGGCTCAGAGGAAGGATGCTCCAGGCAAGCGAACAACGAACGAAATCTACTCCAGTCAAACCGTTGGCCATAAAGGCCCTAAGCTTGGCAAGCTGAGGGGAAAACCGGGCCCGCTCTGAAGAACTAAGGCGCTGCGGCAGGGGATGATCCTTGGGAAGACGATGTTCACGGTAACCCGGTAGTGGGTTTTCCCCTTCAGGCAAGGTATCTTTGCAATAGAACCATGATTGATTCCAGTCCTTGGGGTGTGTATGGAGAGCAGCGTGAGGGAATATCACATCTCTTCTCCTCTGAATACTAACACTGCCCAGCTCTTGATGTGGTCCAGCAGTAAACTCTGTCCGTCGGTTTAAGTGGAAAAAGTCTCGGAACAAGTCCACTGATGGTTCTTCTTGAAGGTATACCTCGGAGAAGACTTGAAAATTGCAGACGTTTGATATAGAATTCGGACCTATATCTTGAGGATGGAGCTGAAAAGCGGCCAGCACATCCCGGAAATTTTTTGAACCGGGAGGGCTAAAGCCCCGGGTCATATGATCAAAGAAAACAATGACTTCTCCTTCTTTAGGGGTAGGAGGACACTCATTTCCTGGAGCCCGCCATTTCAGAACTGCTTGGGGGCCCAGAAGACCAATTGAAGCGGCGTTAGTTAAGTCATCTTCCGTAATACGGGAAGGAGCCCAGTTGCAACAAACGAACTGCTTGGCAGCCATCTGAGCAAAGGAAACGCTGAAAAGTACAGTGCAAAATCTGGATTACTAAGTACTGAAGCATAAACCGGAGCGTATCATCATATTATATCGACGGTTTAGACAAGGGACTAATGGCACTGGCAACCTGGAAGCAGATGTGAAACGAACTGCTACCGGTTTATGATAACAAAAAAGAGGAGGCTAAACCGTCGGGCTCATGGCTAATTCTTTGTAAGAGGAGTGTATGATTGGTTAAACCGGTGAGTAACTTACAGATCTACCAAGACGAAGAAACAGGTTTTTACACAAGACTAAAGTAAAAATGGATCTGAGACGTAAGAAAAAGATGAAATATATGTTCTGTTTACACAGGAAGAACCACGAAGGATTTCTACAGACTAAATAGATCTAAGGTTTGAATCTAAGGTTCGAATCTAAGCTTAAACCACGGAGCAGGAACATATTTGAAATATATCCAAGGTTTGAGTTTACTGCAAGGGTAACCTACAGAGATGAACAACAAGCTTCGAGGTTTTCATGGCGGAAGACATTGAGGAACCCTAGATTGAGATCTACAGCGAGAAATAAGAAGTACCTGAGGAAGAGTAAGACGGCGGCGGAGTGCTCTGGATACGTTTTTAGGGTGATGCAGCGGCCTGGCTTGACGACGGCGACGGGCTCGAAGACGGCGGCGGAGCTTCGGGCGACGGAGGAAGAAGAAGTGCGGAAGGAAGAAAAAGAATAGGGCTCAACGGTATTTATAAGTTGGTGAGGTGAAACGGCAAGCACGGGAATCAAGGAGGTCAGAGATTGGATAAAGATCCTGTTGTCACCTCGATCTTCGGGATAGCCTTTAACAAAGGTAACAAACAACTGTCAGCAATAAATGCGGAGGTGATGTCACGACAGATTAAGATGATTTCTGGAGATGACGTCATAGCTGGTTTACAAAACAGAGAAGCTACAAAGAGGAAATTTATGCAGACTTAGAAGAATGACATGAACAAGTTCAAATCAATCTGGGGCCTAATGTTAGGGATATTACTAGCAGGTATAAACCGGCTAGGAAGATCCGAATTATATTAATGTAGCTGTGTTATCATAAGCCCAGTAGAGGTGGCGGCCCATGGAAGCTTAGGGCCCATATGTAAAACTTACGGTTTATGAACCGTCATATCATGTAACTTGAGGAATAAGGTAGGAAGAATAGAGACCGAGGCGGACACGATTATGAACCGGCCTCGGGACTCTGTAAACCGGACCGGGCGTCACCTCCTATATAAAGGGACGACCCGGCGACGGTTGAAGGACAAGAAACAACCCGTCGAGACACAGGCAAGCAATCCGCTCCCTGTTCATCGATGTCCAAGCAATACCAAACCAAACTAGACGTAGGCTTTTACCTTCATCGAAGGGGCCGAACTAGTATAAACCCTTTGTGTTCTTTGTGTGCTTTAACCTCTTCAAGCTAACCCGCGCGATGGCTCCACACCTAAGTCCTCTAAACCGGACATCTGCCATGCTAATTCCACGACACCAGCCATGTCGTCGAAGATGTTGTCGATGTCGGGGAAGAAGTCGTCGTTGGGGAAGTAGTCGTCGGCGACCGGATCGTCTGTGGTGAAGCAGCCAGTAGTCGCGCCGAGCGCTCCCCAAAAACCTTATCACCCTTCTCCCGTACAAGGCTCAAAGTGGTGCGGTCTCGGAGGCCTACTATCCCGACCTGCGGTGCATGCCGCAAGCCGGGATGAGGAAGACAATAGCAGCTCAGAGATGGAACCGGTGGCGAGAGGAAGGAGTAGTTGTGGTGCGTCTCTTTGGGAGGAGCGACCTCCCTTTTATAGGTGCAAGAGAAGGAGGCGAGAGGCTGCCGGGAGTTGAAGAGAACGAGGGAGATGAAACGAACAGCCAACAACCGAAGGGTGCTGCATTCGTATTTAATGTCCACTACAGCAAAAACTTTCAGCTTCCGACTAACCTTTCGTATACTCGTCGTGCGTGGCAAAAATTAGACATCGGCTCAGCTCATTCCCTCAACCCGCGCCGCGGCGCGTCGTGGCAAGGTGAGGCGTGGCGTGGCGTGGCGTGGCGTGGCGTGGCGAGGCGGGCGGCGGAGGAGGAGCGCGCGTGGATGTCCCTCTTGTTCTCATGCTCGTACAGGTGGAGAAAGAGCCTCCCTTATAAAGAGGTCCAACTCTCTGTAAACTAGCAATGTGGGACTAAACTTTAGTAGTGCCCCTTGCTTTGCACGAATGGGCTAAGTGGGCCTCTAGGATTTATTAGGAATTTCTGAAATTAATATTGGTCTGGGTAGCCCATAAGACAAAATTTCCAGCAATCCCCCACCAGATCCCAGAGGCACACAAAATTTTGCCTTTGGTTCCAAAACACTGTTTTATATGCCGGTACTGCAGTGGAGACTGTTAAGTTGAACTTCCACCTAGAACTCTGTGCTACACTAGTAAGCAACTTGAACAGTGGACTATGCCTTGAACTGCAAGTTTTCTGCGAATCTAACTTCACACAAAGCCTTGACTGATACCTGGCTACCGCGGGTCTTCCCCGTGGGTGGAGCTTATGCGTCATACTCCGTGACCTTTCATGAGTTTACTAGAGAGAACCCTACTCTCATAGATTGCGACGTTTGACAATCAGACTCGTATAGGTGTGTTCTTCAAAAGATGTTCTGCAGGACAACATCTCTGCTTACAAGAGCCACTTAGAACACATTAAGACATACATCAACCTACCATGCAGATTTAGGAGAGTATTGCATCTTCGTGGAGTGGTACCGTTAATAGTAAGGATACTCTCCTCTCAGTTGACCAACAACTTGTCTTCCACATCTAATTCACGGGATCTCCGATCACATAGACTAGGTTACCACTGTGAACAACTCATATTGTGGGTCTCATACACATCTCCCTCGATGCATTATCTATCACATTTCGTGATAGACCCTTAGTAAAAGGATCTGCCAGATTTTTAGACGTTTGGATATAATCCAATGCAATTACTCTTGAGTTTTTCATTTTCCTGACAGACTTTAACCTTCTCTGAATGTGTCTTGATGACTTCATGTTATCCTTTGAGCTGCTCGCTTTTGTGATCACTGTTTGATTGTCGCAGTTCATAAGGATACCCGGTACAGGTTTCTCAACTACCGGCAAGTCATTCAAGAGCCGACGCAGCCAATTCGCTTCGACCGTAGCTGTATCTAGTGCTGTGAGTTCTGCTTCCATTGTTGACCTTGTTAAGATGGTCTGCTTGCAAGACTTCCAAGAAACAACGCCACCTCCATGAGTGAATGCATATCCGCTCGTGGCCTTTATCTCATCAGCATCTGAGATCCAGTTTGAGTCACTATACCCTTCAAGCACCTTTGGGTGCCCGGTGTAGCGAATTCCCTAATTTCCAATGCCTTTCAAATAATGCAAAACTCTCTCTAGATCTTTCCAATGCACATCTCCTGGTTTTGAGACAATCCGACTCAGTTTGCTAATAGCAAAAGAGATGTCAGGTCTTGTAGCACTGGCTAAGTACATAAGCGAGCCAACAATCTGAGAATATTTCAATTGATCTCAAGCAATTCTTCGATTCTTTCGAAGTAGCACGCTGGCATCATATGGTGTTGGAGAGGGCTTGCAGTCACTATAGCCAAAGCGACTCAAGTTATTTTCCACATAGTGAGATTGAAGCAAAGTAATCCCACCATCATCGTCTCTCAACAACTTGATGTTCAGAATGACATCATCCACTCCTAAATCCTTCATCTCAAAACAACGAGATAGGAAATCCTTGACCTCCTTAATAGCATTCAAATTTGTTCCGAAAATCAGTATGTCATCAACATACAAGCAAAGGATAACTCCCGCGCCCCCACTATGGCGATAGTATACACATTTGTCAGCTTCGTTTACAATGAAGCCTGCAGCTGTTAAAGTTCTTTCAAACTTCTCATGCCACTGCTTCGGTGCTTGCTTGAGTCCATACAAAGACTTCAACAACTTGCACACTTTTCCTTCCTGACCGTCTATTACAAACCCATCTGGTTGTTCCATATAAATTCTCTCATCCAACTCTCCATTTAGGAAAGCAGTCTTTACATCCATTTGATGAACGAGAAGACCATGTGAGGCGGATAGTGAAAGTAGAACTCGAATAGCGGTCAATCGCACCACAGGTGAGTAAGTATCAAAGAAGTCTTCACCTTCCTTTTGGGTATAACCCTTAGCCACAAGTCGTGCCTTGTACTTTCCGATAGTACCATCAGGCCTAAGCTTCTTCTTGAATACCCATTTCCACCCTATAGGTTTGCACCCATAAGGACGATCGGTTATCTCCCTAGTTTCATTCGCTAAGATGGAATCCATCTCACTACGAACCACTTCCTTCCAGTAGTCAGCATCTTCAGACGCATAGGCCTCTGAAATAGAACTGGGAGTGTCATCTATTAGATAGACAAGAAAATCATCACCAAAGGACTTTGAAGTCCTTTGTCTCTTGCTCCTAGTAGGAGCTTCATTGTTTTCATCCGTGTTAGATTGATCACCTGTCTGTTGCTTCGCTTCATCCGTGTCACGCGAACGATCTCTGGCCCGTCATTTGCGCGCGCCTTCGCAGGTCCCGTGAAGATTGGCCCCGGGTTCAGCGCGCCCCTCCACCGATCGAGCAACGGGCTGCCACTGCGTCGCCCCGTCGGGCCGCAGCGCCGTCACCCCGTGGTTGTCCTCGTGGCTGCACCGACTCGCGCATCGCCGTAGTGCTGCGATATGTGGTCCACGTTGCCACCCCGAGACCGTCCCCCGCGGTTGCACCGACCCGCGCTCCGCCGCTGCATCGCCCCTTCGGGCTGTAGCGCCGCGGCCCGCGGTTCCCATGACTGCCCGACGTCTTCCGCTGTTGCCCCGACCTGCACGCCGCCGCTGCAACGCCCCTTCGGGTCGTAGCGCCGCGGCCCGCGGTCCACCGCCGTCTCCGCGCGTCGACCTCTTGTGGTATGTGCCACATTGCCTCCCTTGGCGCGGGAACGCCACCGTTCGCGCCGGTCTTCGTCCCGCCGTCGGGTTCCTCGCCTATTTCGAGCATCGCCGTCGCGCTCCTAAGCTAGCTGCCACCGCCGTGTCAGGCCGCCATCGCCACTCTTCTTTGCCCGCCGCCGCCGCTACCCTCGTAGCCGCCGCCACCCGTCCACCTCCATCGTCTTCGTCCAGCATCAGCCCGTCGCTAGCGTCGTCGTCTTCTTCCTCAACCACTTTGTCTACTCCGACCACCGTTGGCGACATCGGCCCCACACCGATTGGCGTCGCAACCGTCGTCGAGGCTTTTTCTCTGTTAGCCCTCCGACTCATTGACATGGCGTACAACTCGTGCAGGTCCCTCATCTACGCATGCCCTATGCTGGCAACACTGATGCATGCCTTCATCCACGACGTGTCACCGGGCCTGGCAAGCCTGGTCGATGCTTCGTTAATTTCGTCTTCATCCGTCTATGCATGTCTGGTGCTAGCAACACCGATGCGTGCCTTCGTCCACGATGTGTCACCGGGATTGGCAAACCCGGCGCAACGCGTCGTCAACAACATCTCCTTCCCGGCGCACCACTACTTCAACTCCATTGCACCCATGACTAACTCGGCGCCTCCTTGCGCCTGCGGCTCCACGACGACTTCATCGACACCGGCTACCCCGACTCGACATCGACCACGGGAATTTTCGCACGGCTACCTCAACCACGGCTCCACCACATACGCTCTCGGCTACCATGACAAACAGCACAAAGGGCTATCGCCTTGCTTGAGCAACCCGTCGGTTGCCACTCCGGCCATGACTCTGCGATGCATCGACCGTTACGACTGTGGGGGGTGTCCGCCGGCTTGCCTTCGGATTCTTCTCCAGTCTCATCGTTTGCGTCGCTACCGTTGTGACTGCGGGGGGATGTTGAGTATATTAATTAGATTGGAAACATAGGATAGACTAGGAAATATTCTTGCTTGTCTTGTACTTCAAGTAGATCATGTACTCCTATATATATGTCCACGAGGTTCAAGCAATACAATGAATAAATTATTTCACCAAACCCCTCTCTCCCTTCTAACAGTTTTTATTAGTTTCCCTTTGTTTCGTGGTCTTTGTAGGTGTGTTGACACGTTCATGGACTCGAGACATCAAAAGGACCGAGTTGAGGGTAAAACCGGAGAAGTTTCAACACTAGATGAAGGCCCTCTTGAGAGTTTGATGATTTGACATTTATCAAAGTGTTCAAATTGAAGATCCAAGGCCTCTGACGCATCGGGCTTTTTGCTAGCAATCCAATGAGCCCAAAATGTCAAAATCGTAGTTCGTATGAATAAATGGTGACCAAAATACAAAACTACTCCCGAAGTCCATAGAGAATGATGGCCTTCCATGTGAGCATAGCTGCTCGTATGAGCTCACAACATCCATGAAAATTGGCCAAAAAATTCCAGATTTTGCTCCAATTTTGTCCCCATTTTTCCTACGGAATTTTTGGCAACCAAGGCATGTATTGGATGTGGATTTGGCTCCCCTAAAACCCTTGGATGAAGGGGAGGAGGCTACATCAATGGAGGACACCCGAGGAGTCCTCCTATAAGAAGACCTCCAACCCTAGCTGCCATGATCATCTCCATCCTCCACAAGTTCCATCCGCCACCGCCACACCTCCATAGCAGCAGCTCCACCCTAGAGAGAGGGCCAAGACAAGAAAGAGGAGGAGAGGAGGCGCCCCCTACATCCCACGCCGGTCGGAGTGGGGGTGGGATGTATATACTGTGCACAGACGTGCTATACAAATGGTTTTTTACCCCCTTTCAGCGATGGAGTTTCAAACCATTAGTGTGTGCGATAGAGGGAGTACTTCCCACATGACGTAGAAACCGTCGGGGATAGGCCCTCCGGTCACACACGCGAAGCATCAGAGACAATTATACATGCCCAATCGTTTATATAGAGGGCGAACGGGAGGAGCTTGCCCGGCGTTGCGTTTAATGTCGGCCCGCTCGTGAACGAAGGTGTGGCTGAAGTAGGTTCCTTGGCTTCCACATAGGTTTAATGGAGGCGTATGAATGCGGTGAGGAGGCGTGTTCAACCGGGCATGCAGCGGGCAGTGACCTCGCCCGACGCGTCACTTCAATGGCGGAGGCAGTGAGAGGTCGCGTCCGTCCTGAGGCGTCTTCAATGTTGAGTGGCGCGCTCCATAGTGGCATGAACGCGGGCAGCTGGCGCCAGCAAGAACCCGTGCGGGCGAGGGGGGAGTGGTTTTGGTGGGCCAGAACGGTCCCAATCGGGCATGGTTTTACATCCCCTCCCCTAGCGTTTGTCTTCGATTTGCGGGAGAAATCGCGTACGGACCGCGCGGCGGACCGATACAGGTCCGCGTTGGATTGCTTCAGTTGTCCGGACAATCCGAAGGGAGGTTTTCATGTTGGTGTTGGAGATGCCCTGAGAGTATCTACAACCGGACTTTGGGCACGTCTGCGGACATTGACCGTTCAAGCCTCAAATAATGCATTCCACACCCGGATACCTCAAATATTATATCTAAAATTCATAAAAACTCATGCAACTACGTCGTTGCATTACATATACCATCCGGCTACTCCATCACTACTAACATGCCATCGGACTATCAAAATTTGGCATGTTTGGGTATGGTGGAGATTATCCACGGCTGCCCTTGCCCTCCCAGCGCCCTTGTTGTTCCTCTCACGGAAATACCGGTAGAAGACGTAGTACGGATCGAGCCGGATATACTCGTCGCTGGAGCTATCGTTCTTCTCCTCCTTCGGTGGTAGTACGACCATGGCACAGACCACACGATTCTTCCCGCACGAGGGTGCGCATGTTCCTCCGCCGTCGTTTCTTCACGATGCATGAGCGGATGGCTTCCTCTTCCTCTTTCGCGGCCGCTCACGCCGCCGCATTAGCGGCTTTGGCCGCCATTTCCGCCGCGATACGGGCCTCGACGGCCCTTACCCTCTCCTTCCCACGACGGACCGCCTATTCCCGGTGGGACTCATAGTCCGCCCGACATGTGTGAAGGAAATATGCCCTAGAGGCAATGATACATCTCCAACGTATCTATAATTTTTGATTGTTCCATGCTATTATATATTCTGTTTTGGATGTTTAATGGGCTTTATTATACACTTTTATATTATTTTTGGGAGTAACCTACTAAACCAAGGCCCAGTGCAAATTGTTGTTTTATTCCTATTTCGGGGTTTCGCAGAAAAGGAATATCAAACGGAGTCCAAACGGAATGAAACCTTCGGGAGAGTTATTTTTTGAACCTAATCTACCTACAAGACTTGGAGTACACGCGAGGGAACGAAGGAGGTGGCCATGAGGGTCCAAGGCGTGCCCCCGCCCTCGTGAGCCCCCTCTGGCTCCCCCGATGCCCTCCTTCCTCCTATATATCCATGTACCCTGAAAACATAAAGGCAACAGAGAAAACCCTAATTCCACCGCTGCAACCTTTTGTTCCCGTGAGATACCATCTTGGGGCCTGTTCCGGAGCTCCGCCGGAGGGGGGATCTACCACGGAGTGCTTCTACATCAACACCATAGCCTCACCAATGAGTTGTGAGTAGTTTACCACAGACCTTCAGGGTCCATAGTTATTAGCTAGATGACTTCGTCTCTCTTTTTGGATCTCAATACAAAGTTCTCCTCGATCTTCGAGGAGATCTATTCGATGTAATCTTTTTGCGGTGTGTTTGTCGAGATCCGATGAATTGTGGGTTTATGATCAAGATTATCTATGAACAATATTTGATTCTTTTCTGAAATATTTTATGTATGATTATAATATCCTTGCAAGTCTCTTTGAATTGTTGGTTTGGTTTGGCCTACTAGATCTATAGTTCTTGCAATGGGAGAAGTGCTTGGCTTTGGGTTCAATCTTGCCGTGTCCTTTCCCAGTGACAGCAGGGGCAGCAAGGTGATAACCCACAAGTGTAGGGGATCGCAACAGTTTTCGAGGGTAAAGTATTCAACCCAAATTTATTGATTCGAGACAAGGGGAGCCAAAGAATACTCTTAAGTATTAGCAGCTGAGTTGTTAATTCAACCACACCTGGAAACTTAGTATATGCTTTAAGATAGTTTAGTAGCAAAGTAATATGGAGATAGCGGTAACAACAATAAAAGTAATGGTAGTGTTTTTTGTAGTTTTTGTAATAGTAGCAGCGGAAAAGTAAATAAGCAACTAGCAATATGGGAAAAGATCGCAGGCATTGGATCGATGATGGGGAATTATGTCGGATGCAATTCATCATGTAGAAGTTATAACCTAGGGTGACACAGAACTAGCTCCAGTTCATCAATGTAATGTAGGCATCTATTCCGAATATAGTCATACGTGCTTATGGAAAAGAACTTGCATGACATCTTTTGTCCTACCCTCCCATGGCAGTGGGGTCCTAGTGGAAACTAAGGGATATCAAGGCCTCCTTTTAATAGAGTACCGGACCAAAGCATTAACACATAGTGAATACATGAACTCCTCAAACTACGGTCATCACCGGGAGTGGTCCCGATTATTGTCACTTCGGGGTTGCCAGATCATAACACATAGTAGGTGACTATAGACTTGCAAGATAGGATCAAGAACACACATATATTCATGAAAACATAATAGGTTCAGATCTGAAATCATGGCACTCGGGCCCTAGTGACAAGCATTAAGCATAGCAAAGTCATAGCAACATCAATCTCAGAACATAGTGGATACTAGGGATCAAACCCTAACAAAACTAACTCGATTACATGATAGATCTCATCCAACCCATCACCGTCCAGCAAACCTACGATGGAATTACTCACACACGACGGTGAGCATCATGAAATTGGTGATGGAGGAAGGTTGATGATGACGATGGCGACAATCTCCACTCTCCGAAGCCACGAACGGACTCCAGATCAGCCCTCCCGAGAGAGATTAGGGCTTGGCGGCGGCTCCGTATCGTAAAACGTGATAATTCTTCCTCTTTGATATTTTTCTCCCCGAAAGTGAATATATGGGGTCCGGAGATACGTCGGTGGAGCACCAGGGGGCCCATGAGGCAGGGGCGTGCCCTAGGGGAGGGGGCGCGCCCCCACCCTCGTGGACAGGGTGTGGGCCCCCTTGTCTGGATCTTTCCGCATGTATTTTTTATATTTTCCAAAATAATTCTCCGTGAATTTTCAGGTCATTCCGAGAAGTTTTTTATTTCTGCACAAAAACAACACCATGGCAATTCAGCAAAAAACAGCGTCAGTCCGGGTTAGTTCCATTCAAATCACGCAAGTTAGAGTCCAAAACAAGGGCAAAAGTGTTTGGAAAAGTAGATACGTTGGAGACGTATCAACTCCCCCAAGCTTAAACTTTTGCTTGTCCTCAAGCAATTCAGTTGATAAACTGAAAGTGATAAAGAAAAACTTTGGTGTCACACCCTGATTTTCATGCCACAACACTTAAGCTATTAATCATGCTAAAATGTGGGTTCGACAAAACTTTTGAGTGTTTTTGACCTTGCTTGATTGGTTTTCTGTTTGCTGCTTGCTAGTGCTCTAAAAATCAAATAAATCATCCAACTCTTATACTTCATCTCCTTGATCCAAAACCTTTTCCCAATGATCATGCCATGTGTATAGACCAGTATAGTATTTTCTTATAAAAATATTTTGGCCAAATAGTATTTTCAAAAATTAGTTTTTTCAAAAACCCCTGAATTGAGGTTTGCACTACAAGTACCTTATTTAGGCTGTGAAAAATCTTTCAAAAAGTATATTTGAATCCTATTAGGTATAGGACTCCTATAAACCACAAAATTATAATTTTAAAAGTTATTTTTATATTTTATTTAAAAGCTTTTTCTTAAGGCCAGAAATGGTCTTTAATAGGGAAAATTTATTTAATTATTTCAAAAATATTTGCCAAAAATTCAGGGAAACTCATAGGACATATATTGTCCATATATAAGAGTTTCAACACATGGTCATGTTCAAAATATTGGACAAATCCTTCCAAAACCCTTTCTGGATTTTTCAAGCTTTTGAAATATTTACAAAGGAAATGTTCTCCAAAAATTCCAGGGAAATTCTATCATGTCAAATACGACATATTTGATGATCTTGCAAAGCCTCATGCCTTGAATATCAAGGAAACATCATCTAATCCCCTCAAAACCATTTCTGTCCATTTTGAAGTTTGAGCAACTTTACATTGCCAAACTTGACCAAATGCTCTCAAACTTGGTGCACATGCTAAAATGATGTAATTATGCATCTATGCCAAATGGCACAAGTTTTGGAGAAGGACAACTTGATTTAAGTGCCCCAAAACCCTTTCTGACCAGATCTAAATTTGAACAACTCTACATTGCCAACTTTTTACTTGGGGCCTTAAATTTTGTGGACATGTTCACAAACCCAAATTATGACACTACACCAAGTGGTGCATCAAGGGGAGATGATTTGCTTAACCTAATCTTGGAAAATCCATTTCTGTTGATTTTTAGGGTTTACAATAGTTACATTGGCAACTTTGCCCAAATGAGCTCAAATTTGGTGGAAGGGCCTAAATGTATGTGACAATTGATCCTGTTAAGTCTTAGGTCAACTGGAAGTCATTTGCTTGCCCAAAACTGCATCAAACACCTTCTGCCATTTTACCAAAACCACTGTTCTGCCCCCTTTCACTATTCTACTTGAGCTCAACTTTTTACCACAGCTGCTCCTAGTCACCTTCTACCTCCAGGGACTCTTTCTCCTCCACAGCTCAATGATTGAGGGGGGTGAAACCCCATTTTACATCTCTGAATCTCCATTCTCACCCTTGTCTCTCAGCACACTCCCCTTCTAGAAGCTCACCAGGGCATACAAGACCAAAACCTCTTTGTTTACTCCTCCCCTGACCCCCTAGACATCATTGGGCAAAGTGGACACGTCCAGAGCGGCGAGGACACGGCCATGCCGGCCAAACGGGCGCTCTGGAGCGTGCTACAGTGCCCTGGCGCACTGTAGCCGCCCCCAATCAGCTGCACCCGACAGCCTGGGGCGACGGGATTGTGTCCCCCGAGGCCGCCTCGGCGTCCGGGACACGCTAGACGGTCGGCCCCCTCCTTCCTCTCTCTCTCCGGCCCCTGCTTGCACGCGCGCCATGGCCGCCCGAGCGCTCCAGTGGACAGTGCCACACGCGCGATGCTCTGACCCTTCCCCACTGCCTCTCTTCTCTCCCCTCGCCCTAGACCAACCCCAGGAGCGCCCCAGACACGCCCACGCGTGGCCCCGTCATCCGTGGCGACGACAACGTGCTCGTCGGCGCACGGGACCTCGGTGGACCGTCGCCCACCTATTTATAGGGCACCCCATACTCGCCTCGCTGCTCCGTTTGCCCCCTCTCCCTCTAGTGTACCTCCCCGACAGGCCTAATGCTCTCCCCGTGCCCGCCAGCCATCTCTATGGCCGGAGCAGAGCCGCCGGCCGCCGCTTAAATTCGTGGGCCTCGACCCTTCTCTCTTCCCCCTGAACACTCCCGCACCCTCTCATCACCACCGCCAACTCACCCCGTGCTCCATTCCCTCCTCCTCGTGCTTTCCTCGCCGTGTTGAACACCGCCATCGCCGCCGTCCGCCGCGACCGATGCGCTGCTCGTGTCCGACCACCCTAGCGGTCGTGGCGCACCTCTACGGATGCGGCACACCATCCTGAGCACGCCGGTGTGCTGGGCATCGACGGAAGTGGCCGGTGTCGCCGCGGAGAGCGCCGGCGCCGCTCGGCCGCGCCTCCTCTGTTTCCCGTCGTGCCGCGCGGGAGGTAGAAGGCGACCTGCCGCTGGGGCCCGCGCGTCAGTGACCCAGTGGGCGGGCCCCTCCGTTTAAGTGGAAACGGCTCTGGCTTTGACCGTCTCCCCTGCGTGAAGACGCCTTACCTGGAAGATGCCTTCGATGTGGCCTGGTCCTCTGCGTGCGGCTGTGCAGCCGGGCCGGCCCAGTGCGCTACGGCACAATACTGCGCCCTATGCACAGTAAAGGGTAAAACCCCCCTCCCCTTTTCCCTTTTTCTTTTTCTGTAAACTTCATAAATCCATAAACAATTAATTTGGACTCCAAATTGGATGATTCAAATTTCTCCTGGCTCCATAAATCATGCTCTATCACATGGTGCAACATGCACATTTTTCCAGAAACTTTTCCTTCACAAATATTATCAAAATGTCATTATTCTATTTCTGTGATGAACTTTAGAAAATCACAGAGGGCTCAAATTTGATCCAAATGTAGTGGTTCAAATTCCTAGATGCTTGTCATATCCAAACTTAGTTTTGGAACATTTTTATTAATACTTCCTGCACCCCACGAAATATTGAGCCATTTCTTCATATTTATCAACTTTACAAAATCCTAGGGAATTCATTTGAACTCCAAATCCAGTGAAACCAACTCCTAGATGCTTCTAAAATCATGACTTGTTAAATGGGTCCCTTTGCTCATCTTTCAAAAATATATTTCTGTACACTTCTTTCAAATCCATAAAACCCTTGATTCCATCATATTGAAATGTGCCAAACCATCCATTGATCATACTCCAATGAAACCACCTTGGTTATTTTTCATATGACCAGAGGTATCCTAGAAAAGTCCAACTCCTATTTTTAGAGCACTTTTATTTTTGCTTTGTTGTGTTGCTTATTATGATTGTTTCCATCGTTAGTTGACGAAATAAACGGAGTACTCGGAGATGGACTAGAAGGTTTGAAGACTCGGAAGGACAAGGCAAGCAGCCCTTTGACCATGATACCCTTGTGTTCTTCGGAACCCATTTATTTCTGAATGCATGATGATAAGAGTGACGGTGGTGACCTAGTTGAGAACCACCACATGATGCATGCTTCACTCATGATCTTGCTATGTGCTAGATGCAATGCAAATGATTAGTAGTGATGCTTAGTGATGCATGTGTGCCATAAAACCTTCGTGGTTGCATTCATTTAAAAAAAAAAACATCGGGTGCCCCTAATGCCCGAGGGTGATGTTGAGTTAGGTCATCACTTGAGGAAGAAGTGATGTGCCGATAAAGATCTTGTGTGTGGGTGAAATGATGGATTAGATTTATGTGTGACTACCGTCCCAACCAAACATGTGCAACCACTCTACCCCTTATGGGACGGGGCATTATTGATTACTTAGGCCGATGCTAGCATGGTGCCCACATTGCTAGTGACGGGAAGACTTGAGGTCTTTCCCGGGACGGGGTCGTGCTTGGATAGGCGACCATGACTGTTTTCACAGGGCACCGGACACACCGTTGGTCCCTTCGTGTACGCGTGACATTGAAAATAGGGCAAGTCCCATGATCTATTGTTTGTACTCGAGGGCTGTGCACCAACGAGTGGACCCTATGTTAGTATCGTCTAGGGAAAGGTAATGACCGGGTGCTTACCCCGGGTACTTGAGGTACCGCAGGTCGTGGATGACACGGAAGTTCCCCGGATCTTGTGGGTAAAGTGCGCAACCTCTGCAGAGTGTAAAACTATTCGAATAGTCGTGTCCACGGTCATGGACAGTTGGGTGGTGCTACTTAAACTATGTCCAGAATTTTACTAAATCAGTGAAAGTATGTGTGTGTGATGAGTCAAGGTGGTGACTTGACTCGTTGAGATGAATCCTATTCATGTTGATAACTGTAACCTGTCCTCGAGGTTACTTAAACTTATTGATGCATATACTTGATGGTAGAATACTTGTACTGGCTTGTAGCTAGTATGCTCATTGTTGTATAATTGCATTATTATCTTGAACCAAATCATGGGTTGCTTGCGAGTACATTCAAAGTTCTCATTGGCTTGCCACTGGTTATTTTATTGGCCAGGCATGAGAAAACAGGATATGATGAAGATTTCTTGGCGACGAGCATGCGAGCTAGGACGCTTCCCAGTCAGAATGCCTGTAGGGTTAAGGCAGATGGCATGGGTCCAAGTTGTTATTGATGAATTCCGCTGCGATGTTATACTCAAGACTTGACCATAATGGTCCTATTTGTGTAATACGGTATGTATGGATGTAAGACTCTTGTTATTCAGCTTCTGTGTGTTTAGTGAGCATTGATCTCTGGGATCACCGTACACGTGCACTCGGTGATCACGACTTATGAGTCGGGGTCCCCACATTTGGAAAACTCTGTTTGCTCTTGTTGTTGTAAATATGTAAGCCATCATTCTGGTTTTCAGCAAAGATCATGAACTAACCACATTCAGAATAACTTTCAGATCTCATGTCTACTCATATCAATGGCATAATCAACTAGCGAGCAATAATAATAAACCTCGGATGACAACACTTTCTCAAAACAATCATGATATGATATAATAAGATGGTATCTCGCTAGCCCTTTTTGAGACTGCAAAACATAAATGCGGAGCACCTTTAAAGATCAAGGACTGACTAGACATTGTAATTCATGGTAAAAGAGATCCAGTCATGATCATACTCAATGCAAATTAATAGTAATACATGCAACTGACAAAGGTGCTCTCCTACTGGTGCTCTTTTATAAGAGGATGATGACTCAGCATAAAAGTAAATAGATAGGCCCTTCGCGGAGGGAAGCAGGGATTTGTAGAGGTGCGAGAGCTCGATTTTTAAATAGAGATGAATAACATTTTGAGCGGTATACTTTCATTATCAACATAAAAACCAAGAATCTCGATATCTTCCATGCTACGCACATTATAGGCGGTTCCCAAACATAATGGTAAAGTTTATACTCCCCCAACCACCAACAAGCACACTCCATGGCCATCCGAATCCACGGGGTACCGTCCAAACAAGCAACATCCCTGGGGGAGTTTTGTTTAATTATTATGATTTGAGCATGGGACTGGGCATCCCGGTTACCAACCATTTTCTCATGAATGATGAGCGGAGTCCAATAATCTTGAGAATAACCCACCTAGCATGGAAGATATAAACAACCCTAATTGATACATGAGTTGTTCGAGCATACAAAACAGAATTTCATTTGAAGGTTTAGAGTTTGGCACATACAAATTTACTTGGAACGACAGTTAAATACCGCATATAGGAAGGTGTGGTGGACTCATATGGAACAACTTTGGGGTTTATGGAAGTGGATGCACAAACAGTATTCCCGTTTAGTACAGGTGAAGGCTAGAAAGAGACTAGGAAGCGACCAGCTAGAGAGCAACAACGGTCATGAACATGCATTAAAATTAATCAACAATGAATGCAAGCATGAGTAGTATATGAATCACCATGAACATAAATATCGTGGAGGCTATGTTGATTTGTTTCAACTACATGCGTGAACATGTGCCAAGTCAGACCACTTGAATCGTTCAAAGGAGGATACCACCCCATCATACCACATCACAACCATTTTAATTATCATGTTGGCACGCAAGATAGACCATTATAAACTCTCACCTAATTAAGCATGTCATAAGCAGCTATGATCTCTAGTTGTCATTGCAAGCATGCTCATTCATAAGAAGCTGAATCAGGAACGATGAACTATCATATTTACAAAAACAAGAGAGGTCGAGTTCATACCAGCTTTTCTCATCTCAATTAGTTCATCATATATCATCATTATTGCCTTTCACTCGCACGACCGAATGATGTGGATAATAATAATAGTGCACATGCATTGGACTAAGCTGGAATCTGCGAGCATTTAATACAAGAGAGAAGACAAGGTAATATGGCTCAAGGTTAAATCAACAATAAAGCATATGAGAGCCACTAAGCATTTAAATCATGGTCTTCTACTCTTGACCCCCAAAGAAAAGAAAAGAAACTATTTACACGGGAAAGCTCCCAACAAGCAAAAGAAGAACGAGAAATCTTTTTGGGTTTTCTTTTAATTACTACTACATGCAAGGAGAGTAAACTAGCTAAAAGCTACAACTAATATTATTTTTCTTAAGGTTTTTCTAAAACACAAGAAGAAGATTGAGAAAAAGAATTGGAACTAGCATGGATAGTACAATGAAAGAGTGTGAGCACCAACAACTAGAATAAGTGTGTGAGCATGAATGTAAAGTCGGTGAGAAACACGTACTCCCCCAAGCTTTGGCTTTTGGCCTAAGTTGGTCTATGGCCACGAATCAAAGCTACTCCCTCCAGGGTACTGAGATGTGTCCTCTGGGTGCCACTGGTTGGCAAGCTCATCCAGATCCCACCCATAAATAGACTGACGGTAAGGATCGAGTGGTGGCTCCGGCTCAGGCTCTGAAGCTTGTGCCTGGCTCTGGTACTTGTAGAAGGCATCTGATGTAACGAGATATATGCCTATAGATAGATCAAATAGAGATGGTGCGGGCAAGGTAACAATCTCACAATATTTTTCATCAAACCTTAATTTATAATTAAGCAACCTATCCTTGTCTTTAACAATAAAATCGTGAGCTACTATACTCTTATAGTCTAGATAAACAGGGGCAAGAAATTTTTCTTCCTTCTCATGATGCCTAATAGGTATTCTAAAATGTTCAGCAAGGCGAGAAGCAAAGATGCCTCCAAAGACGGGGCCCTTTGAGCAGTTCAGACTCAGTCGTTTAGCAACGACGGCACCCAAGCTAAAAGTTGTGTCTTGAAACAAAGCATGGCGTAAAATGACAATATCAGGGGCACTGAGATTCCCACTATTCCCACGACAAACATCTACTAACAAATAAAGCAAAGTAGCGCAGAACAGGGAAATGTATACTAGTAATTCTTGCCCCTGAGACTTGTCTAGTTTCCCCTACAGCTATCATGTCAATAAACCCTTCAACGTCTTCACGACGTGGTTCATCAAGTCTACCTTCAAAGGGTATCTTGCATATTTCACAAAACTCAAAGAATGATATTTCCTTAACCTCATCATATAAACGAAACTCCACTGTAGGTGGTGTTTTCTTAGCATGGAAATGAAAATTTTGCGTGGAAATATTAGTGAGTAAGAGATACTGTTCACGCTGGTCGTGGAGGAAGTCGGTGAGGCCTGCATTATTTGCCAACCAATAAAAGTCTTCGTAAATCCCGGCGGCTCTCATGAAATCATTACAAGGCCATTCACAGGGCCGAACTTCCGCCATGCGAGGAAGATTATATTTGGGCTTCTTATTTCTTCCTTCTTCTTCTCCTCCAAGCTCTTATTGGAGGAGCCCCTCAACAATCTCTTTATCATTTTTTTCTCTGGAAATTTCTGAAATTTTTAGTAACTC
The DNA here is from genome assembly GCA_902687465.1 of Secale cereale. NCBI lineage: Eukaryota > Viridiplantae > Streptophyta > Magnoliopsida > Poales > Poaceae > Secale > Secale cereale. Next base: position 76,348,600 of record LR738715.1, on the reverse strand, counting down.
AAGATAAAAGTTAAACAAACTCAACAAGATTGATAAGAACAACTCCTAATAGTGCCTAGAGACTATATCATGCATTAGAACTACTTGGGACCAAGGAAATTTGACATGCAAGCTCAAGAACAAGGTCACCATAGCAGCAAAAATTTGCAATAATTAAAGCACTAGAACAAAAACTAATTGGACCAATGGAGGAGTCACATACCAAGGAACAATCTCCCTAAACAGTTTGGTGAATGGTGCTTTGAGCAAGGAGATCGAAAATGGCAGCAAGATGAGCTAGAACTCGTGCTTGAGCTAGTTGGTGATTTTTTTGGGAGGAAGAAGAAGAGAATGGGTGCAGGAATAAGTGGAGGGGGGGCACGTGGGGCCCACGAGGCAGGGGGTGCGCTCTGTGAGGGTTGGCGTGCCCTAGACCCTCATGGCCAGGTGCTGGCTCCCCTCGCTGTGTGTTCTGTGCTATATATCCTCAGATATTCTAGAAAAAATTATAATAAATTTTCAGGGCATTTGGAGAACTTTAATTTTCGGGGTATTTTTTATTGCACGGATAAGGTCGAAAATAGACAGGAAATACTATTTTTGCTTTATTTATCCTAATTAACAGAAGGTAAAAGGAGGGTATAGAAGGTTGTGCTATCTAGATTCACCTATCCCATGCTCATCAAAAGGAATCCATTAACAAGGTTGATCAGGTCTTGTTAATAAACTCTTTCCGAATAACATGAAACCGGAGAATTTTCGAATAACACTAGGTTACCTCAATGGGGATATGTATGTCCCCAACAATAAGAATATCATATGCCTTCTTGACAGTAGGAAGAGGAAATTCAAAACCTCCAATAGTAATAGTTGAATTTTTTTCAATATAATTGATACTGTGGACCTGTGGTTGTTTCCTCGGAAAATGTACCGTATGCTCATTACCATTGACATGAAAAGTGATGTTGCCTTTGTTGCAATCAATAACAGCCCCTGCAGTATTCAAAAAGGGTCTACCAAGGATAATAGACATACTATCGTCCTCGGGAATATCAAGGATAACAAAGTCCGTTAGAATAGTAACATTTGCAACCACAACAGGCACATCCTCACAAATACCGACAGGTATAGCAGTTGATTTATCGGCCATTTGCAAAGATATTTCAGTAGGTGTCAACTTACTCAAGTCAAGTCTACGATATAAAGAGAGAGGCATAACACTAACACCGGCTCCAAGATCACATAAAGCAGTTTTAACATAGTTTCTTTTAATGGACCAAGGTATAGTAGGTACTCATGGATCTCCTAGTTTCTTAGGTATTCCACCTTTAAAAGTGTAATTGGCAAGCATGGTGGAAATTTCTACTTCAGGTATCTTTCTTTTATTGGTAATAATATCTTTCATATACTTAGCATAAGGATTTGTTTTAAGCACATCAGTCAAACGCATACGCAAAAAGATAGGTCTAATCATTTTAGCAAAGCGCTCAAAATCCTCATCATCCTTTTTCTGGGATGGTTTAGGAGGAAAATGCATGGGTTTCTGAAACCATGGCTCTCTTTCCCTACCGTGCTTCCTAGCAACAATGTCTCTCTTATCATAACGTTGATTCTTTGATTGTGGGTTATCAAGATCAACAACAGCTTCAATCTCTACATCATTATCATTGCTAGGTTGAGCATCATTATGAACATCATCATTAATATTATAACTAGGTTCATGTTCATTACCAGATTGTGTCACAGCATCAGAAACCTCATCATATAAACGAAACTCCACTGTAGGTGGTGTTTTCTTAGCATGAAAATGAAAACTTTGCGTGAAAATATTAGTGAGTAAGAGATACTGTTCACGCTGGTCGTGGAGGAAGTCGGCGAGGCCTGCATTATTTGCCAACCAATAAAAGTCTTCGTAAATCCCGACGGACATCATGAAATCATTACAAGGCCATTCACACGGTCAAACTTCCGGCATACAAGGAAGATTATATTTGGGCTTCTTATTTTCTTCTTTCTTCTTCTCCTCTGAGCTCTTACTAGAGGAGCCCCTCAACAATCTCTTTATCATTTTCCTTTTCTAAAAATTTCTGAATTTTTTAGTAACTCAAAATAAAAGTTAACCAAACTCAACAAGATTGATAGCAACAACTCCTACTAGTGCCTAGAGACTATATCACGCATTAGAACTACTTGGGACCAAGAAAATTTGACATGCAAGCTCAAGAACAAGGTCACCACAGCAGCATAGATTTGCAATAAATAAAGCACTAGAACAAAAACTAATTGGACCAATGGAGGATTCACATACGAAGGAACATTCTCCCTAAATAGTTTGGTGAATGGTGCTTTGAGCAAGGAGATCGAAAATGGCAGCAAGATGAGCTAGAACTCGGGTTTGAGCTGGTTGGTGATTTTTTTGGGAGGAACAAGAAGAGTGTGGGTGCAGGAATAAGTGGAGGGGGCCACGTGGGGCCCACGAGGCAGGGGGAGCGCCCTGGACCCTCGTGGCCAGGTGCTGGCTCCCCTCGCTGTGTGTTCTGTGCCATATTTTCTCATATATTCTATAAAAAATCATATTTCATTTTCATGGCATCTGGAGAATTTTTATTTTCGGGGTATTTTTTATTGCATGGATAAGTCTGGAAACAGATGGAGAATACTATTTTTGCTTTATTTATCCTAATTATCAGAAAGTATAAGGAGGGTACAGAAGGTTGTGCTATCTAGATTCACCTATCCCATGCTCATCAAAAGGAATCCATTAACAAGGTTGGTCAGGTTTTGTTAATAAACTCTTTCTGAATAACATGAAACTGGAGAATTTTAGAATAACAATAGGTTACCTCAATGGGGATATGTATGTCCCCAACAATAAGAATGTCATATGTCTTCTTGACGGTAGGAAGAGGAAATTCAAAACCTCCAATAGTAATAGTTGAAAATTTTCCAATATAATTGATACTGCGGACCTGAGGTTCTTTCCTTGGAAAATGCACCGTATGCTCATTACCATTGACATGAAAAGTGAAATTGCCTTTGTTGCAATCAATAACAGCCCCTGCAGTACTCAAAAAAGGTCTACCAAGGATAGTAGACATACTATCATCCTCGGGAATATCAAGGATAACAAAGTCCGTTAGAATAGTAACATTTGCAACTACAGCAGGCACATCCTCACAAATACCGACAGGTATAGAAGTTGATTTATCAGCCATTTGCAAAGATATTTCAGTAGGTGTCAACTTACACAAGTCAAGTCTACGATATAAAGAGAGAGGCATAACACTAACACCGGCTCCAAGATCACATAAAGCAGTTTTAACATAGTTTCTCTTAATGGAGCTAGGTATAGTAGGTACTCCTGGATCTCCTAATTTCTTAGGTATTCCACCCTTGAAAGTGTAATTGGCAAGCATGGTGGAAATTTCTACTCCAGGTATCTTTCTTTTGTTGGTAATAATATCTTCATATACTTAGCATAAGGATTTGTTTTAAGCACACCAGTCAAACGCATACGAAAAAAGATAGGTCTAATCATTTATGCAAAGTGCTCAAAATCCTCATCATCCTTTTTCTTGGATGGTTTCAGAGGAAAAGGCATGGGTTTCTGAACCCATGGTTCTCTTTCCCTACCGTGCTTCCTAGCAACAAAGTCTCTCTTATCATAACGTTGATTCTTTGATTGTGGGTTATCAATATCAACAACAAGTTCAATCTCTACATCATTATCATTGCTAGGTTGAGCATCATCTTGAACATCGTCATTTATATTATCACTAGGTTCATGTTCATTACCAGATTGTGTCTCAGCATCAGAAACTGATATATCATTGGGATTCTCATGTGTGTCTGCTACAGGTTCACTAGAAGCATGCAAAGTTCTATCATTTTTCTTTTTCTTCTTCTTAGAAGAACTAGGTGCATCTAAATTAGCTTTAGAATCTTGCTCAATTCTCTTAGGGTGGCCCTCAGGATACAAGGGTTCTTGAGTCATTTTTCCACCTCTAGTAGCAACTCTAACAACATAGTCATTATTCTTACTATTTAATTCATTGAGCAAATCATTATGAGCCTTAAGTACTTGTTATACTTGAGTGGTAACCATAGAAGCATGTATACTAGTGAGTTTCAGTTCACCTTTAAATCTAGAGAGATAATCACTCAAGCGTTCAATCATAAGCATTATGTTGCAATTGTCTACCAACGTAAGCATTGAAGTTTTCTTGTTTCACAATAAAATTGTCAAACTCATCTAAGCATTGGCTAGCAGACTTATAACGAGGGATATCGCCTTCATCAAATTTATAAAGAGAATTTACCTTTACTACCTGTGTCGGGTTATCAAGACCATGTATTTCTTCAATAGGTGGTAAATTCTTAATATCTTCAGCTTTAATACCTTTTTCGTTCATAGATTTCTTTGCCTCTTGCATATCTTCAGGACTGAGAAATAGAACACCTCTTTTCTTCGGAGTTGGCTTAGGGGTTGGTTCAGGAAGTGTCCAATTATTTTCATTTGCCAGCATATTATTCAATAATAATTCAGCTTGATCAACAGTTCTTTCCCTGAAAACACAACCAGCACAATTACCCAGGTGGTCTCTGGAAGCATCGGTTAGTCCATTATAAAAGACATCAAGTATATCATTCCTCTCAAGAGAATGATCAGGCAAAGCATTAAGTAATTGGAGAAGCCTCCCCCAAGCTTGTGGGAGACTCTCTTCTTCAATTTGCACAAAATTATATATTTCCCGTAAGGCAGCTTGTTTCTTATGAGCGGGAAAATATTTAGCAGAGAAGTAATACATCATATCCCGGGGACTACACACACAACCAGGATCAAGAGAATTAAACCCAGTCTTAGCATCACCCTTTAACAAGAACGGAAATAGCTTAAGGATATAATAATAACGAATCTTTTCATCATTGGTAAACAGGGTGGCTATATCATTCAACTTAGTAAGATGTGCCACAACAGCTTCAGACTCATAGCCATGGAAAGGATCATATTCAACCAAAGTAATTAACTCAGGATCAACAGAGAATTCATAATCCTTATCAGTAACAAAGATAGGTGAAGTAGCGAAAGCAGGGTCATGTTTCATTCTAGCATTCAAAGACTTTTCTTTCAGCTTAGCTAATAATTTCTTAAGATCATATCTATCATTGCAAGCAAGAAAGTCTCTAGCAGTTTCTTCATCCATAACATAGCCCTCAGGAACAACATGAAATTCATATCTAGGGGGAGAAGCTTCATCATCACTTTCATAAATATTATCAGTTTCAATATTTGCATTCTCCCTAACCTTAGCAATTTGTTCATCTAGAAATTCTCCTAGTGGCACAGTATTATCACGCATATAAGTAGTTTCATCATACATAGCAGAAGTGGCATCATCAAGAACATACGACATATCAGATTCAATAGCAGGAGTAGGTGTCGCTAATTTACCCATAACAGATGGTGAATCAAGTGCAGAGCTAGATGGCAGTTCCTTACCTCCCCTCGTAGTTGAGGGATAGATCTTGGTTTTTGAGTCCTTTAAGTTCTTCATAGTGATCAACAGATATAAATCCCAAGTGACTTAAAGAATAGAGCTATGCTCCCCGGCAACGGCGCCCGAGAATAGTCTTGATAACCCACAAGTGTAGGGGATCGCAACAGTTTTCGAGGGTAAAGTATTCAACCCAAATTTATTGATTCGACACAAGGGGAGCCAAAGAATACTCTTAAGTATTAGCAGCTGAGTTGTCAATTCAACCACACCTGTAAACTTAGTATCTGCAGCAAGATAGTTTAGTAGCAAAGTAATATGGAGATAGCGGTAACAACAATAAAAGTAACGGTAGTGTTTTTGTAGTTTTTGTAATAGTAGCAGCGGAAAAGTAAATAAGCAACTAGCAATATGGGAAAAGCTTGTAGGCATTGGATTGGTGATGGGGAATTATGTCGGATGCAATTCATCATGTAGAAGTTATAACCTAGGGTGACACATAACTAGCTCCAGTTCATCAATGTAATGTAGGCATGTATTCCGAATATAATCATACGTGCTTATGGAAAAGAACTTGCATGACATCTTTTGTCCTACCCTCCCGTGGCAACGGGGTCCTAGTGGAAACTAAGGGATATTAAGGCCTCCTTTTAATAGAGTACCAGACCAAAGCATTAACACATAGTGAATACATGAACTCCTCAAACTACGGTCATCACCAGGAGTGGTCCCGATTATTGTCACTTCAGGGTTGCCGGATCATAACACATAGTAGGTGACTATAGACTTGCAAGATAGGATCAAGAACACACATATATTCATGAAAACATAATAGGTTCAGATCTGAAATCATGGTACTCGGGCCCTAGTGACAAGAATTAAGCATAACAAAGTCATAGCAACATCAATCTCAGAACATAGTGGATACTAGCGATCAAACCCTAACAAAACTAACTCGATTATATGATAAATCTCACCCAACCCATCACCGTCCAGCAAGCCTACGATGGAATTACTCACGCACGGCGGTGAGCATCATGAAATTGGTGATGGAGGAAGGTTGATGATGACGATGGCGACGATCTCCACTCTCCGGAGCCCCGAACGGACTCCAGATCAGCCGCCCGAGAGAGATTAGGGCTTGGCGGCGGCTCCGTATCATAAAACGCGATAATTCTTCTTCTCTGATTTTTTTCTCCTCGAAAGTGAATATATGGGGTCCGGAGATACGTCGGTGGAGCACCAGGGGGCCCACGAGGCAGGGGGCGCGCCCCAGGGGAGGGGGCGCGCCCCCCACCCTCGTGGACAGGGTGTGGGCCCCCTGGTCTGGATCTTTCCACAAGTATTTTTTTATATTTTCCAAAATAATTCTCCGTGATTCTTCAGGTCATTCCAAGAACTTTTTATTTCTGCACAAAAACAACACCATGGCAATTCTGCTGAAAACAACGTCAGTCCGGGTTAGTTCCATTCAAATCATGCAAGTTAGAGTCCAAAACAAGGGCAAAAGTGTTTGGAAAAGTAGATACGTCGGAGACGTATCACAAGGCACGTATTGTATTGTTGCCACCGAGGATAAAAAGATGGGGTTTATATCATATTGCTTGAGTTTATCCCTCTACATCATGTCATCTTGCTTAAAGCATTACTCTGTTCTTATGAACTTAATACTCTAGATGCATGCTAGATAGCAGTCGATGTGTGGAGTGATATTAGTAGATGCAGAATCGTTTCGGTCTACTTGTCATGGACGTGATGCCTATATATAAAGATCATGCCTAGATATTCTTATAACTATGCACTTTTCTTTCAGTTGCTCGATAGTAATTTGTTCACCCACCTTAGAATTCTGCTATCATGAGAGAAGCCACTAGTGAAACCTATGGCCCCCGGGTCTATTCTCAACATATTAATCTTCCATCTATTTTACTTTGCTTTATTTACTTTCTGTTCTTATATAAAAAATACTAAAAATATTATACTATCCTATCTATCAAATCTCACTTTCGTAAGTGACCGTAAAGGGATTGACAACCCCTTATCATGTTGGCTGCGAAGTTCTTATTTGTTTGTGCACGTGCGAGGGACTCGCGCGTGGTCTCCTACTGGATTGATAACTTGGTTCTTAAAAACTAAGGCAAATACTTACGCTACTGTGCTGCATCACCCTTTCCTCTTCGAGGGAATACAACGCAAGCTCGAGAAGTAGCAAGAAGAATTTCTGGCGCTGTTGCCTGGGAGGCTTACACAAAAGTCATATACCAAGTACCTATCACAAACCCTTATCCTTCACATTACATTATTAGCCTCTCATTTTCCTCTCCCCCACTTCACCCTTGCTGTTTTATTCGCCCTTTTTCCGTTTGCCTTTCTGTTTGCTTGTGTTGCCATGTGCCCTCTATTAGCTTGCATCTTCGCGTGCTAAATTATGGATCCTCGTCCACTTGCTAATATTTTTAAGAGATCGAATTATGATGAACCAATTGCTAGTGAGATGCGTGCACTAGATTATCTTTATGAGGTTTTGCTTGAAATTCGTGAATCTAAGAACTGTGATGAAGTGTTGAAGGAAGAAAATTATGAAGTGATTCACGATAGCTCTTTTAATGAAAAACATGATTGCAATGATACTATTGTAAATTCTATTAATGTCAATTGTGTTAATGATTTGCAAAACCCTAAGCTTGGGGATGCTAGTATTGCTATGTCCACTACTTGCTGCAATGATCATGATTGGGGTGATTCCTCTTATGATCTTGAAAATTTATTTAAGCCCCATGATGAATATGAGATTGATAATAATGTTCACGATAATATTGAAAGTGGGTTTGGAAGAGTGTCGACTTTAGATCCCACATATTTGGAGAATGTTCAATCTTATGGAATTTTTGATAAAAGTGGGTTTGGAGAGGTCATGACTTTAGTTAATGTTGATCCCACTATTTTGGAAGAGTGTCAACTTCACATGCATGTGGATCGTGTTGAGAATATGTTATGTGATAGCTATATTGTTGAATTTGATTATGATCCTACATGCAATTATTATGAGAGAGGAAAATATGGTAGTAGAAATTTTCATGTTACTAAATTACCTCTTGTTATGTTGAGATTGCTATTGTTCATGCCTTCTTCCTTGCATATGCTAGTTTTTGCTTGCCTTAATAATTTGTTTTCTTATAAGATGCCTATGCATAGTAAGTATGTTAGACTTAGATGTGTTTGTCACATGCTATATGATGCTCTCTTTGTGCTTCAATTCTTATCTTTCATGTGAGCATCATTGAATTATCGTGCCTAGCTAGGGGCGTTAAACGATAGCGCTTGTTGGAAGGCAACCCAATTTTATTTTGTTTGTTTTTGCTTCTGTTTAGGAATAAATATTGCATCTAGCTTCTATTTAGATGTGGTTTTGTGTTTTAATTAGTTTTTGTGCCAAGTAGAACCTTTGGGAAGACTTGTGTGAAGTTTATATGATCATGCTGTAAAAAACAGAAACTTTAGCGCTCATGAGATTGGCTGTAATTTTTTTATGGAGAGTGCTATTTAGTTGATTCTTTTTGAAGATGATTAATAGACAAATTCCTCATGTTTACCAATTTATTTCAATTTTTTTGGAGGTACAGAAGTATTCGAAAGTTACAGATTACTACAGACTATTCTGTTTTTGACATATTCTGTTTTTCATGTGTTGTTTGCTTATTTTGATGCATCTATGAGTAGTATTGGAGGGTATGAATCAAAGAGAAGTTGGAATACATTAGGTTTAACACCAATATAAACAAATAATGAGTTCATTACAATACCTTTGAGTGGTGGTTTGTTTTCTTATACTAACAGAGCTCACGAGATTTTTGGCTAAGTTTTGTGTTGTGAAGTTTTCAAGTTTTGAGTATGGCTTTGATGGACTATGGAACAAAGAGTGGCAAGAGCTCAAGCTTGGTGATGCCCAAGGCACCCAAAGGTAAAATTCAAGGACAACCAAAAGCCTAAGCTTGGGGATGCCCTGGGAAGGCATCCCCTCTTTCGTCTTCATCTATCGGTAACTATACTTGAGACTATATTTTTATTCACCACATGATATGTGATTTGCTTGGAGCGTCATGTATGTTTTGAGACTTTGCTTTTTAGTTTGCTGCAATCATCCTTGCTGGACACACCTTTTGAGAGAGATAAATATGGTTTAGAAATTATTAGAATACTCTATGTGCTTCACTTATATCTTTTGAGCTAGATAGTTTTGCTCTAGTGCTTCACTTATATCTTTTAGAGCACGGTGGTGGTTTTATTTTGTAGAAATTGTTGATCTCTCATGATTAACTTATATCTATTTGAGAGTCTTTTAGAACAACATGGTAATGTGCTTTGGTTATAAAACTAGTCCTAATATGATAGGCATCCAAGATTGGTGTAGTAAAAACTTTCATATAAAGTGCATCGAATACTAAGAGAAGTTTGATACTTGATGATTGTTTTGAGATATGAGGATGGTGATATTAGAGTCACGCTAGTAGAGTATTTGTGAATTTGAGAAATACTTGGGTTAAGGTTTGCAAGTCCCGTAGCATGCACGTATGGTAACCGTTGTGTGACAAATTTGAAGCATGAGGTATTTCATTGAGTGTCATCCTTTGTGTGGAGGTCGGGATCGCGCGGTGGTTAACTCCTACCAACCCTTCCCCTAGGAGCATGCGTGTAGTACTTTGTTTTGATGACTTGTAGATTTTTGCAATAATTATGTGAGTTCTTTATGACTAATGTTGAGTCCATGAATTATACACACTCTCACCCTTCCACCATTGCTAGCCTTTCTCGTACCGCACCACCTTCGCTGGTACCATACACCCACCATATACCTTCCTCAAAACAGCCACCATACCTACCTACCATGGCATTTCTATAGCCATTCCGAGATATATTGCCATGCAACTTTCCACCGTTCCGTTTTTTTATGACACACTTCATCATTGTCATATTGCCATGCATGATCACGTAGTTGACATCGTATTTGTGGCTAGGCCACTGATGACCCACAAGTGTAGGGGATCTATCGCAGTCCTTTCAATAAGTAAGAGTGTCGAACCCAACGAGGAGCAGAAGGAAATGATAGGCAGTTTTGAGTAAGGTATTTTCTGCAAGCACCAAAATTATCGGTAACAGATAGTTTTGTGATAAGTAATTGGTAGCAAGTGACAAATAGTAAAAGTAAACAAGGTGCAGCAAGATGGCCCAATCCTTTTTGTAGCAAAGGACAAGCCTGGACAAACTCTTATATGAAGGAAAGCGCTCGCGAGGACACATGGGAATTATCGTCAAGCTAGTTTTCATCACGATCACCTGATTCGTGTTCGGTACTTTGATAGTTTGGTATGTGGGTGGACCGGTGCTTGGGTGCTGTCCTTACTTGGACAAGCCTCCCACTTATGATTAACCTCTAATGCAAGTATCCGCAACTACAGAAGAAGTATCAAGGTAAACCTAACCATAGCATGAAACAAGTGGATCCAAATGAGCCCCTTACGAAGCAACGCATAAACTAGGGTTTAAGCTTCTGTCACTCTAGCAACCCATCATCTACTTATTACTTCCCAATGCCTTCCTCTAGGCCCAAATAATGATGAAGTATCATGTAGTCGACGTTCACATGACACCACTGAGGAGAGACAACATACATCTCATCAAAATATCGAACAAAGACCAAATTCACTTGACTACTAATAGCAAGACTTCTCCCATGTCCTCGGGAACAAAAGTAACTACTCACAAGATATAATATTGTTCATTATTAGAGGGGTATTAATATGCATAATGGATCTGAACATATGTTCTTCCACCAAATAAACCAACTAGCATCAACTACAAGGAGTAATCAACACTACTAGCAACCCACAGGTACAAATCTGAGGTTTGGGTACAAAGATTGGATACAAGAGATGAACTAGGGTTTGAGAGGAGATGGTGCTGGTGAATATGTTGATGAAGATAACCCTCCCCAAGATGAGAGAGTTGTTGGTGATGACGGCGGTGACG
>LR738715.1:76307073-76337054 GCA_902687465.1 Secale cereale | reverse complement strand
CCCCCCCCCCCCCCCCCGGAGGGAAGTATCCCCGGCAGAACAGCTCCGTCGTAGCCCTAAATTGGTTTCCGCCAAGGTTCCACCTCGAGACGGCGGCGTCTGGTCCCGAAAGCCTCCTTCTGATTTTTTCCAGGTCAAAACACCTCATATAGGAGAAGATGGGCATCGGGGGGGTCACCGAGTGGAGATCGGGGGCGCGCCCCCACCCTCGTGGACAGGTGGTGGCCCCCCTGGTGAATCTCTTTCGTCAGATATTTTTTATATTTTCTGAAACGGTGTTTCGTGAAGTTCCGGAGCTTTTTGAGTTACAGAATAGGTTTCCAGTGTTTGCTCCTTTTCTAGTCCAGAATTCCAGCTGCCGGCATTCTCCCTCTTCATGTAAACCTTGTAAAATAAGAGAGAAAAGGTATAAGAATTGTGACATAACGTGTAATAACAGCCCATAGTGCAATAAATATCAACATAAAAGCATGATGCAAAATGGACGTATCAACCACCATGCATAGTTTTTCATACATGTCACTCTTGATTCATTGCACATCCCGGTACACCGCCGGAGGCATTCATATAGAGTCATACTTTGTTCTAGTATCGAGTTGTAATATCGAGTTGCAAATCAATATAAGTGTGATGATCATCATTATTAGAGCATTGTCCCAAAGAAAAAAAAGAAGAAAAAAAAGAAGAAAAAAAAGAAGAAAAGAAGAAGAAAAAAAAGAAGAAAAGAAGAAGGAAAGGCCAAAGAAAAAAAGAAAGGCCCAAAAAAAAGAAAAAAGAAGAAAAAAAGGGACAATGCTACTATCTTTTTCCACACTTGTGCTTCAAAGTAGCACCATGATCTTCATGATAGAGAGTCTCTTGTTTAGTCACTTTCATATACTAGTGGGAGTTTTCATTATAGAACTTGGCTTGTATATTCCAACGATGGGCTTCCTCAAATGCCCTAGGTCTTCGTGAGCAAGCAAATTGGATGCACACCCACTTAGTTTCTTTTGTTGAGCTTTCATACATTTATAGCTCTAGTGCATCCGTTGCATGGCAATCCCTACTCACTCACATGGATATCTATTGATGGGCATCTCCATAGCCCATTGATACGCCTAGTTGATGTGAGACCATCTTCCTCTTTATGTCTTCTCCATAACCACCACTCTATTCCACATAGTGCTATGTCCATGGCTCACGCTCATGTATTGCGTGAAAGTTGAAAGATTTTGAAAAAATTAAAGTATGAAACAAGTGCTTGGCTGAAAACGGGGTTGTGCATGATTGGAATATTTTGTGTGATGAAGATGGAGCATAGCCTAACTATATGATTTTGTAGGGATGAACTTTATTTGGCCATGTTATTTTGAGAAGACATGATTGCTTTGTTAGTATGCTTGAAGTATTATTATTCTTATGTCAATATGAACTTTTATCTTGAATCTTCCGGATCTGAACATTCATGCCACAACAAAGAGAATTATATTGAGAATTATGTTAGTTAGCGTTCCACATCAAAAATTCTATTTTTATCATTTACCTACTCGAGGACGAGCAGGAATTAAGCTTGGGATGCTTGATACGTCTCCAACGCATCTATAATTTTTTATTGTTCCATGCTATTATATATTCTGTTTTGGATGTTTAATGGGCTTTATTATACACTTTTATATTATTTTTGGGACTAACCTACTAACCCAAGGCCCAGTGCAAATTGTTGTTTTTTTGCCTATTTCTGGGTTTTGCAGAAAAGAATATCAAACGGAGTCCAAACGGAATGAAACCTTCGGGAGAGTTATTTTTGGAACCGTATCTACCCAGAAGACTTGGAGTTCACGCGAGGGAACGAAGGAGGTGGCCACGAGGGTCTAGGGCGCGCCCCCTCCCCCTGGGCGCGCCCCCACCCTCGTGGGCCCCCTCTCGCTCCCCTGATGCCCTCCTTCATATCCATGTACCCTGAAAACATCGAGGCAACAGAGAAAACACTAATTCCACCGCCGCAACCTTCTGTTCCCGTGAGATCCCATCTTGGGGCCTGTTCCGGAGCTCCGCCGAAGGGGGGATCTACCATGGAGTGCTTCTACATCAACACCATAGCCTCACCAATGAGTTGTGAGTAGTTTACCATAGACCTTCGGGTCCATAGTTATTAGCTAGGTTGCTTCTTCTCACTATTTGGATCTCAATACAAAGTTCTCCTCGATCTTCGAGGAGATCTATTCGATGTAATCTTTTTGCGGTGTGTTTGTCGAGATCCGATGAATTGTGGGTTTATGATCAAGATTATCTATGAAAAATATTTGATTCTTTTCTGAAATATTTTATGTATTATTATAATATCCTTGCAAGTCTCTTTGAATTATTGGTTTGGTTTGGCCTACTAGATCTATAGTTCTTGCAATGGGAGAAGTGCTTGGCTTTGGGTTCAATCTTGCGGTGTCCTTTCCTAGTGACAGCAGGGGCAACAAGGCACGTATTGTATTGTTGCCATCGAGGATAAAAAGATGGGGTTTGTATCATATTGCTTGAGTTTATCCCTCTACATCATGTCATCTTGCTTAAAGCATTACTCTGTTCTTATGAACTTAATACTCTAGATGCATGCTGGATAGCGGTCGATGTGTGGAGTAATAGTAGTAGATGCATAATCATTTCGGTCTACTTGTCACGGAAGTGATGCCTATATATAATGATAATGCCTAGATATTCTCATAACTATGCACTTTTCTATCAATTGCTCGACAGTAATTTGTTCACCCACCGTAGAATTCTGCTATCATGAGAGAAGCCACTAGTGAAACCTATGGCCCTCGGGTCTATTCTCAACATATTAATCTTCCATCTATTTTACTTTGCTTTATTTACTTTCTGTTCTTATATCAAAAATACCAAAAATATTATACTATACTATCTATCAGATCTTACTTTCGTAAGTGACCGTAAAGGGATTGACAACCCCTTATCGCGTTGGCTGTGAAGTTCTTATTTGTTTATGCAGGTGCGAGGGACTCGCGCGTGGTCTCCTACTGGATTGATACCTTGGTTCTAAAAAACTGAGGGAAATACTTACGCTACTGTGCTGCATCACCCTTTCCTCTTCGAGGAAATACAATACAAGCTCGAGAAGTAGCAGGCAATAATAAAGTTGTTATTTATATTTCCTTATATCATGATAAATGTCTTTTATTCATGCTAGAATTGTATTAACCGAAAACTTGATACATGTGTGGATACATAGACAAAACTCAGTGTCCCTAGTAAGCTTATATTAGACTAGCTCATTAATCAAAGATGGTTGAGTTTCCTAACCATAGACATGTATTGTCATTTGATTAACGTGATCACATCATTAGGAGAATGATGTGATGGACATGACACATCCGTTAGCTTAGCATATTGATTATTCAGTTTTTATCGCTACTGCTTTCTTCATGTCAAATACATATTCCTCGGACTTGAGATTATGCAACTCCCGGATATCGGAGGAATGCCTTGTGTGCTATTAAACGTCACAATGTAACTGGGTGATTATAAATATGCTCTACATGTATCTCCAAAGGTGTTTGTTGAGTTGGCATAGATCGAGAATAGGATTTGTCACTCTGAGTATTGGAGAGGTATCTCTGGGCCCTCTTGGTAATGCTCATCATAAGAAGCCTTGCAAACAATATGACTAATGAGTTATTTATGAGATGATGCATTACGGAACGAGTAAAGAGACTTGTCGGTAACGAGATTCAACTAGGTATGAAGATACCGACGATCGAATCTCGGGCAAGTAACATACCGATGACAAAGGGAATAACGTATGTTGTCATTACAGTTTGACTGATAAAGATCTTCGTAGAATATGTGGGAGCCAATATGAGCATCCAGGTTCCGCTATTGGTTACGACCGGAGAAGTGTCCCGGTCATGTCTACATAGTTCTCGAACCCGTAGGGTCCGCACGCTTAACATTCGATGACGATTTGTATTAAGAGTTATGTGTTTTGGTGACCAAAGATTGTTTGGAGTCCCGGATGAGATCTCGGACATGACGGGGAGTCTCGAAATGGTCGAGAGGTAAAGATCGATATATTGGATGATGGCATTCAGACACCAGAATGGTTTCGGGTCGTTTCAGGTATTTATCGGAGTATCGAGGGGCTACTGGAACCCCCCGGGGAAGTATTGGGCTTACATGGGCCATAAGGGAGAGAGAGGGGAGCCCACAAGGGGTGCCCCCCCATGGGCTGTCCGAATTGGACAAGGAGAAGGGGGCACAGCCCCCCTTTCCTTCTTCCTCTTTCTTCCTTCCTCCCTTACGTTCGGTGCTTGATCGGTTGAATCGCGAAGACGTTCGACTACATCAACCGCGTTAATCTAACGCTTCCGCTTTCGGTCTATGAGGGTACGTAGACACCCTCTTCCCGTCTCGTTGCTATGCATCCCCTAGATAGATCTTGCGTGAGCGTAGAAAATGTTTTAAAATTGCATGCTACGTTCCCCAACAAGGTGATGGGGAAGGATAGACTTTTTCGATTGCCGGGATCGCGATGATCCAGCCCCAGAGGACCCGAGCGCCCATTGAGCCGACGCTATGGAGTCATGCTAAACAGATCCTTCTGTCGGTCGGGTGCTATCCTCCCGGGAGCGGCGTAGTGCAATGCAGACCACCACTGCCTCCTCCAACATGCACGGGATGACACCCCGGTCAACGGATCCGGACTGGTCGGAGTCAGATCCGCAGCCTGCCATGCCGGAGACGGACGAAAATCGCCGGATATGAGCTTGGGTGGCGAAGAAAATAGAGTGAAGTGGAGTGTGAAGTGGCTAGTGTTTGTCCGGCGAGCAGATGAGGGCGAATATATGTGGGGTTGGGTGAGCCAGCATGGGCTGGGGCAGACATGGCAGACGCGCCCGGGCACCCCATATTCACCACATATTTGGGCTGGATATGAGAAGTGCTAGTGAGTCCGGGCGTCTGAGGCCCGTTTGAGACGTTCGTCTGCATCAAATTTTATGACCGGTCAGTGACCGAGCGGACTGTTCCTTTGTCTGAGACGGGTTTGGGGCGCCTGGCCGTAGCACTCCAATGTTGACATATTATTTTCGTTGCTTTTTTGTGCGTGTGCATTCGATCCCTGTCCTGGCTGGCTATAAATTTGACCCCTCTCGCCTGAGCCAACCAGAGAAGGGAGAGGGATAAGAGGGTCAAGATGGCGGTTGACTACGGGAGCAGGGAGGAGAGGTGGAGCCTGGCCGGCGCCACGGCGCTCGTCACCGGCGGCAGCAAAGGAATGGGGTACGTACTACGTATATCCACCAACATCCACGCGTTCCTCTCTTACAGCTAGCATTCGTAAGTCGCTCCCTCATCTTAATTTGTCCTCGGCTAGGCATGCCATGGTGGAGGAGCTTGCTGGCTTTGGGGCGAGGGTGCACACCTGCTCCCGGAACGCGGCGGAGCTGGAGGAGTGCCGGCGGCGGTGGGAGGAGAAGAACCTGCAGGTCACCGTCTCCGTATGTGATGTTTCCATACGTGCCAGCAGGGAAAAGCTCATGGAGACGGTCCGAGAAACCTTCAATGGCAAGCTGGATATACTAGTAAGCTCTTTGCATAGATGGAAATTAACCGTGCCAATGTGCCACGCCGGTTCTCCCTACACCTAAGAGACCGAGCAGGTATCCGCAAGGATCGTATGTATGTTTTGAATTATAATTGCGAGCTCTATATGTGTAGGTTAACAATGCGGGGCAATTGTTATTCAAGCCCACTGCTGAATGTACGGCGGAGGAGTACTCGAATCTGATGACCACCAACTTGGAGTCGAGCTTCCATCTCAGCCAACTCGCACGCCCTCTTCTCATACACGCTTCTGTTGCCGGAGGAGGCAGCATCATCAACATGTCCTCCATTGGAGGCTCAATTGGCTTTGCAGGCTCCGCAATTTATGCTATCACAAAAGGTACATATATATACTTGCAAAGATATACAGTACTATCTGTGCAGTCAGCTAGCAAAGTACACCCTCTGTTAAACTGCCAAAACATCTTGTATTTAGAAAAACAGAGGTAGTACTATATACAATGGATTTTTTTGTAGATGTTGGTTATAGTTCAATTTTTTAGTAATAATACTATGACAGTAGGGTATGCCCTACTGTGTGTCTTTTGGTTACAGTCCGATTGAAGGGGGTTCTTAAGTTTTCTTTATCCCAACAAAAACTGGGTTCATTGTTTCTATGAATTCTGAAGAATAAAAAGGATCGATTTCCCTGTCTCTTATTTTGTCATGGTTGTGCTTCTCCTTTAATTATTATGTAGGTGCAATGAACCAACTTACAAGGAGTTTGGCCACTGAGTGGGCCCCCGACAAGATTCGTGTGAATGGCATCGCCCCAGGATTTGTCACAACCGATATGATTAAAGATGTAAGCAATGACCTAGTATACCTCATTTTGTTGTTTAAAAATAAACAATATCACATGAATTTTAACTAGATTTAGAGATTATAAGTTCAGTTTATTGGAGAGAGCAGTAGTGCAGATTAAATGATCCAATCAGTAATTAGGGCCTAAATTCCAGAGAGCATAGCTTGATATATTTGTTAGTCTGCCTATCCAAGATTATTTTGCACCATGGTTTCATTTTTTTGGAAAGGGGACCATGGTTTTATATCTTTTCTGATAAAATGTGGATAACAAGTGGTTCTCGTCGATTGCACAGGTAGATACGGAGTACCTGAAAAAAGAGCACTCGAAGACCCCATTGGGACGGAGCGGCAAGCCGATGGAGATAGCCTCGGCAGTGTCATTCCTGTGTATGCCTGCAGCTTCTTTCATCACAGGCCAGGTCATCTGCATCGATGGTGGTCGAACCATTAGTGCTTAGCCATCACCCCCGCTACATAAGGTCTTGAATACTAGGCAAAAACGTGTGGGAGACTGAAATAATAATAAATAAATTATGCCAACAAATAATTTGCACCATGGTGGATGCCTTGGAAGAAATTTCACTAGATAGCCTACGTGTACGTGCGCAAATTTCTGGCAGACCACGCAAAATCCCAACCCCGCAAATTTGCGCATGTACACGTAGGCTATCTAGTGAAATTGTTGGGGTGTGCTAGAGATGCTCTTATACCTTTGTTGTCTTGTTGGACCTGAACTTGTTGTTGTGCTCAGTGGTGGCTTTATAATATAAAGTGGGGAAATCGGCGAAGGACGGCCGGGGAAGATGCACCGGAGCGGGAAGTGGCGGGGCAATGGTGGCGGAGGGTGGGGGGAACGGGAACGGCCGCGCGAAAATGTCCCTCCCGCCAAATCTCGCTGCGGATAGGGGCCGAGCAGGTCGTCCTCCCACCCCGTGAATCTAGAGGTCGGGGTAGATTTTTTGCCCCGCCCCGCAAAAAAAATTACGGGTCGGCCGTGAATGTTGTGTCTGATCAGGCAGGTTTTCCTGCCCCGACCCGTATTTTGGCGGTTATTTTGCGGGTCGGGGCGGGATGCGGGGTCTGCTAGAGATGCTCTAAGAGCCCAAAGTGCAAGAAAATTTTGCCTAGTCTTTGTAATGTCTTTTGTGTTGAATGAATAAAGCTATCTAATTACCGCAAGCGAAAAATGAAGATGGATGGAGAACTGCTATTCTAAAAATTAGATTAACATAAGCTTTTCCAAGATGAGAGGTTCCTTCACTTGGGAACGTGAAAGGGTGTAAGAGCAACTCGAACCGGGCGACCCAAATGGACACACGGCTTGTCTGTTTTTTATCCGCTTGGGCCGGCCAGACGGACAGGCGCGCCCGCTTTTTTATTTGGGTCGGCTGGTGCGTCCAATGGGAGACCGACCCAAATTTGCACGCGTACAAAAAAACAACACATCGCAAAAATAAACGTAATAAAACATTAAGTGGATGGTCAACCGCGAGCCAAAGTCTACTTAAAACATAAAAAAGTCTACGTCCGCCCGGTGCCCTAGACATCTGCCTTGACCTTGCCCTTGTCGTCGCCATCGCCGCCGGTGAGGTCGATAAAGAAGGGAGCCGGGCCAGCCCACCCGAACGCCGCTTGGTAGGCTGCTAGGACAGCCTCGTCCGGCGTCTGCTGGGGCGCCGGCATTGCGGCTTGCCGGGCGCGCTTCCACGGAATTTAGTTTGGTAGCGCAAGATAATTTGACTAGATAGGGAAAATAGGAGTTTGTTAGAATCTACAGTGTGAAGTGAGTGGGCCAAATGAATAGAAACGGCAATGTGAAATGCGTAGGCCAAATTAGGAGTTTGGCAGTGCAAGATAATTTGACTAGGTAGGGAAAATTAGGAGTTTGCTAGAAACTACAATGTGAAGTGAGTAGGCCAAATGAATAGAAACTACAATGCGAAGTAAGTAGACCAAATGAATAGAAACTACATTGTGAAGTGAGTAGGCCAAATTAGGAGCTTGGTAGTGCAAGAAAATTTCAATAGATGAATAATTTGCATGTGTTGAAACTGCTATATGTGTTGGGTAATTTGTGTTTGCTCTAGGCATTTTGATACACATATTGGAGCAGTGCCAAATCGGTGCGAATCACACTCTAGGCATTTTGATGGGTGCTAGTTCAATTGTATCTATTTGTATGTGTAGAAACTGCCATGTGTTAGATAATTAGGAGTGCATATGTTGAACTACTTTGTCTAACAAATTATTTATTTCTCTAGCAAGTTAAAGTGCATCAGGTCATGGTCAATTCTGGAGGCAACAATGAGGAGGTGTATGATGTGGAGGTGCTGAACAAAGATCTCTTGGAGACTCATCAGTATTCCATCAACCTCCTGCAACAAGCGAATGCCTCGCTAAAGGCGGAAATTAAAGCGTTACACAGCGAAAGTGTTCAACTCATTCAGAAGACTAATAAGCTGAGAGACGAGAGGGATAAGCTCATCGAGGTGAGGGATGAGCTGAAGCATGAGAGGAAAATCCTCAAGTTAGAGAGGAACAAGCTCAAGGTGGAGATAGCTCATTTCAAAAAAGATGGAGAGGGTCATAGAAACAAGATTCACCAACTAGTCATGATCCTTGACGGAAGGTAGTTCTTTAACTAGCTAGCTAGTCCATCTTGAGTTGATGAATAAATTTTGTGAAGTTCAATTAACTTGTTAATTTGATGAGTATCTTGTGTTAATGAGTACCTTGTGTGAACTACAATTATTTATTTTCCGAAGTAAAAATATTTTATTACCAAAAAATCAATTTGCTGGCATTGGCCAATAAGGAACCACAATGTTAAGATGAACTTACTACTGGCGTTGGCCACGCGGCATGCTAGCAGAACATAGAATACTATTGATGTGGACTCCAACACGACCAATACTTTTCAGCAATGGCGCCATATTGGTGGCGTGGGCGTCCACGTCGGCAAGTCCATTTTTGCCACGTCATAGCTAGGCTTTTCTGCACTAGTGATATTTACTAAAACCCTAAGTTTTCTCATTGTTTTTATTTTGTTTTATATATCTACCATAATCAGATTTAATCCTTGCAATTGGCGAGAACAAGGGAATTGACAACTCTATTGCCTTCGTTGGGTGCAAGCATTTGATTTGTATGTGTGCAGGTACCTCTTATCTTGTTTGTGTGGCATTCTATTGGTTCTTATAATCAAGGGTAATACTATCTACTATTGTACTACATCACCCTTCCTCTTCGGAGAATCCCAACACCTATCACAAGTGGCATCCTGTCATGGCCGAGAACACATCATTGGCTTATTTTTAAGTTCATATGAATTTTCTTCATTTTTATTAAATAAAATATAAACCAACCATGGCATGGTAAAAGAATTAAGTTACGCTTTGTCATGGTCATTGTTCAGGAAATCGGTAACTGGAAGCTGATCGGCCTGCTTGGGTAGTTGGGTGTAGTGATTAATCGGTGAATTGTCCTATTAACTAAATTAATCAGTCAACCATTAATCGGTAGACTAAATAGGAACTTGCCAATATATACCTAATTTTTTACATATTATACCCTACTATCATGCTCTTAGCTGTGTAATATACCAAAATATGCTACTGTTTGGTCGAACCTTAGCTATTGAGGAATAAGAGGGGGATGGGAGGGGTTACGTGCCAAAATTTTGGGTTTTGTTTGCCCACAAAGTTAATGGGCCAGCAATGATTAATCGGCCTAACAACCGATTAACTGGTTTGATAGGCCAATTAATCAGCCTGACAAGTTAATACGACAAATAGGTGTTATTCGATTCGATCACCATACGAGTAGCGATTATCTGGCCCGTTGAATTCTTGAACAGTGGTCATGGTGTAAAGTTATGGGTACATGCAATTGGTCAAAGGGTCTCACATGATTTGGGAAATGTTTAGAGGCCCGAGGATTTCAACTTGAGTGCATTGCCATTCACGCTATATACATATTTGTATGTTTTGGGATTGGAAATTTACTTAAGGGCAAAGCAACATCATGATGAGTGATATTTTCACGCTCATGACACCGTTGTTTAAACCATATTATTTTGGTATTTTCCAAAAAAATCACTTTGATATTGCCACCAATGACTAATGAATGTGAGGATCGTGAAATCATTTATTTAATTTGTTTCCACAAGAAAAGAGCCTGAACATAGAGATAAATCATTACTAGAAGGAAACAAGTAAAATGGAGAAGGAATGGAAGGAATTGGAGGCGTTGCCAAGTCAACAGAACGCAAGATGGTGTCGGGTACAAGCGTTTGTGCTCGTACTAGATGTCAGGAGATCCAATCCGAACATTTATAAAGGTGCCAACACCAGAATGTCAACAAGATGATGAGGAGGGCACCATTCACTAAACAGAAGCCACCTTCGAACCCTAGCCGTCGCCATTTCCTATCTTATCTCCATAGCCTCCGCCACCACCACCACCGCATCAAGCCCTATCAAAGTTAGCGATACATGTAATCGTGTATCGCATCCGACAGCCCGTAAGACATATTATCAATAAAACATTCCTTTTTATGTCTTCTTCGATGATTTTCTTTTGCGATTTGGTCGTCATGTGTTAGTGGTTCGGTAAGGCAATTTTTTGAGGCATAGGCTTGCAACCTGATGTATTTGAAACATGGATCGATGGAATTACTTTGAATAACTAACATCATGTATGTGTCCGACTGCAACAAAGGTTTCTCTTGTGTCTTTCTCGTTCTATGGCCCTACATGTACCCAGGATCTCAAAGATTGATCAAGGAGGAGGTAAGGAGCAAGGAGGACACATAACGCTATTTTGACACCAGTAACCGAAAGGTTTAGTACGGTAGCAGAAAGTCAATCCTTGATGACTTATGATGTGTAATCATTAAACGCCCAATGCTTTTATCTGAACATGTATTCTTAATAATCGAGGTAATCATGTGAGACAGTGAGGGCCTGCGGTTGGATAACTGATTCTTGATGCAGGTGGTGCACCGGTCAAGACATAATTTCGACACATCTCCCACTTCATCGCGTCACACGCACATCTTAATGAGTGTCGTCCAAATCACACATTAATGTCATGATGATCCCGAGCTCAAATATATGGTCTTAAGAATCAAGATCTCATACCCATGTATGTTTCTAGTTCTAGTGTTCACACCCCTAAGGTTGCTAAGGTCCGGTTGCAAAACTAGAATTAAATTCTCTTGCAAGAACTTGTTAGAGCCTTTATCGTAGTGCACATTCTCTTGTGGGTTCGATAACTCGGGGTCACTCCTTGTAGAAAAGGTAGCACTAGTAGAAAACAGGGCTTTGTTTCGGGCCTGGCCAGCCCATTAGTCCCGGTTCACTTACAAACCGGGACCCATGGGGGCATACGTCCCGGTTCGTGCGCCCAGGGGGCCGGCCGGGCCTCGTGGGGCATCTGTCCCGATTGGTCTGGACCCATTTGTCCCGGTTCCAGGCACGAACCGGGACCAATGGGCCTCGCTCCTGGCCCACACCCATTGGTCCCGGTTCGTTCCTGGAACCGGGACAGAAGGGTGGCCTTCTGTCCTGGTTCCTATCATGAACCGGGACCAATTGGTTGCCTATATATACCCCATATCGCCGGCGAGCAGAGCACTCCACACTGCTTTGTTTTTTCTGCCGGCGAGGGGAGAGCTCTAGCTCACCTCCCATATATATATGCACATGAGGTGTTCGATGAAATGCCCGAGCCACACTAGTTAAGCTTTCTTCTCTCGAAGCTCGAACTCCAAGCTCCATTTTCTCTGAGGTTTGGCTAGGTTTAGCGGTCCATCACGTCTCGTCCCCGTCTTCACCGCCGTCGATCGCCCGCGCCGATCTCGTCGCCGGCACCACCATGGTGAGCTATGCATGTACTTTGAATATAATGTGATGATGAGCTTATATTAATTTGAGTGGAAATGTATCCATGATGTTCTGTAATGGTTTTTGATACACTTAATTATATATAAATGCAAGCAGATGAACCGGCAATGGATGTACGGTGACAGACGCACCTCCGAGTACATTAATGGCGTGCATAATTTTCTCGAAGTGGCTAAGGCGAACAAGCAGAATGGTTTTATGTGTTGTCCATGCACTATCTGTGGGAATACGAGGTCTTACTCCGACTCGAAAACCCTTCACACCCACCTGCTTTATAACGGTTTCATGCCACACTATAATGTTTGGACCAAGCACGGAGAAATAGGGGTTATGATGGAAGACAACGAAGAAGAAGAGGACGATGACAACTATGTGCCCACGGAATACGGTGATGCTGCAATGGGGGGAGCTGCTGAAGGTCAAGAGGAACCAGACGATGTTGTGCCCGATGATGATCTCCGACGGGTCATTATTGATGCAAGGAGACAGTGCGAAAGTGAAAAGGAGAAGCTAAAGTTCGATCGCATGTTGGAGGATTACAAAAAAGGGTTGTATCCCAATTGCGAAGATGGCAACACGAAGCTCGGTACCGTACTGGAATTGCTGCAGTGGAAGGCAGAGAATGGTGTGCCTGACAAAGGATTTGAGAAGCTACTCAAAATATTGAAGAAGAAGCTTCCAAAGGATAACGAATTGCCCGATAGTACGTACGTAGCAAAGAAGGTTGTATGCCCTCTAGGATTGGAGGTGCATAAGATACATGCATGCCCTAATGACTACATCCTGTACCGCGGTGCGTACGAGGATTTGAACGCATGCCCGGTATGCGGTGCATTGCGGTATAAGATCATACGAGATGACCCTGGTGATGTTGATGGCGAGCGCCAAAGGAAGAGGGTTCCTGCCAAGGTGATGTGATATGCTCCTATAATATCACGGTTGAAACGTCTGTTCAGAAACAAAGAGCATGCCAAGTTGATGCGATGGCACGCAGAGGACCGTAAGAAAGATGAGAAGTTGAGAGCACCTGCTGACGGGTCGCAGTGGAGAAAAATTGAGAGAACGTACTGGGAAGAGTTTGCAGGTGATGCAAGGAACGTATGGTTTGGTTTAATAGCGGATGGCATTAATCCTTTTGGGGAGCAGAGCAGCAATCACAACACCTGGCCTGTGACTCTATGTACTATAACCTTCCTCCTTGGTTGTGCATGAAGCAGAAGTTCATTATGATGCCAATACTCATCCAAGGCCCTAAGCAACTGATACGTCTCCAACGTCTCCACTTTTCCAAACACTTTTGCCCTTGTTTTGGACTCTAACTTGCATGATTTGAATGGAACTAACCCGGACTGACGCTGTTTTCAGCAGAATTGCCATGGTGTTGTTTTTGTGCAGAAATAAAAAGTTCTCAGAATGACCTGAAACTCCACGGAGAATTATTTTGGAAAATATAAAAAATACATGCAAGATGATCCAGACCAGGGGGGCACACCTTGTCCACGAGGGTGGGGGGCGCCCCCTAGGGCGCGCCCCCTGCCATGTGGGCCCCCTGGTGCTCCATCGACGTATCCCCAGATCCTATATATTCACTTTCGGGGATAAAAAAATCAAGGAGGAAGAATTATCGCGTTTTACGAGACGGAGCCGCCGCCAAGCCCTAATCTCTCTCAGGAGGGCTGGTCTGGAGTCCGTTCGGGGCTCCGAAGAGTGGAGATCGTCGCCATCATCATCATTAACCTTCCTCCCTCACCAATTCCATGATGCTCACCGTCGTGCGTGAGTAATTCCATCATAGGCTTGCTGGCGGTGATGGGTTGGATGGGATCTATCATGTAATCGAGTTAGTTTTGTTAGGGTTTGATCCCTAGTATCCACTATGTTCTGAGATTGATGTTGCTATGACTTTGATATGCTTAATGCTTGTCACTAGGGCCCGAGTGCCATGATTTCAGATCTGAACCTATTATGTTTTCATGAATATATGTGTTTTCTTGATCATATCTTGCAAGTCTATAGTCACCTACTATGTGTTATGATCCGGCAACCCCGAAGTGACGATAATCGGGACCACTCCCGGTGATGACCATAGTTTGAGGAGTTCATGTATTCAGTAGGTGTTAATGCGTTGGTCTGGTACTCTATTAAAAGGAGGCCTTAATATCCCTTAGTTTCCAATAGGACCCCGCTGCCACGGGAGGGTAGGACAAAAGATGTCATGCAAGTTCTTTTCCATAAGCACGTATGACTATATTCGGAATACATGCCTGCATTGCATTGATGAACTGGAGCTAGTTTTGTGTCACCCTAGGTTATAACTTCTACATGATGAATTGCATCCGACATAATTTTCCATCACCGATCCAATGCCTACGAGCTTTCCACATATTGTTTGTTGCTTATTTACTTTTCCGTTGCTACTATTACAAAAACTAGAAAAACACAATCGTTACTTTTATTGCTGCTACCGCCACTGTCATATTACTTTGCTACTAAACTATCTTGCTGCAGATACTAAGTTTCCAGGTGTGGTTGAATTGACAACTCAGCTGCTAATACTTAAGAGTATTCTTTGGCTCCCCTTGTGTCGAATCAACAAATTTGGGTTGAATACTTTACCCTCGAAAACTGTTGCGATCCCCTACGCTTGTGGGTTATCAAGACTATTTTCTGGCGCCATTGCTGGGGAGCATAGCTCCATTCTTTAAGTCACCTGGGATTTATATCTGTTTAACACTATGAAGAATTTGAAGGACTCAAAAACTAAAATCTTACCCTCAACTACGAGGGGAGGTAAGGAACTGCCATCTAGCTCTGCACTTGATTCACCCGTTGTTATGGGTAAATTTGCGACACCTACTCATGCTATTGAATCTGATATGTCGTATGTTCTTGATGATGCCACTTCTGCTATGTATGATGAAACTACTTCTACGCTTGATAATACTATGCCACTAGGTAAATTTCTAGATGATCAGATTGCTAGAGTTAGGGAGAATGCAAATATTGAAACCGATGATATTTATGAAAGTGATGATGAAGCTTCTCCCAATAGATATGAATTGCATGTTGTTCCTGAGGGTGTTATGGATGAAGAAACTGCTAGAGACTTTCTTGCTTGCAATGATAGATATGATCTTAAGAAATTATTAGCTAAGTTGAAAGAAAAGTCCTTGAATGCTAGAATGAAACATGACCCTGCTTTTGCTACTTCACCTATATGTGTTACTGATAAGAATTATGAATTCTCTATCGATCCTGAGTTAATTATTTTGGTTGAATCTGATCCTTTCCATGGCTATGAGTCTGAAACTATTGTGGCACATCTTACTAAGTTGAATGATATAGCCACCCTGTTTACCAACGATGAAAAGATTCGTTATTACTATATCCTTAAGTTGTTTCCTTTCTCATTAAAGGGTGATGCTAAGACTTGGTTTAATTCTCTTGATCCTGGTTGTGTGCGTAGTCCCCAGGATATGATGTATTACTTCTCTGCTAAGTATTTTCCCGCTCATAAGAAACAAGCTGCCTTACGGGAAATATATAACTTTGTGCAAATTGAAGAAGAGAGTCTCCCACAAGCTTGGGTGAGGCTTCTCCAATTACTTAATGCTTTGCCTGATCATCCTCTTGAGATGCATGATATACTTGATGTCTTTTATAATGGACTAACCGATGCTTCCAGAGACCACCTGGATAGTTGTGCTGGTTGTGTTTTCAAGGAAAGAACAGTTGAACAAGCTGAATTACTATTGAATAATATGCTGGCCAATGAAAATAATTGGACACTTCCTGAACCAGCCCCTAAGCCAACTCCGAAGAAAAGAGGTGTTCTATTCCTCAGTCCTGAAGATATGCAAGAGGCAAAGAAATCTATGAAAGAAAAAGGTATTAAAGCTGAAGATGTTAAGAATTTACAGCCTATTGAAGAAATACATGGTCTTGATAACCTGACACAAGTAGTAAAGGTAAATTCTCTTTATAGATTTGATGAAGGTGATATTCCTCGTTATAAGTCTGCTAGCCAATGCTTAGATGAGTTTGACAACTTTTTTGTGAAAAAAGAAAACTTCAATGCTTATGTTGGTAGACAATTACAACACAATGCTTATATGATTGAACGCTGATGGCTTCTCGCCCCTCGTTGGTTACCCCAAGTGGAAGGTTTGAGATGCAGTGTAGCGGAAGTTTTCCCTTGGCAAAGATACCAAGGATCGATTTCCCTCAGACTCCCAGTTTCAACAAGAAGGTGTCAACTGCTAACGGCGCCAGATATTAGCAATCAACGTGGACCTGCACACAGATACAAATAGCTTTGCTCCCAACGAGTACAGAGAGGTTGTCAATCCCTCCGGCCTTGTCGTTTACAAAGGATCAAACGCAAGTGATAATAGTGATAGGTATTGCTGCAAATAGTAAGTAAAAGCGAAAGTAAATAGCGGATGTGATCAGTGATGGTAATATGGACCGGGGTCCCATGATGTTCACTAGTGATGTCTCTCTTCCAAAAGACGATAAAACAACTATGTGAGGTAAACGAATTACAGCTGGGCAATTGACAGGACCATGTGCGCAAACCAATGCTAACAACGTTGCAAGAAAGGTAGAGGTTCAAAGCATGGGCGGTACGCCAAGGCAAGTAGACCGAAATCCATCTGCATCTACTACTAATCATCCACCTTGAGATATCTATCCAGAACATCTCGCTGGTATTAAGTTGCGAGTCCCACCCATAGTGTAAACTCAAAGCAACAGACAACTGCATTAAAAGAACTTTGCGTAAAGTAAACAATCCTTGCACCCGCGGCCACAAGCACCGTTGTTTCCCCCCTTGTGGCAACAGCACATCCCCTAGACTCATGTTTCTGTCACTCAAGCTAGTCATCGAGGGGCATGAACCCACAATCAAGCATAACGTTCCCTCTTGGAGTCACTACCTACTACTTGGCCAAAGCAATAAATAACAACGGAGAACATGCAAGAATTACTTACGAACATAAATATAAAAGAGGTAGATCAAATATATTACTCAAACACAATCTGAACGTAATCTCACAACCCATCGGATCCCAGCAAACTCATCATAGCAACAGCATAAGGATTACATATGTGCCTCGATCATGTAGGGCAGCTCACGAGGACTAATTAGTGAAGCACAAGAACGGGAGGAGAACATCACATAGCTACTGGTCATGGACCCATGGTCCAAGGGAGACTACTCACAACTCATCCGGGAGGTGTCCATGGTGGTGGAGAGGCTCCCGGTGGTGATCCTCCCCTCCCGGCAGGGTGCCGGGAAGAGTTCTCCTGGTGCTCCCGATCTTGGAAGCGCGGCGGCGGCAGAACAGAGATGAGATCGCGAAAAAGGGTTCCCGTCTCGAGGGTTTCGGGACACGATATAAATATATGCCAAAGGGGGGCATCAGCGGAGGCCTGGGGGGCCCAGGCGCCCCCCCCGGCGCGGCCAGGAGGGGCGTCGCGCCACCAGGGCGCCTGGAGCCCTGGTGGCCCCCCTCCGGCTGTACTTCGGGTGCCGGGAAGCTTCTGGAACGCTGATTTTTTATATAATTTTTCCAGGATTTTTCTGGCAGTTCTCGTAATGGGAAAACCTGAAATACAAAAACAGCAGAAAACAGGAACTGGCACTGGGGTGCACTGAGTTAATAGGTTAGTCCAAATATGATCAAAAGTGTATGGAAGTGTATAAATATCATAGCAATATCACCCAAAAGAGGCATGGAGCAAGCAGAAATTTTAGATACGTTTTGGACGTATCAACATCCCCAAGCTTAATTCCTGCTCGTCCTCGAGTAGGTAAATGATAACAAGAATAATTTCTGTGGTGACATGCTATTAACCATATAGCACTTTTTCATAGTCACATGACAAAAGCTTACTGAGACAATGAATCTTTAGTAATTAAGTTGCCTCATGAGAAAATCACAAAGAACTGAAAGTTTTACAATATGATACTGAAACATCAAATAGATTTGCAATGATCATGGTGTGCAAATATGATAAAGTGATATCTCGCTTGCCCCCTTTAGTGAAGCAAAACATAAATGCAGGGGCACCTCCAAGGTTTAAGTGATGACTAGATACAATGATTTCAGAATAAACGATATCATAATCATGCAAAAGACAATGCTACTTTGGGACAATGCACATTACACTCAGAATGACAATCATGCTCTTAATAGTTGGTGCTTTAAAAGAAGGTGGAGACTCTCGAACCGTGGCTTTTGTTGGCAAGGTTGAAAACCCGTAGTCGGAAACAAAGACAAAACATGTACCAGAGCTCTTGGTTTTAAAAACAGAGGTAATAATTATTTTTTTAGATTATGCATGTTCCGTCAATGAATGCTAGCAGACAACTCAATCACTTCTTGAGATGGACAAGTTTCGAGGAACGGCTCCCGAATGAGGACAATCACATCCTCTTAATCTCCTTTGTTTATCACAGCCAAAGTTTTCTGATTTATCATGAACAAAGCATGAAGGAGTGTTTGTTTGTTATATTATTTTTGAGCCGGGCGCACTCAATGCCAGTTCCTTCTCGTATTATGGGTTTGCACATTAGACATGCAATCCCGGGGTGAAGCTTGTCCAACTTAAAAAGATCATGAATTAACTACTACTTCCTCATGAACTAAAAACAGAGGCACAAAATAGGAATGCTTTTCTTTGAATAATTTCGAGATGGCACATGAAAGTCTTCGTTAGGAATGGCAGGTAAATACCATGTAGGAAGGTATGGTGGACTCATATGGCATAACTGGTTTAAAAGAATTTTGGATGCACAAGCAGTCAGTCCGTTTAGTATAGGTGGAGGTTAGCAAAAGACTGGGAGCGACCAACTAAGAGAGCAATGACGGTCATAATCATGCAGAGCGACAAAGCAACATTGAATCAGGCATGGAAGTTATATCGCTACTCAGAAACAAAAGATCATCAAGGCTTGACAGACTTTCTTTACAGTCTTAAATATGCGTGAGCATACGCCAAGTCAATCAAAATAAATTCTAGAAGGAAGATATTACTAAACCATACCACATCATAGGCAAAGAAATCATGTTGGTACTCCAATAACACATTGGGAACTGTTGGAAATATGCCCTAGAGGCAATAATAAATTGGTTATTATTATATTTCCTTGTTCACGATAATCGTTTATTATCCATGCTAGAATTGTATTGATAGGAAACTCAGATACATGTATGGATACATAGACAAACACCATGTCCCTAGTGAGCCTCTAGACGACTAGCTCGTTGATCAATAGATGGTTACGGTTTCCTAACCATGGACATTGGATGTCGTTGATAACGGGATCACATCATTAGGAGAATGATGTGATGGACAAGACCCAATCCTAAGCCTAGCACAGATCGTGTAGTTCGTATGCTAAAGCTTTTCTATATGTCAAGTATCTTTTCCTTAGACCATGAGATTGTGCAACTCCCAGATACCGTAGGAATGCTTTGGGTGTACCAAACGTCACAACGTAACTGGGTGGCTATAAAGGTGCACAACAGGTATCTCCGAAAGTGTCTGTCGGGTTGGCACGAATCGAGACTGGGATTTGTCACTCCGTATGACGGAGAGGTATCTCTGGGCCCACTCGGTAGGACATCATCATAATGTGCACAATATGTGATCAAGGAGTTGATCACGGGATGATGTGTTACGGAACGAGTAAAGAGACTTGCCGGCAACGAGATTGAGCAAGGTATCGGTATACCGACGATCGAATCTCGGGCAAGTGCTGTACCGATAGACAAAGGGAATCGTATACGGGATTGATTGAATCCTTGACATCGTGGTTCATCCGATGAGATCATCGTAGAACATGTGGGAGCCAACATGGGTATCCAGATCCCGCTGTTGGTTATTGGCCGGAGAGTTGTCTCGGTCATGTCTACATGGTTCCCGAGCCCGTAGGGTCTACACACTTAAGGTTCGATGACGCTAGGGTTATAGGGAAAGTATGTACGCGGTTACCGAATGTTGTTCGGAGTCCCGGATGAGATCCCGGACGTCACGAGGAGTTCCGGAATGGTCCGGAGGTAAAGATTCATATATGGGAAGTTCTGTTTTGGTCACCGGAAAAGTTTTGGGCGATATCGGTAATGTACCGGGACCACCGGGAGGGTCCCGGGGGTCCACCAGGTGGGGCCACCAGCCCCAGAAGGCTACGTGGACTAAGTGTGGGAGGGGACCAGCCCCAAGGGGGCTGGTGCGCCCCCCCACCAAGTCCCAGGGCGCCTCCAAGAGGGGAGGGGGGCAAACCCTAAGGCAGTTGGGCCCTAGGGCCCAATAGTGGTGCGCCTCCCCCTCTCTCCCCCTTGGCCGCCCCCCTAGATGGGATCTAGGGCTGGCCGCACCCTAGGGGAGGGAAACCCTAAAGGGGGGCGCAGCCCTCCCTTCCCCCTATATATATGTGAGGTTTTAGGGCTGTTTGACACACGAGAACGTCTCCCTCTTGGCGCAGCCCTACCCCTCTCCCTCCTCGTCTCTTGCAGCGCTTGGCGAAGCCCTGCTGGAGTCCCGCGCTCCTCCACCACCACCACGCCGTCGTGCTGCTGTTGGATGGAGTCTTCCCCAACCTCTCCCTCTCTCCTTGCTGGATCAAGGCGTGGGAGACGTCACCGGGCTGCACGTGTGTTGAACGCGGAGGCATCGTTGCTTCGGTGCTAGGATCTTCGGCGATCTGAATCGCGGCGAGTACGACTCCATCAACCGCGTTCTTGAACGCTTCCGCTTAGCGATCTACAAGGGTATGTGGATCCAACTCTCCTCTCGTAGATGCATCTCCTAGATTGATCTTGGTGAGCGTAGGAAAATTTTTGTTTCCCATGCAACGTTCCCCAACAGTGGTATCAGAGCTAGGTTCTTGCGTAGATGCTTTCTCGAGTAGAACACAAAAGGGTTTGTGGGCGTTGATGTTTAAATTGCTGCCCTCCTTAGTCTTTCTTGATTCAGCGGTATTATGGGATGAAGCGGCCCGGACCAACTTTACATGTCCACATACATGAGACCGGTTCCATCGACAGACATGTGACTTTTGTTGCATAAGATGGCTGGCGGGTGTCTGTCTCTCCTATCTTAGTTGAATCGGAATAGAACAAGGCGGTCCTTGTAGAAGGTTAAATAGCAACTTGAATATCACCGTTGTGGCTTTGCGTAGGTAAGAAGCGTTCTTGCTAGATACCCATAGCAGCCACGTAAAACATGCAACAACAAATTAGAGGACGTCTAACTTGTTTTTGCAGGGTATGTATGTGATATGATATGGCCAATGACATGATGAGATATATTTGATGTATGAGATGATCATGTTGTAATAGTTAATATCGACTTGCATGTCGATGCATACGGCAACCGGCAGGAGCCATAGGGTTGTCTTTAATTTTTTGTATGACCTGCGTGTCAATCATTAAGCGCTTTGTAATGCTTTACTTTATCGCTAAACGGTAGCAATAGTAGTAAGAGCATGGTGGGCGCGTGACAACCCCGATGGCGACACGATGATGGAGATCATGATGATGGAGATCATGGTGTGGCGCCGGTGACGATGGAGATCATGCCGGTGCTTTGGAGATGGAGATCAAAAGCACGAGTTGATGGCCATATCATGTCACTTATGATTTGCATGTGATGTTAATCCTTTTATGCATCTTATTTTGCTTAGGACGGCGGTAGCATTATAAGATGATCCTTCACTAAAATTTCAAGATAAAATTGTGTTCCCCCCGAGTGTGCGCCGTTGCGAAGGTTCGTCGTTTCGAAGCACCACGTGATGATCGGGTGTGATAGACTCTACGTTCGCATACAACGGGTGCAAGCCAGTTTTTGCACATGCAGAACACTCGGGTTAGACTTGACGAGCCTAGCATGTACAGACATGGCCTCGGAACACGGAAGACCGAAAGGTCGAGCATGAGTCATATAGTAGATATGATCAACATGTAGATGTTCACCATTGACACCACCTCATCTCACGTGATGATCGGACTTGGGTTGGTGGATTTGGATCATGTCACGCTCGGATGACCAGAAGGATGTCAATTTGAGTGGGAGTTATAAGTAATTTGATTAGTTAAACTCACTTATCATGAACAATAGTCTAAGTTGCCTTTGCAAATTATGTTGTAGATCAATAGCTTGCGTTGTAGCTCCCTGTTTCATACGATCCTAGAGAAAGACTAAGTTGAAAGATATTGTAAGCAAGGATGCGGACTGGGTCCGTAGTCCGAGGAGTGTCCTCACTGCTGCACAGAAAGCTTACGTCTTTGATGCACCGCTCAATGTGCAAACCCCTACAACGTTGTCTATGGATGTTGTGAACACCTGAGAGACACGTCCTGATGACTACTTGATAGTTTAGTGCGCCATACTTCACGGCTTAGAATCGGGATTCCAATGACGTTTTGAACGCCATAGAACATATGAGATGTTCTAAGAGCTGAAATTGGGATTTCAGGCTCATGCCCGTGCTGAGAGGTATGAGACCTCTGACAAGTTCTTTTGCCAAAAAGATGGAGGAGAATGGCTCAACTAGTGAGCATGTGCTCAGAATGTCTGGGTGCTGAAATCACTTGAACCAAGTGGGAGTTAATCTTCCAGGTGAGATAGTGGTTGACAGAATTCTCTAGACACTATCACCAAGCTACTAGAACTTCGTGATGAACTATGACATGCAAAGGATGGAGATGATCCCGGTGCTGTTAGCGGTTCTTAGTACCGCAAAAGTAGAAATCAAGAAGGAGCATCAAGTGTTGATGGTTTAGCAAGACCACTGGTTTC
Source organism: Secale cereale (assembly GCA_902687465.1). Taxonomy (NCBI): domain Eukaryota; kingdom Viridiplantae; phylum Streptophyta; class Magnoliopsida; order Poales; family Poaceae; genus Secale; species Secale cereale. The sequence goes on along the minus strand of LR738715.1, from coordinate 76,313,940 downwards.
AAAAGGGGCAAGGGCTAGAAGGGAAACTTCATGAATGACAAACCAGTTGTCGCTCTAATGAGGGAACCTAAGGTTGCACCCAAACCTCGAGACTAAGTGCTTCGATTGTAAGGGTAACGGTCACATGGTAGCGGAACCACCCCAAATACATGGTAGATATGATAGCTGGCAACTTCAACAAAGTATATTTGATATACGTGTTATTGATGTGTACCTTAGTAGTACTCCTTGTAGCACCTGGGTATTGGATACCGGTTCAGTTGCTATTATTAGTGTAATGCCCCGGATGTAATACTTTCCCTTTTGGGCTTATAATATATCTCCGGCTTCATCTATTTCCATTTCGGGTTCTTTGTCTTTCGGGCTTTTGTCGTTTTGTTGTGTGAGTGTGTGGCTTTCATTCATATCATGTAGACATGTGCATTGCATTGCTTTTGTGTTGTGGGTTGCATCCGGTTCCGTGTGTTCCTTCCCGTTGTCCGTTTCGTGTTCCGGAGCTCCCTCCCGTATCCGTGACGTCCCGTAGGCCCACTTTGTTGTTCGGGCGTTTTTCGTTACCGGTGTGCCGCGAGGTTGTGTTGTGTGTTGTTGTTTTGTTGTGTGCAACCCGCCTCTCAATTCTCGTCTCGTTTGGACTCCGTTGACTTTTCCCTCCGTTGCCCGTGTGGGTCCGAAGTGCCCTTACTTCGTGTCCCGGAAATACCCCTACTGCTCTCTTTTATCTCCGTCTAGTCCTTTTAAAAATCATCCCCGCGATCGGATCCGTTGGATCCAGATCGGAGGGCTCCTGACATCCCTAGTCTCCAAACCCTAGCTAATTGCTATATATAGACCCCTAGTCTATTTGGCTTGTCTCCTTCTTCTTCCCCCTTCTCCTTTTCTTTTTTTTTTCCTTTTATCTCAGATCCTCTTCGCACTGCTCAGATCTGGATCCACCGAAGGATCCATCGGATCCTTCCCGTCGCTGCCGACCGAAGCCTCGATCTGGGCGGCGAGGTCAACGCCGGCCCCTCGCTCCTGTCGACCGCGCCAGGCGACCGATCCGATCGACCGCTCGGGGCTTCGACGAGCCTCTGCATCGCCACCGGGCCGTCGTTCCTTCGCGTCGCCCTCCCCGGCCCGTACGTCCCCGCGGCCCAGGAGGGGACCACATCACCGTCTCCGCGGCTGGGCCAGGCTCGCCTCCCCGCGGGCTCCCGTGCCAGCTCGCAAGCCGCGTGGGCCGGCCTCGCCCATCGCCTCCGCCGGCCAGCGCCAGCGCCAGCAGGCCGCGCTAGCCGCTCGCCTTCCCGACGCCCTGGGCCTCGCAGCCGCTCCCGCGGGCCCTCGCCAGCTCGGGCCTCAGCCCGACCGCCCCTCTGCCTCCGCCGGGCCTCGGTTCCCTTCGCGGGCCGCCGCCGCTCGTCCGCTCCGCGGGCCGCCGCCGCACAGTGCCTCCAGATCTGGGCCGCACAGTACCGGGCCCGTTCCTGTTCATCTAGATCCAACGAGGTTGTTTTTTTTGCTCCAGCTCCCCAGATCTGTTAATCTGAAGTGCCTACTTTGACCTGCTGTATCTTTTTACCTGTTGCTCCGTTTGGAGCGTGTGATATGTCCAGATGTTCGTGGAGATGCCCTCTACGTTTTACCTGTTGTAGTCATGCATGTTAGAAGTCATCTAGGGCCTTGTTTTGCTGTTGCAAGAGTGTATGATGATATAAACTGCTGTTATGTGTTATTTTTGTGCCACCTTTGACATGTGATATCTTTTAGCTCGTTTGTCCAAACGATGCAAATGACATGTCCACGTGTTCGTCTCGTCACGAACTACGTGTTGGGTGTGATAGGTTGCATGGTAGATGTATTGTTTCCTTGTTATCATCGTTGCAAGATGCCATGTTCACATGTTGTGTTTTCACTTGTTATGAAATGCCTTCTTGTTGAGCTCGTTGCAATCGTTGTGTTCACCACTATGAGGCATGCTTGTGTGTTTCGGGATCACCGTCATATGTATTTTGATGAGGTGCTTACCCTTTGCCATGTTTAGTTTAGATGTGACTTAAACATGCTCTTTTGTGTGCTATGTTGCTGTAATTTGCAGTTTTCGCTCAAATCTTGTTTCGGGCATAACTTTTAGCCCGTAACTCCGATTTCAGCGAACTTTATATCAAACTTGGGTGATTTTCTGTGTAGATTAATAATATCAGGTTGTTATCTTGTTTTGAGGTGTTTTGCTTGAGTGATGTTTTACGTGCTCCTTGTGCATCTTAGTGCATCCATCATGCATACATGTTTTTCGAGTGCGCATTGCATCGTGTTGATTGGTGCTTGGTGTGTTTGTCTTGTTTAGAGCACGAAGTTGAGCACGAGTTTTCCAACGAGGTTGAGCACGAGGTTTCCAACGAGTTCGAGCACGAGGACCCTTCTTTTGATCCGAACTTCTTCTCTTCAGGCAAGATGACCGAACCCCGATAACATTACTATCTTTGTCTTTGCTAGTAGTCTCGATCTATAGTTTGCCTCGATGCCCATGTTCTTCTTGTCAGCCTCCTACTTGTAACCAAATGCCATGTTTAACCACCTTACCTATGCAAACCGTTGCTTGGCTAAGTACGCTTCGCTCAGCCCTTCTTATAGCGTTGCTAGTTGCAGGTGAAGTGAAGATGCTTGCTCCATGTTGAAGTTTGGTTGGGTTATATCACACTATATAAATGCTTTAACTGAAATCACATATATATTGGCAAGGGTGGAAGGCTAAGCCTTTTGCTTGGTGTTTTGTTCCACTCATGCCGTTAGGATCCGTATAAGCCGGTTTTATGTTCCTTGATTATGCGTTCCTAACACGGTTGGGGTGTATGGGACCCCCTCGATAAACCGCTAAGTGCTAAGTCTTTTCCAGCAAGTCCCAACCTTGGTACTATTTTCCTAAACAACTAAAACCTTTCCGAGGGAGTAATTAACCCGAGGCTTAATTAATTCAACCCCCTGGGCCAGTGCTCGACTTGAGTGTTGGTCCAAACCAGAGTCACTTGCGGATACTACCCAGTTCGCTGGGGTCTTTGGTATCTGTACGTAGCGCTCATCCGGACGTGTCCTGAGACCTAGATACGCGCGGCTACTATCAGGGTGTCGACACGCCGGGAGGATTTGCTGGATTAGCCTTACCTTAGCTCGGTATATCTTGAGCACGGGATTCCGAGGATACTCGGGTCTTCCCACTTGGAGTTGCGACTCCGCGGATCGTGGGCTTGTAATGGGTCAAGTTGGAACACCCCTGCAGGGTTTGAACTTTCGAAAGCCGTGCCCGCGGTTATGTGGCAGATGGGAGCTTGTTAATTCCGGTTGTAGATAACTTGACACAATGATGTTAATACACTACCAGCGTGTGTTCCGTGACTGTCAATTTCCGAATAGGGATTCGGGAGTTGAACACGGAGGGGTTATGCTTGTGAGCTTGTAGCTAGGATCACTTCGTGATCACTTCTCGCTTTGCCTTCTCTTCTCGCTCTCTCTTGCGTAAGTTAGTGCTAGTTGCTGCTGCAGACTTGTTCTTTCTTCAGCCTTTCCCTCACCTAAAGGCTTTGATAGTTCTGTTACCCGGGAACGGGATTGCTGAGTCCTCTGTGGCTCACAGTTACTTCACACACCAGATGCAGGTCCAGCTGTGAGCTATCCAGGTGATGGCACCGAGCTGGATTGGGAGTACGACGAGGAGCGTAGTCGGTACTACGTTCGCTACCCGGACGATCAGTAGTGGAGTCTCTTACTAGGATTCGATCCGCCTGTGGTTGTTTTATTTATCTGAGTTTGGTACTTTGACATTTGGCTTTTGCCCTTAGAGGGTTGTAGCGATCTTATTGTATGATGTTTGAGACTTGTACTGTTATTCTGTGACGTGGCGATTGTAAGCCAACTATTTTCAGTTTACTATCCCTCTTTTACATGAGTTGTGCAAAGATTACCAAACTTGAGATCATTCTAGGATGGACTTATGCCTTTAAGTCGTGCCTCGACACGTAGGAGGTATAATTCCATCCTGGGCATTACAAGTTGGTATCAGAGCCTTCTCCGACCTAGGAGCCCCCACTGTTTGATCGAACCGTTGACGGTTGAGTCTAGGCACACACTGAAAACTTTTTGAGTCCTATATTATATCGGAGAGTAGGATTTCTTTGCTTCTCATCCCCTTTCTCTCTGGTGAGGACTCCTGACGTCTACTCTTGTCTCTCCTATCTTCAAAATTTGCACAAAAATTTTTTTTTTAGGAATCCCGCGAGTATTCTGGGATTGTTTCGATGTTCTTCTGACAAGGATATTGTTCCCGATGCCTCCTGTTACCGAGGAGTTGAGCTTTGGGGTATCATTGTAACAAGCATATCATGACAGTACTAAATACTTAAGACGGCCGACATCGAAAATCTCCCCTATACGGCCAGTGGCAAGATAACCCCGACATCACCCAGTACTGGGGAGGTAGTTCGGGAGTATTGCCATAGCTTGTTATAGTGGATGCTTTTCGAAGGTCCGAGGTACACAGTTTCCGAGAAAGACTGGTTATGTGTTGAAGGATGGATACACCTGGATGTAGGTTAGAGTTGATTGCGCGGTGCTTCCCGTGTATCCCCAACACCTGATTGCATAACTGGAATCTTTCGGAAAGCTATAGGTGGGTTTTATCCAGTAGATCGTAGGCATTCTTCCAACGAATGCAGGTTAGTGAGTTCGGGGTTCGACATTGAGTGAAGGAGTTATATGACCGAGGTTACTATCAGGAGTTGCATCTTAAAGGGTCCTTGGCTATGCTGATCCGGGGATTGCAAAACCTTTTCGTAACGCGTTCATATGCTTTCAGCACAAAGATGTTAGAACGAAACTCCTCTCTTGTGTTTGTTCCCGTCTGTACCTTGTTGTTTTTATTATTTATCCTTTTGATCCCTATGTGGCTTCTCGTGAAAACTGATGTTATCATTTAACTAAGAAATTCATTCGTTCCTCTTGTTCGGATGATTTCATTCGTTCTTATTGTTCGAATGATTATTGTGAAGACTTGTTGCAATTCATTCCATTGATTCAGCTTATTCCTTTTGTCAATCAATTGCTGATTCGTGGTCATCTCTTACAGGATGGCTCCGAAAAGGGTTCCGAATGCCAACCCAGAGGGTGAAGAGGTTCCAGAACGTCCTCCTTCCCCTCCTCCTCCGCCTGAGGCTTGGAGAGCAATTATGCAGACTACTGCTCAGAACACTCAGTTGATGATGCAGATGATGCAGCAAATGCAGGCTATGCAAGCTAATCAAGCTAATCAGGGCATTCCAATGAACCAAGGCAACTTCTTCCAGCAGCACCATGCTACCCTCAATCAGTTCCTGGCCAACAATCCTAAAGCTTTCAGTTACTGTGTCGACCCTCTTGATGCTGAGGATTGGCTGACCGATATAAAGAAGCATTTTGAGTGCAGTAACGTGAAACAAGATGACTATGTGAAGTTTGCAGCCTTCCAACTGAAAGATCAAGCAGCTGACTGGTGGCAGCAGTACAAAGACTCAAGGCCGGGTCAAGTGATCTCGTGGGAGAACTTCTGCAGGGATTTCCGCTCGCATCACATTCCTACAAGTGTTATCGAGGGTATGCGTGAGCAATTCCGCAACCTCAAGCAGGGCTCCATGACAGTCTATCAGTATAATGTCAAGTTCCAAAACCTCGCTCGTTATGCAAAGCAAGACATACCTGATGCAAAGAGCAAAATCTATCAGTTCCGTGGAGGTCTCAAAGATGAACTTCAGCTTGCTCTCACTTTGTTCGAGCCAGACGAATTCGATAAGTTCTATAATATGGCTTTGAAACAAGAAGCAGCTCAGCTCAAGATGGAGGCTTCTAAGAAGAGAATTCGAGATGCTGTTCACTCTACCTCATCGTCTCAGTTGGCTGCGAAACAACAGAAATTCTGGCTTCCTCCTCCTCCAATGATTCGAGCTCCATACAACAACTCCAGCAACTTCAACAACTCCAACAACGAGAACTCTAGTGGTCGTGGTTTCTCCCACCCACCCAACCCAAGCAACCAGTCGAAGAAGCAGTTTCAGTCTCAAGGCTCCAAGTCCAGTGGCTCTCAGTTCCGTCCTCTCTCTGAAGTGGTGTGCAACAAGTGTGGCCAGAAGGGTCACTATGCCAACAGATGTCCGAATCCGAAGCGTCTTCCACCTCCTCCACCTATGAGTTCAGCTATTGTCAAGCATGATCCAAAGTCTGCAAGGGTTAATCTGATGAATGCAGCACAAGCCGAGGCTTCTTCTGATGTCATTCTGGGTAACCTTTCAGTGAACTCTTTTCCAGCTAAAGTTTTGTTTGATTCGGGTGCATCTTTGTCCTTCATTTCAAGACCTTTTGTTGCTAAGCATGAATTGGTTCCGGAGAGGATTCCTAGACCTTTGAAGATTATTTCTCCGGGTTTGCAAATGACTTCCAACACAGTTGTTCCGGATATTTCTATTCGCATGGGCGATTATCGATTTTTGGCTTCTCCGGTGGTTCTTGGTCATTCTGACATCGACCTAATTCTCGGAATGGATTGGCTTTCTCAGCACGATGCTCACATTGATTGTGCTCAAAAGGAAGTCAAGTTGACTCATTCTGATGAAGATGTGATTATCTTCGCCTCCAGGGATAATACTATTCGGCTTTTCTCTCTTAATGATAAGGGTGAAATTAATGCCATAGAGCAAATTCCAGTGGTGAATGAATATCAAGACGTCTTTCCAGAAGAACTTCCAGGCATGCCTCCACACCGTCAGGTGGAGTTTGTCATTGAACTCGAGCCGGGCACCGAACCTGTTTGCCGGCGTCCATACAAGCTCTCTTCAGATGAATTGAAGGAATTGAAGAAACAGT
>LR738715.1:76267570-76307063 GCA_902687465.1 Secale cereale | reverse complement strand
ATGTGTGTTGGAAGTGTTTCCAAGGTTGATGAGATCACCATCGCACACTTCCTCTATTTTCGAGATTAGTGTTGAACCTAGATAAATGTTATCAGGTGTCTACGTTGAGCATGAAAATGATTAGATCATGTTCATCGCAATACGGTTATTCATTTAAGTTAGAGAATAATGGTTATTCTGTTTACATGAATAATACCTTTATGGTCATGCACCCAATGGTTCGTTGAATCTCGATCATGGTAATACACATAATGATAATATTAATGCCAAAAGATGTAGAGTTAATAATGATAGTACCACTTTCTTGTGGCACTGCCGCTTAGGTCATTTTGGCATAAAATGCATGAAGAAACTCCATGCTGATGGACGTTTGGAGTCACTTGATTTTGAATCGCTTGACACATGCGAGCCATGCCTCTTGGGCAGGATGACTGAGATCCCGTTTTCAGGTACAATGAAACGGGCAAGTGACTTGTTGGAAATCATACATGCTGATGTGTGTGATCCAATGAGAATTAAGGCGTGTGGTGGATATCGTTATTTTCTCATCTTCACTGACGATTTGAGTAGATATGGTATATTTACTTAATGAAGCAAAAGTCTGAAACGTTTGAAAGGTTCAAAAATTTCAGAGTGAAGATTAAGAATCATCATAACAAGAAGATCATGTTCCTACGATCTGATCAAGGGGATATTATCTTAATTATGAGTTTGGCAATCACTTAAGACATTGTGGAATTGTTTCGCAGTTGAAGTCCCCTGGAACACCACAGCGTAATGTTGTGTCCGGACATCGTAATCGAACCTTATGAGATATGGTGCGATCTATGGTGTGTCTTACCGATCTACCGCTATTATTTTGAGGTTATGCATTAGAGACAGCTGCATTCACTTTATATAGGGCACCATCTAAGTCCGTTGAGACGACGTCGTATGGTTTGGCAAGAAACCAAAGTTGTCGTTTTCTTAAATGTTTGGGGCTGCGATGCTTATGGCTTCAGCCAGGAAAAGCTCGAACCCAAAGCGGACAAATACATCTTCATACCCACTGGTAGCGGTTGGGTATACCTTCTATCTCAGATCCAAGGACAAAAATGTTTGTCGCTAAGAATGGGTCCTTTCTCGAGAAGGAGTTTCTCTCGAAAGAATTGAGTGGGAGGAAGATAGAACTTGATGAGGTTGTCGAACCCTCACTTCAACCGGAGAGTAGTGCAACACAGAAAGATGTTTCTGTGGAACCTACGACAGTTGAAGAGGATACTAATGATAGTGATCATGAAGCTCCAGATCAAGTTGCTATCGAACCTCGTGGGTTGACAAGGATATGTACTACTCCTGAGTGGTACGTTGATCCTGTCTTAGAGGTCATGTTGTTGGACAACGATGAACCTACGAACTATGGAGAAGCGATGGTGGGCCCATATTCCGACAAATGGTTAGAAGCCGATAAATCCGAGATAGGATCCATGTATCAAAACAAAGTATGGACTTTGGTGGACTTGCCCTATGATCGGCAAGCCATTGAGACAAATGGATCTTTAAGACTAAGACGGACGTGGACGGTAATGTCACCGTCTATGAAGCTCGACTTGTGGCGAAGAGTTTTCCACAAGTTCAAGGAGTTGACTACGATGAGATTTTCTCACCCGTAGCGATGCTTAAGACCGTCGGAATCATGTTAGCATTAGCTGCATTTATGAAATCTGGCAGATGGATGACAAAACAAGTTTCCTTACCAGTTTTCGTAAGGAAAGGTTGTATGTGATACATTCAGAAAGGTTTTGTCGATCCTAAGGATGCTAAAAGATATGCTAGCTCCAACGATCCTTCCATGGACTAGAGCAAGCATCTCGGAGTCGGAATATACACTTTGATGGAGTGATCAAAGTTTTTGGGTATACAAAGTTTGTTGGAAACTTGTATTTGCAATAAAGTGAGTGGGAGCACTACAACATTTCTGATAAGTATATGTGAATGACATATTGTTGATCCGAAATGATGTAGAATTTCTGGAAAGCATAAAGGGTTGTTTGAAATGAGTTTTTCAAAGGAAGACCTGGATAAAGCTGCTTACATATTGGGCATCAAGATCTATACAGATAGATCAAGACGCCTGATTAGACTTTCAAAGAGCACACACCTTGTCATATTTTTGAAGGAGTTCAAAATAGATCAGTCAAAGAAAGAGTTCTTACCTGAGTTGTAAGGTGTGAAGTTGAGTAAGACTCAAAGCTTGACCACGGCAGAAGAAAGAGGAAGGACGAAGGTCGTCCCCTATGGTTTTGTCATAGGCTCTATACAGTATGCCATGCTAAGTACCGCACCTGATGTGTGCCTTGCCACATGTCTGGCAAGAGGGTACAAAGGTGATCCAGGAGTGGATTACTAGATAGTGGTCAAAATTATCCTTAGAGGAATAAGGAAATGTTTCTCGGTTATGGAGGTGATAAAGAGTTCGACGTAAAGAGTTACGTCGATGCAAGCTTAACACCTATCCGGATAACTCTAAGTGGAGATACCGGATACGTATAATGGAGCAACAGTTTGGAATAGCTCCAAGTGGAACGTGATAGCAGCATCTACGATATGACATAAAGTTTTGCGAGGTACATAGGGATCTGAATGTTGCAGACCCGTTGACTACAACCTCTCTCACAAGCATAACATGATCAAACACAGAACTCATTGAGTGTTAATCACATATTGATGTGAACTAGATTACTGACTCTAGTGAACTCTTTGGATGTTGGTCACATGGCGATGTGACCTGTGAGTGTTAATCACATGGCGATGTGAACTAGATTATTGACTCTAGTGCAAGTGGGAGACTGTTGGAAATATGCCCTAGAGGCAATAATAAATTGGTTATTATTATATTTCCTTGTTCATGATAATCGTTTATTATCCATGCTATAACTGTATTGATTGGAAACTCAAATACACGTGTGGATGAATAGACAGACTTTGTGTCCCTAGTGAGCCTCTACAGGACTAGCTCGTTGATCAAAGATGACCGCGGTTTCCAGGTCATAGACATGAGTTGTCATTTGATAACGGGATCACATCATTAGGAGAGTGATGTGATGGACGAGACCCAAACGTTAACATAGCTTTTGATCGTGTCAGTTATCGCTATAGTTTTCTGCATGTCAAGTATAAGTTCCTATGACCATGAGATCATGTAACTCACTGACACCGTAGGAGTGCTTTGTGTGTGCCAAACGTCACAACGTAACTGGGTGACTATAAAGGTACTCTACAGGTATCTCCGAGGGTGTCTGTTGAGTTGACATGGATCGAGACTGGGATTTGTCACTCCGTGTGACGGAGAGGTATCTCCGGGCCCACTCGGTAATACGTCATCTCAATGAGCTCAAAGTGACTAAGTAGTTGGTCACGGGATTATGTGTTACGGTAACGAGTAAAGAGACTTGCCGGTAACGAGATTGAACTAGGTATAGAGATACCGACGATCGAATCTCGGGCAAGTAACATACCGACGAGACAAAGGGAACTGTATACGGGATTGCCTGAATCCTTGACATCATGATTCATCCGATGAGATCATCGAGGAACATGTGGGAACCAATATGGGTATCCAGATCCCGCTATTGGTTATTGACCTGGGAGTGTCTCGGTCATGTCTGCATAGTTTCCGAACCCGCAGGGTCTACACACTTAAGGTTCGGTGACGCTAGGGTTGTTAGTGAGAACAGTGCATGGTTACCGAAGGTTGTTCGGAGTCCCGGATGAGATCCCGGACGTGACGAGGGTCTCCGGAATGGTCCGGGGACGAAGATTGATATATAGGATGAAAGGTTTCGGAGTCCGGAAGTGTTCCGGGGAGCATCGGGAAATCGGCGGATGACCGAAAGGGGTTTCGGGGGTCCCGGAAGGGGTTTCGGGCCTAATGGGCCACAAAGGGGGACACAACAGCCCTCATAGGGCTGTGCTGTTGGGGAACGTTGCATGGGAAACAAAAATTTTTCCTACCGTTCACCAAGATCAATCTAGTAGATGCAACTACGAGGAAGGAGTGTGATCTACGTACCCTTGTAGATCGCTAAGCGGAAGCGTTATGAACGCGGATGATGGAGTCGTACTCGTCGCGATTCAGATCGCCGAAGACCTAGCACCGAAGCAACGGTGCCTCCGCGTTCTTCACACGTACGGCTCGGGGACGTCTCCTCCTTCTTGATCCAGCAAGGGGTGGAGGAGAGGTTGATGGAGAACCGGCAGCACGACGGCGTGGTGGTGATGGTGGAGAAGAACTCCAGCAGGGCTTCGCCTAAGCACCGCGGGAGAAGAAGATATGACGGGAGAGGGAGGGCAGCACCGAGGCACGAACTGTGTTGGCTGCCCTCCCTTTGCCCCACTATATATAGGGGGGGTGGAGAGGCCAGGGCGCCCTAGGGTTTCCCCTTAGGGGCCGGCGGCCAGGGCAAGGGGAGGGGGGCGGCGGCCAGGGCAGGGGGAGGCGCCCAGGCCCTAGGGTTTCCCCCTAAGGTGCCTTGCCCCCCAAGTCCCAAGGGGTGCGGCCAGCCCTAGGGGGTCCCACCCCCTTAGCCGCATGGGGAGAGGGCCCAGGGGGGGCGCACAGCCCCCTGAGGGCTGTGGTGTCCCCCCTTGTGGCCCAATAGGCCCAGAACACCTTCCGGACCCCCCGAAAACCTTCCCGGTACTCCGCCGATTTCCCGATGCTCCCCGGAACACTTCCGGTACTCCGAAACCTTTCATCCTATATATCAATCTTCGTCTCCGGACCATTCCGGAGACCCTCGTCATGTCCGGGATCTCATCCGGGACTCCGAACAACCTTCGGTAACCATGCACTCTTCTCACTAACAACCCTAGCGTCACCGAACGTTAAGTGTGTAGACCCTGCGGGTTCGGAAACCATGTAGACATGACCGAGATACTCCCAGGTCAATAACCAATAGCGGGATCTGGATACCCATATTGGCTCCTACATGTTTCTCGATGATCTCATCGGATGAACCACGATGTCAAGGATTCAGGCAATCCCGTATACAGTTCCCTTTGTCTCGTCGGTATGTTACTTGCCCGAGATTCGATCGTCGGTATCTCTATACCTAGTTCAATCTCGTTACCGGCAAGTCTCTTTACTCGTTACTGTAATACATAATCCCGTGACCAACTACTTAGTCACTTTGAGCTCATTGAGATGACGTATTACCGAGTGGGCCCGGAGATACCTCTCCGTCACACGGAGTGACAAATCCCAGTCTTGATCCATGTCAACTCAACAGACACCCTCGGAGATACCTGTAGAGTACCTTTATAGTCACCCAGTTACGTTGTGACGTTTGGTACACACAAAGCACTCCTACGGTGTCAGTGAGTTACATGATCTCATGGTCATAGGAACTTATACTTGACATGCAGAAAACTATAGCGATAACTGACACGATCAAAAGCTATGTTAACGTTTGGGTCTCGTCCATCACATCATTCTCCTAATGATGTGATCCCGTTATCAAATGACAACTCATGTCTATGACCTGGAAACCGCGGTCATCTTTGATCAACGATCTAGTCCTGTAGAGGCTCACTAGGGACACAAAGTCTGTCTATTCATCCACACGCGTATCTGAGTTTCCAATCAATACAATTATAGCATGGATGATAAACGATTATCATGAACAAGGAAATATAATAATAACTCTTTTATTATTGCCTCTAGGGCATATTTCCAACATCCGTTTGGGGTGCACTTTGGACCTAGTTGCTGTACATTATATCTAGTTTGTGTTCAAGTCCTTTGCCATGCTTTTTGGGTGCTGTAGATTAATTATTTTGAGCTCCAAAGATGCTATGTTGCTGTAATTTTCAGCTTTCGCTCAAATCTTGTTTCGGGCATAACTTTTAGCCCGTAACTCCGATTTCAGCGAATCTTATATCAAACTTGGGTGATTTTCTGTGTAGAGTAATAATATCAGGTTGTTATCTTGTTTTGAGGTGTTTTGCTTGAGTGATGTTTTACGTGCTCCATGTGCATCCCTAGTGCATCCATCATGCATTCATGTTTTTCGAGTGCGCATTGCATCGTGTTGATTGGTGCTTGGTGTGTTTGTCTTGTTTAGAGCCGGAAGTTGAGCACGAGTTTTCCAACGAGGTTGAGCACGAGGTTTCCAACGAGTTTGAGCACGAGGACCCTTCTTTTGATCCGAACGTCTTCTCTTCAGGCAAGATGACCGAACCCCGATAACTTTACTATCTTTGCCTATTGCTAGTAGTCTCGATCTATAGTTTTGCCTCGATGCCCATGTTCTTCTTGTCAGCCTCCTACTTGTAACCAATTGCCATGTTTAACCAACCCTACCTATGCAAACCGTTGCTTGGCTAAGTACGCTTCGCTCAGCCCTTCTTATAGCGTTGTTAGTTGCAGGTGAAGTGAAGATGCTTGCTCCATGTTGAAGTTTGGTTGGGTTATATCACACTATATAAATGCTTTAACTGAAATCACATATATATTGGCAAGGGTGGAAGGCTAAGCCTTTTGCTTGGTGTTTTGTTCCACTCATGCCGTTAGGATCCGTATAAGCCGGTTTTATGTTCCTTGATTATGCGTTCCTAACACGGTTGGGGTGTATGGGACCCCCTCGATAAACCGCTAAGTGCTAAGTCTTTTCCAGCAAGTCCCAACCTTGGTACTATTTTCCTAAACAACTAAAACCTTTCCGAGGGAGTAATTAACCCGAGGCTTAATTAATTCAACCCCCTGGGCCAGTGCTCGACTTGAGTGTTGGTCCAAACCAGAGTCACTTGCGGATACTACCCAGTTCGCTGGGGTCTTTGGTATCTGTACGTAGCGCTCATCCGGACGTGTCCTGAGACCTAGATACGCGCGGCTACTATCAGGGTGTCGACACGCCGGGAGGATTTGCTGGATTAGCCTTACCTTAGCTCGGTATATCTTGAGCACGGGATTCCGAGGATACTCGGGTCTTCCCACTTTGGAGTTGCGACTCCGCGGATCGTGGGCTTGTAATGGGTCAAGTTGGAACACCCCTGCAGGGTTTGAACTTTCGAAAGCCGTGCCCGCGGTTATGTGGCAGATGGGAGCTTGTTAATTCCGGTTGTAGATAACTTGACACAATGTTACTAATACACTACCGGCGTGTGTTCCGTGACCGTCAATTTCCGAATAGGGATTCGGGAGTTGAACACGGAGGGGTTATGTTTGTGAGCTTGTAGCTAGGATCACTTCGTGATCACTTCTCGCGTTACCTTCTCTTCTCGCTCTCTCTTGCGTAAGTTAGTGCTAGTTGCTGCTGCAGACTCTTTGTTGTTCCTTCACCTCATTTCTTTCTTCAGCCTTTCCCTCACCTAAAGGCTTTGATAGTTCTGTTACCCGGGAACGGGATTGCTGAGTCCTCTGTGGCTCACAGTTACTTCACACACCAGATGCAGGTCCAGCCGTGAGCTATCCAGGTGATGGCACCGAGCTGGATTGGGAGTACGACGAGGAGCGTAGTCGTTACTACGTGCGCTACCCGGACGATCAGTAGTGGAGTCTCTTACTAGGATTCGATCCGCCTGTGGTTGTTTTATTTATCTGAGTTTGGTACTTTGACATTTGGATTTTGCCCTTAGAGGGTTGTAGTGATCTTATTGTATGATGTTTTGAGACTTGTACTGTTATTCTGTGACGTGGCGATTGTAAGCCGACTATTTTAAGTTTACTATCCCTCTTTTACATGAGTCGTGCAAAGATTACCAAACTTGAGATCATTCTAGGATGGACTTATGCCTTTAAGTCGTGCCTCGACACGTAGGAGGTATAATTCCATCCTGGGCATTACAATTAGTGACTTGAAGCAAAAGCTACGGACTGAATGGAGACTAGCTAAGGACGAGGTGACGATGTGTGTTGGAAGTGTTTCCAAGGTTGATGAGATCACCATCGCACACTTCCTCTATTTTCGAGATTAGTGTTGAACCTAGATAAATGTTATCAGGTGTCTACGTTGAGCATGAAAATGATTAGATCATGTTCATCGCAATACGGTTATTCATTTAAGTTAGAGAATAATGGTTATTCTGTTTACATGAATAATACCTTTATGGTCATGCACCCAATGGTTCGTTGAATCTCGATCATGGTAATACACATAATGATAATATTAATGCCAAAAGATGTAGAGTTAATAATGATAGTACCACTTTCTTGTGGCACTGCCGCTTAGGTCATTTTGGCATAAAATGCATGAAGAAACTCCATGCTGATGGACGTTTGGAGTCACTTGATTTTGAATCGCTTGACACATGCGAGCCATGCCTCATGGGCAGGATGACTGAGATCTCGTTTTCAGGTACAATGAAACAGGTAAGTGACTTATTGGAAATCATACATGCTGATGTATGTGATCCAATGAGAATTAAGGCGTGTGGTGGATATCGTTATTTTCTCATCTTCACTGACGATTTGAGTAGATATGGTATATTTACTTAATGAAGCAAAAGTCTGAAACGTTTGAAAGGTTCAAAAATTTCAGAGTGAAGATTAAGAATCATCATAACAAGAAGATCATGTTCCTACGATCTGATCAAGGGGATATTATCTGAATTATGAGTTTGGCAATCACTTAAGACATTGTGGAATTGTTTCGCAGTTGAAGTCCCCTGGAACACCACAGCGTAATGGTGTGTCCGGACATCGTAATCGAACCTTATGAGATATGGTGCGATCTATGATGTATCTTACCGATCTACCGCTGTTATTTTAAGGTTATGCATTAGAGACAGCTGCATTCACTTTAGATAGGGCACCATCTAAGTCCGTTGAGACGACGTCGTATGGTTTGGCAAGAAACCAAAGTTGTCGTTTTCTTAATGTTTGGGGCTGCGATGCTTATGGCTTCAGCCGGGAAAAGCTCGAACCAAAAGCGGACAAATACATCTTCATAGGATACCCAAAGGTAACAGTTGGGTATACCTCCTATCTCAGATCCAAGGGCAAAAATGTTTGTCCCTAAGAATGGGTCCTTTCTCGAGAAGGAGTTTTCTCTCGAAAGAATTGAGTGGGAGGAAGATAGAACTTGATGAGGTTGTCGAACCCTCACTTCAACCGGAGAGTAGTGCAACACAGAAAGATGTTTCTGTGGAACCTACGACAGTTGAAGAGGATACTAATGATAGTGATCATGAAGCTCCAGATCAAGTTGCTATCGAACCTCGTAGGTCGACAAGGATGTGTACTACTCCTGAGTGGTACGGTGATCCTGTCTTAGAGGTCATGTTGTTGGACAACGATGAACCTACGAACTATGGAGAAGCGATGGTGGGCCCATATTCCGACAAATGGTTAGAAGCCGATAAATCCGAGATAGGATCCATGTATCAAAACAAAGTATGGACTTTGGTGGACTTGCCCTATGATCGGCAAGCCATTGAGACAAATGGATCTTTAAGACTAAGACGGACGTGGACGGTAATGTCACCGTCTATTAAGCTCGACTTGTGGCGAAGAGTTTTCCACAAGTTCAAGGAGTTGACTACGATGAGATTTTCTCACCCGTAGCGATGCTTAAGTCCGTCGGAATCATGTTAGCATTAGCTGCATTTATGAAATCTGGCAGATAGATGACAAAACAAGTTTCCTTACCAGTTTTCGTAAGGAAAGGTTGTATGTGATACAATCAGAAAGGTTTTGTCGATCCTAAGGATGCTAAAAGATATGCTAGCTCCAGCGATCCTTCCATGGACTAGAGCAAGCATCTCGGAGTCGGAATATACACTTTGATGGAGTGATCAAAGTTTTTGGGTATACAAAGTTTGTTGGAAACTTGTATTTGCAATAGAGTGAGTGGGAGCACTACAACATTTCTGATAAGTATATGTGAATGACATATTGTTGATCCGAAATGATGTAGAATTTCTGGAAAGCATAAAGGGTTGTTTGAAATGAGTTTTTCAAAGGAAGACCTGGATAAAGCTGCTTACATATTGGGCATCAAGATCTATACAGATAGATCAAGACGCCTGATGATACTTTCAAAAGATCACACACCTTGGCATGATTTTGAAGGAGTTCAAAATAGGTCAGTTAAAGAAGGAATTCTTACCTGAGTTATAAGGTGTGAAGTTGAGTAAGACTCAAAACTTGACCACGGCAGAAGGAAGAGGAAGGACGAAGGTCGTCCCCTATGCTTTTGTCATAGGCTCTGTACGGTATGCCATGCTAAGTACCGCACCTGATGTGTGCCTTGCCACATGTCTGGCAAGAGGGTACAAAGGTGATCCAGGAGTGGATTACTAGATAGTGGTCAAAATTATCCTTAGAGGAATAAGGAAATGTTTCTCGGTTATGGAGGTGATAAAGAGTTCGACGTAAAGAGTTACGTCGATGCAAGCTTAACACCTATCCGGATAACTCTAAATGGAGATACCGGATACGTATAATGGAGCAACAGTTTGGAATAGCTCCAAGTGGAACGTGGTAGCAGCATCTACGATATGACATAAAGTTTTGCGAAGTACATAGGGATCTGAATGTTGCAGACCCGTTGACTACAACCTCTCTCACAAGCATAACATGATCAAACACAGAACACATTGAGTGTTAATCACATATTGATGTGAACTAGATTGCTGACTCTAGTAAACTCTTTTGATGTTGATCACATGGCGATGTGACCTGTGAGTGTTAATCACATGGCGATGTGAACTAGATTATTGACTCTAGTGCAAGTGGGAGACTGTTGGAAATATGCCCTAGAGGCAATAATAAATTGGTTATTATTATATTTCCTTGTTCACGATAATCGTTTATTATCCATGCTAGAATTGTATTGATAGGAAACTCAGATACATGTATGGATACATAGACAAACACCATGTCCCTAGTGAGCCTCTAGACGACTAGCTCGTTGATCAATAGATGGTTACGGTTTCCTAACCATGGACATTGGATGTCGTTGATAACGGGATCACATCATTAGGAGAATGATGTGATGGACAAGACCCAATCCTAAGCCTAGCACAGATCGTGTAGTTCGTATGCTAAAGCTTTTCTATATGTCAAGTATCTTTTCCTTAGACCATGAGATTGTGCAACTCCCGGATACCGTAGGAATGCTTTGGGTGTACCAAACGTCACAACGTAACTGGGTGGCTATAAAGGTGCACTACATGTATCTCCGAAAGTGTCTGTTGGGTTGGCACGAATCGAGACTGGGATTTGTCACTCTGTATGACGGAGAGGTATCTCTGGGCCCACTCGGTAGGACATCATCATAATGTGCACAATGTGTGATCAAGGAGTTGATCACGGGATGATGTGTTACGGAACGAGTAAAGAGACTTGCCGGTAACGAGATTGAGCAAGGTATCGGTATACCGACGATCGAATCTCGGGCAAGTGCTATACCGATAGACAAAGGGAATCGTATACGGGATTGATTGAATCCTTGACATCGTGGTTCATCCGATGAGATCATCGTGGAACATGTGGGAGCCAACATGGGTATCCAGATCCCGCTGTTGGTTATTGGCCGGAGAGTTGTCTCGGTCATGTCTACATGGTTCCCGAGCCCGTAGGGTCTACACACTTAAGGTTCGATGACGCTAGGGTTATAGGGAAAGTATGTACGCGGTTACCGAATGTTGTTCGGAGTCCCGGATGAGATCCCGGACGTCACGAGGAGTTCTGGAATGGTCCGGAGGTAAAGATTCATATATGGGAAGTCCTGTTTTGGTCACCGGAAAAGTTTCGGGCGATATCGGTAATGTACCGGGACCACCGGGAGGGTCCCGGGGGTCCACCAGGTGGGGCCACCAGCCCCAGAAGGCTACGTGGACTAAGTGTGGGAGGGGACCAGCCCCAAGGGGGCTGGTGCGCCCCCCCACCAAGTCCCAGGGCGCCTCCAAGAGGGGAGGGGGGCAAACCCTAAGGCAGTTGGGCCCTAGGGCCCAATAGTGGTGCGCCTCCCCCTCTCTCCCCCTTGGCCGCCCCCCTAGATGGGATCTAGGGCTGGCCGCACCCTAGGGGAGGGAAACCCTAAAGGGGGGCGCAGCCCTCCCTTCCCCCTATATATATGTGAGGTTTTAGGGCTGTTTGACACACGAGAACGTCTCCCTCTTGGCGCAGCCCTACCCCTCTCCCTCCTCGTCTCTTGCAGCACTTGGCGAAGCCCTGCTGGAGTCCCGCGCTCCTCCACCACCACCACGCCGTCGTGCTGCTGTTGGATGGAGTCTTCCCCAACCTCTCCCTCTCTCCTTGCTGGATCAAGGCGTGGGAGACGTCACCGGGCTGCACGTGTGTTGAACGCGGAGGCACCGTTGCTTCGGTGCTAGGATCTTCGGCGATCTGAATCGCGGCGAGTACGACTCCATCAACCGCGTTCTTGAACGCTTCCGCTTAGCGATCTACAAGGGTATGTGGATCCAACTCTCCTCTCGTAGATGCATCTCCTAGATTGATCTTGGTGAGCGTAGGAAAATTTTTGTTTCCCATGCAACGTTCCCCAACAGGAACCCCCCAGCTATTTGAGACTAACCATAAGAAAACATGAACTACTAAGCGCCATTATGCACGTAGCATCTTTATCATAGACATATCAACCAATGCAACGGAAGCAAACTCTCTTAATAAGATAAGCATGATAGCTAAAGAGAGTTCAAGCAACCAACTAAACAAAAGCTCTTTAAAAAGATAAGCATGAATACTAAGAGCTAAGCATGATAGTAGCTATTGAAGGACAAAGAACACACACAGCAAAGATAGACATGAAAATTCTATGTTGTGTTCTAGGTAGAAGTGGAGCGTGTTTCTCTTCCACATAAAGAAAGCTGAGTTCCGACTCGTTATGAAAAGCTAAAGAAAACTAAAAAGGAAACTAAAAGCAAGACGCTCCAAGCATAGCACATAACACATGAAGTGATAAAAATATAGCGAAATGAAAGACGAACTGATAATGTTGATGGAGAAGGGGATGCACGGGGGCATACCCAAGCTTAGACGCTTGAGTCTCCTTGAATATTTCTTGGGGGTGCATGGGGGCATCCCCAAGCTTGAGCGTTTGACACTCCTGAATCTTTTTATCATCTTCCCTCGCACACTTGAAAACTCCCTTCATACATAACTCATCATAATCTGATTAGCGAGGTTAGTACCCATAATAAAATAATTGTTCCTTGCTGTAAATAAGGATATTTTTTAAGGTCTACTGTTTCTCAAGATTGCCAAAAGGTTTTTGCAAAGAAAAAGCAAGCTCTAGGTTTGCAAAATGAAGGAAAGGCAAAACAGGACAGAATCTGTGAAAAACAGAACAGCAGGTAGTAAATGATTTTTTTCGGGGCACTTCTGCAACTCTTATCAAAAAACTCAAAACAGACGCACAAAAGACAATTATATAAAGCACGCTGTCGAAAACATTCAGACCAAAAAGATGATCTGGTGATTTTATACGAATTTTTCTATCCAAGGACAGAATCTGTGTCCTGGACAGCACGTCACAACTTTTGAACTTTCTTGCAATCAGAGGCTACACTTGGCACAAAGTTGAAAAGCAAAGATACAATGATGATGCTACTGTAGTAACAACATCAAGACACAACAAAAGCAAAATAAAAATTTATTCATGTGGGCTGCCTCCCTAGAGCTCTTTCTTTATAGCAATAAAGATAGGCTTAAGACTTTAATGATGCTCTCGTAGGAATAAGAGTTGAAGAACAAAAAAGAGCATCAAGAAGCACATATAAATCATATTTAAGTCTACCCCTCTTCCTATGCATTGGAATCTTGTAAAGAAATAAATTATTGAAGCATAAAGCAATAAGCATAGGAAGACAAAACAAGTGCAGCTTCAAAACCTTCAACATAAAGAGAGGGAACTTGATATTATTAAGATATTTAGAACCATGTCGCCCTCTCTCATTATAAATTTCAGTGGCATCATGGATGAAATCAACAATATAACTATCACATAAGGCATTATTTCCATGATCCAAAAGCATAAAAGTATCATTACTCTTCATATAAGAAAAATCTTTCTTATTAGGAATAGTGAGAGTAAAGCAATCATAACCATCATGGTAATCATTGTATTTAGGAGGCATATCATAATCATAATAAATTTTATCCTCAATAGTAGGTGGACTGAAAACATCATATTCATCATTGTAATCAGCATATATAGGAAGCAAAGTATCATCAAAGTAAATTTTCTCTTCAAAAGTTGGGGGACTAAAAATATCATGTTCATCAAACGTGTCATCCCCAAGCTTAGAGCTTTCCATGTCATTAGCAATATTGATATTCAAAGAAAGCATACTAATAACATCACCACAATCATGATTGTTATGCAAATAATAAAGTTCCATAGGTTTTTTAATTTTCTCTTCAAACACATCATGTCCCAAAGCAAGGTAGAGCTTATAAAGCTCTCTCATATTTTTGTTGTTTTCCATTAAGCAAAACTAGTGAAAAGACATAAAGGAAACTGAAAGGTAAACTAACAAGACTAAAAAGCAAAGATAAAAGATAGCGTGCAACTCCCCTATCTTGAAGAGTGGAGTCCCCGGCAACGGCGCCAGAAAACTTTGCTTGATGGCTTCTCGCCCCTCGTTGGTTACCCCAAGTGGAAGGTTTGAGATGCAGTGTAGCGGAAGTTTTTCCTTGGCAAAGATAACAAGGATCGATTTCCCTGAGACTCCCAGTTTCAACAAGAAGGTGTCAACTGCTAACGGCGCCAGATATTAGCAATCAACGTGGACCTGCACACAGATGCAAATAGCTTTGCTCCCAACGAGTACAGAGAGGTTGTCAATCCCTCCGGCCTTGTCGTTTACAAAGGATCAAACGCAAGTGATAATAGTGATAGGTATTGCTGCAAATATTAAGTAAAAGCGAAAGTAAATAGCGGATGTGATCAGTGATGGTAATATGGACCGGGGTCCCATGATGTTCACTAGTGATGTCTCTCTCCCAAAAGACGATAAAACAGCTATGTGAGGTAAACGAATTACAGCTGGGCAATTGACAAGACCATGTGCGCAAACCAATGCTAACTACGTTGCAAGAAAGGCAGAGGTTCAAACCATGGGCGGTACGCCAAGGCAAGTAGACCGAAATCCATCTGCATCTACTACTAATCATTGATACGTCCAAAACGTATCTATAATTTCTGCTTGCTCCATGCCTCTTTTGGGTGATATTGCTATGTTATTTATACACTTCCATACACTTTTGATCATATTTGGACTAACCTATTAACTCAGTGCACCCCAGTGCCAGTTTCTATTTTCGGCTGATTTTGTATTTCAGGTTTTCACATTACGAGAACTGCCAGAAAAAATCCAGAAAAATTATATAAAAAATCAGCGTTCCAGAAGCTACCAGACACCCGAAGCACAGCCGGAGGGGGGCCACCAGGGCCCCAGGCGCCCTGGTGGCGCCCCCCCTGGGCCGCGCCGGGGGGGCGCCTCGGCCCCCCGA
Source organism: Secale cereale (assembly GCA_902687465.1). NCBI lineage: Eukaryota > Viridiplantae > Streptophyta > Magnoliopsida > Poales > Poaceae > Secale > Secale cereale. Next base: position 76,291,603 of record LR738715.1, on the reverse strand, counting down.
GCCTCGTCGCATGCCCCACTTTGGCATATATTTAAAGCGTCTCGCGAAACTGATGGGCCTCGAACCCCTCGTTGGTTACCCCAAGTGGAAGGTGTAAGATGCAGTAAGTAGAAGTGTTTTCCCTTCGCAAAGATACCAAGGATCGAATCCCCAGAGACTCCTAGGTTCAACAAGTAGGTGTCAATTGCTACGGGGCCAGATTAGTAGCAATCAACGTGGACCTGCACACAGATACAAATAACTTTGCTCCCAACGAGTACAGAGAGGTTGTCAATCTCTCCGGCCTTGTAGTTCACAAAGGGTTAAAAGCAATGATATTAGTGATAGATAGTTTTTGCAATAGTAAATAATAACGGAAAGTAAATAGTGGATCTGATCAATGATGGTAATATGGACCGGAGTCTCATGATGTTCACTAGTGATGTCTCTCTCCCAAAAGACGATAAAATAGCTATGTGAGGTGAACAAATTACAGCTGGGCAATTGACAGGACCACGAACGCAAACCAACGCTGACTACATTGCAAGAAAGGTTGAGGTTCAAAGCATGGGCGGTACGCCAAAGTAAGTAGACCGAAATCCATCAATATCTACTACTAATCATCCACCTTGAGATATCTATCCAGAACATCTCGCTGGTATTAAGTTGCGAGTCCCACCCATAGTGTAAACTCAATGCAACAGACAACTGCATTAAAAGAACTTTGCGTAAAGTAAACAATCCTTGCACCCGCGGGCACAAGCACCGTTGTTTTCCCCCTTGTGGCAACAGCACATCCCCTAGACTCATGTTTCTGTCACTTATGAACTAAAATATAAAAGAGGTGAATCAAATATATTACTCAAGATCAATCTGAACATAATCTCATAATCCATCGGATCCCAGCAAACTCAACATAGCAACAGCATAAGGATTACATAGGTGCCTCGATCATGTAGGGCAGCTCACGAGGACTAATTAGTGAAGCACAAGAACGGGAGGAGAACATCACATAGCTACTGGTCATGGACTCATGGTCCAAGGGAGACTACTCATGAGTCATCCGGGAGGCGTCCATGGTGGTGGAGAAGCTCCCGGTGGTGATCCTCCCCTCCGGCAGGGTGCCGGGAAGAGTTCTCCTGGTGCTCCCGATCTTGGAAGCGGCGGCGGCGGCGGAACAAAGACAGGATCGCGAAAAGAGTTCTTGTTCTGAGGGTTTCGGAGAGTCCTTTAAATATATGCCAAAGTAGGGCATCGGGGGAGCCTCGGGGGGCCCAGGCCCCCCCTGGCGCGGCCCAGGGGGGGCGCGCCGCCAGGGCGCCTGGAGCCCTGGTGCCCCCCCCCCAGGCTGCCCTTTGGACGCAGTGTTGTTTCCGGAACGCTGATTTTTTATATAATTTTTCTGGATTTTTCTGGGCAGTTCTCGAAACGTGAAAACCTGAAATACAAAAACAGCCGAAAACAGAAACTGGCACTGGGGTGCACTGGATTAGTAAGTTAGTCCAAATATGATCAAAAGTGTATGGAAGTGTGTGAATATCATAGCAATATCACCCAAAAGTGGCATGGAGCAAGCAAAAATTATAGATACGTTTTGGACGTATCAACATCCCCAAGCTTAATTCCTGCTCGTCCTCGAGTAGGTAAATGATAACAAGAATAATTTCTGTGGTGACATGCTATTAACCATAAAGGAATTTTTTGTAGTCATATGACAAAAGCTTACTGAGACAATGATTCTAAAGCAATTAAGTTGCCTCAAGAGAAAATCACAAATGACTGAAAGTTTTACAACATGAAACTGAAACATCAAAAAGATTTGCAATGAATATGATGTGCAAATATGATAAAGTGATATCTAGCTTGCCCCCTTTAGTGATGCAGAACATAAATGCAGGGGCACCTTCAAGGTTTAAGTGATGACTAGATACAATCATTTCAGAATAAACGATATCACAATCATGCAAAAGACAATGCTACTTTGGGACAATGCACATTACACTCAGAATGACAATCATGCTCTCAGTAGTTGGTGCTTCAACATAAAAGTAAAAGAATGGTTAAGTGCTAGAGCTTTTTATTTTGAAAACATGGAAGCAATTGTGTCAACGGTAGTAGTACTTCATATGTGTCATGCATAAAACATCCTATAAGTTGCAAGCCTCATGCATCGAATACCAATAGTGCTCGCTCCTTGTCCTAATTAGCTCGGATTCCCATGGGTTATCATTGCATTGCATATGTTTCAACCAAGTGTCACAAAGGGGTACCTCTATGCCACCTGTACAAAGGTCCAAGGAGATAAATCGCATTTGATTTCTCGTTTTTGATAGATCTCAACTTGAGGACATCCATACCGGGACAACATAGAAAATAGATGATGGACTCCTCTTTAATGCATAAGCATGTTCTCATAAGAGATTGAGGATTAAGGTCCAAGCTAAAACTTCCACCATGATGCATGGCTTTGGTTGGCGGCCCAATGTTCTTCTCTAACAATATGCATATTAATTCAACCCACGGCAAATCACCCTTACTTCAGACAAGACGAACATGCATAGCAACTCACATGATATTCAACAAAAGTGTGACAGTTGATGGCGTCCCCAGAAACATGGTTACCGCTCAGCAAGCAACTTATAAGAAATAAGATACATAAGCAACATATTCTTTACCACAATAGTTTTTAGGCTACTTTCCCATGAGCTATGTATTGCATGGTTAGTTTGCTTAGTACAGGTGGAGGTTAGCAAAAGACTGGGAGCGACCAACTAAGAGAGCAATGACGGTCATAATCATGCAGAGCGACAAAGCAATATTGAATTAGGCATGGAAGTTATATCGCTACTCAGAAATAAAAGATCATCAAGGCTTGACAGACCTTCTTTACAGTCTTGAATATGCGTGAGCATACGCCAAGTCAATCAAAATAAATTATCGAAGGAAGATATTACTAAACCATACCACATCATAGGCAAACAAACCAAGTTGGTACTCCAATAACACATTGGGAACCCCCCAGCTATTTGAGATTAACCATAAGAAAACCTGAATTACTAAGCACCATCATGCAAGTAGCATTTTTATCATAGACACATTAACCAATGCAACGGAAGCAAACTCTTTTAATAAGGTTAGCATGGTAATTAAAGAGAGTTCAAGCAACCAACTAAATAAAAGCTCTTGAAAAGATAAGCATGAATACTAAGAGCAGAGCACGATAGTATCTATTAAAAGACAAAGAACACACACAACATAGATAGACATGAAAATTCTATGTTATGTTCTAGGTAGAAGTGGAGCGTGTTTCTCTCTCACATAAAGGAATGTTGAGTTCCGACTTGTTATGAAAAACTAAAAAGAAAACTAAAAGCAAGACGCTCCAAGCATAGCACATAACACATGAAGTGATAAAAATATAGCGAAACGAAAGACGAACTAATAATGTTGATGGAGAAGGGGATGCACGGGGGCATCCCCAAGCTTAGACGCTTGAGTCTCCTTGAATATTTCTTGGGGGTGCACGGGGGCATCCCCAAGCTTGAGCGTTTGACACTCCTGAATCTTTTTATCATCTTCCCTCGCACACTTGAAAACTCCCTTCATACATAACTCATCATAATCTGATTAGCGAGGTTAGTACCCTTAATAAAATAATTATACCTTGCTGGAAATAAGAATATTCTTGAAGTTCTACTGTTTCTCAAAATTGCCAAAAGGTTTTTGCAAAGAAAAAGCAAGCTCTTGATTTGCAAAGTGAAGGTAAGGCAAAACAGGACAGAATCTGTGAAAAACAGAACAGCAGGCAGTAATTGATCTGTTCGGGATACTTCTGCAACTCAAATCAAAAAACTCAGAACTGATGCACGAAATAAAATTATATAGAGAACGCTGTCGAAAAAATTCAGACCAAAAATATGATCTGGTGATTTTATACGAATTTTTCTATCCAAGGACAGAATCTGTTTCCTGGACAGCACCTCACAACTTTTGAACTTTCTAGCAATCGGAGGCTATACTTGGCACAAATATGAAAAGCAAAGATACAATGATGATGCTACAGCAGTAAACAACATCAAGACACAACAAAAGCAAAAAAATTATTCATGTGGGCTGCCTCCCAAAAGCGCTTTCTTTTATGCCTTTAAGCTAGGCATAATGCATAGATCAAGTTGTATCAATTGAACCATCATCAAGATCATCAAAGAGCTCTTCAATAATACAACTAGTCTTAAGAGGACTCTCAAACAAAGGCCTCATAGAGATACTTGTAGGTAGAAGACCAAAAGGATAAAAGTCAAGGGAAGATTCATTTATAAATTCATCAACGATTGGTGTTTCTTCCAAAGTCTTTACGGTTTCAACCCCTTTGGCAATAGGTGGATTGCTTTTAGAACGGGGAGCCTTTGGAACGTGAACGAACTTAGGCTCCCTCTTTGCCGGAGTTTCTACCTTTTTGGTTTTGATCGAGGAGAAAGTAGTTCCTATGGTATCAAATATTTCCTCAATCTTGTCCATCCTAGAAGAGTCAGAATCATGGAATTTGACGGTCTCCAAAATTTTGAAAATTTTATGCATTGAGCTATCAAGTCTATTCAAATTCCCTTGGATCTTTCGATCCAACTCATTCATCTTATTAGTGCTTGGCATCTCTAGCTCTATTTTTTCAAGTTTTTTCATAATGTGAGCTAGGGTGATGTCCTCTCGAATGCTAACAACAGGGGGACTCCCAAAAAGATTTTCAATAATACTAAGAGACTCCCAAACTGGGGCCTCTAGGAAATTCCCATTGATAGCAGTATCTAGAATAAACCTATTCCAAGAAGTAATTCCAACATAAAAATTTCTAACCAAGATAGTAGTAGGTTGCTTCTTGGTGGCTCTTTTTTGTGAATCATTAATTCTATACCAAGCATCTTTCAAACTTTCCCCACCTCTTTGTTTAAAGGTGAGAACTTCTGCCTCGTCAAAGACAAAAGGACCCGACATAATGATAACTAAAGAACAAGATAACTATTTTTGTGATTTTCGATAAAAGGAACTAAAGCAAAAATTAAAAGGTAAACTAACAAGACTAAAAAGCAAAGGTAAAAGATAGCATGCAACTCCCCTATCCTGAAGAGTGGAGTCCCCGGCAACGGCGCCAGAAAATACTCCTTGATGGGCCTCGAACCCCTCGTTGGTTACCCCAAGTGGAAGGTGTAAGATGCAGTAAGTAGAAGTGTTTTCCCTTAGCAAAGATACCAAGGATCGAATCCCCAGAGACTCCTAGGTTCAACAAGTAGGTGTCAATTGCTACGGCGTCAGATTAGTAGCAATCAACGTGGACCTGCACACAGATACAAATAACTTTGCTCCCAACGAGTACAGAGAGGTTGTCAATCTCTCTGGCCTTGTAGTTCACAAAGGGTTAAAAGCAATGATAGTAGTGATAGATAGTTTTTGCAATAGTAAATAATAACGAAAAGTAAATAGTGGATGTGATCAATGATGGTAATATAGACCGGAGTCTCATGATGTTCACTAGTGATGTCTCTCTCCCAAAAGACGATAAAACAGCTATGTGAGGTAAACAAATTACAGCTGGGCAATTGACAGGACCACGAACGCAAACCAATGCTGACTACATTGCAAGAAAGGTTGAGGTTCAAAGCATGGGTGGTACGCCAAAGTAAGTAGACCGAAATCCATCAATATCTACTACTAATCATCCACCTTGAGATATCTATCCAGAACATCTCGCTGGTATTAAGTTGCGAGTCCCACCCATAGTGTAAACTCAATGCAACAGACAACTGCATTAAAAGAACTTTGCGTAAAGTAAACAATCCTTGCACCCGCGGGCACAAGCACCGTTGTTTTCCCCCTTGTGGCAACAGCACATCCCCTAGACTCATGTTTCTGTCACTCAAGCTAGTCAGCGAGGGGCATGAACCCACAATCGAGCATAACGTTCCCTCTTGGAGTCACTACCTATTACTCGGCCAAAGCAATAAATAACAACGGAGAACATGCAAGAATTACTTATGAACTAAAATATAAAAGAGGTGAATCAAATATATTACTCAAGATCAATCTGAACATAATCTCATAATCCATCGGATCCCAGCAAACTCAACATAGCAACAGCATAAGGATTACATAGGTGCCTCGATCATGTAGGGCAGCTCACGAGGACTAATTAGTGAAGCACAAGAACGGGAGGAGAACATCACATAGCTACTGGTCATGGACTCATGGTCCAAGGGAGACTACTCACGAGTCATCCAGGAGGCGTCCATGGTGGTGGAGAAGCTCCCGGTGGTGATCCTCCCCTCCGGCAGGGTGCCGGGAAGAGTTCTCCTGGTGCTCCCGATCTTGGAAGCGGCGGCGGCGGCGGAACAGAGATGGGATCGCGAAAAGAGTTCTTGTTCTGAGGGTTTCGGAGGTCCTTTAAATATATGCCAAAGTAGGGCATCGGGGGAGCCTCGGGGGGCCCAGGCGCCCCCCCCCCCCCCCCGGCGCGGCCTAGGGGGGCGCGCCGCCAGGGCGCCTGGAGCCCTGGTGGCCCCCCCAGGCTGCCCTTCGGACGCAGTGTTGTTTCCGGAACGCTGATTTTTTATATAATTTTTCTGGATTTTTCTGGCCAGTTGTCGAAACGTGAAAACCTGAAATACAAAAACAGCCGAAAACAGAAACTGCCACTGGGGTGCACTGGATTAGTAAGTTACTCCAAATATGATCAAAAGTGTATGGAAGTGTGTGAATATCATAGCAATATCACCCAAAAGTGGCATGGAGCAAGCAGAAATTATAGATACGTTTTGGACGTAACAGAAACCCTCGAGACGAGAACTCTTTTTCGCGATCTCATCTCTGTTCCGCCGCCTCCGCCGCTTCCAAGATCGAGAGCACCAGGAGAACTCTTCCCGGCACCCTGCCGGAGGGGAGGATCACCACCGGGAGCTTCTCCACCACCATGGACGCCTCCCGGATGAGTTGTGAGTAGTCTCCCTTGGACCATGGGTCCATGACCAGTAGCTATGTGATGTTCTCCTCCCGTTCTTGTGCTTCACTAATTAGTCCTCGTGAGCTGCCCTACATGATCGAGGCACATATGTAATCCTTATGCTGTTGCTATGATGAGTTTGCTGGGATCCGATGGATTATGAGATTATGTTCAGATTGTGTTTGAGTAATATATTTGATTCACCTCTTTTATATTTATGTTCGTAAGTAATTCTTGCATGTTCTCCGTTGTTATTTATTGCTTTGGCCAAGTAGTAGGTAGTGACTCCAAGAGGGAACATTATGCTTGATTGTGGGTTCATGCCCCTCGATGACTAGTTTGAGTGACAGAAACATGAGTCTAGGGGATGTGCTATTGCCACAAGGGGGAAAACAACTTTGCTTGTGCCCGCGGGTGCAAGGATTGTTTACTTTACGCAAAGTTCTTTTAATGCAGTTGTCTGTTGCTTTGAGTTTACACTATGGGTGGGACTCGCAACTTAATACCAGCGAGAGGTTCTGGATAGATATCTCAAGGTGGATGATCAGTAGTAGATGCAGATGGATTTCGGTCTACTTACCTCGGCGTACCGCCCATGCTTTGAACCTCTACCTTTCTTGCAACTTAGTCAGCATTGGTTTGCGCACGTGGTCCTGTCAATTGCCCAGCTGTAATTCGTTTACCTCACATAGCTGTTTTATCGTCTTTTGGGAGAGAGACATCACTAGTGAACATCATGAGACTCCGGTCCATATTACCATCATTGATCACATCCGCTATTTACTTTTCGCTTTTTACTTACTATTGCAATTATACCTATCACTATTATCACTTGCGTTTGATCCTTTGTAAACTACAAGGCCAGAGGGATTGACAACCCCTCTATACTCGTTGGGAGCAAAGTTATTTGTATCTATGTGCAGGTCCACGTTGATTGCTAATATCTGGCGCCATTAGCAGTTGACACCTTCTTGTTGAAACTGGGAGTCTCAGGGAAATCAATCCTTGGTATTGCCAAGGGAAAACTTCTGCTACACTGCATCTCAAACCTTCCACTTGGGGTAACCAACGAGGGGCGAGAAGCCACCAAGCAAAGCAATTTCTGGCGCCGTTGCCGGGGACTCCACTCTTCAGGATAGGGGAGTTGCACGCTATCTTTTACCTTTGCTTTTAGTCTTGTTAGTTTACCTTTCAGTTTTTGCTTTAGTATCTTTTATCGAAAATCACAAAAATAGTTATCTTGCTTGCTTTCTAGTATGGGTTCCACCGAGAACACCAAGTTGTGTGACTTCACTAGTCACAACAACGATGACTTTATCTACACACCTATCACTACACCGGCCAGTTCAGCACCTTCATATGAAATTAAACCTGCTTTACTGAACTTAGTCATGAAAGATCAATTCTCCGGTGCTGGAGATGATGCTGCTTTACACTTGAACAATTTTGGTGAACTCTGTGATATGCAAAAGTACCGAGAAGTAGACGGTGATATTGTTAAGCTTAAGCTTTTTCCTTTCTCTTTGAGAGGAGGAGCTAAAATTTGGTTTCAGTCTTTGCCTAGAAACAACATAGATTCATGGGACAAGTGCAAAGATGCTTTTATTGGAAAATACTATCCACCTGCTAAAATTATCCAACTAAGAAGTAACATAATTAATTTTAAACAGTTGGATAATGAACACGTTGCCCAAGCTTGGGAACGTATGAAATCTCTTATCAAGAACTGCCCTATTCATGGTTTGACTACTTGGATGGTTATCCAAACTTTTTATGCAGGCTTGAACTTTACCTCGCGGAACTTGTTAGATTCGGCCGCGGGAGGAACCTTTATGTCAACTACACTTGGTGCTGCCACAAAGCTTCTCGATGAGATGATGACCAATTATTCCCAATGGCACACCGAACGCGCTCCAACAGGTAGGAAGGTAAACTCTGTCGAGGAGATTTCCTCCCTAAATGAAAAAGTTGACTTGATCATGTCTCTACTTTCGAAGCAATCTTCTATTGATCCTCGTGATGTTCCTTTAAATTCTTTGATTGCTCAAGAACAAGTAGATGTGGACTTTATCTCTAGAAACAATTTTAATAACAATGCTTATAGGAGTAATTTTGGTAGCAATCCTAGACCGTTCCCCTCTAATTCTTATGGGAACAACAATGCTTATCCTAGCACCAAGAACTCCACTACTGAACTAGAGATTATGCTTAAAGATTTCATCACTACCCAAAAAGCTTTTAATAATAGTGTAGAATAAAAACTAACAAACTAGGTGATCTCTCTTCAATGGTAGACAATTTAGCCAATGAAGTAGAATTGCTTAAAATTAGAACTTCTCCTCTTGAGGAGAGGAAGGTCACTCCTATTAATGCTATTCAAGTGCAAATTGATGAAAATATTAGGATGATGGCTAAACTTAAAGAGAGATGGGCTAGAGAAAGGGAGGAAGAAGATAGAATTAAGAGCCTTCCTACCCACCACACTGTTGCTACTATCCAAGTTGTTGAGGATATCCAAACTCTTAGCACCCAATGCACTCCTGGTCCCGATGGACCTATTAATGGTGATGCTATGACTATAGAAACTACCAAACAAGTGAACCTAAAGGACACCACTACTACCTTACTTGATGGTAGTGACCTTGATTTTGACAATTGCACTCTTACCAAAGTTATTGATTTCCTTCACAAGATGTCTAGAGATCCCCGCACTAGCACGATTAACCTTGCCTTCACAGAGCATATCACTAATGCTCTTATCAAAGCTAGGGAGGAGAAACTTAGAGTAGAAGCCTCCATACCTAGAAAGCTAGAAGACGGTTGGGATCCTATGATAAAAATTAAGTTGAATAACTTCTCTTGCTATGCTTTATGTGATGTTGGTGCTAGTACCTCTGTTATGCCCAAAAGACTATATGATATGCTTAAATTGAAACCTTTTGATTCTTGTTCTTTTGGTGTTCGTCTTGTTGATTCTTCCATAAAGAAACCTTTGGGGAGGATCGACGATGTTCTTATCATTGTCAATGATAATTATGTTCCCGTTGATTTTACTATTATGGATATTGAATGTGAATCTTCTTGTCCAATTATTTTGGGACGTCCTTTTCTACGCACCGTTGGTGCTATCATTGACATGAAAGAGGGTAATATAAAATTCCAGTTTCCTCTCAAGAAAGGGATGGAACACTTCCCCCGAAAGAAGATTAAGTTACCTTTTGAGTCCGTTATACGGGCTAGCTATTCTTTTACTCTTGATAAAACTTGATCTCTATGCATTATGCCTAGCTTAAAGGCATAAAAGAAAGCGCTTTTGGGAGGCAGCCTAATGAATAAATTTATTTTGCTTTTGTTGTGTCTTGATGTTGTTACTGCTGTAGCATCATCATTGTATCTTTACTTTTCAAATTTTGTGCCAAGTGTAGCCTCTGATTGCAAGAAAGTTCAAAAGTTGTGACGTGCTGTCCAGGAAACAGATTCTGTCCTTGGATAGAAAAATTCGTATAAAATCACCAGATCATCTTTTTGGTCTGAATTTTTTCGACAGCGTGCTCTATATAATTTTATTTCGCGCGTCTGTTTTGAGTTTTTTTATTAGAGTTGCAGAAGTGCCCCGGAAAAATCATTTACTACCTGCTGTTCTGTTTTTCACAGATTCTGTCCTGTTTTGCCTTTCCTTCATTTTGCAAACCTAGAGCTTACTTTTTCTTTGCAAAAACCTTTTGGCAATCTTGAGAAACAGTAGAACTTCAAGAATATCTTTATTTCTAGCAAGGAACAATTATTTTATTGGGTACTAACCTCGCTAATCAGATTATGATGAGTTATGTATGAAGGGAGTTTTCAAGTGTGCGAGGAAAGATGATAAAAAGATTCAGGAGTGTCAAACGCTCAAGCTTGGGGATGCCCCCATGCACCCCCAAGAAATATTCAAGGAGACTCAAGCGTCTAAGCTTGGGGATGCCCCCGTGCATCCCCTTCTCCATCAACATTATCAGTTCGTCTTTCGTTCCACTATATTTTAATCACTTCATGTGTTATGTGCTATGCTTGGAGCGTCTTGCTTTTAGTTTTCCTTTTTAATTTTCTTTAGCTTTTCATAACGAGTCGGAACTCAGCTTTCTTTATGTGGGAGAGAAACACGCTCCACTTCTACCTAGAACATAACATAGAAATTTCATGTCTATCTTTGTTGTGTGTGTTCTTTGTCTTTTAATAGCTACTATCATGCTTAGCTCTTAACTTTCATGCTTATCTTTTTAAAGAGCTTTTGTTTAGTTGGTTGCTTGAACTCTCTTTAGTTATCATGTTTATCTTATTAAGAGAGTTTGCTTCCGTTGCATTGGTTGATATGTCTATGATAAAGATGCTACGTGCATAATGGCGCTTAGTAGTTCATGTTTTCTTATGGTTAGTCTCAAATAGCTGGGGGGTTCCCAATGTGTTACTGGAGTACCAACATGATTTGTTTGCCTATGATGTGGTATGGTTTAGTAATATCTTCCTTCAAAGAATTTATTTTTATTGACTTGGCGTATGCTCACGCATATTTAAGACTGTAAAGAAAGTCTGTCAAGCCTTGATGATCTTTTGTTTCTGAGTAGCGATATAACTTCCATGCCTGATTCAATGTTGCTTTGTCGCTCTGCATGATTATGACCATCATTGCTCTCTTAGTTGGTCGCTCCCAGTCTTTTGCTAACCTCCACCTGTACTAAGCGGACTGACTGCTTGTGCATCCACATCCTTATAATCCAGTTATGCCATATGAGTCCACCATACCTTCCTACATGGTATATACCTGCCATTCCTAACGGAGACTTGCATGTACCATCTCGAAATTATTCAAAGAAAAAAAAAGCATTCCTATTTTGTGCCTCTGTTGTAAGTTCATGAGGAAGTAGTGGTTAATTCATGATCTTTTTAAGTTGGACAGGCTTCACCCCAGGATTGCATGTATAATGTGCAAACCTATAATAGGAGAAGGAACTGGCATTGAGTGCGACCGGCTCAAAATTAATATAACAAACAAACCCTCCTTCACGCTTTGTTCATGAGAAATCAGAAAACGTTGGCAGTGATAAACAAAGGAGATTAAGAGGATGTGATCGTCCTCATTCGGGAGCCGTTCCTCGAAACTTGTCCATCTCAAGAAGTGATTGAGTTATCCGCTAGCATTCGTTAACGAAACATGCATAATCAAAAAAAATTTACCTCTGTTTTTAAAACCAAGAGCTCTGGTACATGTTTTGTCTTTGTTTCCGACTATGGGTTTTCAACCTTGCCAACAAAAGCCACGGTTCGAGAGTCTCCACCTTCTTTTAAAAGCACAAACTACTGAGAGCATGATTGTCATTCTGAGTGTAATGTGCATTGTCCCAAAGTAGCATTGTCTTTTGCATGATTGTGATATCGTTTATTCTAAAATCATTGTATCTAGTCATCACTTAAACCTTGGAGGTGCCCCTGCATTTATGTTTTGCTTCACTAAAGGGCGCAAGCTAGATATCACTTTATCATATTTGCACATCATGTTCATTACAAATCTATTTGATGTTTCAGTATCATATTGTAAAACTTTCAGTCCTTTGTGATTTTCTCATGAGGCAACTTAATTACTATAGATTCATTGTCTCAGTAAGCTTTTGTCATATGACTATGAAAAAGTCCTATATGGTTAATAGCATGTCACCACAGAAATTATTCTTGTTATCATTTACCTACTCGAGGACGAGCAGGAATTAAGCTTGGGGATGTTGATACGTCCAAAACGTATCTATAATTTCTGCTTGCTCCATGCCTCTTTTGGGTGATATTGCTATGTTATTTATACACTTCCATACACTTTTGATCATATTTGGACTAACCTATTAACTCAGTGCACCCCAGTGCCAGTTTCTGTTTTCGGCTGTTTTTGTATTTCAGGTTTTCACATTACAAGAACTGCCAGAAAAAATCCAGAAAAATTATATAAAAAAGCAGTGTTCCAGAAGCTACCAGGCACCTGAAGCACAGCCGGAGGGGGGCCACCAGGGCCCCAGGCGCCCTGGTGGCGCGCCCCCCCTGGGCCGCGCCGGGGGGGCGCTTGGGCCCCCCGAGCCTCGTCTGATGCCCCCTTTGGCATATATTTAAAGTGTCTCCCGAAACCCTCGAGACGAGAACTCTTTTTCACGATCTCATCTCTGTTCCGCCGCCGCCGCCGCTTCCAAGACCGGGAGCACCAGGAGAACTCTTCCCGGCACCCTGCCGGAGGGGAGGATCGCCACTGGGAGCTTCTCCACCACCATGGACGCCTCCCGGATGAGTTGTGAGTAGTCTTCCTTGGACCATGGGTCCATGACCAGTAGCTATGTGATGTTCTCCTCCCGTTCTTGTGCTTCACTAATTAGTCCTCGTGAGCTGCCCTACATGATCGAGGCACATATGTAATCCTTATGCTGTTGCTATGATGAATTTGCTGGGATCCGATGGATTATGAGATTATGTTCAGATTGTGTTTGAGTAATATATTTGATTCACCTCTTTTATATTTATGTTCGTAAGTAATTCTTGCATGTTCTCCGTTGTTATTTATTGCTTTGGCCAATTAGTAGGTAGTGACTCCAAGAGGGAACGTTATGCTTGATTGTGGGTTCATGCCCCTCGATGACTAGTTTGAGTGACAGAAACATGAGTCTAGGGGATGTGCTGTGGCCACAAGGGGGAAAACAACGGTGCTTGTGCCCGCGGGTGCAAGGATTGTTTACTTTACGCAAAGTTCTTTTAATGCGGTTGTCTGTTGCTTTGAGTTTACACTATGGGTGGGACTCGCAACTTAATACCAGCGAGATGTTCTGGATAGATATCTCAAGGTGGATGATTAGTAGTAGATGCAGATGGATTTCGGTCTACTTACCTCGGCGTACCGCCCATGCTTTGAACCTCTACCTTTCTTGCAACTTAGTCAGCATTGGTTTGCGCACATGGTCCTGTCAATTGCCCAGCTGTAATTCGTTTACCTCACATAGCTGTTTTATCGTCTTTTGGGAGAGAGACATCACTAGTGAACATCATGAGACTCCGGTCCATATTACCATCATTGATCACATACGCTTTTTACTTACTATTGCAATTATACCTATCACTATTATCACTTGTGTTTGATCCTTTGTAAACTACAAGGCCGAAGGGATTGACAACCTCTCCGTACTCGTTGGGAGCAAAGTTATTTGTATCTGTGTGCAGGTCCACGTTGATTGCTAATATCTGGCGCCGTTAGCAGTTGACACCTTCTTGTTGAAACTGGGAGTCTCAGGGAAATCGATCCTTGGTATTGCCAAGGGAAAACTTCTGCTACACTGCATCTCAAACCTTCCACTTGGGGTAACCAACGAGGGGCAAGAAGCCACCAAGCAATCATCCACCTTGAGATATCTATCCAGAACATCTCGCTGGTTTTAAGTTGCGAGTCCCACCCATAGTGTAAACTCAAAGCAACAGACAACTGCATTAAAAGAACTTTGCGTAAAGTAAACAATCCTTGCACCCGCGGGCACAAGCACCGTTGTTTTCCCCCTTGTGGCAACAACACATCCCCTAGACTCATGTTTCTGTCACTCAAGCTAGTCATCGAGGGGCATGAACCCACAATCAAGCATAACGTTCCCTCTTGGAGTCACTACCTACTACTTGGCCAAAGCAATAAATAACAACGGAGAACATGCAAGAATTACTTACGAACATAAATATAAAAGAGGTAGATCAAATATATTACTCAAACACAATCTGAACATAATCTCACAATCCATCGGATCCCAGCAAACTCATCATAGCAACAGCATAAGGATTACATATATGCCTCGATCATGTAGGGCAGCTCACGAGGACTAATTAGTGAAGCACAAGAACAGGAGGAGAACATCACATAGCTACTGGTCATGGACCCATGGTCCAAGGGAGACTACTCACAACTCATCCGGGAGGCGTCCATGGTGGTGGAGAGGCTCCCGGTGGTGATCCTCCCCTCCAGCAGGGTGCCGGGAAGAGTTCTCCTGGTGCTCCCGATCTTGGAAGCGCGGCGGCGGCGGAACAGAGATGAGATCGCGAAAAAGGGTTCCCGTCTCGAGGGTTTCGGGACACGATATAAATATATGCCAAAGGGGGGCATCAGCGGAGGCCTGGGGGGCCCAGGCGCCCCCCCGGCGCAGCCAGGAGGGGGGCCGCGCCACCAGGGCGCCTGGAGCCCTGGTGGCCCCCCTCCGGCTGTACTTCGGGTGCCGAGAAGCTTCTGGAACGCTGATTTTTTATATAATTTTTCCAGGATTTTTCTGGCAGTTCTCGTAATGGGAAAACGTGAAATACAAAAACAGCAGAAAACAGAAACTGGCACTGGGGTGCACAGAGTTAATAGGTTAGTCCAAATATGATCAAAAGTGTATGGAAGTGTATAAATATCATAGCAATTTCACCCAAAAGAGGCATGGAGCAAGCAGAAATTATAGATACGTTTTGGACGTATCAAACGCTTCAGTGATTATCTGTCTAGAGCTAAAAGTGAACTGAAACTCATTAGCAAACATGCTTCAATGGTCACCACTCAAGTAGAACAAGTACTTAAGGCTCAGAATGATTTGCTCAATGAATTAAATGGTAAGAATAATGACTATGATGTTAGAGTTGCAACTAGAGGTGGTAAAATGACTCAGGAACCTCTGTATCCTGAGGGCCATCCTAAGAGAACTGAGCAAGATTCTCAGAGAGCTGATTTAGACGCACCTAGTTCGTTTAAGAAGAAGAAAAAGAAAAATGATAGGACTTTGCATGCTTCTAGTGAACCTGTAGCTGACACACCTGAGAATCCCAATGATATATCTGTTTCTAATGCTGAGACACAATCTGGTAATGAACATGAACCTAGTGATAATATAAATGATGATGTTCAGGATGATGCTCAACCTAGCAATGATAATGATGTAGAGATTGAACCTGTTGTTGATCTTGATAACCCACAATCAAAGAATCAACGTTATGATAAGAGAGACTTTGTTGCTAGGAAGCACGGTAGGGAAAGAGAACCATGGGTTCAGAAACCCATGCCTTTTCCTCCGAAACCATCCAAGAAAAAGGATGATGAGGATTTTGAGCACTTTGCAGAAATGATTGGACCTATCTTTTTCCGTATGCGTTTGACTGATGTGCTTAAAACAAATCCTTATGCTAAGTATATGAAAAATATTATTACCAACAAAAGAAAGATACCTGAAGTAGAAATTTCCACCATGCTTGCCAATTACACTTTCAAGGGTGGAATACCTAAGAAATTAGGAGATCCAGGAGTACCTACTATACCTTGCTCCATTAAGAGAAACTATGTTAAAACTGCTTTATGTGATCTTGGAGCCGGTGTTAGTGTTATGCCTCTCTCTTTATATCATAGACTTGACTTGAGTAAGTTGACACCTACTGAAATATCTTTGCAAATGGCTGATAAATCAACTGCTATACCTGTCGGTATTTGTGAGGATGTGTCTGTTGTAGTTGCAAATGTTACTATTCTAACGGACTTTGTTATCCTTGATATTCCCGAGGACGATAGTATGTCTACTATCCTTGGTAGACCTTTTTTGAATACTGTAGGGGCTGTTATTGATTGCAACAAAGGCAATGTCACTTTTCATGTCAATGGTAATGAGCATATAGTGCATTTTCCAAGGAAACAACCTCAGGTCCATAGTATCAATTATATTGGAAAAATTTCAACTATTACTATTGGAGGTTTTGAATTTCCTCTTCCTACTGTCAAGAAGACATATGACATTCCTATTGTTGGGGACATACATATCCCCATTGAGGTAACCTATTGTTATTCTAAAATTCTCTGGTTTCATGTTATTCAGAAAGAGTTTATTAACAAAACCTGACCAACCTTGTTAATGGATTCCTTTTGATGAGCATGGGATAGGTGAATCTAGATAGCACAACCTTCTGTACCCTCCTTATACTTTCTGATAATTAGGATAAATAAAGCAAAAATAGCATTCTCCATCTGTTTCCAGACTTATCCATGCAATAAAAATACCCCGAAAATAAAAGTTCTCCAAATGCCATGAAAATGAAATATGATTTTTTTATAGAATATTTGAGAAAATATGGCACGGAACACACAACGAGGGGAGCCAGCACCTGGCCACGAGGGTCCAGGGCGCTCCCCTGCCTCGTGGGCCCCACGTGGCCCCCCTCCACTTATTCCTGCACCCACACTCTTCTTCTTCCTCCCAAAAAAATCACCAACCAGCTCAAACCCGAGTTCTAGCTCATCTTGCTGCCATTTTCGATCTCCTTGCTCAAAGCACCATTCACCAATCTATTTGGGGAGATTGTTCCTTGGTATGTGAATCCTCCATTGGTCCAATTAGTTTTTGTTCTAGTGCTTTATTTATTGCAAATTTATGCTGATGTGGTGACCTTGTTCTTGAGCTTGCATGTCAAATTTTCTTGGTCCCAAGTAGTTCTAATGCATGATATAGTCTCTAGGCACTAGTAGGAGTTGTTGCTATCAATCTTGTTGAGTTTGGTTAACTTTTATTTTGAGTTACTAAAAAATTCAGAAATTTTTAGAAAAGGAAAATGATAAAGAGATTGTTGAGGGGCTCCTCCAGTAAGAGCTCAGAGGAGAAGAAGAAAGAAGAAAATAAGAAGCCCAAATATAACATTCCTCGTATGGCGGAAGTTCGACCGTGTGAATGGCCTTGTAATGATTTCATGATGTCCGCCGGGATTTACGAAGACTTTTATTGGTTGGCAAATAATGCAGGCCTCGCCGACTTCCTCCATGACCAGCGTGAACAGTATCCCTTACTCACTAATATTTTCATGCAAAGTTTTCATTTTCATGCTAAGAAAACACCACCTACAGTGGAGTTTCGTTTATATGATGAGGTTAAGGAGATATCACTCTTAGAGTTTTGTGAAGTATGCAAGATACCCTTTGGAGGTAGACTTGATGAACCACGTCGTGAAGACGTTGAAGGCTTTATTGACATGATAGCTGTAGGGGAAACTAGACAAGTCTCAGGGGCAGGAATCACTAGTATACACTTCCCTGTTCTGCGCTACTTTGCTTTATTCGCTAGTAGATGTTTAATTGGTCGCGGGAACAGTGGGAATCTTAGTGCCCTTGATATTGTCATTTTACGCCATGCTTTGTGTCGGGGGAAACTATCCTCCCACGAGCACCTATGGGACCGGAGCCCCTTCTACGTTGCGGTAAGGGAGCGGAGGGAGCACGAAGAGCAGATCGAGGGGAGCACGCGGGCAGTTTACCCAGGTTCGGGCCGCGCGGACGCGTAAAACCCTACTCCTGCCTTGGTTGTATTGAGCTCGGGAGCTTGAAGAGCTACAGTACTAGCTACACCGAGCAAGAGAGTTGCTTAGGATTCGAACCCCCTCTACGTTGTGCATGGGCCTCCTTTTATAGCTCAAGGGGTCACCGACAGGTGTCAACGTAGAGGAGGGCAAAAATGTAACTTTGGTGGTAGTTGTAACAGTGCGGGAATAGTGCGTGAACAGTGGGGGACAAGGGCATTAAATGCCCGTCACCGTCGACCCCAAAAGCGTCCGTCCATGCTTCTCCATTCGACACGGCGGTAGCCTCGTCACCGTGGATTGCCACCGTGTGCCCTAGGCTGCACAGCCATCCGCCACGCGTCCCTGGAAGGGCCCCAGGGCAACGCGTGGGCAGATGAGCTGGAGCGCGGGCACACAGCGCGAGTTCCCCCCCGGCAAGCACCTTGCCGGGGCCTTGACCTTGCCGGGCCATGAAGCTTGTCGCTCCCCGGGTCCTGCCGGGGCGCATGCTGCGCCGAGGCGTTTCTTAAGGTGTGCATTCCTTGGTCTTCCTGGCAAGCTCCTCTTGCCAGGGCCTTGGGCTAAAGTGACAGTATTGAGCCTGGTGCGGCCTTCCCGGCAAGCTCCACTTGCCGGGGCCTTGATCTTCTGTCTTGTATACTTTGTTCTTGAATGGCTTTATAGGGACCAGAAAGGTTTCCGGCAAGCATGTGGTAAACCCTGCCGCGGGAAGCTGCTACTGCCCGTGCACAAGTTGGGGTACTAAGGTACCCCTATCTTAGTACACCGACAGGAGCCCCCGGGCCTGGGCCACACATGGTGCCGAGCGCTGTTGGGCCAGGCCCAAAACAGTGCACGGGCACACGCGGCCCACGGCAAGCCGTAAATCCCCTTCCGCATCCGCCGCGCCCCTCCCTAACGGCACGCGTTGATTGCGGCGTCGTGGGAGAGATCGTGGCCTGTTGTTTAATGGGAAATGCGGAGCGTCCCCCACTTCCCCCTTAAAAGCAGAGGAAGCAGGGGCAGTTTCTTCCTTCGTCTTCATTGCATCCTCAACCTCCAGAAATCCTCCGCTGCTCCTTGCCTCCACCCCTCCTCCGCCGTCTTCCGCATCCGCGGCACCGTCGAGCTTCTCGCTTCTCCCCTCGCCGCCTCCGCCATGGCCCCGAAGAGCGAGAAGGCGAAAGCGGACAAGGCCAAGAAGGAGAAATCCGAGCAGGCGGCGAAGCTTGCCGCCCTGCGGAAGAGGAACGTGGTCTTCGCGCCGAGGCTCAATGCGAAGGAGCTGCGGAACAAGTACTATCTCTTCTGGTCCGAGGAGACCAAAGCTCATCCCCGCACCAGAGCCTTCCCCGCCGTCGCCAGAGATTTGTTTCCCGGCGGGTATTTCTTCTTTGCTGTTTTCTTCCACTGCGGATTGTGCCCTCCGTACTCGGAGTTTTTCTGTGACATTATGAACACATATGGCCTCCACCTCCTAGACTTTACCCCCAACGCCATCCTTACGATGGCGGTTTTCGCACATCTGTGCGAAAACTATGTGGGGATCCATCCAAACGTAGCACTCTTTCGCCATTTCTTCATGCCTAGAGTAGAGGCTGGCGCTCCCCTCTCCGGCGGCATCTCCTGGATCTTCCGGTTGAATAAGAAGGACTCATACCTGAAGGGAGAACTCCGCGGCAAGTGGGAAGAATGGCGTGCAGATTGGTGTTGGGTGGTGGAGGACAAGCCGGAGCCCTTCACTACGCCGCGCACAACAGCTATAGTGCGCGGCAGGAACTGGAGCGAATTGGCCCCGGAGGACAACAAACTTAGCATCGCCCTTATCAGAATTATTCATCTCCGGGCCGCCAATTTGACCATCGGAGAGGTTGGGGCAGATTTCCTCCGCCGCCGCATCGCCCCTCTACAAGAGAGGAAGAGGGCCGCATGGGAATTTGGCAATGCGGCGGATATCATGAGGCTGCGCCCAGGATTGAACTTCAATTTCACTGCTCTGGAGCTGAAGGGGATGGTCCGAGAGCTCTTTAAGCATGACCCGGCCCATCCGGAGTGGTTCAGACCTGCCCGGGGAGTGGTGCCGCTGTGCAACAGCACCGCCTGCGATTCCTTGCGCGCGATGATGCCGGAGTGCGACTCCCATGGCCTCGTCCCCACCTGGATCGAGCCTCCGCCGGATACAGTGCTGAGCTTCTTCGACAATCTGGTTGAGACGCCCAAGAACTCCGAGGAGAACAGGGGCCTCACCCGGGCCACTACGGCTCGGGATATAGCTTACATTGCTTCCCGGATGGAAGAGGCCGCCGCAGCTGCAGCGGCGGGAGACTTTGGATGTACTGTGGATGATGCAGAAGCCGCGAACGTGCTGAGCCAAGCAGAGGAGGCTGAAATCCTCAGGTTGCTCAAGCTTCCGCCCTAGGAGTTTGCCGGGGTTCCTTCCCTGAGGCTTTCCGGGATACCCGGGGTTGTGAGCGAGGTCGCCGCAGGGAGCGAGGTTGCCGGAGGGAGCGGGACCGCAGGAGGGAGCGAGGCCGCCGGGCGTGGCGCTGGGCCCAGCGAGCCCGCCGGGGAGGAGGAGGAGGACGTCGAGGCCGATGAAGATATCGGTGGGTCTCTGGGACTTGACGACGACGCCTCCTCGTCCTGAGAGAACTCCCCGCCTCCGGCAAGTCCCACGCAAGCACCGAGGAAACGCCTCCGCAAGGCGGCAACGGCGACGAGGACGCAGGCGCCCCGACAGCAGCCTGCTCGCCGGGCGACGCGCGCCACCAGGGCGAGCCAAGCCGCGACGGAGGCGCCCCGCGCACCAGCACCAAGCGGAGGGGGATCCTCCCGGAGCGAAACGGCCGCTCCGCCTGCTCCTCGGGCCTCGGCGTCAACGGAGGCTGGGTCTTCGCAGCCCCCAGCCCCGGAGACCGCCAAGCGCCTGAGGGAGCCTTCTCCTCCTGTTCCTCGCGCGGGAGCATCTCAGGTGGAGTTCGACTTCTCCGCCCTTA
This sequence comes from Secale cereale, assembly GCA_902687465.1. NCBI lineage: Eukaryota > Viridiplantae > Streptophyta > Magnoliopsida > Poales > Poaceae > Secale > Secale cereale. The sequence goes on along the minus strand of LR738715.1, from coordinate 76,270,315 downwards.
GCTCCGACGACGACGAGGAATAGGAGTAAGTACTTGCGACTTGTAACTTCTTCGATTTTTACTTGGTCTTTCTTAATGATTCTGATCTTGTTCTTGCTTTGCTTTCAGGACCCTGGCCCAGCGGACGGCGAAGAGGGCCAAGATCCCTGTGGTTGAGGTCGAAGACGACTCGCCCACCGCGGCGATCGGAGACGCGCCAGCGGCAAGCTTGCCGGATCAAGCCGCTGCTCCGAGGAGCAGCCCCCAGCGCAGCCCCCAGCGTAAGTCTGGTAGTCATTCTTTTCTGATTGACAGGTGCGCTTGAGGTTGCTATCTGTATTGATATTTTGTTGTCTTGTTTGTCTTGTGTAGAAGTGGAGCCGCAGCCGCAGGAGCGCCCGGAGACTGCCCCCGACGAGCCACTTGCTCCACCCTCCCCGCCAAGGGTGAACTCCCCGGCGAGGGAGACCGCTCCGCCAAGGACGGGCACCCCGCCAAGGGTGAGCAGCCCGACAAGGGTGGCCACCCCGCCAAGGGAGGGCGCGGGCGGCCCTCCGCCAGCAGGGGCCACTGCCCCACCGCCAAGGGAGGACTCCCCGGCGAGGGAGCCTGTCGTCGACGAAGTTCGTGAAGGTGAGTCTTGTAGCTTTATCTTCTTGAACTTGTCTTTTTGGATATTTGCTTGATCTTTTCTTTTCTTTTTCTTCTGCTAGATCCTCCTGCGCCGGAGCGGATGGAGACTGAGGCCACCGGCGAGGAGGGCGCGCGAGGCGACGGCGGCAACGCCACTGCCGCTGAGGGCATGGCAGGAGCCGACGGGCCTGCCGCTGAGGAGACTGCCCCAGCCGCAGACGCCGCGGCTGGGAAGGGAGGCGGCGACCACACTGCTGGCCCAGAGGCAGCAGGAGCGTCAAGCGCTGCACCGGCCGCCGACCCCTCCGCCGCCACGGAGCAGCCAGGCATCTACCTTGAGGCCCCCAACGGAGTCTTTATACAAGTCCCGTGGGGGTCCTCGTCGCGAGCCCCCGTGGAGGGAGAGACCTACGATGGAGAGGTCCTCGCCTCCGCGGGGTTGAAGGTTGTTGAAGCGCCTGGTGGGAGCGACGAGCCCGAAGAGGAGAAGCTACTTCGCCGGCTCCTGGCCCTTTACCGGGCCAGGCAGGCGAAGCTGGACTCCCGAGAAGCTCTTGCCGCCAAGGCTGGAGTTGACTTGGAGAAACGGGCCGCGGAGCTTCGCGCCGCCAACCAGGCCGCCCTCCGCAACTTGGCGGAGGAGCGGGAAGAACTCGCCGGGGAGCAGCAAGCCTTCCTCCTGGAGAAGGCGGAGGCAGAAGAACGACAGCGGTTGGCCGCCGAGGAGCTGTCTCGGCGGGAGGGGGCGCTCAACCAGCGGAAGGTTGAGCTCGACGCCCATGACGACGAGCTCACCGCCCGGGAGCAGGCCATGAAGGAGGCAAAAGAAGCCGCAGTCGCCGCGGAAACCGCCAAGAGGGAACTGGAGCTCAAGGTTGATCAGCTGGAGCGGTACCTGAAGGCGAGCGAGGACAGGGTCACCGCGCTCAACGTGGAGCGCGAGAAAGATGCCCATACCAACTCAGACTTGCAGGTACGCCTCTCCAAGAAGGGCGACGAGCTTACTGCCGCCAAAGATTCAATCGCTGACTTGGAGTTGAAGGTCTCCACTTTAACTGATTCGCTGGACGCCGCCCGGGATCGCGAGACGAAGCTGAAGGACGAGCTCCACAAGGAACGAGGCCTGGTAGAGAGCGCCGCCACCTCAGCGAACAACTTCAGCCGGGCTGTGGAGCAATGGACTGACGATCTGGTCGCTTCTGCTGCCAATATCGACAAGGAGTTGATGGCGCTGAGGGTGGAGCACCTTGTGTACTCTCCGGACGAGAATCTCCCCCACAGCGCCAAGTTAAGTCTCTTCTTCAGGGGAATCGCGCCGGCGCTTGCACGGCTACAGGAGAAGCTCCCCGTGCAGCTGGCCGAGGAGTCGCGTCAGCTCTGCGCGGGTACCTTGGAGCGCGTCTTGACGAAGATCTTCTACCGCAACCCTGGCATCAATCTCGTCAACGTCCTCCGCAGCTTGCCGGACGATGCAGATCAGGAGGCATTGAAGGCGCAGGTCGCCCACATCGTCGCCAAGGTGAACAAGATCTCAAGGCGTGAAGGCGATCGCGTAGACTAGGCTTCCTCCTTTCTGTTTCCTTTGCTGCTGCGAAGTGTGTTATGAGCATGAATCAATTAGTTATTGCGACAAGTTATCTCTGTAATATATTATCTTATTTCTGAGCAATTGACGCATTGTTATCTCCCTTGCTTTTGGTCCTCCACTTTGTATGCTTTTTGCCCTACGCTTTTAGGGGGCTTGCCGGCAAGGGGCCCTCGCCGCGAGCGCTGAGTGCTGGACTCTTAGCAGCCTGCTGGCAAAGGACCTTACCGGCAAGTAACCTTGCCGCAGCAAGTCGCAGCGCACTTAGCTTGCTGAGCGAACTCGAAAACGAAATAAGGGCGCGACACTTGTTGCAGCTCACTTAAGTCATTGAGCGTGCTCGGAAACAAGGTAAGGGCGCGGCTAGCCACGGGTAGGTTCCTCTGCGCACAGGTTTTCTATACAAAGCGTGGTTGTTCAAGGAAGATAACTAAAATTTAAAAATTTGAACTGCTCAAATTCTGGTAACTTAGCTTTCATATATTGCTTGTTCCCCGACAAGGCTCCTCTTTCTTGAACAGCGCTTGGTTCATCCTCCATCTCCTTCC
>LR738715.1:76252498-76267546 GCA_902687465.1 Secale cereale | reverse complement strand
CCCCCCCCCCCCGGCAAACCTGTGCGCGAGGAAGATTCCTTCTGCTTAAGAGGGAAAGAAAAAGAGGAGGAAAAACAAGCATAGGGCCTCACGGCTTGCTAGTGCTTACCGGGGACGTGCGCTGCACAAGATGCCAAATAATGCATGCAAATAACAAAGAAAGGCACGGAAATGGCAAATAGTGCGAAGCACAAAAACTTTACTGATGCACGGGATCTGCGCCCGGCTTTGTACAAAGGTTCACATGCAACAGCGGCAAGACTCGTACAAAAGGTGGTTGCCGGAGCGGATCACGGCAACCGCGCCTCATGGGTGAAACTTGGGAAGATGCTCTATGTTCCAGGAGTTGCTCACCGGTAAGCCTTCTTCGGTCTCAAGGCGGACAGCGCCGGGCCTTGTGACTTGTCTCACCCGATAAGGGCCTTCCCACTTCGGCGTCAACTTGTTGGAATTCTTGGCGGACTGAACACGCCGAAGAACAAGGTCGCCTTCCTCGAGACTCCTGGCCTTTACCTTGCGGCTATGGTAGCGACGCAAGGCTTGCTGGTATCGAGCAGCTCGTACAGCAGCCTGGAGACGTTCCTCCTCGAGGAGCAATGCATCATCTTGTCGCAGTTGCTCTTGCTCGAGCTCATCATAAGCGAGCACTCGAGGAGATCCGTATACGAGTTCCGTGGGGAGAACTGCCTCTGCTCCATAGACAAGAGCAAAGGGTGTCTGTCCGGTGGCTCGACTTGGTGTCGTTCTGATTGACCAAAGAGCCGCTGGCAACTCCTCTATCCAGTTTCTTCCGCACTTGCGCAGCCTGTCGAAGGTTCTTGTCTTGAGTCCGCGCAGCACTTCAGCATTGGCCCTCTCCGCTTGACCATTGCTCCTTGGGTGAGCAACAGAAGCGAAACAGACCTTGGCGCCAAGGTCTTGGACGTACTGCATGAAGGTGCGACTTGTAAACTGTGTGCCATTGTCGGTGATGATCCTGTTAGGGATCCCGAAACGGCAAACAATCGACCTGAAGAACCTGACTGCTGACTGTGCTGTCACCTTTCTCACTGGTTCCACTTCTGGCCACTTTGTGAACTTGTCGATTGCTACGTACAAGTACTCAAAGGCCCCGACAGCACGGGGGAAGGGGCCGAGGATATCGAGCCCCCAGACCGAGAAGGGCCAGGACAAAGGGATCGTCTGGAGAGCTTGAGCTGGCTGGTGAATTTGCTTGGCATGGAACTGGCACGCTTCACACTTGGTTACTTGTGCAGTTGCATCCTGGAGGGCTTCTGGCCAGAAGAACCCTTGCCGGAACGCCTTCCCGGCAAGTGCCCTTGCGCCGATGTGGTGACCACATATGCCTCCATGTATCTCTGCCAACAGCTTCTGTCCATCTTCTCTGGAAATGCACTTCAACCTGACACCATTGAGTCTTCTTCTGTACAGTTCATCGTCAACGAACTGGTACATACTTGACTGCCTGGTTATTTTCTCTATCTCTTCTGGATCGTCGGGAAGTTCTCCAGTTTGCAAAAAACGGACAATCTGCTGTGCCCATGCCGGAGCCCGAGGCTCAACGGCAAGGACTAAAGGCATGAGGGCTGCTGCGGGAACCTCAGCTTCTACGGCAAGAACCTCCGGTTCTGCCGGAGCTGATGGTCCCCCGGCAAGCCTGCCGGGGCAAGGCTTGTCGGGAACGTTTGCTTCAACTGTACAGACCCTTGGATCTGCAGGAGCAAACTGTTCCTCAGCATCTTGGCTGTTGATCCTGGGTACCTTGGCGGCGGCTTCTGGAAGATCCGCCGGCAAGTAGTCGCCGGAGACCAACTTTCTCTTCTTATTTTGCCCAACTGATGGTGTAACGGATGATTGAGTTAGCTTGAGCAGGAAGGTCCCTGGTTCCACAGGTAACTTCATCGCAGCACACTTTGAAAGGCCATCTGCAATATCATTCTGAGCTCTTGGAACGTGCTCCATTTGCAGACCTTCAAAGTGTTCTTCAAGCTTCCTCACTTCATCAACATAGGCTTCCATCAAAGGGCTCTGGTAACTCTTGTTAACTTGTCGGACCACCAACTGAGAATCTCCCCGCACAATCAACTTCTTGATCCCAAGTTCGGCCGCAATTCTGAGGCCGGCAAGCAAACCTTCATACTCAGCAGTATTGTTTGTCGCTTGTTCCTTGGGAAAGTGCATCTGGACAACATACTTGAGGTGCTCTCCGGTGGGCGCTATGAGTACCACGCCAGCACCGGCGCCTTGCAGCGAGAAGGCACCATCAAAGTACATTACCCATTCAGTGTTTGCTTCTTGTACGGGGACGCTTGTCTCTGGAACTTCTTCATCGGGCGTTGGGGTCCATTCGGCTATGAATTCTGCCAAAGCTCTGCTCTGTATGGTTGAAGTACTCTCAAACTTGAGACCAAAGCTTGACAGCTCCAGTGCCCACTCGACGATCCTACCTGTTGCTTCTGGATTCTGCAATATCCTCTTCAACGGAAAGCGAGTAACCACTGTTATCTCGTGTGCTTGGAAGTAATGGCGCAGCTTTCTCGAGGCCATGAGGAGGCCGAAAAGCAACTTCTGTACCCCAGAGTATCTTGATCTAGCCCCCTGCAAGAGGGAGCTTACAAAATACACTGGGCGCTGCACCATCTTCTTTCGCACCTCTCCTTGTTCCTGTGCAGACTTGTCCTTGTCGGGGCCAGAGCTTGTCGGGGAAGTCCCCTGCTTGTCGCTGGATTCGCTTGCCGGTGGTGTAGACTCCTCATCGGCCTCCCTCTCCGCTACTAACGCAGCACTAACCACTTGATTGGTTGCTGCCAAGTATAGCAGCAACTTCTCTTGTGGCCTAGGTGCGACAAGTATTGGAGTGGAGGATAGGTATCCTTTCAAGTCTTGCAGCGCTGCCTCCGCTTCCGGAGTCCATTTCATAGGACCTGCCTTCTTCAAAATTTTGAAGAAAGGCAGGGCGCGTTCTGCAGACTTTGAAATGAACCTACTGAGGGCAGCCACACAACCTGCAAGTCTCCTTACGTCCTTGACGCGCTTCGGGGCTTCGATCTGCTCGATGGCTTTTATCTTGTCGGGGTTGGCTTCAATCCCCCTCTGGGACACAAAGAACCCGAGAAGCTTGCCGGAGGGGACTCCAAAGACGCACTTCTCGGGGTTCAACTTTAGCTGGATCTTGCACAGATTTTCAAACGTCTCTTCCAAATCTTGGATCAGTGTATCTTTGCTCTTGCTCTTGACCACTATATCATCCATGTAAGCTTCTACATTTCTGTGGATCTGTGGCTCAAAAGCAGTGTGCACCACCCTTGCAAATGTCGAGCCTGCATTCTTCAATCCAAAGGGCATGTGTATGAAGCAATATGTGCCACATGGAGTAATGAATGCAGTCTTCTCTTCATCTTCCTTGGCCATGAAAATCTGGTGGTAACCTGAGTATGCATCAAGGAAAGAAAGCAGCTCACATCCGGCGGTGGACTCAACAATCTGGTCAATACGCGGCAAGGGAAATGGATCCTTAGGACATGCTTTATTCACATCAGTGAAGTCTATACAAAGTCTCCACTTCCCATTAGCCTTGCGTACGACAACTGGATTGGCTAACCACGTTGGATGGATGACGCCTCTAACCAGGCCTGCTGCTTCTAGCTTCTTGATCTCTTCGGCGATGAATTCTTGGCGCTCCACGGCTTGCTTCCTGACCTTCTGCTTGACGGGCCGCGCATGAGGACAAACAGCAAGCTTGTGCTCAATTACCTTCCTGGGAACGCCGGGGATGTCAGATGGTTGCCACGCAAACACATCGACATTCGCCCGCAGGAAGGCAACGAGCGCGCTTTCCTATTTGTTGTTGAGCGTAGCACTGATGGTGAAGGTACCACCAGTGCCGTCCTCCTTGGCGGACACCTTCTTGGTTGCCGGTGGAGCGGCCATCCCCTTCTTGCACTTGCCGGTGGAGCTCGATGGAACGTCCTCGACGGCAGCGCAGCACTCCGAAGAGGTGCGTTTGCCGGAGTGGGCCCCAGAGCTCTTGCCGGACTTGGTCTTGGTCTTCCCCCCGGGAGCTTCAGCGGCAAGTGTGTCGCTTTCTGCTGCGGCTGCTGCATCCCGGTATATCTTGTCGGCGCAGATAAGCGCGTCCTTCTTGTCGCCAGGGACAGAGATGACGCTTATCGGCCCTGGCATCTTGAGTACGTTGTAGGCAAAGTGGGAAGCTGCCATGAACTTGGCGAGGGCAGGACGTCCAAGTATCCCATTGTATGGCAATGGGATATCGGCAACATCGAAGGTTATCCTCTCCGTCCTGAAGTTAAGCTCCCCGCCAAAGGTCACTGGCAGCGTAATCTTGCCCTTGGGCTTGCTCCTTCCCGGGTTTATCCCTTGGAACGACCCGGTTTCTTCGAGCTCGCCGTCTGGGATCTGGAGTTTCTTGATCACAGCTGAGGAGATCAAGTTTAGGCCGGCCCCGCCGTCAACCAACATTTTGGTGACCTTGAGGTTGCGGATAGTTGGTGAGACCAACATCGGCAAGCACCCGACCGCAGTGGTGCGGTCAGGGTGATCCTCAAGATCAAAAATGATGGGCGTGCTGGACCACTTCAGCAGCCTGCGTGACTCAACGGGCGGCTCAGCTGCATTTACTTCCCGCACCCACTGCTTGAGTTGGCGGTGGGAAGTGTGCAGAGAGGCGCCCCCGTCGACACACAGAACTTCTGTGGCCTTCTGGAACTCCTGCTCGTTGTTATCACCTTCCTCCATGTCGTCGTCATCGTCTTCTTCCTCGTCCTTGTCGCGGCCCCGGGGAGGTCGATCACCTTGCCGCTGCTTGGCCTTGCCGCGGCGTCCTCCCCGGCCATTAAATGGCCGCTTCTTGCTTGGCTCTCCCCCGCCACCTTGGGCCTTCTCTTTGTCGCGACGCTCGTATTCAGCCTTCTGCTGTTCTATGAGGTACTCGACTCGCTTGCAGTTCGAAAGGTCGTGGCCCTTGGTGCGGTGGATCTTGCAATATTGCTTGTCGGAGCCGTCTTGCTTGTCGGCTGCCGCTACAGGGGCAGGCTCCTTGCCGGAGCCGCCAGCCTGTGCCTTCTTGGCGGGAGCCTCCTTGCCGGACTGCTCGACGACCAGCACTTCCTTGCTCTTCTTTCTTCTGTTGTTCCGCCGCCGGCTCTTCTTTGCCGGGGCGGCGTCCTCACTGTCGCTTCCCCTGCGCCAGTATCCTCTCCGGGGAGTTTCCTCCCCTCTTCGGCATGCGCGCACTTGTCAGCCAGAGCGTAGAGCTCGCTGACATCCCGTATCTTGGTCATGGCCATCTCTTCCCGCATGCGGCGGTTACGCACGTTCTGGTGGAACGCGCTGATAACCGCGGCGGGGTGGACGTCGGGAATGTTGTGTTGCACGCGGCTGAACCGCTGGATGTACTTGCGCAGGGATTCTCCTTCCTTCTGGGCCAAGATGTGGAGATCGCTCTCCTGGCCGTGGGGTTTGTGGCCGCCCGTAAAGGCGCCAACAAATTGGTGGCACAGATCCGCCCACGAAGAAATGGAGCCTTCCGGCAAGTGCATAAGCCAAGAACGGATGTTTGGCTTAAGCACTAGCGGGAAGTAGTTAGCTAGTATCTTCTCGTCGCGTCCCCCGGCAGCCTACACCGCAATGGTGTAGATGTTGAGGAACTCCGAGGGGTGCGTCTTGACGTCGTACTTCTCGGGTACGTCGGGCTTGAAGTTTTTCATGCTGGGCCACTGGACACGCCGCAGCTCTCGGGTGAATGCAGGGCAACCTGCCGCGTACGGCAAGTCGCCTGGCTCACCGGGCGCGTACGTGTCGACAGCGGTCCCAGCGCGCTGGTCCGATTGTCGTCTGGTTTCTCGTCGGCGCTCGATGCGCGTCCGAGCGTCTTCTTGCCGCCGATCGTCGAGGACTTGGCGCTGGTCCCGACGAGCCCGTGGATCCGACGACGCCGTGGAGTCGTCGTCGATGTTAATCCGATGGGGTGGCGCCTTCTGCTTCCGCGGCGGGGAGTGCACGGTGGTTGCACCCTCGGCGGTCTTGTCGCCGTCGGCCTTCGCCTGCTCGACTTGCCGTGGCCGCGATGTCGCCGGCTGCTGCGGCATGTCGTTGTTGGCGAAGGCGATGAGGCTCTGAATTGTCGCCCTCCAGTCTTCGGCCTTGTCTGCCGCTGGAGGGAAATCGAGGAGCAGTTGCGCTCTTGCGAGAGCTTCTGCTGGAGAGGAGGGGAGCGGCGGCGAGCGGTGCGAGGAGCGAGATATGCTCGGACTTCTAACAGGGTTAGAAGGAGCAGTTTCTCGCCCCGGCGACCGTGCCTTGCTCGTGCCAGGACGGTGGCCTTGAGCATCCCGCGAACCTCCGGTTTGTCCTTGGCCTAGCTAGCGGATGGTACCTCCTGTACCACGGCGCTGCTGGCCTGTCGCCTGCTGAGAGGGACGTGGTGCGTCTACGGACACCGAGGTTTTGGAATTCGCCCGGTCGTCCGTCTTGTCCTTGGATTTGGTGGCGCCGTGAGTTTCCTCGCCGGCGACCACCCTTTCGCCGGTGTCTCCTCCACCAACCGTTGGTTCTGGTGGCGGTGGAACAGACGCAGACGGGCCTCCGATCTCCGAAGCTTTCTTCTTCGGGGCCATGTTGTTGTTGATGAAGTTGATGAAGCTGGAGAGGTTGATGAAGAATGCGCCCGCGTGAGCGCCGGATCAGGTTCGCACAACCTCGACGCCCCCTACCTGGCGCGCCAAAGATGTCAGGGGAAACTGTCCTCCCACGAGCACCTATGGGACCGGAGCCCCTTCTACGTTGCGGTAAGGGAGCGGATGGAGCACGAAGAGCAGATCGAGGGGAGCACGCGGGCAGTTTACCCAGGTTCGGGCCGCGCGGACGCGTAAAACCCTACTCCTGCCTTGGTTGTATTGAGCTCGGATGCTTGAAGAGCTACAGTACTAGCTACACCGAGCAAGAGAGTTGCTTAGGATTCGAACCCCCTCTACGTTGTGCATGGGCCTCCTTTTATAGCTCAAGGGGTCACCGACAGGTGTCAACGTAGAGGAGGGCAAAAATGTAACTTTGGTGGTAGTTGTAACAGTGCGGGAATAGTGCGTGAACAGTGCATGAACAGTGGTCTTCACCTACTTTGACAGTGGGGGACAAGGGCATTAAATGCCCGTCACCGTCGACCCCAAAAGCGTCCGTCCATGCTTCTCCATTCGACACGGCGGTAGCCTCGTCACCGTGGATTGCCACCGTGTGCCCCAGGCTGCACAGCCATCCGCCACGCGTCCCTGGAAGGGCCCCAGGGCAACGCGTGGGCAGATGAGCTGGAGCGCGGGCACACAGCGCGAGTTCCCCCCCGGCAAGCACCTTGCCGGGGCCTTGACCTTGCCGGGCCCTGAAGCTTGTCGCTCCCCGGGTCCTGCCGGGGCGCTTGCTGCGCCGAGGCGTTTCTTAAGGTGTGCATTCCTTGGTCTTCCTGGCAAGCTCCTCTTGCCAGGGCCTTGGGCTAAAGTGACAGTATTGAGCCTGGTGCGGCCTTCCCGGCAAGCTCCACTTGCCGGGGCCTTGATCTTCTGTCTTGTATACTTTGTTCTTGAATGGCTTTATAGGGACCAGAAAGGTTTCCGGCAAGCACGTGGTAAACCCTGCCGCGGGAAGGTGCTACTGCCCGTGCACAAGTTGGGGTACTAAGGTACCCCTATCTTACTACACCGACACTTTGTTTCAAGACACAACTTTTAGTTTGGGTGCCGTCGTTGCTAAACGACTGAGTCTGAACCGCTCAAAGGGGCCCGTCTTTGGAGGCATCTTTGCTTCTCGCCTTGCTGAACATTTTAGAATACCTATTAGGCATCATGAGAAGGAAGAAAAATTGCTTGCCCCAGTTTATCTAGACTACAAGAGCATGGTGGCTCATGATTTTATTGTTAAAAACAAGAATAGGTTGCTTAATTATAAATTAAGGTTTGATGAAATTTACTGTGAAATTGTTACCTTGCCTGCACCATCTTTGTTTAATCTTTCCACATGCATATACCTCATTACATCAGATGCCTTCTACAAGTACCAAGGCCAGGCACAAGCTTCAGAGCCTGAGCCTGAGCCACCACTTGATCCTTACCGTCAGTCTTTTTATGGGTGGGAGCTGGATGAGCTCGCCAACCAGTGGCAACCAGAGGATACATCTCAATACACTGGAGGGAGTAGCTTCGATCCCTGGCCATAGACCAACTTAGGCCAAAAGCCTAAGCTTGGGGGAGTACGTGTTTCTCACCGACTTTACATTCATGCTCACACTTATTTTAGTTGTCGGTGCTCACACTCTTTCATTGTACCTCCCATGTTTAGTTTCATTACTTTTTCTTAGTCTTTTTCTCGTGTGCTAGAAAAAACCTTAAGAAAAACAAAAAATATATTAGTTGTAGCTTCCAGCTAGTTTACTTTCCTTATAGTAGTAATTAAAAGAAAACCCAAAAAGATTTCTTGTTCTTCTTTTGCTTGTTGGGAGCTTTCCAGTGTAAATAGTTTCTTTTCTTTTCTTTGGGGGTTAAGAGTAGAAGACCATGATTGAAATTGCTTAGTGGCTCTCATATGCTTTATTGTTGATTTAACCTTGAGCCATATTACCCTGTCTTCTCTCTTGTATTAAATGTCTGCAGATTCTAGCTTAGTCCAATGCACGTGCACTATTATTATTATCCACACCGTTCGGTCGTGCGAGTGAAAGGCAATAAGGATGATATATGATGAACTAATTGAGATGAGAAAAGCTGGTATGAACTCGACCTCTCTTGTTTTTGTAAATATGATAGTTCATCGTTCTGATTCAGCTTGTTATGAATGAAACGTGCTTGCAAGCTGAATGAAACATGCTTGCAATGACAATTAGAGATCATAGCTGCTTATGCCATGCTTAATTAGCTGAGAGTGTATGATGGTCTATCTTGCGTGCCAACATGATATTAAAATGGTTGTGATGTAGTATGATAGGGTGGTATCCTCCATTGAACGATTCAATTGGTCTGACTTGGCACATGTTCACGCATGTAGTTGAAACAAATCAACATAGCCTCCACGATATTTATGTTCATGGTGATTTATATCCTACTCATGCTTGCATTCATCGTTAATTAATTTTAATGCATGTTCATGACCGTTATTACTCTCTAGCTGGTCGCTCCCCAGTCTCTTTCTAGCCTTCACCTGTACTAAGCGGGAATACTGCTTGTGCATCCACTTCCATAAACCCCAAAGTTATTCCACATGAGTCCACTATACATTCCTATATGCGGTATTTACCTGCCGTTCCAAGTAAATTTGTATGTGCCAAACTCTAAACCTTCAAATGAACTTCTGTTTTGTATGCTCGAACAGCTCATGTATCAACTAGGGTTGTCTATATCTTCCATGCTAAGCGGGTTATTCTCACGATGAGTGGACTCCGCTCATCATTCATGAGAAAATGGCTGGTAATCGGGATGCCCAGTCCCATGCTCAAAATCATAATAATTAAACAAAACTCCCCCAGGGTTGTTGCTCGTTTGGACGGTACCCGTTGTTTCGGGCTAGCCGTGGAGTGTGCTTGTTGGTGGTTGGGGGAGTATAAACTTTACCATTCTGTTTGGGAACCGCCTATAATGTGCGTAGCATGGGAGATATCGAGATTCTTGGTTGATATGTTGACAATGAAAGTATACCGCTCAAAATGTTATTCATCTCTATTTAAAAATCGAGCTCTGGCACCTCTACAAATCCCTGCTTCCCTCTGCGAAGGGCCTATCTATTTACTTTTATGCAGAGTCATCATCCTCTTATCAAAGAGCACCAGTAGGAGAGCAGCTCTGTCATTCGCATGTATTACTATTAATTTGCATTGAGTATGATCATGACTGGATCTCTTTTACCATGAATTACAATGTCTAGTCAGTCCTTGATCTTTAAAGGTGCTCTACATTTATGTTTTGCGGTCTCAAAAAGGGCTAGCGAGATACCATCTTGTTATATCATATCATGATTGTTTTGGGAAAGTGTTGTCATCCGAGGTTTGTTATTATTGCTCGCTAGTTGATTATGCCATTGATGTGAGTTGTCTTGAGACATGAAAGTTATTGTGAATATGGTTAGTTCATGATCTTGCTGAAAACCTGAATGCTGGCTTACATATTTACAACAGCAAGAGCAAACAGAGTTTGTCAAAGTTTTTCTTTATCACTTTCAGTTTATCAACTGAATTGCTTGAGGACAAGAAAAGGTTTAAGCTTGGGGGAGTTGCTACGTCTCCAACGTATCAACTTTTCCAAACACTTTTGCCCTTGTTTTGGACTCTAACTTGCATGATTTGAATGGAACTAAGCCGGACTGACGTTGTTTTCAGCAGAATTGCCATGGTGTTGTTTTTGTGCAGAAATAAAAAGTTCTCGGAATGACCTGAAACTCCACGGAGAATTATTTTGGAAAATATAAAAATACCTGCAAGAAGATCCAGACTAGGGGGCCCACACCCTGTCCATGAGGGTGGGGGCGCCCCCTCCCTAGGGCGCGCCCCCTGCCTCGTGGGCCCCTGGTGCTCCACCGACGTATCCCCAGATCCTATATATTCACTTTCGGGGAGAAAAAAATCAAGGAGGAAGAATTGTCGCGTTTTATGAGACGGAGCCGCTGCCAAGCCCTAATCTCTCTCAGGAGGGTTGATCTGGAGTCCGTTCGAGGCTCCGGAGAGTGGAGATCGTCGCCATCATCATCATCATCAACCTTCCTCCATTACCAATTCCATGATGCTCACCGCCGTGCGTGAGTAATTCCATCGTAGGCTTGCTGGACGGTGATGGGTTGGATGGGATCTATCATGTAATCGAGTTAGTTTTGTTAGGGTTTGATCCCTAGTATCCACTATGTTCTGAGATTGATGTTGCTATGACTTTGATATGCTTAATGCTTGTCACTAGGGCCTGAGTGCCATGATTTCAGATCTGAACCTATTATGTTTTCATGAATATAAGTGTGTTCTTGATCCTAACTTGCAAGTTTATAGTCACCTACTATGTGTTATGATCCGGCAACCCCGAAGTGACGATAATCGGGAACACTCCCAGTGATGACCATAGTTTCAGGACTTCATGTATTCACTAGGTGTTAATGCTTTGGTCCGGTACTCTATTAAAAGGAGGCCTTAATATCCCTTAGTTTCCAATAGGACCCCGCTGCCACGGGAGGGTAGGACAAAAGATGTCATGCAAGTTCTTTTCCATAAGCACGTATGACTATATTCGAAATACATGCCTACACTGCATTGATAAACTGGAGCTAGTTCTGTGTCACCCTAGGTTATAACTTCTACATGATGAATTGCATCCGACATAATTTTCCATCACCGATCCAGTGCCTACGAGCTTTCCACATATTGCTTGTTGCTTATTTACTTTTCCGTTGCTACTATTTCAAAAACTACAAAAACACAATCGTTACTTTTATTGCTGCTACCGCCACTATCATATTACTTTGCTACTAAACTATCTTGCTGCAGATACTAAGTTTCTAGGTGTGGTTGAATTGACAACTCAGCTGCTAATACTTAAGAGTATTCTTTGGCTCCCCTTGTGTCGAATCAACAAATTTGGGTTGAATACTTTACCCTCGAAAACTGTTGCGATCCCCTACACTTGTGGGTTATCAGCAGCCCGGCAACGACGTTGATGTGTACCTAAGGCCATTAGTTGAAGAACTTTTACAGTTGTGGAATGGACAAGGTGTACGTGTATGGAATGAGGCCAACCAGGAGGAATTTGACCTACATGCGTTGCTATTTGTAACCATCAATGATTGGCCTGCTCTCAGTAACCTTCCAGGACAAACAAGCAAGGGATACCACGCATGCACGCATTGTTTAGATGACACCCAAAGTATATACCTGGACAGATTCAGGAAGAATGTGTACCTGGGGTATCGTCGATTTCTTTCGACCAACCATCAATGTCGAAAGAAAGGCAAGCATTTCAAAGGCGAGGCAGATCACCGGAAGAAGCCCGCCATGCGTACCTGTGATCACGTACTTGCTATGGTCAATGATTTACATGTAATCTTTGGAAAGGGTCCCGGCGGACTATCTGTTCCGAATGACGCTGAGGGACGCGCACCCATGTGGAAGAAGAAATCTATATTTTGGGACCTACCCCACTAGAAAGACCTAGAGGTCCGCTCTTCAATCGACGTGATGCACGTGATGAAGAACCTTTGCGTGAACCTGCTAGGCTTCTTGGGCGTGTATGGGAAGACAAAAGATACACCGAAGGCACGGGAGGACCTGCAACGTTTGCACGAAAGAGACGGAATGCCTCCAAAGCAGTATGAAGGTCCTGCCAGCTACGCTCTTACCAAAGAAGAGAAGGAGATCTTCTTTGCATGCCTGCTCAGTATGAAGGTCCCGTCTGGCTTCTCGTCTAATATAAAGGGGATAATAAATATGGCAGAGAAAAAGTTCGAGAACCTAAAGTCTCATGACCGCCACGTCATTATGACGCAACTGCTTCCGGTTGCACTGATGGGGCTTCTACCGGAAAACGTCTGATTAGCCATTGTGAAGCTATGTGCATTCCTCAATGCAATCTCTCAGAAGGTGATCGATCCAGAAATCATACCAAGGCTAAGGAGTGATGTGGCGCAATGTCTTGTCAGTTTCGAGCTGGTGTTCCCACCATCCTTCTTCAATATAATGACGCACATCCTAGTTCATCTAGTCGACGAGATTGTCATTCTGGGCCCCGTATTACTACACAATGTGTTTCCCTTTGAGAGGTTCATGGGAGTCCTAAAAAAATATGTCCGTAACCGCGCTAGGCCAGAAGGAAGCATCTCCATGGGTCATCAAACAAAGGATGTCATTGGGTTTTGTGTTGACTTCATTCCTGGCCTTAAGAAGATTGGTCTCCCTAAATCACGGTATGAGGGGAGACTGACTGGGAAAGACACGCTTGGAGGGGAGTCAATAATATGCAGGGGCGGGCATTCTTGGTCTGAAGCACACTACACAGTTCTACAGAACTCTACCCTGGTGACCCCGTATGTCGATGAACACAAGAACAGTCTGCGCTCCAAACACCTGGAGCAGTGTGACGACTGGATTACATGTGAACACATCAAGACTTTCGGTAGTTGGATGGAAACACATCTCAGAGGTGACAACACTGTTTGTGATGAGCTGTACTCGTTGTCCAGGGGACCATCTTCGACTGTATTGACTTACAAAGGATACGAGATAAATGAGAATACATTTTACACGATCGCCCAAGATCAAAAGAGCACCAACCAAAACAGCGGTGTCTGCTTCTATGCAGCAACCAAGAAGGGAAAGGACACATATTATGGTTACATAGTGGACATATGGGAACATCACTACGGACATGATTTTAAGGTCCCTTTGTAAGTGCAAATAGGTCAATCTGTCAGGAGGCGGGGTACAGGTAGACCCAGATTACGGAATGACAACATTGGATCTGAACAATCTTGGGTACACAGATGAACCGTTCGTCCTAGCCAATGATGTGGCGCAGGTTTTCTATGTGAAGGACATGTCTACAAAAACCAGAAAAAGAAAAGATATGGGAACGAACACATCATACGATGAGCCAAAGCGCCACATAGTTCTTTCAGGAAAAAGAGACATCGTGGGAGTGGAGGGCAAGACAGACATTTTCGAAGATTATGAAAAGTTTCATGAAATTCCCCCCTTCAAAGTCAAGGTTGACCCAAGCACCCTGATAAACGATGAAGATTATCCATGGTTACGACGCAATAAGCAAAGGACACAAGCGAAGAAAAAGTGAAGACTTTGTCTCCACAACTATTATGATGATGCCTTTGATCTAGAATATCACTTTGTAATGGTGCATTTTGAACACAGAAATATTCTGGAGTTCAAATAAGTTCAAAATGAAATCCCTTTGTAACAGATGAGTTTCCGTATGAAACCCTGATACCTCGAAAGAGATTGTCCGTTTTGTACACGAAGTGCATCCAGTTTTTGCCGTAACCTTCTCTACTTTTTTGCACATGCTATGTGGGTGAAATGATGATACCATGCCAACTTTCAACCTTTTCAGAGTTCATTTGAAATGCTTTTCAAATTTAGGGTCTTATAGATCAAAAAAATCAGTAAATGCATGAAAAATAACAAATGAAGTCAGAAAGGGTAAAAAATTGATGAAGTGGCTTTGAATGGTGCATTTTGAACACAGAAAAGTTTGTAGTTCAAAAAAGTTCAAAAAAATGAAATCCCTTTGTAACAGATGAGTTTTCGTCTGAAACCCTCATACCACGAAACAAATAATCCGTTTTGTACACAAAGTGCATCCAGTTTTTGCTGTAACCCTCTCAACTTTTTAGCACATGCTATGTGGGTGAAATGATAATGTCATGCCAACTTTCAACCTTTTCGGAGTTCATTTGAAATGTTTTTCAATTCCAGGGTCATTTAGCTCAAAGAATGAACTAATATAAAAAAGAATGAACTGGAAAACTTTTATGAAACTCTAATAGCAAAAATAATAAACTAAAAGAATGAACTAGAAAACTTTAACGAAACACTAATAGAAAAGAGAATGAACTAGAAAACTTTAATGAAACTCTAATAGAAAAGAGAATGAACTAGAAAACTTTAATGAAACTCTAATAGCTAAAGGAATAAATAAAAAAGCTTTTATAAACCTCTAGTATTATTGAAACTAAAATTATATAAAATTTATGCAACTAAAATTATCAAAGTATTTTCTGTTCGAAACATTAAAAGCAAATAGAATTTTCATAAAATAAATAAAAAAAGCAAAAAATAAAATAAAATAAAATAAACAAGTAGAATAAAAATAAAATAAATAAGTAGAAACAAAATAAACTTTAATAAAGTAAAATAAAAAACTTTACTAAAATAAATAAAAATAGCAATAATAAGTATTTTTTTGAAAGTGAAAACAAAATTTTAAAAATAAAGCAATAAAGAAAAAATGGAACAAAATAAAAAAATGCCACCTACTAGGCCACCACGGCGTGAATACGACTAGAAAC
>LR738715.1:76224923-76252444 GCA_902687465.1 Secale cereale | reverse complement strand
CCCCGTGTGCCAGGATTTAGGCCCGCAGCAGGCCTAGTAGGCCCACTGGCACACAGTCACAGATTAGTCCCGAAAGCCTGCAGTTGAGAGGAGCTCGAGAGGGTGGGCGCAACAACGCTTATAAACCACTCTCGGGCTCTCACAACTAGCGAGGTGGGACTAAACTTTTGGCCGCGACGTGGGCATCACTAGGACTTTGGTCCCGATTGGTGGCACCAACCGGGACTAAAGGGGGTGCATTGGTCCCGGTTCGTCGCATGCCTCTGCTTCCCGCCCTTTGGGCTGCTGAAAAGAGACCTTTGGTCCCGGTTGGTGGCACCAACCGGGACTAAAGGGGGGCATTGGTCCCGGTTGGTGCCACAAACCGGGACCAAAGCCTTTGCTATATAACCAGCACTTAGGAAATTTTCACATTCATCGCCAGTTGCCGCCCGACCTCCTCGACGCCGCCGCCCTCGCCCGTGCCCGCGAGCCCACGCCGACGCCGTTCGCCGCCCACGCCGTTGTCGTCCGCCGTCATCGAGCGCGCCTGGCCACTCCCCTGCGCCCCGGCCCGCCCCCTCCGTCCGCCGGCCCACCGTCGCCATCCGCGCGTCGTCCTACCCCGGCCCCTGCCCTCGCCACACCGGCCCCTGCCCCGGCCCGCGCCCCCCACCGTCTTCGTCGTCGCCCTCGTCTGCCGCCCCCGATGTGAGCCGCCGCCGCCCCGGCTCTGTCCAGGGCATTTTTTCATTTTTTTTTCATATAATGTGTATTAATTTTGTTGTTAATATCATTTTTTCATATATATAATGTATATATGTATGTATGCAAAAGTTAGAATTTTTTTCTGTTCATAGATTTTTTTGGTAATATTATTGTAGAATATGCAAATGTTTGTATGTTCATATGCGAAGATTATGTAATTTTTTCATAGAATTTTTATGATTTTTTTCTGTTGTAGTTTTGTTCATATAATTTTTATGTTTTTTTTCTGTTGTAATTTTGTTCATAAAGTTTTAGGATGAAAAAAAAGAAGAAGAAGAGAAAAAGGGAGGAGGAGAAGTTTCGTTTAGTTTTAGGATTATTTTAGTTTATGTTTAGTTTAGGAAGAAGGAAAAGAAAAAGGAGAAGAAGAGGAGAAATAAATAAGAAGAGGTAAAAAGAAGAAGAAAATAGAGCAGAAGAAAGGAATAGAGGAGAAGAAGAAAAGAAAATATTCTATTTTTTCTTCTTCTCCTCTATTCCCTTTTCTTCTCCTCTATTCCTTTCTTCTTCTCCTTTTTTTTCTTCCCTTTTTTTCTTCGATCTTCTCCTCTATTCCTTTCTTCTTCTCCTCTTTTTTTCTTCTTCTTCCTCTTCTTATTTCTTATCGGGTATGTCATTATCGATATACCCCCTCCCCGATAACGTTGACATGAGGGGGAGGGGTCGCCGAGGGTTCAAGGGGCGAGGGTCAGGAACTAGCTAGGGTAGAGAGGGTCGAGGGTCGCCGAGGGTTCGAGGGTCGAGGGGTCGAGGGTCGAGGGTTCGAGGGTGGTCGAGGGGCCGAGGGTTCGAGGGTCGAGGATCGCCGAGGGGTCGAGAGGTTTCCTAGTGTTAAAATATTGAAGAAATCCATGCCTTCATCAATTTTCTGTTTTTACATGTTTTTTAAATATACTTGGTCAATTTTCTGTAGTATATATACATATATAGATGTTGTTAGATGTTTTTGTATATATATGAAAACTTGGTCAATTTTTTCTGTTGTAGATGATGATGATATATGAAAACTAGCTTGGTCAATTTTTTGTACTAAATGATGATGATATATATGGTGATATATGAAAAAAATAGATGTATAATATATGATGATGATGATGTAATTTTATTCGATGATATATGATGATGTAATTTTGTTGATATACCCCCTCCCCGATAACTTCGACATGAGGGGGGTCGATCTACCCCCTCCCAGATAACATTTTTTTTCTACGTATATGTCGTCGTTGTCGATATACCCCCTCCCGGATAACTTCGACATGAGGAGAATAATAAGGAGAAGAAGAGGAGAGGAAGAAGAGGAGAAAAAAATAAGAAGAGGAAGAAGAAGAAAAAAAAGAGGAGAAGAAGAAGGAATAGAATATTCCTTCTTCTTCTCCTCTTTTTTCTTCTTCTTTTTTTTCTTCGATCTTCTCCTCTATTCCTTCTTCTTCTCCTCTTTTTTTCTTCTTCTTCCTCTACTTCTCTTTAATCGAGTATGTCGTTGTCGATATACCCCCTCCCGGATAACTTCAACATGAGAGGGGGAGGGGTAGCCAAGGGGTCAAGGGTTGCTGAGGGTTCGAGGGTCGAGGGGTCGAGGGTCGCCGAGGCCACCGCAAACCCTAGAGAAGCGTTGAGGCCACTAATATGGTTCCTTGTTGTGATTAGCTAGCTAGGTCTACGTTTGCCACTAATATATCCATCTGTCATGTTTGTATAATAATTGCCATGTCGTAATATTTGCAGAAACTATGGAGATAGGACGAGATGAGGTAGCAGAACAGGTGTTGGGGGACATAACCGCAGACGGAGCTGCTGTCGAAACGTATATCAACGTCGACTACGATGGTGATGTCTACACTCCCTTCTACTCTTGTAGACTATGTTGGGCCTCCAAGCGCAGAGGTTTGTAGGACAGTAGCAATTTCCCTCAAGTGGATGACCTAAGGTTTATCGAACTTAGGGAAGTAGAGGTTGAAGATGGTCTCTCTCAAGCAACCCTGCAACTAAGATACAAGAAGTCTATTGTGTCCCCAACACACCTAATACAACTAGGAGTTGTATAGGTGCACTAGTTCGGCGAAGAGATGGTAAAATATGGATGATAGGAGTGGCAAAGCAAAGTAATATAAATATGTAATAAAAAGTGCAGCAAGCAAACAAGTGGTAAACGTGAGCACAAATGGTATTGCAATGGTGAAACAAGGCCTAGGGTTCATACTTTCACTAGTGGCAAATCCCAACAACATTAACATAATCGAATCACATGATATTTCCCATAAAACATGCAAAGGGGACACACTCGGAGGTCATTCCTTCGTGGTCAAGAGAGGACGAGAATTATGTAGGGCTACAAAAGCACGCCTCAAAGTTCGTAGTTCTCAATCTAAGGATTTCCCAATGTCACCACGGCCATCCAAAGAGAGTACCACAATCACCACAACATATATAAAGGATAGTCAAAGACAAGCACCAAGAGACTCTCAATCTTCAATCAACACACAAGAGAGGAAATCACTCATGAAAATACTTTTCTAATCCATGTCCAATAGACCGCTGTCACCTTGGTCTCGGGGATTATACTAGATAAAGACAAGTGAGTACATCAATCCAATACATAGAGGAAGGGGAAATATCACGGATTCACCCTAGATTAACATAGCCTATGATCACAACGAAGATCACATCATGGGAGAGAGAATTGACCACATAGCTACTGGTAAGAACCTCAGACCCGAGGAGGAACTACTCCCGCATCATGGAGGGAGGAAGCAACGTCGATGGAGATGAATCCAGGGGCACTTCCCCGTCCCGGCAGGGTGCCGGCGCAGGAATTCTGGTCCCCCGAAGATTGATGGCGATGGCGGCGGAGATCGGAATCGCGTCTGGAGAAAAGGGGTCCGGAATCAGGGTTTCCTCGACACGCTTTAAATATATGCCAAAGGGGGGCATCGGAGGTGCCTCGGGGGGCCCAGGCGCCCCCCCGCCGCGGCCCAGTGGGGCGCGCCCACAGGGTGCCTGGAGCCCCTGTGGGTCCCCCCCCCCTCCGGCTGTACATTGGCCGCACGGTAGCTCCTGGGACGCTGATTTTTTATATATTTTTTCTGGATTTTTCCTGGCAGTTCTCGTAATGTGAAAACCTGAAATACAAAATCAGCCGAAAACAGAAACTGGCACCGGGGTGCACTGGATTAGTAGGTTAGTCCAAATATGATCAAAAGTGTATGGAAGTGTATGAATATCATAGCAATATCACCCAAAAGTGGCATGGAGCAAGCAGAAATTATAGATACGTTTTGGACGTATCAACATCCCCAAGCTTAATTCCTGCTCGTCCTCGAGTAGGTAAATGATAACAAGAATAATTTCTATGGTGACATGCTATTAACCATATAGGATCTTTTATAGTCATATGACAAAAGCTTACTGAGACAATGATTCTATAGTAATTAAGTTGCCTCATGAGAAAATCACAAATGACTGAAAGTTTTTACAATATGAAACTGAAACATCAAAAAGACTTGCAATGATCATCATGTGCAAATATGATAAAGTGATATCTAGCTTGCCCCCTTTAGTGAAGCAAAACATAAATGCAGGGACACCTTCAAGGTTTAAGTGATGACTAGATACAATGATTTCAAAATAAACGATATCACAATCATGCAAGAGACAATGCTACTTTGGGACAATGCACATTACACTCAGAATGACAATCATGCTCTCAGTAGTTGGTGCTTTTAAAAGAAGATGGAGACTCAACATAAAAGTAAAAGAATGGTTATGTGCTAGAGCTTTTTATTTTAAAAACATAGAAGCAATTTTGTCAACGGTAGTAGTACTTCATATGTGTCATGCATAAGACATCCTATAAGTCGCAAGCCTCATGCATCGAATACCAATAGTGCTCGCACCTTGTCCTAATTAGCTCGGATCTCCATGGGTTATCATTGCATTACATATGTTTCAATCAAGTGTCACAAAGGGGTACCTCTATGCCACCTGTACAAAGGTCCAAGGAGATAAATCGCATTTGATTTCTCGTTTTTGATAGATCTCAACTTGAGGACATCCATACCGGGACAACATAGAAAATAGATGATGGACTCCTCTTTAATGCATAAGCATATTCTCATAAGAGATTGAGGATTAACGTCCAAGCTAAAACTTCCACCATGATACATGGCTTTGGTTGGCGGCCCAATGTTCTTCTCTAACAATATGCATACTCATACAACCCATGGCAAATCACCCTTACTTCAGACAAGACGAACATGCATAGCAACTCACATGATATTCAACAAAAGTGTGACAGTTGATGGCTGATGGGCCTCGAACTCCTCGTTGGTTACCCCAAGTGGAAGGTGTAAGATGCAGTAAGTAGAAGTGTTTTCCCTTAGCAAAGATGCCAAGGATCGAATCCCCAGAGACTCCTAGGTTCAACAAGTAGGTGTCAACTGCTAACGGCGCAATTAGCAATCAACGTGGACCTGCACATAGATACAAATAACTTTGCTCCCAACGAGTACAGAGAGGTTGTCAATCCCTCCGGCCTTGTAGTTCACAAAGGGTTAAAAGCAATGATAGTAGTGATAGATAGTGTTTTTGCAATAGTAAGTAATAACGAAAAGTAAATAGCGGGTGTGATCAATGATGGTAATAAGGACCGGAGTCTCATGATGTTCACTAGTGATGTCTCTCTCCCAAAAGACGATAAAACAGCTATGTGAGGTAAACGAATTACAGCTGGGCAATTGACAGGACCACGAACGCAAACCAATGCTGACTACATTGCAAGAAAGGTTGAGGTTCAAAGCATGGGCGGTACGCCAAAGTAAGTAGACCGAAATCCATCAATGCCTACTACTAATCATCCACCTTGAGATATCTATCCAAAACATCTCGCTGGTATTAAGTTGCGAGTCCCACCCATAGTGTAAACTCAATGCAACAGACAACTGCATTAAAAGAACTTTGCGTAAAGTAAACAATCCTTGCACCCGCGGGCACAAGCACTGTTGTTTTCCCCCTTGTGGCAACAGCACATCCCCTAGACTCATGTTTCTGTCACTCAAGCTAGTCATCGAAGGGCATGAACCCACAATCAAGCATAACGTTCCCTCTTGGAGTCACTACCTACTACTCGGCCAAAGCAATAAATAACAACGGAGAACATGCAAGAATTACTTATGAACATAAATATAAAAGAGGTGAATCAAATATATTACTCAAGATCAATCTGAACATAATCTCATAATCCATCGGATCCCAGCAAACTCAACATAGCAATAGCATAAGGATTACATAGGTGCCTCGATCATGTAGGGCAGCTCACGAGGACTAATTAGTGAAGCACAAGAACGGGAGGAGAACATCACATAGCTACTGGTCATGGACTCATGGTCCAAGGGAGACTACTCACGAGTCATCCGGGAGGCGTCCATGGTGGTGGAGAAGCTCCCGGTGGTGATCCTCCCCTCCGGCAGGGTGCCGGGAAGAGTTCTCCTGGTGCTCCCGATCTTGGAAGCGGCGGCGGCGGCGGAACAGAGATGGGATCGCGAAAAGAGTTCCTCCCCTGAGGGTTTCGGAGGACCCTCTAAATATATGCCAAAGGGGGGCACCGGACGGGCTTCGGGGGGCCCAGGCGCCCCCCCCCCCGGCGCGGCCTAGGGGGGGCGCGCCGCCAGGGCGCCTGGAGCCCTGGTGGCCCTCCCCCCAGGCTGCCCTTCGGACGCAGTGTTGTTTCCGGAACGCTGATTTTTTATATAATTTTTCTGGATTTTTCTGGGCAGTTCTCGAAACGTGAAAACCTGAAATACAAAAACAGCCGAAAACAGAAACTGGCACTGGGGTGCACTGGATTAGTAAGTTAGTCCAAATATGATCAAAAGTGTATGGAAGTGTATGAATATCATAGCAATATCACCCAAAAGTGGCATGGAGCAAGCAGAAATTATAGATACGTTTTGGACGTATCAATGGCGTCCCCAGAAACATGGTTACCGCTCAGCAAGCAACTTATAAGAAATAAGATACATAGGCAACATATTCTTTACCACAATAGTTTTTAAGCTACTTTCCCATGAGCTATATATTGCAAAGTTAGTTCGCTTAGTACAGGTGGAGGTTAGCAAAAATACTGGGAGCGACCAACTAAGAGAGCAATGATGGTCATAATCATGCAGAGCGACAAAGCAATATTGAATCAGGCATGGTAGTTATATCGCTACTCAGATATAAAAGATCATCAAGGCTTGACAGACTTTCTTTACAGTCTTAAATATGCGTGAGCATATGCCAAGTCAATCAAAAATAAATTCTTGAAGGAAGATATTACTAAACCATACCACATCATAGGCAAACAAATCAAATTGGTACTCCAATAACACATTGGGAATCCCCCAGCTATTTGAGATTAACCATAAGAAAACCTGAACTACTAAGCTCCATCATGCACGTAGCATCTTTATCATAAACACATTAACCAATGCAACGGAAGCAAACTCTCTTAATAAGGTGAGCATGATAATTAAAGAGAGTTCAAGCAACCAACTAAACAAAAGCTCTTTGAAAAGATAAGCATGAATACTAAGAGCAGAGCATGATAGTAGCTATTAAAAGACAAAGAACACACACAGCAAAGATAGACATGAAAATTCTATGTTATGTTCTAGGTAGAAGTGGAGCGTGTTTCTCTCCCACATAAAGAAAGCTAAGTTCCGACTCGTTATGAAAAACTAAAAAGAAAACTAAAAGCAAGACGCTCCAAGCATAGCACATAACACATGAAGTGATAAAAATATAGTGGAACGAAAGACGAACTGATAATGTTGATGGAGAAGGGGATGCACGGGGGCATCCCCAAGCTTAGACGCTTGAGTCTCCTTGAATATTTCTTGGGGGTGCACGGGGGCATCCCCAAGCTTGAGCGCTTGACACTCCTGAATCTTTTTATCATCTTCCCTCGCACACTTGAAAACTCCCTTCATACATAACTCATCATAATCTGATTAGCGAGGTTAGTACCCTTAATAAAATAATTATACCTTGCTGGAAATATAGAAATTCTTGAAGTTCTACTGTTTCTCAAGATTGCCAAAAGGTTTTTGCAAAGAAAAAGCAAGCTCTTGATTTGCAAAATGAAGGAAAGGCAAAACAGGACTGAATCTGTGAAAAACAGAACAACAGGTAGTAATTGATCTGTTCGGGATACTTCTGCAACTCAAATCAAAAAACTCAGAACAGATGCACAAAAGACAATTATATAGAGAACGCTGTCGAAAAAATTCAGACCAAAAAGATGATCTGGTGATTTTATACGAATTTTTCTATCCAAGGACAGAATCTGTTTCCTGGACAGCACCTCACAACTTTTGAACTTTCTAGCAATCAGAGGCTATACTTGGCACAAATATGAAAAGCAAAGATACAATGATGATGATACAGCAGTAAAAAACATCAAGACACAACAAAAGCAAAAAAAATATTCATTGGGATGCCTCCCAAAAGCGCTTTCTTTTATGCCTTTAAGCTAGGCATAAGACTTTAATGATGCTCTCGTAGGAATAAGAGTTGAAGAACAAAAGAGAGCATCAAGAAGGTTTGACTGCACTTTACAATTATGTGCCTTCCAACTCATCTTCTCACAAGTTCAACCACACGTCTTTGCACACACAGGTTGGGTGATGATTTCCAGAAAGTTCAATGGATATCAAATGGTGCTGAGAAGTTTGCCGCAAAACGGAACCGAGCTGACCTGCCACAGAGAAGTGTGGACGAGCTTCGAAACATGGATCCATGGGAGACAGAGGTGTGTTTCTATCACAGCTAAATTCAGTCATCCTCTCTTTGCTTGTTCTTTTCAGATATAATAGTAACACTCACTCTTTGACAAAATATCTGTGTTGCAACACATTTAAACCTAACATGCTTCTTATGCATAGGAATATTGCAATAGAATAATTCATTGAAGCACAAAGCAACTAGCATAGGAAGGCAAAACAAGCATAACTTCAAAGTATTCACCATAAAGAGAGGAAACTTCTTATTATTAAGATATTTAGAACCAAGTCTCCCTCTCTCATTATAAATTTCAGTGGCATCATGGATGAACTCAACAATATAAGCATCACATAAAGCATTGTTACCATGATCCACATGCAAAAAGGTACTCTTACTCTCCACATAAGCATAATATTTCTCATTGGTAATAGTGGGAGTAGGACTATCATAAACAACTTGAACACTATAGATTAATTGTATATTAGGAGGGTGGTGTTCAACAAGGGAGTAATTCCCTTCATGATTATGACAAGTTTCATAAGGATAATTTCTCCTTGTGTCATAGGTACCTTTATAATCACTATAGATTGGAGTTATAACATCATCATGGTAGGGAAGAGCATTATCATTGCTAGCAACTATATTTGTAAACATGTCGTCTTTATTCTTACTAGCAAGAGAATTATCAATTATCACATCACTAGTGGGGATAGGATTTGCAATCCTATCATCCCCAAGCTTAGAGCTTCCCATATCTTCACTTTCAGAGTTGGTACCAAAAAGATTTTCAAGATCATAAGCAGCATTATCATCATTTTCCCAATCACAATAAGTAACATGCATATCATAATCAAAATCATCTTCAATAGTACCTACGGACGTATCATCAAGATGATAATTAAGGCAATAAACTTCACCTTCTTCTTTAAACTTACAACCGTTAGGATAAAAGTTGATGGGAGGAATATGCTCAGGCCAGTTTGATACCCATTCTTCTTCCTTCTTGCTCCTCTTCCTCCTCCTCTTCTTTTTCTTCTTCTTCACCTTAGGAGGGAGTGGTTGGAGACGAAGCTTCTCCACATATCCTGGTTTATCATTAGAAACAATAGGGGAAACTTGGGAGAAACTCTCCTTTTTATTAGCAGAAATATAAGAGACATTTTTATACTTTGGTAAAGTTCCCTCCTTTCTAATCTTACTTATGTAATCATTTTCATGGCAATTAACAACGCAATAGAGATGGCAATTTTGCAAAGTGTTTTTTATTCCTATGGCATTATCATCTAGCCAAGAAGTCTTTTCTGATAACTCTTCACACATCAAAAATAACATAAGTTCATCATAAAGATCAGAGGTGATCATGTTATCACACAACCGGTTAACAGTTATGTTTTGAAAGTTCATGCATTGAAAATTAAAGTGACCCTCTATACGGCAAAGTTCACAAGTAAAAGGATAAAGGTCACACAATTCTCTAGCAATTTCATTTAAATCTCTGACCCAAGTGATTGTTCTTTCATGCTTATGTTGCTTACAATACTTCTCTTCTTCAATCATAGGCCTTTCACAAGGTCTATTCACTCCACAAAAATTAACATGCTTATATAAAACTTCATTTTTAGGAATTGGATCATGCATGTTGCAATCATCATGAACAATTTCATTTTCTTTGCAAGTCTCTTTAAAAGGTTTATGATACTTGATCCAATCCTCCTTAGGCATATTAAGATGTGAAGCAAAAGATTTGAGGAAATCAACAAGGAGTTGAGAATCAAGCCCAAACTTAGCACTAAACTTATTAAAACTTGTAGTTTCAACAAAGGACTTAATGCAATCATGCTCATAAACTATACCTGACTCTTTACCTTTGTCGATCTTCCAATCTTCAGTGTTGCGTTGAATTCTTTCAAGGAGTTCCCATTTAGCATCAATCTTTTTGTTTGTGAAAGAACCCATAGAGGAAGCGTCGAGCAAATCTTTATCCTGTCGAGAAAGCCTCGCATAGAAATTAGTAATAATCATATCTTTGGGGAGCCCATGGTTAGGACATTTTAGCATTAACGTTTTCAGTCTCCCCCAAGCTTGAGCTATGCTCTCTCCGTCATGAGGGTAGACATTATAAACATAATTCCTATTCTTATGGACTTCATGAAGAGGATAAAACTTGGAGTAAAAGAGAGCCCGGATCTCTTCCCAATCAAGCAAGTGTGAGTTATCGAGAAGCTTATACCAATCTGAAGCTTTATCTATAAGTGATACGGCGAACAATTTCCTCATGACAAACTCCCTTGATACACCTGCAAGCTTAAATAATGAACATAGTTGTGACAGATATAGCAAGTGTTCGTCGGGATGTCTGTCTCCTGCATAACGATTAGCCAAAACATAATTGATAATACCAGCTGGTATTTTATAAGGCACAATTTCAGTAGGGGGAGGATCAACCACCACAGGTGTGGGGCGTCTTCCCGCAAGCAACGATCCAATAGCATGGTTTTCCATAAACATAACTAGTGAAATAAAAACAAGAAACAAAAAGATTTAATTGCAAGATCTAAAGATATACCTTCAAGCGCTCACCTCCCCGGCAACGGCGCCAGAAATAGCTTGATGTCTACACTCGCTTCTACTCTTGTAGACTATGTTGGGCCTCCAAGCGCAGAGGTTTGTAGGACAGTAGCAATTTCCCTCAAGTGGATGACCTAAGGTTTATCGAACTCAGGGAAGTAGAGGTTGAAGATGGTCTCTCTCAAGCAACCCTGCAACTAAGATACAAGAAGTCTCTTGTGTCCCCAACACACCTAATACAACTAGGAGTTGTATAGGTGCACTAGTTCGGCGAAGAGATGGTAAAATATGGATGATAGGAGTGGCAAAGCAAAGTAATATAAATATGTAATAAAAAGTGCAGCAAGCAAACAAGTGGTAAACGTGAGCACAAATGGTATTGCAATGGTGAAACAAGGCCTAGGGTTCATACTTTCACTAGTGGCAAATCCCAACAACATTAACACAATCGAATCACATGATATTTCCCATAAAACATGCAAAGGGGACACACTCGGAGGTCATTCCTTCGTGGTCAAGAGAGGACGAGAATTATGTAGGGGTACAAAAGCACACCTTAAAGTTCGTAGTTCTCAATCTAAGGATTTCCCAATGTCACCGCGACCATCCAAAGAGAGTACCACAATCACCACAACATATCTAAAGGATAGTCAAAGACAAGCACCAAGAGACTCTCAATCTTCAATCAACACACAAGAGAGGAAATCACTCATGAAAATATTTTTCTAATCCATGTCCAATAGACCGCTGTCACCTTGGTCTCGGGGATTATACTAGATAAAGACAAGTGAGTACATCAATCCAATACATAGAGGAAGGGGAAATATCACGGGATCACCCTAGATTAACATAGCCTATGATCACAACGAAGATCACATCATGGGAGAGAGAATTGACCACATAGCTACTGGTAAGAACCTCAGCCCCGAGGAGGAAGTACTCCCGCATCATGGAGGGAGGAAGCAACGTCGATGGAGATGAGTCCGGGGGCACTTCCCCGTCCCGACAGGGTGCCGGCACAGGAATTCTGGTTCCCCGAAGCTTGATGGCGATGGCGGCGAAGATCGGAATCGCGTCTGGAGAAAAGGGGTCCGGAATCAGGGTTTCCTCGACACGCTTTAAATATATGCCAAAGGGGGGCATCAAAGGTGCCTCGGGGGGCCCAGGCGCCCCCCCGGCGCGGCCCGGGGGGGCGCGCCCACAGGGCGCCTGGAGCCCCTATGGGTCCCCCCCGGCTGTACTTTGGCCGCACGGTAGCTCCTGGGACGCTGATTTTTTATATATTTTTTCTGGATTTTTCCTGACAGTTCTCGTAATGTGAAAACCTGAAATACAAAATCAGCCGAAAACAGAAACTGGCACCGGGGTGCACTGGATTAGTAGGTTAGTCCAAATATGATCAAAAGTGTATGTAAGTGTATGAATATCATAGCAATATCACCCAAAAGTGGCATGGAGCAAGCAGAAATTATAGATACGTTTTGGATGTATCAGATGGTCGTTTCGAAGGACATGGTGATGAAGAAGTAGGCTACGGTGATACAATGGAGGAGGAAACACATGATTATGATGGCTCCGATGACCGATTACCGGTGGAAGAAGGACACCGTGATGACGGCTTCGGTGACCGAACGGAGTCCGGTCAGGTATATATATTAAGCATGTGCTGACACTATAGCTAATTGATGCATTGATTGTTTTGGTATGTACACATATTAAATCTCTTCTTTCTTCTTTTCTAGCCCTCCGGATCGAGCCAAAGTTCGGTAAGGAGACGAGGCCCGATGAAAAGGTTGCGCCAGGATGAAAAGTTCATCATCAAAGAAATCGGGCGCGATGGCGTACCGAGTAAACCCATCAAGGCCAAGGACGCATTTTCTTCTCAGTGCAGGGTTGTTGTTAGGGACATGATCCCGATCAGCATCCACCTATGGTACAAGCCTAAGAACGAATACCCTCAGGTGTCTTATGTCAACGATATGCAGAAAAATGATCTTTGGACCACGCTGAAGGCCAATTTCACCCTACCGCCAGAGGAGAATCCGAAGAAGCCACCAGTTATAGAGCCATTGGTCAAGGAGGCCGCTCTTAAGAAGATGGGGGAACTATTCAGGAGGTGGAAGAATGAGCTGAATGCAAAGTTTGTCGACAAGAACAAGACTCCAAAATTCACCGGCCGGTTTGAGAAGATCAGAGATCACTGGGACGCATTTGTGGCCCACAAGAAATCGGAAAAGAGTAAGCAGATGTCAGAGAGAAACAAGATAAATGCTGCAAAGAAGAAGCATCACCATCGCACGGGGTCAGGTGGCTACCTCAAAGCCCGGCCGTTTGGGCCAAGGACGAGAATGACCTGCTAGCTAAAGGGGTCGAACCACAGACATTACACTGGTCAGACCGTTCAAGGACTTGGTTCTTCGGAGTTGGGGGAACCTTGGACCCTGTAACAGGGAAGTGCGTTTGGACGGAGGAGCAACTTGCAATACCCATCAAGAAGCTTCAGTTCTATATCGAAGCAGCGCAGGAAGGGACGTTCGTTCCCGACAGAGAGAACGACGAGCTCACAATGGCCCTCGGGAATCCCGAGCACCCTGGACGGACACGAGGCATGCCAGGCTCCCTTTCGTGGAAGGCTGGGTTTCCCGATGCAGGCGGTTACAAATGCCGAGAGAGGAAGAAGAAAGTGGAACAAAGCACTCTGCAAGCGCCGCGCAAGAGTAAAAGCGTTAGAGGACGAACGAGAAGTAGTTCGCAGCAAGCAACCTGCCGAAGCTACCCCTGAAGCTACCCCGCCATCTCAGCGGAAAAGCAGCATGGCTTCCACCGAGCTGCCTGAGGAGCCTGTCTTCACGGCTCCTGCTAGCTACCCCGTGGATGCTATCACAGAGTCTCAACATTGCCACCTTATGACGCAATGGCTGCAATTGAAAGTCAAGGCGGCTGTAGGCTCTGTTTTTCCTGATGAACGCGGCGCAACTTTTCACTGTCTTCCGATTCCAGAAGGATATGCTAGGGTGATGGTGGATCAAATAACGGAGGGGTTTGAGGATCTCGAGCTTGACCACCCTACCGGTGAAGGGGAGACTCGGCTGGGTTCTTCTCTGGAGACTCCATGCCTATGGCGGAAGGACCTCATCAACCTTGTGAACTGGACGCCTCCACCTCCTCCGGCGAGTCAGTGCACTCCGCCTCCTCCTCCGGCGAGTCAGTGCATTCCGCCTCCTCCTCCGGCAAGGGATCAGTGCACTCCGCCTCCTTCTCTGGGTGATCAGGCGCATGGCGGCACTCCGCCTCCTTCTCCGCCTTCACCGGCGCGTCTAAGCAGCCCGCCTCCTCCTCCACCTCGTCAGCAAGGCGTGAAGAGAGCCGTCGACGCTCCGGTTGCTCTGGCGCATGGTAGCACCCCGCCTCCTCCTCCGCCTCGTAAGCAACAAAAGAAGGCAGCCGCTGGGACTGCTCCGGCGTCTAGCAGTACAACCAGAGGCAGGAGGCAATACAAATACGGTTCATCTCAGGGGCCTTTAGAGAAGTTAGCATACGAGAGGACCGACGAGGAGAACGCGGAGATCTGTAAAGCCGAAGTGAAGGACTTTTTTGCAAAGAAACCTCCACCTCCAAAGCAGAAGATAGATCCGGTGAGAGCGAAGCGCACTATTGATGCCCTGAAGAAACCACCACCGTCTCCGCCGAAAACCAACTGTGAGCGCATTATTCAAAAGTCATATGTCGAAGCATCACGATCGGGAAGTACTTGCAGTGATCACAGGTTAGCACAAAAAAAGTGGGAAAAATTCCCCAGCTCGGTGAACAAGAGAACCAATCGTGCCCCCCGCTCAAGGTGCCTAGCGACATCGTCCCTAATCATCCGGGGATGGCGCCCGGTAACAATCTTGGAGATTACCTGACCGATGATGTAGTTCTTGGTGTGTTAGAGGTGGATGATCACAAATACCGGTACGGGAAGCCTCTCGTCAAAGATGTCAGAACTCTAATGTAATGCCCAGTATGAGATTATACCTCCTACGTGTCGAGGCACGACTTAAAGGTATAAGCTCATACTAGAATGATCTCAAGTATGGTATCTTTGCATGACTCATGTAAAAGAGGGATGAAATTGCAAAAGAGTAGTTGGCTTACACTCGCCATGTCACACAATTCATTACATAAGCAATCATCATCCAAATAACATCATAGTCCGACTACGGACGAAGATCCAAATGAAAGATACCAAATAAATAAAGCCACAAGGTCTGATCACCCCTAGTAGAAGCCACTACTGATCATCGGGATAGTACACGTAGTATCGCCCACATTCTTCGTCAAACTCCCAGTACAACTCTGTGCCGTCACCTGTGTAGTTCACCATAGTACCTGCATCTGGTGTTGTGTAGAATCTGTGAGCCACGGAGGACTCAGCAATCCCGTTCCCGGGTAGCAAAACTATCTAAGCCTTGGGTGTGGAACAAGGCTGAAGAATAAAGGTTAAAGCTGCACTAGCACCAGCTTACGTGTTTAGAGCGAGAAGAGAAGTGCCACGAGTGTCAAAGTGATCACGAAGTGATCCTATCTAAGCACGTCAAACATAACCCCACCGTGTTCACTTCCCGAACCCCTTCGGAAAATGACCGTCACGGTTACTCACGTTGGTAGTGTATTCTGAACATGGTGTCAAGTTTTCTACAACCGGATATTAACAAATTCCCATCTGCCACATAACCGCGGGCACGGCTTTCGAAAGAACAAACCCTGCAGGGGTGTCCCAACTTAGCCCATCACAAGCTCATGATCTGCGGAGTCGCAACTCCAAGGTGGGAAGACCCGAGTATTCTCATAATCCCGTGCTCAAGATATTCCGACTAAGGTAAAACTAATCCAGCAAGACCTCCCGGCGTGCCGACACCCTGACAGTAGCCGCACGTATCTAGTCTCAGGCCACGACCGGATGGGCGATGCTATAGGTTATACCAGATACCTTGGGTTTCCCCAAGGCGGCCCTGCAGGACCCCCAGTTTGTACCAACACTCATGTGGACCACTGGCCCGGGTTGTTGATTAAGAAGAGGGTTTATAACTCCCTATGCAAGTTAGTTGTTAGGCAAATGTAAAATCAAAGTCGGGCCTTGCTGGAAAAGCTTTAGCGCTAAGTGGGTTATCGAGGGGGGCCCATAAACCCCAACCGTGTTAGGGACGCATAATCAAGGAACATAACACCGGTTTATACGGTTCCTAGGGCGGCATGAGTGGAACAAAACACCAAGCAAGAGGCTTAGCCTTCCACCCATTACCAATATATAGATGATTTGGTTTAACAGATTATATATATTGTGATATCCCAACAATAACCTCAACGTGAAGCAAGAATCTTCAAATCTTCTCCTGCATCTAGCAATGCTATAAGAGGGGCTGAGCGGAGCTTACGTAGCCAAACAAAGGTTTGCTAGGTTGGGTGGTTAGAGAGATTCATGGTTACAATAGGAGGCTGACAAACAAACATGGGCATCGAGGCAATGAGCTAAAGAGCGAGACATCTAGCAATAGGCAAATATATTAATGATATCTGGGTCAGTTCATCTTGCCTGTCGAGTCGTCGATGGGATCGTAAGACGGCTCCTCGTACTCAACCTCGGTGGAAACCTCGCACTCGGTCTCGGCTCCCGGCTCTACTCAACACAAGAACACAACATGACACAATATCAAACAAGGTGCAATGCACAATCAACATGATTAAAGTATGATGCATTTCATGGCAAGGGATGAAGCACACAATAACAACACAAAACAACAAGTTTAAATGAGGCCGGAATCAACATATAGCAAATCCGGTAAGTCCTCATATGCATATTTTGAAATTGGTCCAGATCTGAACAAACCTTAAGTTAAAGTTGTTAAACAGCAAGTTAACATGCACCATGATGATCTACACGAAATTCTAGTCAAGTTTCATATAAAGTTTGTTTAATTCGGAGCTATGGTCTAGAAGATATGAGCAAAACAAGACAAGCATGGCAACGGTGCAAGATGCACCCAAACATCAAGAAAACACACTCCGAACATGTAAACAACATGATATTATGATTCTACATGCAAAATCACACAAGTTTCATATAGAGCACGCTCAAAACGGAGCAACGGTTCAACACATACACACGAAACAAGATACAATGCAAGCTGAAGTTAACAGCCACATAGCAACTTTGGAGCAAGGTAAATATATGCTACAACACCCAAACATGGTGACAAGAAGCATGGACATGAAGTAGACATGTTACTTAACAAGTATGAACTTAGAACACACCCAAAAACCTACTGGAACATAATTAACCAAGCATGGCAAGTTGCAATAAAATTATCCAGACTTAGTCAAAATCTGGGAGGGCAAAACATAATCACGATGCTGCCTTCGAAGGCACAAAACAACATGCATATCAACTCCACTAAGCATATAAATATAATGTACATGTAGTAGACATATCCTACAGCAAACAACTCCATTGGAGCAACTCCATAGGAGGCATGGATCAATAGCAACAAGCTACACCAAATTGATATTGCTGTTAAAAACTTGGCAGATATAATTTATAGCAACTTGAGAGCAAGAAATAAATAAGCTACAACACGCCATATGTGCAAGTAAGGGCATGAATGGATAGACAAAAACATGGACAACAAGGAATGATCATTGGCCACTCCAAAATAAGCATGGATTTGAGTGAGGCATCATACAAACATAGCAACAAAATAACAAGTAGCAGCAGTTTATAACAAGTAGTACTCTTGCAACAAAGATTAGGGCATCTAGATGATCTCAAACAAGCATGCCACAATGGAACAAAATGTAGAGCACATCATCACGATCATTTTGATATATCATATGCACTATTTGGACAAGCACACTAAAAGTTACAGCCATGCAAAGTATGCAACATTTAATGACAGAAAAGACTTAGCAGAAAATTGACTTAGGAAAAAAACACAGCGGCGATGAATAACTAAATGGCGCGCCGAGCGGGGCTTAGCGGCTCACCTAGCGGGCTCGGCCCGAGTCGGAAGGAGAGGATGGGCCGGCGGTTTGGGCCCAAAGGAGGATGAGGAGGCCCACGCGGTGGGGAAGATGGGCCGGCCCGGAGGGCGGGGCCCGGTGGTCGACGCGGTTGCCCTCACCCGAGCGAGCACGAGGCCGCGGTGGCGGCTCGACTCTGCTCCGGCGAGGAGGCAAAGGGGCGAGGACCTCAGGCGGCGAGGACGGGGTGGATCCGCCCGGATCCGACGGCGGAGGGCCGGATCCGACCGGGACGAGGCCGGCGGCGAGTTTTCCCTGCGGCGGCGGGGATCCGACGAGCAGGTGGCGGCCGGCGGCAGAGAAGAAGGCGGCGGGGCACGGGATGGCTCGGCCCGGGAGGCCGGCGGCGGAGGGCCGGATGCGGGCCTCGCGGACCCGCGGCGGCGCGGTGGGAGTCCCGGCGGCGGGGCGACACGTGTCGTGGCCTGATTGGCCGGGCGACGGCGGGCGAACGTGTCCGGCGGCGCGGAGGGACAGAAATTAGGGTTTGGATCCGGAAAATGGACGTGGGGGACTAATTTATAGGCATAGGGAGCTAGGAGACTCCAAATGGGGAGCAGTTTTCGGCCACGCGATCACGATTCGACGACCGAGATGATGGGAAGGGTTGTGCTGGATTTGTGGGCTGTTGTGAAGGGGGTCTTGGGCCTTAAATAAGAGGTTCTTTTATCCCACTAGGTTAACCGTTGGAGTACCAAACGAACTCCAAACGCGACGAAACTTGACAGGCGGCCTACACGTACCAAAACAACAACGCACGACAAGTCTCACCTCATACCGGGAACGTTACACGGCCACACACGAAAGAAGGACTCGGGGGTGCCACGGGCACGTGTGTGAGCGTCGGAACTCGAAACAGACAACGGGAAGAGACGAGTGGGACCGGGTGCAAGTGACAACACAAATGCAATGCAATGTGCATGACAATATGACATGGATGAAATGCACACACGCACACGACAAAACGAAGAAAACCCGAAATGAAAGAAGAGCCCAGAATGGAATTGATGAAGTCAAAGTTTCATATATTGCCATAATTGGAAAGTGTTACATCTGGGGCATTACATCTAACCACGATGATGCAAAGATTGCATGACTGGTACATGGATACCTGCAGAGACTCTGGTGGCCAGGATACTTTGATGATGAAAGTTAAAGAGGACCACGACCTCGTTGAAATTGAGATGTTGTCTATTACATTTGAGGAGTTCTTCTAGTTTTTCAATAAAAAGGCCCTCGATAAACCAACGATCACTTGCTACTGTCTGTAAGTACTAGTTCTGTCATTAAGTCTCTATATATAGCTCAGCTCTTCATTGCAAGTATACTTCATTGCAAGTATATATAATTATCCTCACTATATTATGCAGATTGAAGATCGTCGAATGTAAAAAAGCTGATATCTATGATATTGGGTTCATTAACACAAATCTTATAGATGAATATCAAGTTCAACTTCATGCCAAAGAAGCCGAGGCCAACTTGCTACAATCCTTGGTAATAAATCAAAACAAAGATTAAATACTATTTCCTTACAACTTCCAGTGAGTGTTACTGTCTTGTGCATATTCGGTTTCCCTTAATTATATATTACTTGAGGTTATAGTAATTAATGTAATTGATGAGTTATATGCATGTGTGCGCATGTTCCACTATATTCTCCTAAAGATTAAGCTTGAGGAGGGACTAGTAACCGTCTTAGACTCGAAACGAAAAGATCCCGAAACCTTTGCATACATGTCTAAAATGCTCAACAAGTAAGTTCAATCGATCATTACCGCACCATATCGGCAACTTTGTTCATTTCCTGATATAAAGTAATTGTTTTCTTTGTCTCGCAGGGTTTGGAAAGAATTCACCAAAAAGTTCCGGCACCGCCGCGGGAACTGCGATGGATTTACCCGAAAGTAAGTACTACTAGCTAGCTAGTTCCGCGCATCTTCCGTTGACTCTAGCTATACTTTCATCAGTGCCATTTATAATGCTTCATTATCATTTTGATTGACCTCTGTTTCTCGTAAAGTGCTTGTGGAAGGAAGCCGGAAATAATTATTGTGGATACTACATCTGCGAGTTCATCTACAACGCGGCGGCCAAGAATAGGCGGGGCTACTCTAAAAGACAATTTGATGTGCGTAAGCAAAAATATTCACAATTTTATTTTATTACCATCATTTCTGTTGAGTTTAATTCATATATATGTATTGACCCCCTTCTTCAAATTAGATGTGGCAAATGCGGGATGAACTCCTACCACAAGATAGCATACGGGCAATTCAAGAGGAATTGACGGGATTCTTTTTTGACCACGTCATAAATAAAGCCGGAGAATACCATCTGGAATTTGACATTAGATGTTAGGGAATTGTAAGAGATCTTATATTGTATGTATGTAGCCAGTAGCGTCGGATAGATATACGAAAACTTGTTGTTCGACCAATCTCTCGAAGAAGCAGAGCGGTTGATCTTCTGTACTTACTGGTTTCCTTCATTTGCTTACTAGATAGTGTGTTGAGTCCTCCGATCTATACGTATAGTACGTAGCGTCGACCAAGGATGGAGATAAGAGAGGACACTTCTCTCTATTAGCGGGCTAACACAATATATGAAACCCCTAAATTAACCCTACAAAACCACCAAACCCCCTCCCTCTTTCAGAAAAAAAAACAAAAACCCTAGCCACTGAACTGCTGACGCATGGAAGCTTATTTGTCCCGGTTGGTGCTACCAACCGGGACAAAAGCCCCCCCCCCCTGCCCGGGCAAGTCGAAGTGGCCACGTGGAACACCATCTGTCCCGGTTGGTATAAGAACCGGGACTAATGGTCTAAGGCATTTGTATCGACCATTTAGTCCCGGTTCCCCAACCGGGACAAATGACCCTTATGAACCGGGACAAATGGCCCTTTTTGCACTAGTGTAGGGAACATTCGCTATCCAAACACTAGTAGAAAACAGGGCATTGGTCCAGCCCATTAGCCCCGGTTCAATCTAGAACCGGGTCCAATGGGGGTACTGGACCCGGTTCGTTAGCCCAGGGGGCCGGCCGGGCCACGTGGGCCATTGGTCCCGGTTCGTCTGGACCTATTGGTCCCGGTTGGAGCTAAAAACCGGGACCAATGGCTCTTGCTCCTGGCCCACCACTATTAGTCCCGGTTTGTTTTATGAACCGGGACCAAAGGCTCCCCTTTAGCCCCGGTTTGTAGCACCAACCGGGACCAGTGAGTTGCCTATATAAACCCCCTCACTCAAGAGCAGAGCTCACTGCTCTGTTTTTTTTCTGACCGAGGGGGACAGGGGTTAGTGGTGCTCTAGCTCACCTCCTATGCACACAACATGTTCGGTGGAATGCCCGAGCCACACTAGTTAAGCTTTTCTCCTCTCGAAGCTCTATTTTCTCCGAGATTTGTCTAGGTTTAGCGGTCCGTCACGTCCCGTCCCCGTCTTCGCCGCCGTCAATCGCCCCCGCCGATCTCGTCACCGGCACCACCGTGGTGAGCCTCTTGTTATGTCCATGCTTTTCTTACTTTTATTATTGCTTTAGATAGATATTTGTCTAATTTTCTTACGTTTATTATTGCTTGTTATTATATAGTGCGATGGTTTTGATATCCGCCCACGTGGGCCCTCGTCCGGTCTACGATTCGGATGTGGTATATTATCTTTAATTTATAACTATTTGTTTTAGTGCTTATGATAGTTATGCCGACCAACCTGACATGCATAGATGTTTTATTATGTCTAGGAGGTAGTTGAACCGGAAATTCCAACCGACCCTCTTGTGGAGAGGTTAAATTTAGTTGAAGAGGAAAACATTTCGTTAAAGAAAAAATTGGAAAAAATGGAGGAGGAGAAGATGGAATTGGAGTTGCATGTTGCGGAAGTTATCGATGATCACAAGATCAAGATGGAACCTATTGTCGAGAGGTTAAATTTAGTTGAAGAAGAAAACAAATTCTTGAAGGAAAAAAAAAATTGTGGACGAGAAGATGATATTGGAGTTGCATGTTGCGGATGTCGTCGATGATCACAAGATCAAGATGGATGCAATGCGGTTGAAGATTAAAAAGATTAGAAAATATGCCATTAATACCGAGGCTTGGTATCATTATGCCGTTGGATCAATTGTTACCTTGGTTGCGATTATGATAGCATTTGTTTTCGCGTTGAAATGTTTTACATAGTTTCGATGTGTATGGAGAGCTATATGTTGTTAGATGAGAACTATATATGTATGTACTTTGGTTTTAATGTGATGATGAACTTTTATCCATTTGGTCACTTAATTATCTATTTATGATGTTCTGTAATGGTTTTTGACACACTTAATTATATATAAATGCACGCAGATGAACCGCCAATGGATGTACGGTGACAGACACACCTCCGAGTACATTAAGGGCGTGCGTGAGTTTCTAAATGCAGCAGAGGCAAACAAGTAGAATGGTTTTATGTGTTGTCCATGCACTAAATGTGTGAATACGATGTCTTACTCTAACCGAAAAATCCTTCACTCTCACCTGCTTTACAAGGGTTTCATGCCACACTATAATGTTTGGACGAGGCACGGAGAAATAGGGGTTATGATGGAAGACGGCGAAGAAGAAGAGTACGATGACAACTATGTGCCCCCTGAATACGGTGATGCTGCAATGGGGGGAGCTGGTGAAGATCAAGAGGAACGAGACGATGTGCCCAATGATGCTGCAACGGGTGAAGCTGCTGAAGATCAAGAGGAACCAAATGATGATCTTCGCCGGGTCATTGTCGATGCAAGGACACAA
The DNA here is from genome assembly GCA_902687465.1 of Secale cereale. Lineage (NCBI taxonomy): Eukaryota > Viridiplantae > Streptophyta > Magnoliopsida > Poales > Poaceae > Secale > Secale cereale. Next base: position 76,229,526 of record LR738715.1, on the reverse strand, counting down.
TGCGAAAGTCAAAAGGAGAAGCTGAAGTTCGATCGCATGTTAGAGGATCACAAAAAAGGGTTGTACCCCAATTGCGAAGATGGCAACACAAAGCTCGGTACCGTACTGGAATTGCTGCAGTGGAAGGCAGAGAATGCTGTGGCTGACAAAGGATTTGAGAAGCTACTGAAAATATTGAAGAAGAAGCTTCCGAAGGATAACGAATTGCCCGACAGTACATACGCAGCAAAGAAGGTCGTATGCCCTCTAGGATTGGAGGTGCAGAAGATACATGCATGCCCTAATGACTGCATCCTCTACCGCAGTGCATACAACGATCTGAACGCATGCCCGGTATGCGGTGCGTTGCGGTATAAGATCAGACGAGATGACCCTGGTGATGTTGATGGCGAGCCCGCCAGGAAGAGGGTTCCTGCGAAGGTGATGTGGTATGCTCCTATAATACCACGGTTGAAACGTTTGTTTAGAAACAGAGAGCATGCCAAGTTGATGCGATGGCACAGTGAGGACCGTAAGAAAGACGGGAAGTTGAGAGCACCCGCTGACGGGTCGCAATGGAGAAAAATCGAGAGAAAGTACTAGGAGGAGTTTGCAAAGGACGCAAGGAACGTATGGTTTGCTCTAAGCGCGGATGGCATTAATCCTTTCGGGGAGCAGAGCAGCAATCACAGCACCTGGCCCGTGACTCTATGTATGTATAACCTTCCTCCTTGGATGTGCATGAAGCGGAAGTTCATTATGATGTCAGTTCTCATCCAAGGCCCTAAGCAACCCGGCAACGACATTGATGTGTACCTAAGGCCATTAGTTGAAGAACTTTTACAGCTGTGGAATGGAAACGGTGTACGTGCGTGGGATGAGCACAAACAGGAGGAATTTGACCTAAAGGCGTTGCTGTTCGTGACCATCAACGATTGGCCCGCTCTCAGTAACCTTTCAGGACAGACAAACAAAGGATACCACGCATGCACGCACTGTTTAGATGACACTGAAAGTATATACCTGGACAAGTGCAGGAAGAATGTGTACCTGGGCCATTGTCGATTTCTTCCGACCAACCATCAATGTCGAAAGAAAGGCAAGCATTTCAAAGGCGAGGCAGATCACCGGAAGAAGCCCGCCATGCGTACCGGTGATCACGTACTTGCTATGGTCAATGATTTACACGTAATCTTCGGAAAGGGCCCCGGCGCACTAGCTGTTCCGAATGACGATGAGGGACACGCACCCATGTGGAAGAAGAAATCTATATTTTGGGACCTACCCTACTGGAAAGACCTAGAGGTCCGCTCTTCAATCGACGTTATGCACGTGACGAAGAACCTTTGCGTGAACCTGCTAGGCTTCTTGGGCGTGTATGGAAAGACAAAAGATACAGCTGAGGCACGGGAGGACCTGCAACGTTTGCACGAAAAAGACGGCATCCCTCCGAAGCAGTATGAAGGTCCTGCCAGCTATGCTCTTACGAAAGAAGAGAAAGAAATCTTCTTTGAATGCCTTCTCAGTATGAAGGTCCCGACTGGCTTCTCGTCGAATATAAAGGGAATAATAAATATGGCAGAGAAAAAGTTCCAGAACCTAAAGTCTCATGACTGCCATGTGATTATGACGCAACTGCTTCCGGTTGCATTGAGGGGGCTTCTACCGGAAAACGTCCGATTAGCCATTGTGAAACTATGTGCATTCCTCAATGCAATCTCTCAGAAGGTGATCTTTCCAGAAATCGTACCAAGGCTAAGGAGTGATGTGGCGCAATGTCTTGTCAGTTTCGAGCTTGTGTTCCCACCATCCTTCTTCAATATCATGACACACGTCCTAGTTCATCTAGTCGACGAGATTGTCATTCTAGGGCCCGTATTTCTACACAATATGTTCCCCTTTGAGAGGTTCATGGGAGTCCTAAAGAAATATGTCCGTAACCGCGCCAGACCAGAAGGAAGCATCTCCATGGGCCATCAAACAGAGGATGTCATCGGGTTTTGTGTTGACTTCATTCCTGGCCTTAATAAGATAGGTCTCCCTAAATCGCGGTACGAGGGCAGACTGACTGGAAAAGGCACGCTTGGAAGGGACTCAATAATATGCAGGGACGGTTATTCTTGGTCTCAAGCACACTACACAGTTCTACAGAACTCTACATTGGTGACCCCATATGTCGATGAACACAAGAACAGTCTGCGCTCCAAACACCCGGAGCAGTGCGACGACTGGATTACACGTGAACACATCAGGACTTTCAGCAGTTGGTTGGAAACACGTCTCAGAGGTGACAACACTGTTTGTGATGAGTTGTACTTGTTGTCCAGGGGACCATCTTCGACTGTATTGATTTACAAAGGTTACGAGATAAATGGAAATACATTTTACACGATTGTCCAAGATCAAAAGAGCACCAACCAAAACAGCGGTGTCCGCTTTGATGCAACAACCGATAGGGGAAAGGACACATATTATGGTTACATAGTGGACATATGGGAACTTGACTACGGACATGATTTTAAGGTCCCTTTGTTTAAGTGTAAATGGGTCAATCTGTCAGGAGGCGGGGTACAGGTAGACCCACAGTACGGAATGACAACAGTGGATCTGAAAAATCTTGGATACAATGACGAACCGTTCGTCCTAGCCAATGATGTGGCACAGGTTATCTATGTGAAGGACATGTCTACCAGACCGAGAAAAAGAAAAGATAAGGAAGCGAATACATCATACGATGAGCCAAAGCGCCACATAGTTCTTTCAGGAAAAAGGGACATCCTGGGAGTGGAGGGCAAGACAGACATGTCTGAAGATTATGAAAAGTTTCATGAAATTCCTCCCTTCAAAGTCAAGGCTGACCCAAGCATCCTGATAAACGATGAAGATTATCCATGGTTACGGCGCAATAAGCAAATGACACAAGCGAAGAAAAAGTGAAGAGTTATTTCCGCAACTATTATGATGATACCATGCCAACTTTGTAACAAACGAGTATGATACCATTGTCCGTATATACTATTCAAATTTCAATACTACTTGCACTAACAAAACAAAACAAAACAAAACAAACTTGAAAAATAAATAGCAACAATAAGTATTTTGTTGTAAGTATAAACAAAATAAAATAAATAAAGCAACAAAGAAAATAAATAAAGAAAGTAAAATAAATAAAGCAACTCTAAATACAGCAAAAAACAACTTAGAAATAAACAAAGAAAATAAAATAAATAAAGCAACTCTAAATACAGCAAAAAACAACTTAGAAATAAATAGCAACAATAAGTATTTTGTTGTAATTAAGTATAAACAAAATAAAATAAATAAAGCAACAAAGAAAATAAATAAAGGAAGTAAAATAAATAAAGCAACTCTAAATACAGCAAAAAACAACTTAGAAATAAACAAAGAAAATAAAATAAATAAAGCAACTCTAAATGCAGCAAAAAAACAACTTAGAAATAAATAAAGCAAAAAAGGAAAAAAAATTTGGGCGCTGCCCAGTGAGCCTGCAAGGCCTATAGCACAGGATCCACCTGTAATATAAGGCCAAGCAAGCTCACAGGGCAGCGCGCAGAGTTAGGCCCAGAAGCCTGCATTTGAGAGGAGCTCGAGAGGGTGGGAGCAGCAGCCCTTATAAACCACTCTCGAGCTCCCTCAGCTAGCGAGGTGGGACTAAATATCCCACCGCACCCGCGCCAGCTCAGGGCCTTTGGTCCCGGTTGCTGCCACCAACCGGGACTAATGCCCCCCTTTAGTCCCGGTTGCTGCCACCAACCGGGACTAAAGGCCCCTCCTTCCCGCCCTTTGGGCTGCTGAAAAGAAACAAAATAAAATAAATAAAGCAACAAAGAAAACAAATAATTTCAAATTTAAACTATTCAAATTTGAATACTACTTGCACTAACAGAAAGTTCGTAATTGGTTTTACAAAAGAAAATAAATAATGCAGAAAACAAAACAAAAAAACTTGAAAAAAAATAGCAACAATAAATATTTTTTTGTAAGTAGAAACAAAATCAAATAAATAAAGAAACAAAGAAAACAAATAAATAAAAATAGCAACAGTAAGTATTTTGTTGAAAGTAGAAACAAAACTAAAAAATAAAGCAACAAAGAAAAAAAGAAAAAATATGCCACCTGCTGGGCCCAAACGGCCTGAATACGACTAGAAACCCAACCATGGGCCAGGATTCAGGCCCGTAGAAAGCCCAGCAAGTCCACAGGCAAAGCAGTGACAGTTTAGGCCCTTAGGCCTGCAGTTTAGAGGAGTTCGAGAGGAGAGAGGCAGCGGGGCTTATAAACTGGTGTTGCTCTCCCTCAACTAGCGAGGTGGGACTAAACTTCCCACCGCACCGCGGCAAGGCCTTTAGTCCCGGTTGCTGCCACCAACCGGGACTAAAGGGTGGCATTAGTCCCGGTTGCTGCCACCAACCGGGACTAAAGGCGCCTCCTTCCCGCCCTTTGGGCTGCTGAAAAGGGACCTTTAGTCCCGGTTGGTGGCAGCAACCGGGACTAAAGGGGTCTATTAGTCCCGGTTTGTGCCAAGAACCGGGACTAATATTCCTCCTATATAAGCTACACTTGCGAAAATTTCGTTCAGTTTCTCCTTCTTCCCAGCCCCGAC
>LR738715.1:76119662-76216003 GCA_902687465.1 Secale cereale | reverse complement strand
AACACAATATATCAAGCACCTAAATTAACCCCCAAAACCTAAAACCCCCCCTCCCCTTTCAAAAAAAAACAAAAACCACAGCCACAGAAATGCTGACGCGTGGAAGCCTTTTGGTCCCGGTTGGTACCACCAACCGGGACTAAAGCCCCTCCTGCCTGGACTCCGTGCACAGGCCACGTGGACACCCTTTTGCCCCGGTTCTGGATTGAACCGGGACTAAAGGGTCAGAGCATTAGTACCGACCCTGTTGCCCCGGTTCCAGAACCGGGGCTAAAGGCCCAAATGAACCGGGTCTGATCCCCCTTTATCTACTAGTGAAACCAACTCAATGGGCATCACATCACTACTCTTTGGACCGTCAAATGGATGACCTCGGTTGCAGACTTCATGAATATGTGACTCTCAAGCATCTACTACTTGAGGTATGCACATGGATTTTATCGATCTCTTCTGAAGAGCCATGTGCCAGAACCTTCATACTCGGTTGCATACTTGGTGAATATGTGACTCTCAAGCATCTACTATCCGGGGTATCAAATAATGAAGCCTATAAACAATTTGAAGCCGGCAGAAAGGTACATTAACTAGATATTACCACGTGATATACGTGGTAAGCAATTCAAACTATTTATGAAAAAAAAACTAGATATTGAATAAAAAAGTTACACGGTAAGGTTCCCACATAAGTTATATGGTATCTCTCCTTGGCTTGGTATTCCTCCGATCAAGCTTTAGAAAGCCCGATCATGGCCCCAAAAATACAAATAATAACATTTTATTATTTAATAATGTTATTGTAGTTATATTATAGGATATTTTAGGGGTATATTATATATTTTTGAGACTTCTTAGGGGTATATTATATAAAACGCAGTATTATGCGGCTATTTCTATTAAAATTCCTATTTTTAGGTATTTTGGGCTTTGATTGGTCTTTCAGGCCGAAAACTGGAGCCGAGCCCGCCCCACTGTCGGGCTTTGGGCTTGGGCCGTCAGACTGGGCTGCCCATGCCGAGGCCTACTCTCGCGCTCCTCCCCCAATCTCTCACGATCCCCCCCAGCGCCGCCGCAGCGCCGGACGTCCTCCACCATTCCCGCTCATCTTCTCCGCGCACGGCCTCCGAGCTCACTCCTCTGCCTCGCCGCCCTCCACTGTACCGCCCCCACGAGCGGAGCGGCTCCCTCTCCCTAAGCTATCTCCCTCCCGGGTCCGCCGCGCTGGGGCGGGGCCCTGCACCGTGACGGCCGTGCGCGCCGGCGCGGCCTCGCCGGCGACGTCTCCGTGTGCGGCGCCCTATCCCTTCTCCGCCCCCTCCACGTCCAGCCCTCAGCACTCCCGGCATCGAGCCTCGGAATCACGCCCCCATGTCGCCTCTCCGGCAGGCGGGCCGCCGCGCCGCCCCCCTCGTCCCGCCGCCGGCAGCCCCGCCCGTGTCTCGCTCCCAGAACCAGCAATGCCTTCCTCTGTTGGACGAACCATTCTTCGCTCCCAGCCGCTACCGCCGCCTGCCTCTCCTCTGGACTGGCGTCAGGGCTCGTATGATTTCCACTTCTCTCGGTAAGGATCCATTGTTTGCTTGATGCGTGCCAGACTGGTAACCAAATCCATCAACATATTGCTAGGTTCATTGCGTGAGGTTGGTCCTAGTTGACCCTATACTAGTAGTAGTGCAAGCTGTTGCTCAACAGAAATAGTTGGCTGAACCCTTGTATTCGAAAACCAGATCAAATTCAGGCCAGTGAGCCGATAGTAGACTCTGGTTTACCTCCACTTGAAAATATATCGGCACACCAATTCGACACTCCACGCTTGATGAAATTGATTATGAAACGCTCCATTTTGAATTATACGCGCAATTGTGTACCGTAAGGCAGGTAGTTCCTTGTGTCAGTGTGTAACCACTAACCAATGTTTTGGTGACTTCAGAGCATCATGATTTTACGTGGAAGACTAGTATGGCTTCAAGATTCATGCAAACCGATATCGTAAATGCTCTTCGTAAAGGTGATCGGCAGCGAGCATCAATTTTGCTCTCGAATCTTCAACAAACCAAAGAAGCGTTAACTTCAGAAGATTTTTCTTATATACTGGAGTACTGTGCAGAAGCACCTGATCCTTTGGTAAATCTACTGTCAGATGCATATTTTACCTAGAGCATGGAGTTTGATATAGTCATTTTGATTAGTACTCATTTTGGATCTTTTCCAATATGCCTAGTTTGTTATGGAGACATTGGAGCTCATGAATGTGAAGGCCATAGATATTACTAAAAGCCATTACAGATCTGTCATTCGAGCACTCAGCCAAGGAGGGTATTCGAAGGAGGTACGAGATATTTCTTATATACTGAATGAAGTTTTTGCCTTTGTAACTTGTTTGGGAGTTCAGTCATATAAATGCACTTTCGAAACTGCTTCAAATAGAGCGTCAGTAGTAGTAATATACACTTGAACCATCCAATCCACTGTTTCTTCTGTGTAAGCTGTCCAACTTTCCATTTCTTAGTGCTCCCAGCTAGTCAAAATGCAATACCGATGTATTCATCCTTTTGTACAAAATGAAGCTTCAATACTAGGCAAGGCCTTTTTTAAGGGTACTTGATGAATGGTTATATTATTTCATGCCTTACCCAAAATAGCAAACTTATGCACCAGTTATTTCTTTCAGGTAAAGTCTGTGCATGGGCATTACCACAAATATTTTCATGCTCGCTCATGACAGGCTCTGCAGCCATAGTTTGTAGAGAAAAAACTTCACTTCCAGAACTTGAACTTTGGCTGTCATTTGCCTTCCACCCTGAAACTTCAAAACCATCTAGAAGTAAACCTTAGCGCTCACTGAGTCACTGTCTGGAATCATTGTTTTCATATGACCAGCCGGTGGTCTTAACCGATCCGACAGTGCATGCATGTCATCTAAAAGTGCTCCAAAATGCCGTAAGAGGGTCAGGTGGATGGTATAACTTAGAAGTTGAGGGGCCACTTTTAGACGGTTTTGAAGGTTTAAGATGAAAAGCAGGGCCAAAGTAGACCTTTTCATTGTTTGTATATAGTATAGTTGTAGGAGAGGGAATCAGACAGTAAGTTACCTTCTGCAAGTAATCTATTATTCTGTTTAAGCTTTATATGAACCCTTTTGGTGAAAAATATGTTGTTTTGTTAATCTTTGGTTTCCTTTTAACATGCTCTCTGCAGTTCTTCTTGCACTTCTGCTCTTATGTTATATGTTTACCTGCTTATTGAATAATGCCTTATAGCATATCAGTTTTTGCAGGAGATCGTGTTAGCTCCTTTCAGTCTTCAAGTTGTTGACAACCATCTTTCTGATGCAGGCACTTAAATTGCTCACTCTTCTAGGGGAAAAAGAATGCTCATATGCTGCTGTGCCGATTTTCAACATCTTTTTGAGTGCCTGTAGCACAAATCTGAATGATGCTGAGAGCTGTCTAGAGATAATGGAAAATCATCTTCTTGGGAAGTCTGAAATAACATTCTGTGAGCTTCTGAAGGTTTGTTTGAACAATTGTTTAATATTGCCTGTTTAAGATCTTCAGAAGTTCAGTTTCATATCTGGAGAAGAAGTACTAGTGTACCAGAACTTACCTGTTGCGGCTGCAACTATGGGCAGACATAATCATCCATGACATCGTGGACTATTTGGTCCTTATTTTCTGAATTAACATCTGCTTGCGTGTTGTATAATTTGTATTCCCTTCTGGTCCATCACTTAATTTCTGACCTTTTTTTTGGGAGCTCTTGCGTGTTGATTTTAGTTTCTTTTACTTCTGTTATGAAACAGTCACATGCTTTTTCCTTTTCTGTATTTCATGTTTAGGGCGTCTCTTGAGACATTCCTTTTCATGTAATGCTGTATGTCACATTTTCATACGTTTCTTGGGATACGTCAGCTTGCTTACTTGATTGATATATCTTTTCAGGTTGCAGTTTTGCAGAGAAATTTGTCTGCGGTTCATGATTTATGGAAGGACTGCACTAGGTATTACAGTCCAAGCATTATGACTCAGAGGAAATTTGTGAAGGCTTTCTCTACACTAGGTGACCTTCAATCTGCATATCATATCTTGCAGCGTATGGTAGTCCTTGCTGGAGAACACACTGACCATCTGAGGGTGTCTTCTAAAAGGAGATGCCAATCAACAAGATTAGACATTCCTGTACCTGCTTTGCGTGAAGTAGAAGATCTCAAACTTGTATCGGACTATGATCTGACATCATCATCTCAAGGGAAGATGGGAACTGGAAAATGCTTGATTGATGCTCAGCCGGAGCTGTTACGGGTGGAAACTCAATCATCAAAACATGAGCAATTGAAGGGTTATGTGTCATTTATATCTGATGGTCTGTTCTGCATTCCAACTATATAAGCCATGCAGTATACTTGTAAACTTAGTTTAATGATAGTTATAGAACTTATTTACTTTCAGTCTTGTTCCAGGTGACAATCTTGGTGACAATAATGAACCAGACAATGGGAGGATAACAAAGACATTGAGTTCTGCACCCACTGCAGTGAAGAATGTTTTGCGATGGGCTTTCAATGATATCATACATGCATGCGTGTACCTTGACAACTGCCAGTTGTCTGAGCAATTATTTCTAGAGGTAACTAGTATGTGCTCTTTTGTTGGCTTAATATATACTATGGCTTGTCGTCTTTCTGTTTGCTGAAGTCTTTACCTAAGCACTTCTCTTAATACATCAATCTTCTGGATGGTTGAACATCACTGTGGTGTGGTAACTTTGCAGTGGCCTGTGTGATTTATTTCATCTGTTGTACCTGTTTCATCTAGGTCATATTAATCTTGGTTGAACATCACTGTGGTAACTTTCCAGTGGCTTATATGATTGATTTCATCTATTGTACCTGTTTCATCTAGGTCATATCAGTTGGACTGATACTTTCTTTCTGTAATCTTTTGCTTTCGGTTTACTTTCTTCTTAAGATAGTCACAAAAACTGTGGAAATCCAAAGCTGACCCCGAACTCGCATGCACCCAGCGTGAACAGTAAATTCAAAAAGAATTCCAACCAAAATTTTAAAAAATATATGAGAAACTCTTCTAGGTGCTTGCAAATTTTCGTGCTGAGATGACATCTGAGGCGGTCGGTAACAAAAAAAGCCGGACCTCGAATTTTGCTGCAGCTTTGGACATTTTGGAGCTCCGTTTTTTTGTACCGAGCTCCTCGGATGTCATCTCAGCGTAAAAATTTGCAAGCACCTACAAGAGTTTCTCATCTTTGAAATTCGTTTCCTATTTTTTTGACTTTTCTGTTCACCTGGGTGTAGATATACCCGAGCATCAAAACGCCGCTCTTCAAAAACAGAGCATGAACTCTGTCGAGGAATTAAATTCATTTAAAGTTAGTAGCTGACATGTGGAGTTGCTTACCAGCAACTATTCTAGTATTTTAATTATTTACTGATTTTCTGCTTCTATTAGTGGAAAAGTAGTGGGAAGTACGGAAATTTCATGTTTCACGCCAGTGAAGTTTGATGTTTATGCTCAATGTTATTCTTTCTTCTCAGATGCACAAGATTGGACTGCGACCATCAAGATTTACATATGATGGTTTTATCAAGTGTGTGATAGCCGGGAAAGGAGTTGCACACGCCATCAAAGTGGTATGCTATATAAAGTTTATGACATATCCAGTTACATGAAAGGATATCTTGTTAAATATGATTGTGCACGCTAATTATTTTGTGAAACCCTGAATATAGTTATGCTCTACTGTCTGAATTTTTTAGAAGCTATTGTAATTGTAATGTTAATCGCTGTTTACTTACTCTGCGTAGAAACTCCTATGTAAACCTGAACTGTACTTGTTCTATTGCGACTGCTAATCACTATTTAGTTACTCTCCATTAAAGCTACTAATGCTACTATATTTATATTCTTGTGCATTCCAGATTGAAGTGATGGATAGAAGAGGTATCAGGCCTTACGACAGTACACTCGTTGCGCTCTCCGTTGACCATAGCAAAAGCTTACAGTTGGATCTGGCTGAGCATTTCTTGGGAAGAATTTCAGATATACAACCGGAGTATATACATGCTTTTAATGCTTTGCTTTCTGGCTGTGACATTATGGTAATGTATTGCCTTTGGAAAGAGATTGTCTATCATGCCATATTTGTGTCCCTACCTCCTGTCATCTTAATTTCACCTTGGCCATTCACGCTAAGAGTACTTATAGGCTAATGTATGGTTTATCAATAATCTTCGTCTTTTCCTGTCTCAAAATAGTTGGTGCTCTTTGTCATACCAACGACAATAATTTTTCTTTAGTTGTCAGTGCACCTGAGTTTGCTGATTGTATAGAAATTAGAACTAAATCCCCTCTTATTATTTTTGTAGAATGAACCAAAAAGAGCTCTCCGCATACTAGCGAAAATGAGGCGCTTGGATTTGAAGCCACATATCTGGACCTATGAAATTATGTTTTCTCTGTTTGGCAATGTCAATGTTCCTTATGAAGAAGGAAATATGCTATCACATGCTGATGTTTCCAAAAGGATAAGCATAATTGAGATGGACATGTTAAACCATGAGATTCGACATAGTTTTGTGTCTATGAAGAACTTGGTATGTTTACTTCACTACTTCGTATGTATATAGACCTTCGTCTTTTTTCCGTCTACAGTTCAGCGTGAAGAGGTGTATCACTTGTAATATTGTTGCAAGAAAAACATGCCTGCTTTTTGTAGAACTCCTAGTAAATGACTTCTGTGGGTGGTAATGAATTTTTTAATATGCTGGCTACAGGACCTCTGCTATGGTCATTGGGAAACAGGGAGTTCACATTTTCTTGTTTCCTTTCCCTTTTCATATGAAAAATTGGTCTATCAAGAGAGTTGGCACCTGGCGCCAGTAGGGGTTAAGGATGCAACACATAGGTGTGAAACCATTCTGTTTAGAAACAACAACGTTTTATGGCTTTGTCACATTGCTCTCATCATGCTCTAGGCTGGTCGAAATTTGTTGTTCTTTGTTGTTTGTTGACGATGACTTTCCATGAAAGGAGTTGCTTCATTAAGTCTGTACCATGGCTTGTACTATCTATTCAAACTAGCAAACGTCAGCATATGTTATCCTGTTGCACCAGCATTCCCAGTATCTTATCTGAGTTACAGTGCCTGATCCATTAGATTTATAATGCTTAAAAAAGGGAAGCCAAGTTTTAATCTATCTGAATAGGATGTCTCGGTCATTTGCATGTGATGTGAGATTGGACTTCACTTGCTAATATGGGTGTGCTAGCCTAGTCTAGGAGAGTAGGGAGCACTTCGCAATGAATGGGATTCACAACATTGCTTGTGTGTTAATAATGATCTAATGGGAATATGCACCATGGTTTGTATAATATGTTCAAACTAGCATATCATTTGGTCAGTCATGCCCCAAGACCTCACTGCCTTGAAATATCACAATGATAATTGTCAAACTTCTTGTTTAGATTGCTAAGATCACTTGTCACATCTCATTATGATCTTCGATACTTCTTACAATGATAGCATGCATCGAAAGTCTTGGTATTTTAGTTTACATCATATTATTTCAGATACGAGCCTTTGGTGCCGAGGGAATGATAGATGAAATGCTGAGGTACTTGAATGTTGCTGAGAATGTTTTATGGAACATGGATCCTTATCAGAAGAGTGATCTCTACGGCATTGTGCTGCATGCTTTGGTTAAAGCAAAGGAAGTAAGGATCTACGTCCTTTTACCATTTATTTTGTTATATGAAATGATGAACTGGGTTCAGTTTTTCTTGCAAGCAAATGTTTATGCTATGTCTGTATAATGAAAGTTGTTGAATTCGACAAACCTCTTTCTGGTTTGCAGACACCTAAGGCAATAAGAACCTTCAAGATCATGAGATCATGGGGTCTCCCAACCAATACTGCCATTTATAACATCATGATAGAGTGCTGCAAATTGTTGCCATGTTTGAAATCAGCTGGCGCTTTGTTGTCCTTGATGTTCCGAGATGGCTGCTGTCCTACGGTTTTGACTTTCACATCTCTCCTGAAGGTAAGGCTAGTTAATTGCAGTGCCGTTACTACTCACCGTGTAATGCACTGCTAATTCCTTCCTTTAGTTAATTTGAATTTCTGGGCCCCATTTGCTTGAGTCTGATGTCATGTTTTTCCATGAAAGGTTGTATTAGCAAAAGAGGATTTTGAGGGGGCACTGGATCTGCTGGACTTGTGCATAACTGAAGGAATTCAACCTGACATTGAGATTTTCAACACAATACTCTCAGAAGCAAATGCAAAAGTATGTCTATGATATAATTTTTCAACTTGTCATCCCGAAATGATGTCGAAGTGAAACTCATGTTTGGCCATTCTTCACAGGGTAATATTCATGTTGTTGAATACATTGTTGAGTGTATTCACAGAGCAAAGATTCGGCCCGATGAATCAACGCTTTGGTACACATTTTGTGCTTACGTGGATCAAGAGCTGTACAACACCGCACTCGAGGCATTGCAAGTCCTCAGTATGAGAATGATATCCTTGGACGCGAGCATTCTCAAGGAGAAAGGAGCAGCTTTAGAGGATCTAATCCTCAGCGAAGATCCAGATGCTGAATTGAAGATCATTAGGACATTCGAAACAACCGAAGAATGCAGCTCTGCAGCCTTACTGAACCTGAGGTGGTGCGTGATGATGGGTTCCACCATATCCTGGTCTCCCGAGGACAATCTCTGGGCGAGGAGGCTGGCGTCCTCTTACGATGCTTACAAGAGACCCGTGTCATGAAATTTGTGGCGGTAAGTACCAGTCTTGTTTAAACCAATCAAGGAGATAGGTCTACCGGTCTGTTGCGTGGTTTTTGCATGCTCTTGTGACCGGCCAATTGCTGGTGATGCAGTTCTTGGCATCATTCACGGGCTAGCACCTCCCCCGGATTTGACATGCTATTGAAGCCAATAGCAGCCCGGATTTGACATGCTCTTGAAGCCAATAGCAGCCCGGATTTGACATGCCCTTGAAGCCAATAGCAGTTGTCAAGGAGGATCATCAGTTTTACTAGTTTTGCAGGATAGTTGATGGCGACGAAGATTGAAGCCACATGGAACTCACATCCACTAACTGCGCTATTTGTTTCATTAATTTTCTCCTCACATCTGTCTTGCTTTAAATGAAGAGAAGGTTTATTGGCATTGCATATGTATGTATACAATGAAGAGAATGACATTGTAGCGAAGGGCATTGTAGAACTTGGAAGCTGTAAAGTTATCTCTTCTGTTTGAGGCAAAAAAAAAAGGGAGTGTAATTTTGTTCTAGCAATGTCCATGCTAGAAGTTTGTACAAGTATTGGGTAAGGAAAGTTTTACGATTCTTCTCTGCTTGCTCTCAGTGAATAAATGAAACGAGTTCTGATGCGTGCTGCCATCGATTATTTGCGTTTTGTTTGGTTTCTTCTGAATTTATAAATTGGCCAACGTGTATTTAAAAAGATCCGCCGCCTCCACATCCTTTGATCAGGGCCATCCAGCGGCCCTGGCCCCTCCTCACCATTGCATCGAGGCGAGTGTTACAGAACCGTTTGCAACAGACCTCTTTTTGCAGAAACATTTGCAACAGCGGTTCTGTTGCAGAATTTTTTTCGTCTGAACTCTTTTGAAATGTGAGTGACGCTGCGGAAGGACTTCTGCAACACAAATGATAATAACGTTGCAGAATATTTTTTCTTAACTTTTTGCAACATGGCTGATGTTGCGGAAGGACTTCTGCAACACAAATGATGTTGCAGAAATTTTTTTGTCTTGACTTTTTGCAACATGGATGATATTGCGAAAGGACTTCTGCAACACAGATAATATTATAGAAAAACTGTAAGTGGTAGAGGCACGCGTCCAGTGGCGGAGGTCCTCACCGGTAGTGCGTCGACTGATCAAACTCGTATCTTACGGATGCAAATGCGGCGAAAGTGTGCGCGTGATCGTCCGGCTGACTCTAATCTTCCCCCTTTATAAATGCATGCTGCTACTATTTGTTGTGAAAAAGTTATTCATTCGCGCACATATATTATGGCCTTGTCTATGGGTTCGCGACGACGATTTTCAGAGAGGTAACCGCTCACGCCGTGCGGTAATCAAGTCCTTGCGGGAAAAAGGAGCATGTAGGATTTTTTTTTGGGTATGCCAAATATACAAGAGGATGTATAAATCGTGACCTTTTCTTTGGACCTTTTTCAGCTGCCGAACCTTCGCCAAGAGGGGGTGGCATATTCGAACGATTTCGCTGGCATTTTTTTGTGAGGGATGGCACTTTCTTCAGGGCGACATGGTAGTTTGTGTCAGACAATTTTTTTTTACTGCCACCATTTGATCTTGCTCTCGGAGCTAAAACTGCCATCAAAAGGGGTTTGTTTGATACCCGCCCATCGACGCCATGGAGGTGGACCCGACGCAGCACGTCGTTGCTTCTCCTCCATTCTCCAAGCAGCGCGCCGCCCCTATTCCTCCACCATCCCGACGCCCATGTCATTCTTCTTCTGTTTGTGAAAACAGCTCCTGAAATCTTTGCACAATCCGCAATTCGAGTAAATTGCACGAAACCACTACTTTGAAGACTAGGTTTGCAGAAACACTATGCTACATTTTTTTCCCGACAGAAAACACCATGTGTTGAGTAATCTTTTTGCAAAAAATACTGATCGGCGGATTTCGCTATGTTGATCGCGTTTATGACAAACAGGGCCCACTAGTAAGGCCAACGTGGCACCACTTAACGTCTCATGTGTAACGGCGACGTTTGGTAATGTTATCATCACATGGGGTCCACCTGTCATTGAGAGGGGGGAAATAAATCATGTTCGTCTTATCTTCACCACCCATATCCACGCACAGGCACGGGCGCGAACACACAGGCCCGTCCCGCCGCCGTTGCTGCGTCGAGGGCCCGGATAGCGGCCTCAGGCAAGGCCTTGCTGAGGCTGATCCCCACGCGGTCGTCGCCGCCCTCGTGCTGTTGGGCTCGATAGATCGGACGAGACCACGAGGGCCACCAGTGGGCGTCGGTCGTGCCCACCGCATGTTGCGCACGAAGTCCGACTCCGGCCGGGGCAGGGGCCGCCATAGCCGTTGCCGCGCGGATCTGAAGCGCAGAAGCGGAAGGTCGTAGCAGCGACTCACTTCTTGCCGGATATAGGCGAGGGTGGGCTAACGACGGCGATGGTCGCGGAGTTCCGGTGCTATGGCGTTGGGCGGCGAGGGCGCCTCTCCATGGTGCAGGTCCAATGAGAGAGAGAGATTAGAGTGGAGAGGAGAACTAGAAAAAAGAAAGATAGTATTACACTGACAAGCGGCCCCACATCCAGCAAAACGGTGTGAGAAATTGGTGCCATGTCAGCCTGACCAGCGGGGCCCATATGTTATATACGCAATCAACATAGCCAAATCCGTTGATCAGTGGTTTTCGTAAAGTGATTAAACAAGACGTGGTGTTTTCTGCAAAAGAAATGCAGCGTTGCATTTTCTCTAAACCTAGCCTTTAAAACGATGGTTTCCTGCAATTTACTCCCTGCAATTCAAAATAATAATAAAAAGTGGTTTGTTGGACACAGGAACAAGTCAAGCAGCGTATCGTTAACTTATACTCCCTCCGTCCCAAAATAAATGTCTCAACTTTGTCCTAGCTCTAGTACAAATTTGTACTAAGCTCAAGACACTTATTTTGGGACGGAGGAAGTATTACACTATCACCAGAACTTTTCCGTCAGTGTATTTTAATAAAAAATGATACTACTGTCCATTCCCGGCAGCAAATTCTTGAGGCAAATCAGGTTGTGGTGTATGTCGCTGCCTACCAACGTTATTAAAGGATAAAATGTAATCAGAACACACCTGGCTGCCTGTGTGCTTCGTCTACGCGTGTGTTTGTCTGACCTGAACCTAATAAATTACTCCCTCCGTTCCGAATTACTTGTCTCGGAAATGGATGTATCTAGAATTAAAATACGTCTAGATACATTCATTTCTGCGACAAGTAATTCCGAACGGAGGGAGTAGTTAAATTAATATGGAGGATTTCCCAGAGCTGGCTGTTGCTCCTTCCTTCCTTCCTTCCTTGCATCATGCGGTACGTAAACGTAAAGCCTAGCATGAAACGTTTACTAATCCAACTACTACTACTTATAGTAATCACTGGAGTAGTTAATTAAGCCTCTAGCATTGAACTCGCGTGTTAAATGCGGCTCGGATATGAAGCCCATGCTCCGTCCAGGAAGAAGCATAAAATCCACACATGAACTAAACTACGTACTCCTACCTCGTATATGTCGCTCTGTGTTGAATGAATGAATGATTGATGTCGCGCAATCTTAACCTCATACTACTACTATTAAGTAACTAGTGTCATTCTTCAAAAATTAAAAAACTAGTACGTCATTTGGCATGCGTACGTCTGCCGGCTGCTACATGCATATCATACGCTTACTCGGTTCCAAAACTGATGACGCTTTAGAAAGGTTGCCAACAAACTTCTGTCTGGTTAAACCTAGTTAAGTTGTTCTCTTCTAAAAGAAGGGCGAAACCCCTAACATGTGCATCATTGCAATGCATGCAGCCATATTTACTAATCATCAACAAGCAGAGTACATAACACAGATAACTATAATAGAACCGTAACGAGATACGAAATTAACATCCACGAGACCACGACTAAATCAATTTCTTCCGCAACAACGCTTTCAAGATGGAATAAACATCCTGAGGCTGCCATCGCCACGTCCGACCAGGAACGACCAAGACCAAGACAATGATCCTATTTACCGAGACCAACCACCGCATCCAGCATTAGCAGGGAGACAACGTCTTCAACAAGGTAACGATGCAAGTTCGACGGTGGTGAGCCCAACCAATCAAGGTTAGAACAATAGTCTTCACCCAAACATGAAGCGGTTCGGACATATGCAGGTGGTTTGAGGGTCGGCGCTGGAGATGCTCTTAAAATGGCTATGAAACTAAGTTTCACAACATAAGCATTTATTTGTGTCGTGCATTCTGATACAAGAGGTAGCAATCAATGTTAACAATGCACGTGCAAAGTACTCTCTCCGTTCCTAAATATTCGTCTTTCTAGACATTTCAAATGAACTACAATATACCAATGTATGTAGACATATTTTAGAGTATAGAGTTACTCATTTTGCTTCGTATATAGTCACTTGTTGAAATCTCTAAGAAAACAAATATTTGAAAAGGGAGGGAGTAAAACACAACACTATCTACTCTAGCACTAGCAGTAGTATAATAACGGAGGGGTCACCACGAAACTCATCAATCAATCAATAATTTAAAGCATGTATATACCGTACCAACAACTTCTTCCATACGGAGGAAGGGGCACTAGTTTATTCCCATCTCTGACCCTTTCCTGTGCTCGCAGATCGCAGCCATGCAATGATGCAAACAAGTCCAAGTTCGGCTCACCGTTTCTTCTGCCGTCCTGACCTAACCACGGCGACGCCCCTACATAAGCACTCATGCCGCCGTGCTTAGGAGCAGAACCAGATTAAATCCGCTTGCAAAGACAACCTACGAGGAAAGGATCACACAACACACACACGCCATGTCGTCGACGTCGTCGTCCAAGCCCAAGAGAGCAGGTGGCCTCCAGGGCGCCAGGCCGCAGCCGCTGAGCCTGCCGTCCAAGAAGCCACGCGTCGGCGGCCACGCCGGATCGGCCGGGCCCGTGATCGTCTACGAGCGCACGCCGAGGGTCGTCCACGCCGACCCGCACCAGTTCATGGCCGTCGTGCAGAGGCTCACGGGCAATTGCAAGCAGCGGGCGTCGACGGCGGCGACGACGTGGCCACCGGAGGCGTCGTCCGGATCCGGAGCTAGGGACGGGGGCGCCTCGACGTCGACGGCCGCGGGCGCTTTGGTTCTCACGCTTGGCCAGCAGCAGCGTGCGCCGTGCGGTGGTGATCATCATCCGGCAGCGGCACCTCCTGCTTCCCCGGCTGCCGCATCGCCGCTGCTGTCCCCGAGCGGCTTCTTCTTCTCGCCGGCCACCATGCAGGCGATACGAGAGCTCATCAGTTGAGGCGACAGTGCTTCGTTCTGAGCCAGCTTGTGAAAATTGAAGAGCGATCGGCCCGGGTGATGAACTGAGGATCGTATATCTGCTAATCTGCACAGTACATGCGTGTAATTTTTATTAGTTTTTGCACCGATTTTCCTTTTCTCCTTCTCTGTCGCCACAGCACAATTCTACGTATTAATTATGTTAATTAGAGTTTAGCATGCACACATGGATAAGTTGGATTCATTGTTTCAAATTTCACTTCCGTAGAAAAGTTCGAGCTTAACTGAAATGCCTGAAACTTCTGTAGTTTCGGCCTTGGGCCGGGGTCTTTGGTCGAGTAATGTCATCACCTTCTTGGAGCATCTTCAGCCACGCCCCCAACAGTCTTCTCGGGACGACTTTTTCCGCGCCGGTGCTGAAAAAATTCCTTCAGTCACGCTTTCAAGACGTCGAAATCCGTCGACTCGGCTCGTTTTTGGGCCCGGCGATTCCAGGCCAAACCCACCGCACTAGGGGCGCTCGGGGGCTCCGGCGTAAGCTGAAAAAACACGCATGCGCCACACTGTCAAGCGAAAAGTCAAGGCAATCGTCCAGATTCGCCCCCACCCCCGCGTGCTCGGCCACCACCCCGCCAATCCCGACGCCGCCCACCACCTAGCACCGCTAGATAGACCATTCCCTGCCGGAAAAGAAAAAAGGTTTCGCCGCGGCAACCTCTCCGCCACCTTCCGGGCGAGCTTTCCGGCGCTCTGGCCACGCAGGGCGGCATACCGGCGGCTCTGTGCCCACCGCGCCCGCCAGGTATGCAGCTATTTTCCTGCTCGGTCGATATACTCGGACGACGAGGAGGCGCTCGCGGCGTTGCTTGAGGAGGAAGCCGATGTTGACGTTCATGACGAGGAGCATCTCATGGTTCTCGCCGCCCTCGCCGGCCTTCTCATGAGCAATGAAAAGCTGCGGCGAGGAGGCCCGGCGCCGGGGCGGCTAAAAGCAAAGAGCCAACATCGTCTGGAAGGCTATTGCATGCTCTACTCCGACTACTTCGCCGACGCTCCATTGCACGGTGACAAAGTATTTCGGTGCCGTTATCGAATGAGCTGAAAGCTTTTTCTCAGGATTGTGAATTCCATCCGGGAGTTCGACACCTACTTCAAGTGCAAGAAGAATTGCACCAGCAAACTTGGATTCACCTCAATTCAGAAGTGCACGACATCTATGAGGATGCTTGTATACGGAGCTCCCGGTGATTCACTCGACGACTACGGGCGCATGGCCGAGTCCACGACCATTGAGTGTTTTTACAAGTTCTGCAGGGCAGTGGTGGCGGTGTTTGGACCGCAATACTTGCGATCACCCAATACTGAAGACACTGCTCGGATCCTAGCACAGAATGCAGCAAGAGGATTTTCTGGGATGCTTGGAAGCATCGACTGCATGCATTCGAAATGGAAAAGCTGTCCATTTGCTTGGCAGGGGATGTACAAAGGCGCTGATACGTCCAAAATGCATCACTATTTTGTATCATAATTTATCCTTATTCATTGATATATTTCACATTACGATGATGTTCTTACGTTGTTTTGGCCTATTTTACACAGTTTGCAACTTTCCGGTGCCGAAGCAGCAGACGCAGGATTCAGCGGTAAAAAGTGGACGCTGAGTTGCTGAAGAAGAATACCTCCAAATTACCTGAAAATCGACGGAGAGTATTTTCCAGACGGATCATGAAGGCACGCAAAAGGGCAACCAGAGGGGGGCCACAGGGCGTCCAGGCGCCCTGGGGGCGCGCCCCCCTGGCTGCGCCGGGGGGGCGCCTGGAGCCCCTGGCCCACCTCCGGCTGCCCCCTTTTGCCTATATACTCCCCGTTATCCTAAAACCCTAAAAACGAGAGTTTTTACGGAGTTCCGCCGCCGCTCCGTGGCGGAAACCTACAGAGAAGAAAAAGCCATCTCCGGCGGGCAGATTTCGCCGGGGAGGTCACCTCCCGGAAGGGGAGATCATCGCCATCGTCATCACCATCGTCACGGGCATCATCGAGATCATCATCAACATCATCCCCAACATCAGCACCATCTCCATCTTCATCCAAATCTCATCTCACAATTGCAACTTGTGTTTGTAACCCGTACTATCTATCCTCTCTACTCCATCGGTGTTGATTACTACTTTGTGGTGAATGCTATTGAGTTTTGTTGGAGAAATATCATTATGTCCAGATTGTTTATCATCCATTTATCTCCACTGATCATGATCTCTTTTATGTCTTGTGAGTAGTTACCTTAGTTCTTGAGGACATGGGAAAAGTCTTGTTGTTAGTAGTCATATGCTGTTGAAGTAATATGTTTTGTTTGATACTTAAGTTGTGTTGTTATTCTACTAGTGGTGTTGTGTGAGTCGAACACTCAACACTTCGCCTTATTAAGGACCTAGGGGAATACATTGTGTACAAAGAATGCTTACGGTGGGTTGCCGGAGTGACAGAAACTTGAACCCCAGTTCGCACGCTTTTGCACAAGGGAACGATGGATCATCGATCGTATTGCTATGGTTAGGCTTTTGCCTTAAATACTATCTTGTATTTGCGGATGCTTGCAAGGTGTTTAATCATAAGAGTGCACTCATCTTAGTCTAGAGAGTGTACTAGCATAGATCCACCCACTCAACACTTATCAATACATAACATAGTACCGATACGGAATATGGCGAAAGCACATGACTACCTCTCCCGTGTGTCCTCAAGAACACTTTAGCCTTTATAAGTTCAGTTGCTAGGCCTCTCCTTTGCTAAGAAAGGATTGGGCCTCTTGTTACTTTCAGTACCTTTTACATTACTTGCCATTACATTCCTGTTGCTTATATCGAGAAAACCCCTAAAACTTATCTTTCAGTGCTTGCAGTAATTTCTTGCTCAGAATCGCTTATCAATACCTTCTGCTCCTCGTTGGGTTCGACACTCTTACTTATCGAAAACGCTGCAACAGATCCCTTACGGTTGAGGGTCATCACCATGGACGCCTCCCGGATGACTCGTGAGTAGTCTCCCTTGGACCATGAGTCCATGACCAGTAGCTATGTGATGTTCTCCTCCCGTTCTTGTGCTTCACTAATTAGTCCTCGTGAGCTGCCCTACATGATCGAGGCACATATGTAATCCTTATGCTGTTGCTATGTTGAGTTTGCTGGGATCCGATGGATTATGAGATTATGTTCAGATTGATCTTGAGTAATATATTTGATTCACCTCTTTTATATTTATGTTCATAAGTAATTCTTGCATGTTCTCCGTTGTTATTTATTGCTTTGGCCAAGTAGTAGGTAGTGACTCCAAGAGGGAACGTTATGCTTGATTGTGGGTTCATGCTCCTCGATGACTAGCTTGAGTGACAGAAACGTGAGTCTAGGGGATGTGTTGTTGCCACAAGGGGGAAAACAACGGTGCTTGTGCCCGCGGGTGCAAGGATTGTTTACTTTACACAAAGTTCTTTTAATGCAGTTGTCTGTTGCATTGAGTTTACACTATGGGTGGGACTCGCGACTTAATACCAGCGAGATGTTCTGGATAGATATCTCAAGGTGGATGATTATTAGTAGATATTGATGGATTTCGGTCTACTTACTTTGGCGTACCGCCCATGCTTTGAACCTCAACCTTTCTTGCAATGTAGATATCTCAATGTTGCTCTTTGTCCTTATGGATAACCCTATTATTGGAGCGTTGCTTGCGGGAAGACACCCCACACCTGTGGTGGTTGATCCCCCCCTACTGAAATTGTGCCTTATAAAATACCAGCTGGCATTATCAATTATGTTTTGGCTAATCGGTATGCAGGAGACAAACATCCCGGTGAACACTTGCTATATTTGTCACGACTATGTTCATTATTTAAGCTTGCAGGTGTATCGAGGGAGTTTGTCATGAGGAAATTGTTTGTCGTATCCCTTATAGATAAAGCTTCAGATTGGTATGGGCTTCTCGATAACCCACACTTGCTGGACTGGCAGGAGCTTATGTCTCTCTTTTATACTAAATTTTATCCTCTTCATGAAATTCATCGAGACAGGAACTATATCTATAACTTTAGGTCTCGTGACGGAGAAAGCATTGCTCAAGCTTGGGGGAGACTGAAGTCTCTAATGCTCAAATGCCCGATTCATAAGCTTCCCAAGGAAATTATACTTACAAATTTTTATGACAGGCTTTCTCGTCAGGATAAGGAGATGCTGGATGCCTCCTCTAGTGGGGTATTTCAGAAGAAGAGTGTTGAAGAAAGGTGGGATCTCCTTGAAAGAATTCAGAGGAATACCGAAGATTGGGAAATTGATAAAGGTATTGAACCCGCTATAAATTATGAACATGATTATATTGAGAGCTATGTAGAAACTGATTACTTCAATACTTTTTGCTCTAAGATTGGTCTTGATTCCCATCTAGTGATTGATTTATGTAAGAACTTTGCCTCTCATGTTGATTCTTTTAAAAAGAATAGAGACCAGCACCATGCACCTTTTAAAGAACAACCTATTGATATTTATGTTGCTGAGCCTGTTTTGCCTGCAGTCATATATGAAAAGCCTCCTTTTCCCACGAGGATAAAGGAGCACTCCCTTGTGACGGGCATAATAAATAAAAGTGAGAGAAAAGTTGATGAACCTGAGGATCAGATTAGGGTCGATCCTCGAGTTGCATTGATTAAAGACCTTGTTACTGATGATGTTTTGGATTCCAATATAACTTTTTGTGTTGTTTCCACTAACCTTGTCACAACCAAGAACAAAGGCCCAATTTCAGGTACTCCGGTGGTATCTGTTAAAATAGGAGATCACAATTATTATGGGCTATGCGATTTGGGATCGAGTGCAAGTGCTATTCCTTATTCACTTTATGAAGAAATCATCGGTGAGATTTCCCCTTGTGAACTTGAAGAAGTTGATGTTACTATTCATCTTGCAAATAGATCAACTATCTCTCCTATCGGAATTGTGAGGGACGTTGAAGTCCTATGTGGAAAGGTAAAATACCCTAGCGACTTTTTGGTACTTGGTTCAGCCAGGGACGATTTTTGTCCCATCATTTTTGGTAGACCTTTTCTTAGAACTTGTGGAGCTATAATAGATTGCAAGAAGGGTAAAGTTTCTGTTGAATTCAATGGTGAGCCATATGAATTTAATTTTTCTAAGTTCTCTAAGCAGCCTCGTGGTACTAATTTACCTAGTGATGATAAAATTATTGAAAGTATTGCCTCTATTGCTATTCCCCCTAATGATCCTTTGCAGCAATACATGGAGGACCACGAGAATGATTTGCGTATGCAGGAAAGAAATGAATTAGATGAAATATTCTTGAGGCAGCCTGCTATCCTGAAGCACAACCTTCCGGTTGAACCTTTGGGAATTTTATCAAAACCGAAAGAAGACCCGGTGTTTGATCTTAAACCTCTTCCCGATACGCTCAAGTATGCTTATTTAGATGAAAAGAAAGTATATCATGTTATTATCAATTCTAACCTTTCAGGATATGAAGAAGAGCGATTATTGGAAGTACTTCGTAAACACCGAGGCGCAATTGGCTACACCCTTGATGATCTTAATGGGATTAGTCCATCTATCTGTCAACATACTATCAACCTTGATCCTGATGCTAAACCAGTTGTTGATCATCAACGACGGTTGAACCCGAAGATGATGGATGTCGTGAGAACTGAGATTCTTAAGCTTCTAGCCGCAGGTATTATCTACCCTATAGCTGATAGTAAGTGGGTAAGTCCGGTACATTGTGTTCCTAAGAAAGGAGGTACAACTGTGGTTCCTAATGATAAAAATGAACTAATACCTCAGAGGATTATTATTGGATATAGAATGTGTATTGATTACAGGAAGTTGAACAAGGCAACCAGGAAGGATCACTACCCGTTGCCGTTCATCGACCAAATGCTTGAAAGGTTATCCAAAAATACCCACTTTTGTTATCTCGATGGTTATTCTGGCTTCTCTCAAATTCACGTTAACACTGTCGATCAAGAGAAGACCACTTTTACTTGTCCTTTTGGTACTTATGCTTACAGACGTATGCCTTTTGGTTTATGTAATGCCCCTGCTACTTTTCAAAGGTGTATGTCTGCTATCTTTCATGGTTTCTACGGGGATATTATGGAAGTGTTCATGGACGATTTCTCCGTCTATGGAACTTCATTTGACCATTGTCTTCACAACCTTAATAAAGTTTTACAGAGATGCGAGGAGACAAATTTAGTACTCAACTGGGAGAAGTGCCACTTTATGGTTAATGAAGGAATTGTTCTTGGTCACAAGATTTCCGAAAGGGGAATTGAAGTGGACAAAGCCAAGATCGAAGCTATTGAAAGGATGCCATATCCAAGGGACATCAAAGGTATTCGTAGTTTTCTTGGTCATGCAGGTTTTTATAGAAGATTTATTAAAGACTTTTCTAAAACCTCGAGACCCCTCACTAATCTTCTCCAGAAGGATGTTCCTTTTGCGTTTGATGAAAATTGCAAGGAAGCTTTTGAAGTCCTTAAGAAAGCTTTAATAACTGCTCCTATAGTACAACCACCTGACTAGAATTTACCTTTTGAAATTATGTGTGATGCAAGTGATTTTGCTGCTGGAGCTGTTTTAGGACAAAGGGTTGATAAGAAATTGAATGTTATACATTATGCTAGTAAGACCCTTGATAGTGCTCAAAGAAATTATGCTACTACTGAGAAGGAATTCTTAGCTATAGTTTTTGCTTGTGATAAGTTTAGGCAGTACATTGTTGATTCCAAAGTTATTATTCATACTGATCATGCTGCCATTAAATATCTTATGACAAAAAAGGATGCCAAGCCAAGGCTTATCAGATGGGTACTCCTTCTCCAAGAATTTGATTTGCAGATTGTTGATAGGAAAGGAGAAGACAATCCGGTAGCGGACAATCTTTCAAGAATGGAAGATATACCGCATGACCCCATCCCAGTTAACGATAGTTTTCCAGACGAGCAACTTGCCGTTGTAAAAGTACAACCTCTCTCCGATCCTTGGTATGCAGATTATGCTAATTTTATTGTTGCAAAGTATTTGCCTCCAGGTCTAACGTTTCAGCAAAGGAAGAAGTTCTTTCATGATTTGAGGCACTACTTTTGGGATGACCCACATCTTTTCAAAGAAGGTCCCGACGGGATCGTGAGAAGATGCATTCCGAAACATGAGCAGAAAGACGTTCTCCGACGGTGTCATGATAGTCCTTATGGAGGACATCACGCCGGTGAGAGGACTGCACATAAGGTTCTTCAATCAGGTTTTTATTGGCCTACTCTCTTTAAAGATGCTAGAAATTATGTTTTAGCTTGTGATAAATGTCAGAGAGTTGGTAACATTAGTAGAAGGAATGAGATGCCTATGAATTACTCACTAGTGATTGAACCTTTCGACTGTTGGGGTTTTGATTTTATGGGTCCTTTTCCTTCTTCGCACAAGTACACTCACATTTTAGTAGCTGTTGATTATGTGACCAAGTGGGTTGAAGCAATCCCCACTGAAAGTGCTGACCACAAAACATCCCTGAAAATGCTTAAGGATGTAATATTTCCTAGGTTTGGTGTACCAAGGTACCTCATGACCGATGGAGGATCACACTTCACGCATGGAGCTTTTAGAAAAGCTTTGGCTAAATACGATGTTAATCATAGAATTGCTTCACCTTATCATCCTCAAACTAGTGGGCAAGTTGAGCTCACCAATAGAGAGATTAAGTTGATCTTGCAGAAAACAGTAAATAGAAATAGGAAGGATTGGTCAAATAAATTGGGAGATGCTTTGTGGGCATATAGAACTGCTTACAAAAACCCCATGGGCATGTCTCCCTATAAGATGGTGTATGGCAAGGCTTGCCATTTGCCATTAGAGCTAGAGCACAAAGCTTTCTGGGCTATTAGAGAGCTTAACGCTGACCCAAAACTAGCTGGTGAGAAGCGTCTCATGAACTTGACTTCTCTAGATGAATGGAGAAGTGAAGCTTACGAGAGCGCTAAAATGTTCAAAGAAAAGGTAAAAAGGTGGCATGATAGGAAGATTCTGAAACGTGAATTTAATGTTGGTGATAAAGTTTTGTTGTTTAGATCCCGTTTCAGGTTTTCTCCAGGTAAACTACTTTCCAGGTGGGAAGGACCATTTCATATTGAAGAAGTTTATCGGTCTGGTGCAATTAAGATTAATAATTTTGAAGGCACCAAACCTCAAGTTGTGAATGGGCAAAGACTTAAACATTACATAGCAGGAGACCCTGTCGATGTTGATGTGAATATAATATACACAACAACCCATGAAGAACATGTTGCAGCCCTGTTTCAGACGCCAGCAGAAGCAGAATAAAGAAAAGGTATGTAGTACGGTAAGAAAACACCGCAAAACATCATAAAAGTTCCGTATTACAAGTTTTTGAAAAATTAGTAAAATTCCGAGTCGAAGTGGAGCCGAAGACGACCACTAGGGAGTCCAGGCGCCCCCCTGGCGCCCCCCTGGGCCGCGCCGGCAGGCCGCCTGGACACCCTGGTGCCCGTCTCCGACCCCGCTTTGGTCCGTTACCTTCCTTTCTGTGCATAAATTTTTTCTATATATTTGCCCGGGTTGTTCCGGCAACGTATCTTGCGATTTCGCGTGTTTTCTCTTCGATCTGTTTCTGCCAGGAAATCTTTCAGCTAAATTTAGGTGCCATGGCTTCTCCAAGTTCCCCCAAGGACACGTTCGTCGTCAACGTCATCAACCCTTACCTCGCTGAGGTGAAGGAGCACCCTCAGGTGGTTCAGATGAAGGAAGGCGTCCTTCATCAAGAAGATCTGAAGGGACCTATCAAGGAGGGGAGCGTCCAGGCCAGGCTGGAAGTAGTGGAGCAGGAAGTCTTCAAGTACAAGAAGATGACCGAGCGTGGTGTCGAAGCTAACTTTGACATCACCAACGAGCTGAAGAACTACTTTCTGAAGGAGATGAAGGAGGTGTGGGAAAGAATCGCCGCGTCTGAAGACAGAATCATAGAATTCCAAGGGCAAATTAATGATTTACATAACCAGAACTGTGAGTATGAACTAAGGTTTCTATGCATGGGTTTGGGTGCTGAATGCAGGATCCAGGAGACGAGCTTCTCATATGAGACTGGAGAACCCCTTCCATGGAAGAGTTTCGCCAAGAATTACTTGATCAACGCCAACAAGGATGATGAGTGAAATCTCCATGGGTAATGGCATTCCCTTGGCTTGTTCCAAGCTTGGGGGAGTGCCCGGTATCTTTATCTTTTACCTTTTGTCTTTCAGAAGTCAAGTAGAGTCGTATCATGTCTAGGGAGGTTATTATATGAGATAGGTGTGTGCATTGAGGTCTATCGTCCCCTTGGTGAAGAATTGTATCCGTGTGTGTGGAGTCGTCTATGATGGAATATTAATGAGAAGTTTATCGGTTCCTTTTTGCTGCACTCGGTATTCTCTTCACGCAATCGACCTTATATGATGATTCTTATGGGGAGTATTGACCTTATGTCAGGTATGGCTATGAAACTTTATTTATCTTGGCAAATATAGCTTTGGTCATAACAACAAGCATGATTTTCTTAAAGTATCAACATAGCCAAAACCTTTATGTTATTATACTTGAAGTGTTAAGTTGACAAGGAAGACAACTTGATGTGTTATGCTTATTTCAATGTTCATGCTTTATACTGCTTTGCATCTTAGTCATCATCAATTGTCTGCTCTCTCAAAACCTTTGCTAGCCTAATTCTGTACTAAGCGGAATTCTGCTTGTGCATCCATACCCTTAAGCCAATACCTTCCATATGAGTCCACCATACCTACCTACCCGTGGTACTCCACTACCACCTCCAAAAAGTATATAATTTATGTGTTATCCTTAAATGTTCAAAATCTTTTATTTTGTGCCTCTGCTTTAGCTCATGAGGAAGTAGTAGCTAATTCATGACCTTTTTGAGTTGGACAAGCTTCACCCCGGGATTGCATGTATAATGTGCAAACCCATAATACGAAAAGGAACTGGCATTGAGTGCGCCCGGCTTAAAAATAATATAACAAACAAACCCTCCTTCACGCTTTGTTCATGAGAAATCAGAAAACTTTGGCAGTGATAAACAAAGGAGAATAAGAGGATGTTATCGTCCTCATACGGGAGCCGTTCCTCGAAACTTGTCCAGTTCAAGAAGTAATTGAGTTATCTATTAGCTTTCGTTGACGAATCATGCACCTCTCAAAAACTTGTTTTCATTCTGTTTGATTTGAGGATAGCACATGAGTTTTCCCTACTACCCTAGAGCAGGGCCTATCTTTTATTTTTAAGTTGAGTCAGTTGTTTCTACTTCCCTCTATTTCTTAAAGAGAGCAGACGTTTGATGTTGATAAGGATTCATTCATATAAAGCTGCATTAAGATTTGTCATATCATATCCTTGTTGACATTATCATTTGATAAGTAAGTTGTTTGTCATGCCCAGCTAAGGCAAATATCTTCCTTTGTGTTAACACTTTCACTTCTTGCTTATTAACTTGTTATTTCAAAAAGCTTCAATTAATCCCATCAAAAGCAAAAGTTAAAATTATTTGTTGTTCCTTGACCAAAGGACATGTTTGCCATGATATAATGAGTTTCTATTGGTCCTACTTTCGAATATAAGTGTTGAAACTCTTTCATAAGAGCCTTATGAGTTGAAGATTGTTGCTGAGGATATTTGAGTTGGTGAAGAGACTATGATGCTTCCTGTCCATATTCTATTTATCGACACTTCTTATTCATTGATATATTCCACGTTATGATGATGTTCTTATGTTGTTTTGGTCTATTTTACACAGTTTGCAACTTTCCGATGCCGAAACAGCAGACGCAGGATTCAGCAGGAAAAAGTGGATACTGAGTTGCTGAAGAAGAACACCTCCAAATTACCTGAAAATTGACGGGACGTGTTTTTCAGAAGAATAACGAAGACACGCAAAAGGGGAGTCAGAGGGGGGCCACAGGGTGCCCAGGCGGCCTGGGGGCGCCCCCCCCTGGCCGCGCCGGGGGGGCGCCTGGAGCCCCTGGCCCACCTCTGGCCGCCCCCTTTTGCATATATGCTCTCCGTCTCCCGAAAACCCTAGGCACGGGACTTTTTCGGAGTTCCGCCGCCGCTTCGAGGCGGAAACCTACAGAGAAGAAAAGGGCATCTCCGGCGGGCAGATTCCGCCGGGGAGATCACCTCCCGGAAGGGGAGATCGTCGCCATCGTCATCACCATCATCACGGGCATCATCGAGATCATCATCAACATCATCCCCAACACTAGCACCATCTCCATCTTCATCCAAATCTCATCTTTCCATCGCAACTCGTGTTGTAACTTGTATTACCTATCCTCTCTACTCCATCGGTGTTGATTACTACTTTGTGGTGAATGCTATTGAGTTTTGTTGGAGAAATATTATTATGTCCAGATTGTTTATCACATATTTATCCCCACTGATCATGATCTCTTTTATGTCTTGTGAGTAGTCACTTTAGTTCTTGAGGACATGGGGAAAGTCTTGTTGTTAGTAGTCATATGCTGTTGAAGTAATATGTGTTGTTTGATACTTAAGTTGTGTTGTCATTCTACTAGTGGTGTTGTGTGAGTCGAACACCCAACACTTCGCCTTATTAAGGACCTAGGGGAATGCATTGTGTATAAAGAATGCTTATGGTGGGTTGCCGGAGTGACAGAAACCTGAACCCCAGTTCGCACGCTTTTGCATAAGGGAATAATGGATCCTCGATCGTATTGCTATGGTTAGGCTTTTGCCTTAAATTCTATCTTGTATTTGCAGATGCTTGCAAGGTGTTTAATCATAAGAGTGCATTCATCTTAGTCTAGAGAGTGCACTAGCATAGATCCACCCACCAACACTTATCAACACATAACATAGTATCGATACGGAATATGGCGAAAGCACATGACTACCTCTCCCGTGTGTCCTCAAGAACGCTTTAGTCTTTATAAGTTCAGTTGCTAGGCCTCTCCTTTGCTAAGAAAGGATTGGGCCACTTGTTACTTTCAGTACCTTTTACATTACTTGCCATTACATTCCTGTTGCTTATATCGAGAAAACCCCTAAAAGTTATCTTTCAGTGCTTGCAGTAATTTCTTGCTCAGAATCGCTTATCAATACCTTCTACTCCTCGTTGGGTTCGACACTCTTACTTATCGAAAACGCTGCAACAGATCCCTTACGGTTGAGGGTCATCACCATGGACGCCTCCCGGATGACTCGTGAGTAGTCTCCCTTGGACCATGAGTCCATGACCAGTAGCTATGTGATCTTCTCCTCCCGTTCTTGTGCTTCACTAATTAGTCCTCGTGAGCTGCCCTACATGATCGAGGCACATATGTAATCCTTATGCTGTTGCTATGTTGAGTTTGCTGGGATCCGATGGATTATGAGATTATGTTCAGATTGATCTTGAGTAATATATTTGATTCACCTCTTTTATATTTATGTTCATAAGTAATTCTTGCATGTTCTCCGTTGTTATTTATTGCTTTGGCCAAGTAGTAGGTAGTGACTCCAAGAGGGAACGTTATGCTTGATTGTGGGTTCATGCCCCTCGATGACTAGCTTGAGTGACAGAAACATGAGTCTAGGGGATGTGTTGTTGCCACAAGGGGGAAAACAACGGTGCTTGTGCCCGCGGGTGCAAGGATTGTTTACTTTACGCAAAGTTCTTTTAATGCAGTTGTCTGTTGCATTGAGTTTACACTATGGGTGGGACTCGCAACTTAATACTAGCGAGATGTTCTGGATAGATATCTCAAGGTGGATGATTAGTAGTAGATATTGATGGATTTCGGTCTACTTACTTTGGCATACCGCCCATGCTTTGAACCTCAACCTTTCTTGCAATGTAGTCAGCATTGGTTTGCGTTCGTGGTCCTGTCAATTGCCCAGCTGTAATTTGTTTACCTCACATAGCTGTTTTATCGTCTTTTGGGAGAGAGACATCACTAGTGAACATCATGAGACTCCGGTCCATATTACCATCATTGATCACATCCGCTATTTACTTTTCGCTTTTACTTACTATTGCAAACATTATCTATCACTACTATCATTGCTTTTAATCCTTTGTGAACTACAAGGCCGGAGGGATTGACAACCTCTCTGTACTCGTTGGGAGCAAAGTTATTTGTATCTGTGTGCAGGTCCACGTTGATTGCTAATATCTGGCGCCGTTAGCAGTTGACACCTACTTGTTGAACCTAGGAGTCTCTGGGGATTCGATCCTTGGCATCTTTGCTAAGGGAAAAAACTTCCACAACACTGCATCTTACACCTTCCACTTGGGGTAACCAACGAGGGGTTCGAGGCCCATCAAGGAGTATTTTCTGGCGCCGTTGCCGGGGACTCCACTCTTCAGGATAGGGGAGTTGCATGCTATCTTTTACCTTTGCTTTTTAGTCTTGTTAGTTTACCTTTCAGTTTTTGCTTTAGTACCCTTTATCGAAAATCACAAAAATAGTTATCTCGTTCTTTAGTTGTCATTATGTTGGGTCCTTTTGTCTTTAACGAGGCAGAAGTTCTCACCTTTAAACAAAGAGGTGGGGAAAGTTTGAAAGATGCTTGGTATAGAATTAATGATTCACAAAAAAGAGCCACCAAGAAGCAACCTACTACTATCTTACTTAGAAATTTTTATGTTGGAATTACTTCTTGGAATAGGTTTATTCTAGATACTGCTATCAATTGGAGTTTCCTGGAGGCCCCAGTTTGGGAGTCTCTTAGTATTATTGAAAATCTTGTTGGGAATCTCCCTGTTGTTAGCATTCGAGAGGACATCACCCTAGCTCACATTATGAAAAAACTTGAAAGGATAGAGCTAGAGATGCCAAGCATTAATAAGATGAATGAGTTGGATCGTAAGATCCAAGGGAATTTGAATAGACTTGATAGCTCCATGCATAATTTTTTTAAAATTTTGGAGACCGTCAAATTCCATGACTTGGACTCTTCTAGGATAGACAAGATTGAGGAAATATTTGATACCTTAGGAACTACCTTCTCCTCGATCAAAACCAAAAAGGTTGAAACTCCGGCAAAGAAGGAGCCTAAGTTCGTTCACGTTCCAAAGGCTCCCCACTCTAAAAGTAATCCACCTATTGCCAAAGGGGTTGAAACCGTAAAGACTTTGGAAGAAACACCTGTCTTTGATGAATTTATAAATGAATCTTCCCTTGACTTTTATCCTTTTGGTCTTCTACCTAGAAGTATCTCTATGAGGCCTTTGTTTGAGAGTCCTCTTAAGACTAGTTGTATTATTGAAGAGCTTTTTGATGATCTTGATGATGGTTCAATTGATACAACTTGATCTCTATGCATTATGCCTAGCTTAAAGGCATAAAAGAAAGCGCTTTTGGGAGGCAGCCCACATGAATAATTTTTTTGCTTTTGTTGTGTCTTGATGTTGTTTACTGCTGTAGCATCATCATTGTATCTTTGCTTTTCATATTTGTGCCAAGTATAGCCTCTGATTGCTAGAAAGTTCAAAAGTTGTGAGGTGCTGTCCAGGAAACAGATTCTGTCCTTGGATAGAAAAATTGGTATAAAATCACCATATCATCTTTTTGGTCTGAATTTTTTCGACAGCGTTATCTATACAATTGTCTTTCGTGCGTCTGTTCTGAGTTTTTTGATTAGAGTTGCAGAAGTGCCCCGAACAAATCATTTACTACCTGCTGTTCTGTTTTTCACAGATTCTGTCCTGTTTTGCCTTTCTTTCGTTTTGCAAACCTTGAGCTTGCTTTTTCTTTGCAAAAACCTTTTGGCAATCTTGAGAAACAGTTGAAATTCAAGAATATCTTTATTTCCAGCAAGGAACAATTATTTTATTATGGGTACTAACCTCGCTAATCAGATTATGATGAGTTATGTATGAAGGGAGTTTTCAAGTGTGCGAGGGAAGATGATTAAAAGATTCAGGAGTGTCAAGCGCTCAAGCTTGGGGATGCCCCCGTGCACCCCCAAGAAATATTCAAGGAGACTCAAGCGTCTAAGCTTGGGGATGCCCCCGTGCATCCCCTTCTCCATCAACATTATCAGTTCGTCTTTCGTTCCACTATATTTTTATCACTTCATGTGTTATGTGCTATGCTTGGAGCGTCTTGCTTTTAGTTTCATTTTTAGTTTTCTTTAGCTTTGCTTGTTTTTCATAACGAGTTGGAACTCAGCTTTCTTTGTGTGGGAGAGAAACACGCTCCACTTCAACCTAGAACACAACATAGAATTTTCATGTTTATCTTTGCTGTGTGTGTTCTTTGTCTTTTAATAGCTACTATCATGTTCAGCTCTTAGTATTCATGCTTATCCTTTCAAAGAGCTTTTGTTTAGTTGGTTGCTTGAACTCTCTTTAATTATCATGCTCACCTTATTAAGAGAGTTTGCTTCCGTTGCATTGGTTAATGTGTCTATGATAAAGATGCTACTTGCATAATGGTGCTTAGTAGTTCAGGTTTTCTTATGGTTAATCTCAAATAGCTGGGGGGTTCCCAATGTGTTATTGGAGTACCAACATGATTTGTTTGCCTATGATGTGGTATGGTTTAGTAATATCTTCCTTCGAGAATTTATTTTGATTGACTTGGCGTATGCTCAACATATTTAAGACTGTAAAGAAAGTCTGTCAAGCCTTGATGATCTTTTATTTCTGAGTAGCGATATAACTTCCATGCCTGATTCAATATTGCTTTGTCGCTCTGCATGATTATGACCGTCATTGCTCTCTTAGTTGGTCGCTCCCAGTCTTTTGCTAACCTCCACCTGTACTAAGCGAACTAACTTTGCAATACATAGCTCATGGGAAAGTAGCCTAAAAACTATTGTGGTAAAGAATATGTTGCTTATGTATCTTATTTCTTATAAGTTGCTTGCTGAGCGGTAACCATGTTTCTGGGGACGCCATCAACTGTCACACTTTTGTTGAATATCATGTGAGTTGCTATGCATGTTCGTCTTGTCTGAAGTAAGGGTGATTTGCCGTGGGCTGAATGAATATGCATATTGTTAGAGAAGAACATTGGGCCGCCAACCAAAGCCATGCACCATGGTGGAAGTTTTAGCTTGGACATTAATCCTCAATCTCTTATGAGAATATGCTTATGCATTTAAGAGGAGTCCATCATCTATTTTCTATGTTGTCCTGGTATGGATGTCCTCAAGTTGAGATCTATCAAAAACGAGAAATCAAATGCGATTTATCTCCTTGGACCTTTGTACAGGTGGCATAGAGGTACCCCTTTGTGACACTTGGTTGAAACATATGTAATGCAATGGCAACCCATGGAAATCTGAGCTAATTAGGACAAGGTGCGAGCACTATTGGTATTCGATGCATGAGGCTTGCAACTTATAGGATGTCTTATGCATGACACATATGAAGTACTACTACCGTTGACAAAATTGCTTCCATGTTTTCAAAATAAAAAGCTCTAGCACATAACCATTCTTTTACTTTTATGTTAAAGCACCAACTACTGAGAGCATGATTGTCATTCTTAGTGTAATGTGCATTGTCCCAAAGTAGCATTGTCTTTTGCATGATTGTGATATCGTTTATTCTGAAATGATTGTATCTAGTCATCACTTAAACCTGGAAGGTGCCCCTGCATTTATGTTTTGCATCACTAAAGGAGGCAAGCTAGATATTACTTTATCATATTTGCACATCATGTTCATTGCAAATCTATTTGATGTTTCAGTTTCATGTTGTAAAACTTTCAGTCATTTGTGATTTTCTCGCGAGGCAACTTAATTACTATAGATTCATTGTCTCAGTAAGCTTTTGTCATATGACTATGAAAAAGTCCTATATGGTTAATAGCATGTCACCACAGAAATTATTCTTGTTATCATTTACCTACTTGAGGACGAGAAGGAATTAAGCTTGGGGATGTTGATACGTCCAAAACGTATCCATAATTTCTGCTTGCTCCATGCCACTTTTGGGTGATATTGCTATGATATTCATACACTTCCATACACTTTTGATCATATTTGGACTAACTTACTAATCCAGTGCACCCCAGTGCCAGTTTCTGTTTTCGACTGTTTTTGTATTTCGGGTTTTCACGTTACGAGAACTGCCAGGAAAAATCCAGAAAAATTATATAAAAAATCAGCGTTTCGGAAACTACCGTGCGTCCAAAGGACAGCCGGGGGGCCACCAGGGCTCCAGGCGCCCTGGCGGCGCCCCCCTGGGCCGCGCCGGGGGGCGCCTGGCCCCCCCGAAGCTTCCCCGATGCCCCCCTTTGGCATATATTTAAAGCGTCCTCCGAAACCCTCAGAACAGGAACTCTTTTCGCGATCCCATCTCTGTTCCGCCGCCGCCGCCGCTTCCAAGATCGGGAGCACCAGGAGAACTCTTCCCGGCACCCTGCCGGAGGGGAGGATCACCACCGGGAGCTTCTCCACCACCATGGATGCCTCCCGGATGACTCGTGAGTAGTCTCCCTTGGACCATGAGTCCATGACCAGTAGCTATGTGTCGGTGTACTAAGGTAGGGGTACCTTAGTACCCCAACTTGTGCACGGGCAGTGGCAGCTTCCCGTGGCAGGGCTTACCACGCGCTCGCCAAGGTCCGCTCTGGTCCCGATGAAGCCATTCAAGAACAAAGTATTCAAGTTAAGAGACAAGACCCCGGCAAGAGGAGCTTGCCGGGAAGGCCGCACCAGGCTCAAGGTAATCACTTCAACACGAGACCCTAGCAAGAGGAGCTTGCCAGGAACGCCAAGGAATAAACACCTCAGGAGTCATGTCGTGGTGCGTCACGCGCCCCGGCAGGGCCCGGAGAGCGGCAAGCTTCCGGGCCCGGCAAGGTAGTGACCCCGGCAAGGTGCTTGCCGGGGGAGACTTACACTGTGTGCCTGCGCTCCAGCTCATCTGCCCACGCGTCGCCCTGGGGCCCTTCCAGGGGCGCGTGGCAGACGGCTGTGCAGCCTGGGGGACACGGTGGCGAGCCACGGTGACGAGGCTAACGCCGTGGCGAATGGAGACGCATGGACGGGCGCTTTTGGGGCGACGACGACGGGCATTCAATGCCCTTGTCCCCCACCATCAGAGTTAGGTGAAGACCACTGTTCATACACTGTTCATACACTGTTACAACTACCACCAAAATTTACACTTTTACCCTCCTCTACGTTGACACCTGTTGGTGACCCTTTTGAGCTATAAAAGGAGGCCCATGCACAACGTAGAGGGGGTTCGATCCCAGAAACCCGCCCACTCTCTCGCTCGGTGTAGCTGGTACTGTAGATCTTCAAGCTCCCGAACCCAAGAACTCAATACAACCAAGGCAGGAGTAGGGTTTTACGCGTCCGCGCGGCCCGAACCTGGGTAAACTGCCCGCGTGTGCTCCTCGATCTGCTCTCCGTGCTCCCTCCGCTCCCTTACCGCAACGTAGAAGGGGCTCCGGTCCCATAGGTGTTCGTGGGTGTCAGTTTCCCTGACATCTTTGGCGCGCCAGGTAGGGGGCGTCGAGGTTGTGCGAACCTGATCCGGCGCTCACGCGGGCGCAATCTTCATCAACCTCTCCAGCTTCATCAACCTCATCGACTACATCAACATGCCTCCGAAGAAGAAGGCTTCGGAGGTCGGAGGCCCGTCTGCGTCGATCCCACCGCCACCAGAACCAACGGTTGGTGGGGTAGATGCTGGCGGAGGGGCGGACGCCGGCGAGGACACTCGTGGCGCCGCCAAGTCTAAGGACAAGACGGACGACCGGGCGAACTCCAAGACCTCGGCGTCCGTACACGCGCCACGCCCCTCTCAGGAGGTGCTGGACCAGCAGCGACGTGGTACAGGAGGTACCATACGCTTGCTGGGACGAGGACAAGCCGGTGGGTCGCGGGATGCTCAAGGCCAGCGTGCCGGTACGAGCAAGGCGCGGTCGCCGGGGCGAGACCCTGCTCCTTCTAACCCTGTTAGAAGTCCGAGCATATCTCGCTCCTCGCACCGCTCGCCGCCGCTTCCCTCCTCTCCAGCAGAAGCTCTTGCTAGAGCCCAACTGCTCCTCGACTTCCCTCCAGCGGCAGACAAGGCCGAAGACTGGAGGGCAACAATCCAGAGCCTCATCGCCTTCGCCAACAACGACAAGCCGCAGCAGCCGGCAACATCACGGCCGCGGCAAGTCGACCAAACGAAGGCCGATGGAGACAAGACCGCCGGGGGTGCAACTACCGTGCACTCCCCGCCGCGGAAGCAGAAATCGCCACCCCGCCGGATCAACGTCGACGACGACTCTATGGCGTCGTCGGATCCGCGGGCTCGCCGCGATCAGCGCCAAGTCCTCGACGACAGGCGACAAGAAGATGCTCGGACTCGCATCGAGCGTCGACGAGAAGCTCGAAGACAATCTGATCAGCGTGCTGGGACCGCTGTCGACATGAACGCGCCCGGTGAACCAGGCGACTTGCCGTACGCGGCAGGCTGCCCTGCGTTCACCCGTGAGCTGTGGCGAGTCCAGTGGCCCAGCATGAAGAACTTCTAGCCCGACGTACCCGAGAAGTACGACGGCAAGACGCACCCCTCGGAGTTCCTCAGCATCTACACCATTTTTTTTGACTATGTACTGCAAGGCAACAGCCTCACAGTGTTTTATTAGATTAAAACCCAAATAGGGTAAAGATTACAAAGGTATTAAATATATACAGGTAGAGGGAAACTTACAGCTAATCTACTGGAGGGAGGCTATCCAAGAGAGAAACCTATCTCTATATTTACATTTAATTCTATGAGCAAGTAAGGAGATATCATATACAAAATTCCTCCTCCAGGATCTGAAGCTAGGTTGCTCATTTCTGAAAACTTTGCCATTCCTCTGAGTCCAGATATTCCAAGTGGCAGTGAAGACCACCTCAGTGAAGAAAGGCTGGCCAAAGTCTTGACGTGCTGCTAGAGCCATGGAGTATGTGGATGAGTGACCTTCAGCTGTCCAAGAAATACCAAGGTAGTTCCAAACGCGCTGACTAAAGTTGCAGGCAAAGAATAGGTGTGCCCGGTCTTCAAGTTGAGGTAGGAGGCATAAAGCACAATGAGCATCATCGACATGCCAATGCCTTCGTTGCATCATATCTCTTGTGTTGAGGCGATCCATTAACAGTAACCAACCGAAAACTTTGATCTTTAGCATGCAGGAACATTTCCAGATCCATTTGAATATGGGATCAACCACAATATGAGAGAACATGAAGTCATAGTAGACCTTGGAATGGAAGGTACTAGACTTCGAAGGCCATTTCCAGTTATCATGTGTTGAAGGATCAAGCTGCATGTTAGCCAATAAAGACTGCAGATGCTGTAACTCCTGATAGGCTTCGATGGACAAAGGCAAATGAAAGTTCTGGGCTTCAGACGATGTAAGAAAGAAATCCTTGACAGTGATAAGGTCATTAAGCACAAAGGAGTAGAGATGAGGAAGTCTGGTTCGGAGTGTAATAACCCTATTATCAATATGCCATTTATCTGTCCAAAACAAGACCGTGTCCCCCGAAGAAACATGCGGGACGGCGAGGGAGCAGAATTGATCATATAGTTGAAGAATGTCCCTCCACCAGAAAGAGCCACAGTTGCGAGTTGCCTGGGGTGGTGAAGAGACATAATAAGTGTCCCAGATCAACTGAACCCAAGGTATATCAAATTTGTTAAAAAAAATTGTATAGATGTTTCATGAGCAGAGCCTCGTTCTGGGTTTCCAGATGAGTGACACCAAGTCCACCGCATTTCTTGGGTCGGCATATAAGGTCCCAGGCAGCGAGAGATTGGCGTGGAGTCTCCGAGTTGCCTCTCCATAGGCATTGGCGCATGATCCTTTCGAGCTGCTTAAGAATGCCTTTTGGAAGAGACAGAGAACACAGGAAGTATATAGGCATGGAGGCTAAGATAGATTGCAGCAACTGGAGACGGCTGCCCTGGTTTAGCAAACAGGAGGAGGCAGACAGCCTCCTCTCAAGACGATCCACAAGTGGCGATAACTCCGCCACGGTTGGCCTAGAAGTACCCATAGGCAGACCGAGATATGTGAAGGGGAGAGTGCCAACTTCACAGCCAAGAAGGGCAGCAATGCGGGAGCCTTCCTCATCAGACAAGTTCAGAGGTATTAACGATGACTTGCTGAAGTTGACGCATAGTCCGGTGGCTTGAGCAAACTTATGAAGCATCTGTTTAAGGGCAATGAGCTGATCGTCAACGGCCGGAAGGATGATCGGAGTGTCATCAGCATATTGGACAATTGGGTAATCATTGGAGCTGGTAGGTATGGGCATTTGAAGAATGTTGCGAGCGCACATATCATTTACCACCGATTGAAGAAGATCCACCGCAATGACAAAGAGTAATGGGGATAGAGGGTCACCTTGACGCACCCCAGTTCTGCAATGAAAATGCTGACCAGGTACTCCGTTAAGGAGCACCGAAGAAGATCCTGAAGATAACAAAGTATTGACCCAGCCAGTCCAACGCTCATCAAACCCCTTATAGTGCAACATCTGAAGAATGGTAGCATGCTCCAAGGTATCAAAAGCCTTTGTGAAATCCAGTTTGAAAAGAACAATAGGCCGTTTGGAAGCTTTGCATTGGTGTATGTATTCAAAGCACCAAGCTAAACAATCCTGGATTGATCGGCACCGGAGAAAACCATATTGATTTTTGTGGATGCAACGGAGAATTACCTGTTGTAGTCTGTTGGCTAATAGTTTCGTCAGGAATTTGAGGCAGGTGTTGGTCAAAGAGATAGGCCTAAAGTCCCCCACCACCTCAGGGCTCAACTTCTTAGGAATGAGAGTAATGAGGGAAGTGTTTAAGCATTCCAGGTCACAAGATCCCTCATAGAAGTCCCTGACAAGTGATAGGAAGTCCTGCTTAAGAATAGGCCAACATTTCTTCAAGAACAGACCAGAAAAACCATCGGGCCCCGGGGCATGATCAACGGGTATATGCTTGATCACATCCTCCACTTCCTTCTCTGAAAAAGGCCGAGACAATTCCTCAAGGCCATCGACCTTGCCAATAAGGGAAGCAAGATCAAAGTCCATCTGAATCCCTTTAGCATGGCCCATGCGCTGTTTGAAATCAGCCCAGAACATAGCAGCGAGTTGTTGATGGTCAGAAATCACGTCGCCCTCCGCATTTCTGAGAGAAGATATAGTGTTCTTACGGTATCTCTCCGTGGCCATGGCGTGGAAGAATTTGGAATTCTCCTCACCCACTTTAATTGACCTGATGGTGCAGCGCTGCTTCCAATAAATGTACTGCATGTGTAAGATATCTGCAAGGTGGGCTTTAACAATGCGCCGAAAATTCGTTTCAGGCCAACTCAAAGCCCGACAGTCCTCAAGTTGGTCGAAAAATAGAATAACCTTGTTGCATTCATTGATTAGGGCTTTCACCTTAGCCAGACTAAGGTGCCATTGCTTAAGTGCATAGCGGAGAGCTTTGAATTTTGCCAAAATTCTTGAAGCGATATTAGCCTGTCGGAAGTCTCTGTTCCACACCGAGGAGACACACTCAAAGAAACCAGGGAGATCAATCCAGTAATTCTCAAATCGGAATACTTTGGCTTTGGGAATGCTCGTGGCAATAGAGACCACACAAGGTACGTGATCCGAGGCAGTTCGGGCCAGGGGGTAGACCAAGGTATTGGGATGATCATGCGTCCATGCAACTGAAGTAAAAAACCAATCGAGTTGCTCGAGCAGGGGCTGAGCTTGCATATTAGACCAAGTGTATTGTCTGCCTTGATCGGAAGTTCAATGAGGCCAAGATGCCCAATGATTTCATTGAACAAGAACATATCGTTTATATTGCCCCCTGGAAGGTTGCGATTCTCCAAAGATCTCATGAAGTTAAAGTCTCCCAGAAGAAGCCATTTATCATCCGCATTAATGTTAAGATTATAGAGCCATTGTACAAAGTCATCACGGGTAGGACCCTGACACGGTCCATAAACAGTCACAAGTGTCCAAACTTCAGATGTATGAGCGGATCTGAATTCCACCACGATACCAAACGGTTTAGCCACGATGAGCTTGCCAGTGAAGAACGAGGAGTTCCAGATGATAACAATACCACCAGAGGCCCCATCAGAAGGAACATACACGAAATTGTCAAAACGCCTGGGACAGAACTTACGGAGAAAATGATGATCAATATGCATACACTTGGTTTCCTGAAGGCAAATTACTGAGCATCCACTCTCCTCAATCTTTTGCTTGACAGCAAGTTGTCGCGCCTCGGAGTTGAGTCCCCGAACATTCCAGCAAAGGACCTTCCAAGCTCTACAAATGTTTTGATTCATAGGAAACATGTAGCGAGCAGTAACATAATGTATCACGCAGTGATCCATAGACTAGCATAGTACATAACCGAGCCATAAAGTTCAGTACAAAGAAAAGAAAACGAAGATAGGTGGCGATTTGGGGGGTACGCCATAAACCCGGCCTTCTGAGAGGTTCAATGATCATCAGAACTCGTGCTGCTGGTGACAGAAGGATCCGCCGTAAGCTTCTCCTTGGTTATTTTCTCCTGAGCAATCCGAAGACGGGTGCCGATGCGCTGAAGATCCTCAATCGAGCAGAGTGGAGGTAGCTGCGGCCCATGCGCAGACGCCTTGGTCTTGCGCTTCTTCGGAGCAGAGGATTGCTGCCGCAATTCTTCAGGCATAGGGGCATGGCGAAAGCCCCCCTTGAGAGCAGAGAGACGGGCGCTGCGGCGGACTTCAAAAACCACGAGGGGCGTAGCCGCCTTGCGCCCTCGCTTCCTTGGCATCTTGGCAGAAAATTGGAAAGACTCGGTCACAGGGCAAGAGATATCATCAAAACATAGAGCACGGGCCACCGGCTTCTTAGTAGGGCAAGCCAGGGCAGAGCTGCTGTCCATCTTCAGAGAGATGTCGAAGCCAGACAAGGTGCAGTTAAAGTTCCAGAGACTAAGAGGTAACTCAAATGATGGAAACGCCTGTTGTGGAACAGATCTTGGAATCTTTGAGACCCACATGAGCGGCATCAAGCGCTCAAAGCTACGCTGCCACTGAAGACCAGGGGGTAATTCAGGCCCATAGAGAGTCAGAACCATTCCAACTTGAAGGGGAGGTTGATTCACTGCAATATCAACAGCAAGATCAGCATTGTTGATTGAATCTTCAGACAGCTGAAGAACCATGGATTCCTGGGATGGCTCCTCGTCATGCTGGTTGTCTTGTACCTGCTCCAAGATATCCACAGGTTGCATCTACACCATTGCGGTGCAGGCTGCCGGGGGACGCGACGAGAAGATCCTAGCCAACTACTTCCCGCTTGTGCTTAAGCCAAATGTCAGATCCTGGCTCATGCACTTGCCGGAGAACTCCATATCTTCTTGGGCGGACCTGTACCACCAGTTTGTCGGCGCCTTCACGGGCGGCCAAAAACCCCACGGCCAGGAGAGCGATCTCCACATCCTCGCCCAGAAGGAGGGAGAGTCCCTGCGCAAATACATCCAAAGGTTCAGCCGCGTGCAACACAACATTCCCGACGTCCACCCTGCCGCGGTTATTAGTGCGTTCCACCAGAACGTGCGTAACCGTCGGATGAGGGAGGAGATGGCCATGACCAAGATCCAGGATGTCAGCGAGCTCTACGCTCTGGCTGACAAGTGTGCCCGTGCTGAAGAGGGGAGGAGACTCCCCAGAGAGGATACTGGCGCAGGAGGAACAGACAGCGAGGATGCCGCGTCGGCAAGGAAAAGCCGGCGGCG
Organism: Secale cereale; assembly: GCA_902687465.1. Classification (NCBI taxonomy): domain Eukaryota; kingdom Viridiplantae; phylum Streptophyta; class Magnoliopsida; order Poales; family Poaceae; genus Secale; species Secale cereale. The sequence continues at coordinate 76,177,151 of LR738715.1, read as the reverse complement.
GAACAAGAAGAAGAAGAACAAGGAAGTACTGGTTGTCGAGCAGTCCGGCAAGGAGGCTCCCGCCAAGAAGACACAGGATGGTGGCTCCGGCAAGGAGTCCGCCCCTGTAGCGGCAGCCGACAAGCAGGACGGCTCCGACAAGCAGTACTGTAAGATCCACCGCACCAAGGGCCACGATCTCCAGAACTGCAAGAGAGTAGAGTACCTCGTAGAGCAGCAGAAGGCTGAATACGAGCGTCGCGACAAGGAGAAGGCCCAAGGAGGCGGGGGAGAACCAAGCAAGAAGCGGCCGTTCAATGGCCGGGGAGGACGCCGCGGCAAGGCGAAGCAGCGGCAAGGCGACAGGCCTCCCCGGGGCCGCGACAAGGATGAAGACGAAGACGACGATGAAGACATGGATGAAGGAGACAACAGCGAGCAGGAGTTCCAGAAGGCCACAGAAGTTCTGTGTGTCGACGGAGGTGCCTCTCTGCACACTTCCCACCGCCAACTCAAGCAATGGGTGCGGGAAGTGAATGCAGCTGAGCCGCCCGTCGAGTCACGCAGGCTGCTGAAATGGTCCGGCACGCCCATCATCTTTGACCTTGAGGACCACCCTGACCCCACAACTGCGGTCGGGTGTTTGCCGATGTTGGTTTCGCCAACTATCCGCAACCTCAAGGTCACCAAGATGTTGGTTGACGGCGGGGCCGGCCTCAACTTGATCTCCTCCGCTATGATCAAGAAACTGCAGATCCCCGACAGCGAGCTCCAGGAAACCGGGTCGTTCCAAGGAATCAACCCGGGAAGGAGCAAGCCGAAGGGGAAGATCACGCTGCCGGTGACCTTTGGCGGAGAGCTTAACTTCAGGACGGAGAGGATAACCTTTGACGTTGCCGATATCCCATTGCCATACAATGGGATACTTGGCCGTCCTGCGCTCGCCAAATTCATGGCAGCTTCCCACTATGCATACAATATGCTCAAGATGCCAGGGCCAATAAGCGTCATCTCTGTCCCCGGCGACAAGAAGGATGCGCTTATCTGCGCCGACAAGATCTACCGGGATGCAGCAGCGGCGGCAGACAGCAAAACACTTGCCGCTGAAGCTCCCGGGGGGAAGACCAAGACCAAGTCCGGCAAGAGCTCTGGAGCCCACTCCGGCAAACGCACCTCTTCGGAGTGCTGCGCTGCCGTCGAGGACGCACCATCGAGCTCCACCGGCAAGTGCAAGAAAGGAATGGCAGCTCCTCTAGCAACCAAGAAGGTGTCCGCCAAGGAGGACGACACTGGTGGTACCTTCACCATCAGTGCTACGCTCGACCCTAAATAGGAAAGCGCGCTCGTTGCCTTCCTGCGGGCGAATGTCGACGTGTTTGCATGGCAACCGTCTGACATCCCCGGCGTTCCCAGGAAGGTAATTGAGCACAAGCTTGCTGTTTGTCCTCACGCGCGGCCCTTCAAGCAGAAGGTCAGGAAGCAAGCTGTGGAGCGCCAAGAATTCATTAACGAGGAGATAAAGAAGTTGGAAGCAGCAGGCCTGGTTAGAGGTGTACTCCATCCTACATGGTTGGCCAATCCAGTTGTCGTGCGAAAGGCTAATGGGAAATGGAGACTTTGTATAGACTTCACTGATGTGAATAGAGCTTGTCCCAAGGATCCTTTTCCCTTGCCGCGCATCGACCAGATCGTTGACTCCACGGCTGGATGTGAGTTGCTTTCATTTCTCGATGCATACTCAGGTTACCACCAAATATTCATGGCTGAGGAAGATGAAGAGAAGACTGCATTCATTACTCCATGTGGCACATACTGTTTCATACGCATGCCCTTTGGATTGAAGAATGCAGGCTCAACATTTGCAAGGGTGGTGCACACTGCTTTTGAGCCACAGATACACATGAATGTAGAAGCCTACATGGATGATATAGTGGTCAAGATCAAGAGCAAGGACACCCTGATCCAAGACTTAGAAGAAACCTTTGAGAATCTGCGCAAGATACAACTCAAGCTGAACACCGAGAAGTGCGTTTTTGGAGTCCCCTCCGGCAAGCTTCTCGGGTTCTTTGTGTCCCAAAGGGGGATTGAAGCCAATCCCGACAAGATAAAAGCCATCGAGCAGATTGAAGCCCCGAAGCGCGTCAAGGACGTAAGGAGACTTGCTGGTTGTGTGGCTGCCCTCAGCAGGTTCATTTCGAAGTCTGCAGAACGCGCCCTGCCTTTCTTCAAAATCTAGAAAAAGGCGGGTCCTATGAAATGGACTCCGGAAGCGGAGGCAGCGCTGCAAGACTTGAAAGGATACCTGTCCTCAACTCTGATACTTGTCGCACCTAGGCCACAAGAGAAGTTGCTGCTGTACCTAGCGGCAACCAATCAAGTGGTTAGTGTTGCGTTAGTAGCGGAGAGGGAGGCGAATGAGGAACCCACGTCCCCGGCAAGTGCATCCAGCGACAAGCAGGGGGCTTCCCCGACAAGCTCTGGCCCCGACAAGGACAAGTCTGCGCAGGAACAAGGAGAAGTGCGGAAGAAGATGGTACAGCGCCCAGTTTATTTTGTAAGTTCCCTCTTGCAGGGGGCTAGATCAAGATATTCTGGGGTGTAGAAGTTGCTTTTCGGCCTCCTCATGGCCTCAAGAAAGCTGCGCCATTACTTCCAAGCACACGAGATAACAGTGGTCACTCGCTTTCTGTTGAAGAGGATATTGCAAAATCCAGAAGCGACAGGCAGGATCGTCTAGTGGGCACTGGAACTGTCAAGCTTTGGTCTCAAGTTTGAGAGTACTTCAACCATACAGAGCAGGGCTTTGGCAGAGTTCATAGCCGAATGGACCCCAACTCCAGATGAGAAAGTTCCAGAGACAAGCGTCCCAGTACAAGAAGCAAACAAAGAGTGGATAATGTATTTTGATGGTGCTTTCTCGCTGCAAGGCGCCGGTGTTGGCGTGGTACTTATAGCGCCCACCGGAGAGCACCTCAAGTATGTTGTTCAAATGCACTTTCCCAAGGAGCAAGCGACGAACAATACTGCTGAGTATGAAGGTTTGCTCGCCGGTCTCAGAATTGCGGCCGAACTTGGGATCAAGAAGTTGATTGTGCGGGGAGATTCACAATTAGTAGTCCGACAAGTAAACAAGAGTTATCAGAGCCCTCTGATGGAAGCTTATGTTGATGAAGTGAGGAAGCTTGAAGAACACTTTGAAGGCCTGCAGATGGAGCACGTCCCCAGAGCTCAAAATGATATTGCCGATGGCCTCTCAAAGTGTGCTGCGATGAAGTTACCTGTGGAACCAGGGACCTTCGTGCTCAAGTTAACTCAACCGTCCGTTACACCATCAGTTGGGCAGAGCAAGAAGAGGAAGTTGGTCTCCGGTGACTACTTGCCGGCGGATCTTCCCGAAGCCGCCGCCAAGGTCCCCAAGATCAACAACCAAGATGCTGAGGAACAGTCTGCTCCTGCGGACCCAAGGGTCTGTACAGTTGAAGCAGGCGTTCCCGACAAGCCTTGCTCCGGCAAGCTTGCCGGGGAACCCTCAGCTCCGGCAGAGCCGCAGGTTCTTGCCGTAGAAGCTGAGGTTCCCGCAGCAGCCCTGATGCCTTTAGTCCTTGTTGTCGAGCCTCAGGCTCCAGCATGGGCACAGCAAATCGTCTGTTTTCTTCAAGCTGGAGAACTTCCCGAAGAACCGGAAGAGATAGAAAGAATAACCAGACAGTCAAGTATGTACCAGTTCGTCGACAACAAACTGTACAGAAGAAGACTCAACGGTGTCAGATTGAAATGCATTTCCCGGGAAGATGGACAGAAGCTGTTGGCAGAGATACACGGAGGCATATGTGGCCACCACATAGGCGCAAGAGCACTTGCCGGGAAGGCGTTCCGGCAAGGTTTGTTCTGGCCAGAAGCCCTCCAAGATGCAACTGCACAAGTAACCAAATGTGAAGCGTGCCAGTTCCATGCCAAGCAAATTCACCAGCCAGCTCAAGCTCTCCAGAAGATCCCTTTGTCCTGGCCCTTCTCGGTCTGAGGGCTCGATATCCTCGGCCACTTTCCCCGCGCAGTCGGGGGCTTTGAATACTTGTACGTTGCAATCAACAAGTTCACAAAGTGGCCAGAAGTGGAACCAGTGAGAAAGGTGACAGCACAGTCAGCAGTCAGATTCTTCAGGTCAATTGTTTGCCGTTTCAGAATCCCTAACAGGATCATCACCGATAACGGCACACAGTTCACAAGTCGCACCTTCATGCAGTACGTCCAAGACCTTGGCGCCAAGGTCTGCTTCGCTTCTGTTGCTCACCCGAGGAGCAATGGTCAAGCGGAGAGGGCTAATGCTGAAGTGCTGCGCGGGCTCAAGACAAGAACCTTCGACAGGCTGCACAAGTGCGGAAGAAACTGGATAGAGGAGTTGCCGGCGGCTCTTTGGTCAATCAGGACGACACCAAATCGAGCCACCGGACAGACACCCTTTGCTCTTGTCTATGGAGCAGAGGCAGTTCTCCCCACGGAACTCATATACGGGTCTCCTCGAGTGCTCGCTTATGATGAGCTCGAGCAAGAGCAACTGCGGCAAGATGATGCATTGCTCCTCGAGGAGGAACGTCTCCAGGCTGCTGTACGAGCTGCTCGATACCAGCAAGCCTTGCGTCGCTATCATAGCCGCAAGGTCAAGGCCAGGAGTCTCAAGGAAGGCGACCTTGTTCTTCGGCGCGTTCAGTCCGCCAAGAACTCCAACAAGTTGACACCGAAGTGGGAAGGCCCTTATCGGGTGAGACAAGTCACAAGGCCCGGTGCTGTCCGCCTTGAGACCGAAGAAGGCTTACCGGTGAGCAACTCCTGGAACATAGAGCATCTTCGCAAGTTTCACCCGTAAGGCGTGGTTGCCGTGAACCGCTCCGGCAACCACCTTTTGTACAAGTCTTGCCGCTGTTGCATGTAAACCTTTGTACAAAGCCGGGCGCAGACCCCGTGCATCAGTAAAACTTTCGTGCTGCGCACTGTTTGTCATTTCATGCTTTTCTTTTTTACTTGCATGCATCATCTGACACCTTGTGCAGCACACATCCCCGGTAAGCAACAACAAGCCGCAAGGCCCCGTATTTGTGTTTCCTCCTCTTTTTTCTTCCTCTCTTAAACAGAAGAAGCGTTCCTCGCGCACAAGTTTGCCGGGGGGGAAGGAGATTGAGGTATGGACCAAGTGCTGTTCAAGAAAGAGAAGCCTTGCCGGGAAGCAAACAACCCATGAAAGCTAAGTTACCAGAATTTGAGCAGTTCAAATTTTTAAAAATTTTAGTTGTCTTCCTTGAACAGCCACACTTTGTATGGAAAATCTGTGCGCGGAGGAACCTACCCATGGCTAGCCGCGCCCTTATTTTGTTTCGAGCACGCTCAACGGCTTGAGTGAGCTGCGACAAGCGTCGCGCCCTTACTTCGTTTTCGAGTTCGCTCAACAACCTAAGTGTGCTGCGACTAGCTGCGGCAAGGTTTCTTGCCGGCGAAGGCATTGCCAGCAGGCTGCTAAGAGTCCCGCACTCAGCGCTCGCGGCAAGGGTCCCTTTGCCGGCAAGTTCCCTAAAAGCGTAGGGTGGAAAGCATACAAAGTGAAAGGAATGAGCAAGGGAGATAACATTGCACTGATCATCCAAAACAAAGTATATATTACACAGATAACTTCCGCTGTTCTAATCAACTACTGCCTATGACTTAATTGACAGCGGCGAGGGAAGCAAGGTGCCTAATCCCTTCGGTCTCCGTCAATCCTTTGGATCTTGCCCACCTTGGCTACGATGTGGGCAACTTGGGCCTTCAACGCCTCCTGGTCAGCTTCTGGCGGCAGGGTCCGGAGGACGTTGACGAGGTTGATCCCGGGGTTGCGGTAGACGATCTTCGACAACACCCGCTCCATGGTGCCCATGCAAAGCCGGCGCGCCTCGTCGGCCAGCTGCACGGGAATCTTCTCCCGCAGCCGCGCAAGCGCCGGCGCCACTCCCCTGAAGAATAGACTCAGTTTGGCGCTGTGGGGGAGGCTCTCGTCCGGGGAGTACACAAGGTGCTCCGCCCTCAACGCCATCATCTCCATGTCGATGCTGGCGGCGGAGGCGACGAGCTCATCAGTCCACTGTTCCACCGCCCGGTTGAAGTTGTTTTGCGAGACGGCGGCGCTTTCCAGCAAGGCCCTTTCATTGCGGAGTTCGTCCTTCAGCGTCGTCTCGCGATCCCGGGCAGCGTCAAGCGAGTCAGTAAGGGTGGAAACCTTCAGCTCTAAATCAGCAATGGAATCCTTGGCGGCAGTAAGTTCCTGGCCCTTGTCGGAGAGGCGGACCTGCAGCTCCGAGTTGGTGTGGGCGTCCTTCTCCCGCGCCAAGTTAAGCGCGGCGACGCTCTCCTCGCTCGTCTTCAGGCTCGACTCCAGCTGCGCCACCCTCGCCTCCAGATCCCTCTTGGCGGTCTCTGCAGCAGCTGTGGCATCCCTCGCCTCCTGCAGAGCCCCGCCAATGGCCTGCTCACGAGCGGTGAGGTCGTCCTCGTGACTGTCGAGTTCGACCTTCCGCTGGTTGAGCGCTCCTTCCCGCTAAGACAACTCCTCGGCGGCCAGCCGCTGCTGCTCCTCCACTTCGGCCTTCTCGAGGAGGAACGCCTGGTGTGCCCTGGCAAGCTCTTCGCGCTCCTCCGCCAAGTTGCGGAGGGCCGCTTGGTTGGCGGCACGGAGCTCTGCGGCGCGCTTCTCCAGATCAGCACCAGCCTTGGCGGCCAGTGCCTCCCGGGACTCCAACTTGGCTTGCCTCGCCCGGTACAAGCCTAGGAGTCGCCGGAGGAGTCGCTCCTCTTCAGGCTCGTCGCTGCTGCCGGGCGCGTCCACAACCTTCAGCCCGGCGGAGGCAAGGACTTCTCCGTCGAAGCTCTCCCCCTCCACGGGCGCTCTCGATGAGGACGCCCACGGGACTTGGATGAAGACCCCGCTGGCGGCCTCCAAGTAGACGCCCGACCGAGGTGCGGTAGCGGAGGGATCGGCGGCCGGTGCTGCGTCCGGCGCTCCCGCGGCCTCCGGGCCTGCGGTATGGTCGCCGGTCCCTTCCCCAGCCGCGGCGTCGGCGGTTGGGGCCGTCTCCTCGGTAGCTGGCTCGTCGGCGCCGGCCATTCCTTCCGCGGCGGTGCCATCGCCAGTTTCGCCACGCACCTCCTCCTCGGCGATGGTTTCCGTCTCCATCGGCTCCGGGGCGGGCGGGTCTGACAACAGAAGAAAAAGAAAAGAAAGATTTGTCAAGCAAATATCCAAAAAAGAAGAATCCAAGAAGAAGAAAGTACAAGGGTTTACCTGCGCGAGCCTCTTCGACGACGGGGTCCCTCGCCGGGGGGCTCTCCCTTGGCGGCGTAGTAGTAGCTTCTGCTGACGGAGGGCCGCTCGCGCCCTCCCTTGGCGGGGTGCTCACCCTTGTCGGGCTGCTTGCCCTTGGCGGGGTACTCGCCCTCGGCGGAGTACCCGTCCTTGGCGGAGCGTTGTCCCTTGCCGGGGAACTCATCCTTGGCGGGGAGGGTGGAGCAAGCGACTCGTCGGGGGCGACCTCCTGGTGCTCCTGCGGCTGTGGCTCCACTTCTGCACGAGACAACAAGACATCCATAAGAATCATAACCTCAAGCGCGCCCGTCAAGCGGAAAAATAAATACCAGGCTTACGCTGGGGGCTGCCCTCCGGAGCAGCAGTTTGGTCCGGCAAGCCTGTCGTTGGCACATCCCCCATCGCTGCGGCAGGCTCGTCGTCCTCGATGTTGACCACGGGGATCTTGGCCCTCTTCGCCATCCGCTGGGTCAAGGTCCTGGAAGCCAAACACGATCGGAGTTAGACAGAAAAGAAATCAAAACAGAAGCAACAAAAATCAAGGAAATTGCAAGTACTTACTCTTCCTCCTCTTCGTCGGAGCTGAGGGCGGAGAAGTCAAACCCCGCCTCGTGTGCTCCAGCGCGAGGAGCTGGAGGAGAAGGCTCCCTCGGGCGCTTGGCGGGCTCCGGAGCTGTGGGCTGTGAAGACCCAGCACCAGTCGTCGCCGAGGACCGAGGGGCAGAAGGGGCGCCAGAGCCACTCCGGGAAGATCCTCCTCCGCTTGTCGCTCGGGCTCGGGGCGCCTCCTTAACGACCTTGCTCGTCGTGGTGGCGCGCGTCGCACGATGCTTCGGCTGTTGTCGGGGCGCCTGTGGCCTCGTCGTCTCGGCGGCCTTGCGGAGGCGTTTCTTCGGTTGTTGCGGAGGGCTCGGTGGCGGCGGAGAATTCTCCGAGGATGAGGAGGCGTCGTCATCAAGATTCAGAGACCCGCCAGAGTCTTCGTCAGAATCATCAGACTCGGCGTCCTCCTCCTCCTCGGCGGGCCCGCTAGACTCGGTACCCTGCCCGGCAGCCTCGCCCATCCCGGCAGGCTCCACGGTAGGCTCCCCGGCAAACTCCTCGGGCGCGAGCTTCAACAACTTGAGGATTTCCTCCTCCTCGGCCTGGCTCACCGCGTCCGCTGCTTCCGCCTCGTCCACAGTGTATCCAAATTCACCTGCGGCCGCAGCCGCAGCGGCCTCCTCCATTCTGGAGGCAATATATGCAATATCCCGGTCGGTGGTATCCCGGGTGAGGCCCTTCTTCTCCTCGGCGTTGCGGGGATTTTCGACCAAATTGTCGAAGAAGGCTTGCACGGTCTCCGCTGAAGGCACCAGCCAAGTGGGGATGACCCCGTGGGAGTCGCACTCGGGCATCACCGTGAGTATGGCGCTAAGGGCGGTATTGTTGCACAACGGCACCACTCCCCGGGAAGGTTTGAACCACTCCGGTTGATTGGGGTCATGCTTAAACAGTTCCCGGACCATCCCCTTTAGTTCCAAGACAGTGAAGTTGTAATTCAACCCGGGGCGCAGCCTCATGCGGTCTGCCGCGTTGCCGAACTCCCAAGCGGGCCTCTTCCTCTCCTGCAGAGGGGCGATGCGCGGCGAAGGAAATCAGCTCCAACCTCTCCTACAGTCAGGTTGGCGGCCTGGAGGCGAAGAATCCTAGTCAAGGCAATCTGCAGCTTGTCGTCTTCCGGGGCCAGCTCGCTCCAATCCTTGCTGCGCACTATTGCAGTCTGGCACGGCGAGGTAAACGACTCGGGCGCATCTTCCAGCACCCAGCACCAATCGGCTCTCCACTCCTCCCACTTGCCGCGAAGCTCTCCTTTCAAGTACGCCTCCTTCTTGTTCAACCTAAAGATCCAGGAGATGCCGCCGGAGAGTGGAGATCCGGACTCTACTCTAGGCGTGAAGAAGTGGCGGAAAAGAGCTACATTTGGGTGGACCCCAACATAGTTTTCGCACACATGTGCGAAAACAGCCATCGTAAGGACGGTGTTGGGGTGAAATCTAGGAGGTGGAGGCCGTATGTGTTCATCACATCGCAGAAGAACTCCGAATACGGAGGGCAGAGACCACAATGGAAGAAGGCAGCAAAATAGAAGTAACCTCCCGGGAACATGTCGACGGCGACGGCGGGGAGGACTCTGGTGCGGGGATGAGCTTTCGTCTCCCTCGCCCAGAACAAGTAGTACTTGTCCCGCAGCTCCCTCGCGCCGAGCCTCGGCGGGAAGACCACCCTCTTTCTCCGCATGGCTGCCAGCTTCGCCGCCTGCTCGGACTTCTCCTTCTTCGCCTTGTCGCTTTTTGGAGCCATGGCGGGGGCGGCAAGGAGGGAGGCGAGGAGGTCGACGGCGCCGCGGATGCTGGGGACGGCGGAGGAGGGGGAGGCTTGGCTCTCTGTCGACCTGAGGGGAGGCAGAGAGCGGCGGGGGTTTCTGGAGATTCAAGACAGAATGAAGGCGATGGGGGGAAACTGCCCCTGCTTCCTCTGCTTTTAAGGGGGAAGTGGGGGACGTTCCGCATTTCCCATTAAAGAATAGGCCACGATCTCTCCCACGACGCCGCAATCGACGCGTGCCGTTAGGGAGGGATGCGGCGGATACGGAGAGGGATACGGCTTGCCGTGGGCCGCGTGTGCCCGTGCACTGTCTTGGGCCTGGCCCAACAGCGCTCGGCACCGTGTGTGGCCCAGGCCCGGGGGCTCCTGTCGGTGTACTAAGGTAGGGGTACCTTAGTACCCCAACTTGTGCACGGGCAGTGGCAGCTTCCCGTGGCAGGGCTTACCACGCGCTCGCCAAGGTCCGCTCTGGTCCCCATGAAGCCATTCAAGAACAAAGTATTCAAGTTAAGAGACAAGACCCCGGCAAGAGGAGCTTGCCGGGAAGGCCGCACCAGGCTCAAGGTAATCACTTCAACACGAGACCCTGGCAAGAGGAGCTTGCCAGGAAGGCCAAGGAATAAACACCTCAGGAGTCATGTCGTGGTGCGTCACGCGCCCCGGCAGGGCCCGGAGAGCGGCAAGCTTCCGGGCCCGGCAAGGTAGTGACCCCGGCAAGGTGCTTGCCGGGGGAGACTTACACTGTGTGCCTGCGCTCCAGCTCGTCTGCCCACGCGTCGCCCTGGGGCCCTTCTAGGTGTTGGGGAACGTAGTATTTTAAAATGTTCCTACGATCACGCAAGATCTATCTACCAGATGCATAGCAACGAGAGGGGAGAGTGTGTCTACGTACCCTCGTAGACCGGGAGCGGAAGCGTCAAGTGACGCGGTTGATGTTGTCGAACTTCTTCGCGATCCAACCGATCAAGCACCGAACGTACGGTACCTCCGCGTTCAGCACACGTTCAGCTTGATGCCGTCCCACGAGCTCTTGATCCAGTTGAGCTTCACGGGAGAGTTTCGTCAGCACGACGGCGTGGTGACGGATATGATGTGTTCACCGGCGCACGGCTTCGCCTAAGCTCCGCGACGGTACGACCGAGGTGTGATTCTGTGGAGGGGGGCACCGCACATGGCTAAACAATTCAACTTGTGTGTCTTTGGGTGCCCCCCTGCCCCCGTATATAAAGGAGCAAGGGAGGAGGGCCGGCCAACTCTCTATGGTGCGGCTAGGGAGGGACTCCTACTAGGAATAGGATTGCAATCCTATTCCTAGTAGGATTCACCGAAAGGAAGAAGGGGGAAAGGAATAGGAGAGGTGGCGCCCCCCCAATCCTAGTCCAACTAGGATTCCTAGGTGGGGGCGCCGGCCAGCCCTATGGGCTGCCTCTCTCTCACCCTTTAGGCCCACTATGGACCATCCCCTCTCGTAGGGGGTTCCGGTAACCCCCTCCGGCATTCCCGATAAATCCGAAACTTTTCCGGTATACTTCCGGTGTCCGAATATAGCCGTCCAATATATCAATCTTTATGTCTCGGACATTCCGAGACTCCTCGTCATGTCCGTGATCTCATCCGGGACTCCGAACTACCTTCGGTACATCAATACTCAAAACTCATAATACCGATCGTCATCAAACGTTAAGCGTGCGGACCCTACGGGTTCGAGAACTATGTAGACATGACCGAGACTCATCTCTGGTCAATAACCAATAGCGGAACCTGGATGTTCATATTGGCTCCTACATATTCTACGAAGATCTTTTATCGGTCAGAACCGCATAACAACATACGTTGTTCCTTTTGTCAAACGGTATGTTACTTGCCCGAGATTCGATCGTCGGTATCTCTATACCTAGTTCAATCTCGTTACCGGCAAGTCTTTTTACTCGTTCCGTAACACATCATCTCGTGACTAACTCATTAGTCTTTTGCTTGCAAGGCTTATTGTGATGTGTGTTACCGAGAGGGCCCAGAGATACCTCTCCGACACTCGGAGTGACAAATCCTAATCTTGATCTATGCCAACACCACGAATACTTTCGGAGACACCTGTAGAGCATCTTTATGATCACCCAGTTACGTTGTGACGTTTGATAGCACACAAGGTGTTCCTACGGTATTCGGGAGTTGCATAATCTCATAGTCATAGGAACATGTATAAGTCATGAAGAAAGCAATAGCAGTAAAACTAAACGATCATAGTGCTATGCTAACGGATGGGTCTTGTCCATCACATCATTCTCCTAATGATGTGATCCCGTTGATCAAATGACAACTCATGTCTATGGCTAGGAAACATAACCATCTTTGATCAATGAGCTAGTCTAGTAGAGGCATACTAGGGACTTACTGTTTTGTCTATGTATCCACACATGTACTAAGTTTCCGGTTAATACAATTCTAGCATGAATAAAAGACATTTATCATGATATAAGGAAATACAAATAACAACGTTATTATTGCCTCTAGGGCATATTTCCTTCACGTGCTTGGTCGACGCTACATATATACTACACATACGTATATGGAGGACTAGAGTCACGCTAGCTAGCTAGCTAGCTGCTAGCTATACTAAGCAAACGAAGGAACAGAAGATCTCGTATATATAATCAACATATATATATATATATATGCATACAGAGAGATGTAATATCGACCACCTCTCCTTCTCCGAGAGATTGGTCGAACAACAAGTTCTCGTATATCGTCTATCCCGACACTACCGGGCACATATATACAATAATTATCTCTTACAAAAATAATCTCCTAACACATGGATGCATGGTCCACATAGTATTCTCCGTCTTCAGCGATCACGTGTTCAAGGAAGAATGCCGCCAATTCCTCTTGAATTGCTCGCAGACGATCTGGTGTTAGGAGTTCATCCCGCATCCGAAACATCTAATTTGAAGTAGGGGGTCAATACATGAAATGATGCTATAAATTTGTGAATATTATTGATTGCTTACGCACTTCAAATTGTTCATCAGTGTAGCCCCGCTCACAGGTCGTGTGGCGGATGGACTCGCAAATGTAGTATCCACAATAATCATTCCCGGGTTCCTGCCACAACCACTTTACAAGAAATAGAGCTCAATCAAACTGATAAGCAAGAATGCCAAATTGGTATTGATGAAACTAGCGCTTGAATCAAGATATAGGAGATGCGCGTGCGGAACATGCTACTATATAGTACTTACTTTCGGGTATCTTCAATTGTAGCTTCTTCGGCAGTCCCGGAGCTTTTTTGATGAATTTTTTCCAAGCCCTGCCAGACAAAGGAAACAATTGTTGGGGAACGTAGTATTTTAAAATTTTCCTACGATCACGCAAGATCTATCTACCAGATGCATAGCAACGAGAAGGGAGAGTGTGTCTACGTACCCTCGTAGACCGGGAGCGGAAGCGTCAAGTGACGCGGTTGATGTTGTCGAACTTCTTCGCGATTCAACCGATCAAGCACCGAACGTACGGCACCTCCGCGTTCAGCACACGTTCAGCTTGATGACGTCCCACGAGCTCTTGATCCAGTTGAGCTTCACGGGGGAGTTTCGTCAGCACGACGGCGTGGTGACGGATATGATGTGAACACCGGCGCAGGGCTTCTCCTAAGCTTCGCGACGGTACGACCGAGGTGTGATTCTGTGGAGGGGGGCACCGCACACGGCTAAAACAATTCAACTTGTGTGTCTTTGGGTGCCCCCCTGCCCCCGTATATCAAGGAGCAAGGGAGGAGGGGCCGGCCACCTCCTATGGTGCGGCTAGGGAGGGGACTCCTACTAGGAATAGGATTGCAATCCTATTCCTAGTAGGATTCACCGAAAGGAAGAAGGGGGAAAGGAATAGGAGAGGTGGCGCCCCCCCAATCCTAGTCCAACTAGGATTCCTAGGTGGGGGCGCCGGCCAGCCCTATGGGCTGCCTCTCTCTCACCCTTTAGGCCCACTATGGACCATCCCCTCTCGTAGGGGGTTCCGGTAACCCCCTCCGGCATTCCCGATAAATCCGAAACTTTTCCGGTATACTTCCGGTGTCCGAATATAGCCGTCCAATATATCAATCTTTATGTCTCGGACATTCCGAGACTCCTCGTCATGTCCGTGATCTCATCCGGGACTCCGAATTACCTTCGGTACATCAATACTCAAAAACTCATAATACCGATCGTCATCAAACGTTAAGCGTGCGGACCCTACGGGTTCGAGAACTATGTAGACATGACCGAGACTCATCTCTGGTCAATAACCAATAGCGGAACCTGGATGTTCATATTGGCTCCTACATATTCTACGAAGATCTTTTATCGGTCAGAACCGCATAACAACATACGTTGTTCCTTTTGTCAAACGGTATGTTACTTGCCCGAGATTCGATCGTCGGTATCTCTATACCTAGTTCAATCTCGTTACCGGCAAGTCTCTTTACTCGTTCTGTAACACATCATCTCGTGACTAACTCATTAGTCTTTTGCTTGCAAGGCTTATTGTGATGTATGTTACCGAGAGGGCCCAGAGATACCTCTCCGACACTCGGAGTGACAAATCCTAATCTTGATCTATGCCAACACCACGAATACTTTCGGAGACACCTGTAGAGCATCTTTATGATCACCCAGTTACGTTGTGATGTTTGATAGCACACAAGGTGTTCCTACGATATTCGGGAGTTGTATAATCTCATAGTCATAGGAACATGTATAAGTCATGAAGAAAGCAATAGCAGTTAAACTAAACGATCATAGTGCTATGCTAACGGATGGGTCTTGTCCATCACATCATTCTCCTAATGATGTGATCCCGTTGATCAAATGACAACTCATGTCTATGGCTAGGAAACATAACCATCTTTGATCAATGAGCTAGTCTAGTAGAGGCATACTAGGGACATACTGTTTTGTCTATGTATTCACACATGTATTAAGTTTCCGTTTAATACAATTCTAGCATGAATAATAAACATTTATCATGATATAAGGAAATAAATAATAACTTTATTATTGCCTCTAGGGCATATTTCCTTCAGTCTCCCACTTGCACTAGAGTCAATAATCTAGCTCACATCGCCATGTGATTTAATACCGATAGTTCACATCGTTATGTGACCAACACCCAAAGGGTTTACTAGAGTCAATAATCTAGTTCACATCGCTATGTGATTAACACCCAAGAGTAATAAGGTGTGATCATGTTTTGCTTGTGAGAGAAGTTTAGTCAACGGGTCTGTCATATACAGATCCCTATGTATTTCGCAAATTTCTATGTCTACAATGCTCTGCATGGAGCTACTCTAGCTAATTGCTCCCACTTTCAATATGCATCCAGATTGATACTCAGAGTCATCTGAATTTAGTGTCAAAGTTTGCATCGGCGTAACCCTTTACGACGAACTCTTTATCACCTCCATAATCGAGAAACATTTCCTTAGTCATCCAGTTACTAAGGATAATTTTGACCGCTGTATAGTGATCTACTACTGGATCACTATTGTACCTCCCTGTCAAACTTTTGGCAAGGTACACAACGTGTTTTGTACACAGCATGGCATACTTTATAGAACCTATGGCTGAGGCATAGGGAATGACTTTCATTCTCTCTATATTTTTCTGCCGTGGTCTGGCTTTGAGTCTTACTCAACTTCATACCTTGTAAAACAGGCAAGAACCTTTCTTTGACTGATCCATTTTGAATTTCTTCAAAATCTTATCAAGGTATGTGCTTTGTGAAAGTCCAATTAAGCGTCTTGATCTATCTCTATAGATCTTGACACCTAATTTATAAGCAGCTTCACCGAGGTCTTTCATTGAAAAACTTTTATTCAAATATCCTTTTATGCTATCCAGAAATTCTATATCATTTCCAATCAACAATATGTCATCTACATATAATATTAGAAATGCTACAGAGCTCCCACTCACTTTCTTGTAAATACAGGCTTCTCCAAAAGTCTGTATAAAACCATATGCTTTGATCACCTCATCAAAGCGTATATTCCAACTCCGAGATGCTTGCACCAGTCCATAGATGGATCGCTGGAGCTTGCATACTTTGTTAGCACCTTTTGGATCGACAAAACCTTCTGGTTGCATCATATACAACTCTTCTTTGAGATATCCATTTAGGAATGCAGTTTTGACATCCATTTGCCAGATTTCATAATCATAAAATGCGGCAATTGCTAACATGATTCGGACAGACTTAAGCATCGCTACAGGTGAGAAAGTCTCATCGTAGTCAACTCCTTGAACTTGTCGAAAACCTTTCGCAACAAGTCGAGCTTTGTAAACAGTAATATTACCGTCTGCGTCGGTCTTCCTCTTGAAGATCCATTTATTTTCAATGGCTTGCCGATCATCGGGCAAGTCAACCAAAGTCCATACTTTGTTCTCATACATGGATCCCATCTCAGATTTCATGGCTTCAAGCCATTTTGTGGAATCCGGGCTCATCATTGCTTCCTCATAGTTCGTAGGTTCATCATGGTCTAGTAACATGATTTCCAGAACTGGGTTGTCGTACCACTCTGGTGCGGAACGTACTCTGGTTGATCTACGACGTTCAGCAGAAACTTGATCTGAAGTTTCATGATCATTATCATTAACTTCCTCACTAATTGGTGTAGGAATCACTGGAACAATTTCCTGTGATGTACTACTTTCCAATCCGGGAGAAGGTACAATTACCTCATCAAGTTCTACTTTCCTCCCACTCACTTCTTTCGAGAGAAACTCTTTTTCTAGAAAGGATCCGTTCTTAGCAACGAATATTTTGCCTTCGGATCTGTGATAGAAGGTGTACCCAACAGTCTCTTTTGGGTATCCTATGAAGACACATTTTTCCGACTTGGGATCGAGCTTATCAGGTTGAAGTGTTTTCACATAAGCATCGAAGCCCCAAATTTTAAGAAACGACAACTTTGGTTTCTTGCCAAACCATAGTTCATAAGGTGTCGTATCAACGGATTTAGATGGTGCCCTATTTAACGTGAATGCAGCTGTCTCTAATGCATGACCCAAAATGATAGTGGTAAATCGGTAAGAGACATCATAGATCGCACCATATCGAATAACGTACGGTTACGACGTTCGGACACACCATTATGCTGTGGTGTTCCGGGTGGCGTGATCTGTGAAACTATTCCACATTGTTTCAAATGAAGACCAAACTCGTAACTCAAATATTATCCTCCACGATCAGATCGTAGAAGACTTTATTTTCTTGTTACGATGATTCTCTACTTCACTCTGAAATTCTTTGAACTTTTCAAAAGTTTCAGACTTGTGTTTCATTAAGTAGATATACCCATATCTGCTCAAATCATCAGTGAAGGTCAGAAAATAACGATACCCGCCGCGAGCTTCAACACTCATTGGTCCGCATACATCAGTATGTATGATTTCCAACAAATATGTTGCTCGCTCCATAGTTCCGGAGAACGGAGTTTTAGTCATCTTGCCCATGAGGTATGGTTCGCAAGCACCAAGTGATTCATAATCAAGTGATTCCAAAAGTCCATCATTATGGAGTTTCTTCATGCGTTTTACACCAATATGACTTAAACAGCTGTGCCACAAATAAGTTGCACTATTATTATTAACCTTGCATCTTTTGGCTTCAATATTATGAATATGTGTATCACACGATCGAGATCCAATAAACTATTTTCATTGGGTGTATGACCATAGAAGGTTTTATTCATGTAAACAGAACAACAATTATTCTCTAACTTACATGAATAACCGTATTGCAATAAACATGATCAAATCACATTCATGCTCAACACAAACACCAAATAACAGTTATTTAGGTTCAACACTAATCCCGAAAGTATAGGGAGTGTGCGATGATGATCATATCAATCTTGGACTGCTTCCAATATACATCGTCACTTCATCCTTTAACTAGTTTCTGTTCATTATGCAACTCCCATTTCGAGTTACTACTCTTTAGCAACTGAACCAATATCAAATACCGAGGGGTCGCTATGAACACTAGTAAAATACACATTAATAATCTGTATATCAAATATACCTTTGTTCACTTTGCCATCCTTCTTATCCGCCAAGTATCTAGGGCAGTTCCACTTCCGGTGACCATTTCCTTTGCAGTAGAAGCACTTTAGTTTCAGGCTTGAGTTTAGCTTTGGGTTTCTTCATGTGAGTGACAACTTGCTTGTCATTCTTATTGAAGTTCCCCTTCTATCCCTTTGCCCTTTACTTGAAACAAGTGGTCTTGTTAACCATCAACACTTGATGTTTTTTCATGATTTCTACCTTCGCCTACTTCAGTATCGCGAAGAGCTGGGAATTCCTTTCGTCATCCCTTGCATATTATAGTTTATCACGAAGTTCTACTAACTTGGTGATAGTGACTAGAGAACTTTGTCAATTACTGTCTTATCAGGAAGATTAACTCCCACTTGATTAAAGTAATTGTAGTACCCAGACAATCTGAGCACATGCTCACTGGTTGAGCTATTCTCCTCCATCTTGTAGGCAAAGTATTGTCAGAGGTCTTATACCTCTCGACACGGGCATGAGTATGAAATACTAATTTCAACTCTTGGAACATCTTATATGCTCCGTGGCGTTCAAAACGTTTTTGAAGTCCCGGTTATAAGCCGTAAAGCATGATGCACTAAACTATCAAGTAGTCATCATACTGAGCTTTTGTCAAAACGTTCATAACGTCTACATCTGCTCCTGCAATAGGTCTGTCACCTAGCGGTGCATCAAGGACATATTTCTCTGTGCAGCAATGAGGATAATCCTCAGATCACGGAACAATTCCGCATCATTGCTACTAACATCTTTCAACTTGGTTTTCTCTAGGAACATATGAAAAATAAACGGGGAGCAACATCGCGAGCTATTGATCTACAACATAGATATGCTAATACTACCAGGACTAAGTTCATGATAAATTAAAGTTCAATTTAATCATATTAATTTAAAGAACTCCCACTTAGATAGACATCCCTCTGGTCATCTAAATGATCACGTGATCCAAATCAACTAAACCATGTCCGATCATCACATGAGATGGAGTAGTTTCAATGGTGAACATCTTATGTTGATCATATCTACTATATGATTCACGCTCGACCTTTCGGTCTCCAGTGTTCCGAGGCCATATCTGTATATGCTAGGCTCGTCAAGTTTAACCCGAGTATTCTGCGTGTGCAAAACTGGCTTACACCCGTTGTATTTGAACGTAGAGCTTATCACACCCGATCATCACGTGGTGTCTCGGCACGACGAACTTTCGCAACGGTGCATACTCAGGGAGAACACTTATACCTTGAAATTTAGTAAGGGATCATCTTATAATGCTACCGTCGTTCTAAGCATAATAAGATAAACATCACATGCAATCAAAATATGTGACATGATATGGCCATCATCATCTTGTGCTTTTGATCTCCATCTTCAAAGCACCGTCATGATCACCTTCGTCACCGGCTTGACACCTTGATCTTCATCGTAGCATCGTTGTCGTCTCGCCAACTATTGCTTCCACGACTATCGCTACCGCTTAGTGATAAAGTAAAGCAATTACATGGCGATTGCATTTCATACAATAAAGCGACAACCATATGGCTCCTGCCAGTTGCCGATAACTTTACAAAACATGATCATCTCATACAAAATCGTATAACTCATCATGTCTTGACCATATCACATCACAACATGCCCTGCAAAAACAAGTTAGACGTCCTCTACTTTGTTTGTTGCAAGTTTTACGTGGCTGCTACGGGCTTAGCAAGAACCGTTCTTACCTACGCATACAAAACCACAACGATGTTTCGTCAAGTATGTGCTGTTTTAACCTTCACAAGGACCGGGCGTAGCCACACTTGATTCAGCTAAAGTGAGAGAGACAGACACCCGCCAGTCACCTTTAGGCAACGAGTGCTCGTAACGGTGAAACCAGTCTCGCGTAAGCGTACGCGTAATGTCGGTCCGGGCCGCTTCATCTCACAATACCGCCGAAGCAAAGTATGACATGCTGGTAAGCAGTATGACTAGTATCGTCCACAATCTCATTATGTTCTACTCGTGCATATCATCTACGCATAGACCTGGCTCATGATGCCACTGTTGGGGAACATAGTATTTTAAAATTTTCCTACGATCACGCAAGATCTATCTACCAGATGCATATCAACGAGAGGGGAGAGTGTGTCTACGTACCCTCGTAGACCGGGAGCGGAAGCGTCAAGTGACGCGGTTGATGTTGTCGAACTTCTTCGCGATCCAATCGATCAAGCACCGAACGTATGGTACCTCCGCGTTCAACACACGTTCAGCTTGATGACGTCCCACGAGCTCTTGAACCAGTTGAGCTTCACGGGAGAGTTTCGTCAGCACGACGACGTGGTGACGGATATGATGTGTTCACCGGCGCACGGCTTCGCCTAAGCTCCGCGACGGTACAACCGAGGTGTGATTCTGTGGAGGGGGGCACCGCACACGGCTAAACAATTCAACTTGTGTGTCTTTGGGTGCCCCCCTGCCCCCGTATATAAAGGAGCAAGGGAGGAGGGCCGGCCAACTCTCTATGGTGCGGCTAGGGAGGGACTCCTACTAGGAATAGGATTGCAATCCTATTCCTAGTAGGATTCACCGAAAGGAAGAAGGGGGAAAGGAATAGGAGAGGTGGCGCCCCCCCCCAATCCTAGTCCAACTAGGATTCCTAGGTGGGGGCGCCGGCCAGCCCTATGGGCTGCCTATCTCTCACCCTTTAGGCCCACTATGGACCATCCCCTCTCGTAGGGGGTTCCGGTAACCCCCTCCGGCATTCCCGATAAATCCGAAACTTTTCCGGTATACTTCCGGTGTCCGAATATAGCCGTCCAATATATCAATCTTTATGTCTCGGACATTCCGAGACTCCTCGTCATGTCCGTGATCTCATACGGGACTCCGAACTACCTTCGGTACATCAAAACTCATAAACTCATAATACCGATCGTCATCAAACGTTAAGCGTGCGGACCCTACGGGTTCGAGAACTATGTAGACATGACCGAGACTCATCTCTGGTCAATAACCAATAGCGGAACCTGGATGTTCATATTGGCTCCTACATATTCTACGAAGATCTTTTATCGGTCAGAACCGCATAACAACATACGTTGTTCCTTTTGTCAAACGGTATGTTACTTGCCCGAGATTCGATCGTCGGTATCTCTATACCTAGTTCAATCTCGTTACCGGCAAGTCTCTTTACTCGTTCCGTAACACATCATCTCGTGACTAACTCATTAGTCTTTTGCTTGCAAGGCTTATTGTGATGTATGTTACCGAGAGGGCCCAGAGATACCTCTCCGACACTCGGAGTGACAAATCCTAATCTTGATCTATGCCAACACCACGAATACTTTCGGAGACACCTGTAGAGCATCTTTATGATCACCCAGTTACGTTGTGACGTTTGATAGCACACAAGGTGTTCCTATGATATTCGGGAGTTGTATAATCTCATAGTCATAGGAACATGTATAAGTCATGAAGAAAGCAATAGCAGTTAAACTAAACGATCATAGTGCTATGCTAACGGATGGGTCTTGTCCATCACATCATTCTCCTAATGATGTGATCCCGTTGATCTAATGACAACTCATGTCTATGGCTAGGAAACATAACCATCTTTGATCAATGAGCTAGTCTAGTAGAGGCATACTAGGGACATACTGTTTTGTCTATGTATTCACACATGTATTAAGTTTCCGTTCAATACAATTCTAGCATGAATAATAAACATTTATCATGATATAAGGAAATAAATAATAACTTTATTATTGCCTCTAGGGCATATTTCCTTCACTAGGGGCGCGTGGCAGACGGCTGTGCAGCCTGGGGGACACGGTGGCGAGCCACGGTGACGAGGCTAACGCCGTGGCGAACGGAGACGCATGAACGGGCGCTTTTGGGGCGACGGCGACGGGCATTCAATGCCCTTGTCCCCCACCGTCAGAGTTAGGTGAAGACCACTGTTCATACACTGTTACAACTACCACCAAAATTTACACTTTTACCCTCCTCTATGTTGACACCTGTTGGTGACCCCTTTGAGCTATAAAAGGAGGCCCATGCACAACGTAGAGGGGGTTCGATCCCAGAAACTCGCCCACTCTCTCGGTCGGTGTAGCTGGTACTGTAGATCTTCAAGCTCCCGAACCCAAGTGTTGGGGAACGTAGTATTTTAAAAATTTCCTACGATCACGCAAGATCTATCTACCAGATGCATAGCAACGAGAGGGGAGAGTGTGTCTACGTACCCTCGTAGACCGGGAGCGGAAGCGTCAAGTGACGCGGTTGATGTTGTCGAACTTCTTCGCGATCCAACTAATCAAGCACCGAACGTATGGCACATCCGCGTTCAGCACATGTTCAGCTTGATGACGTCCCACGAGCTCTTGATCCAGTTGAGCTTCATGGGAGAGTTTCGTCAGCACGACGGCGTGGTGACGGATATGATGTATTCACCGGCGCAGGGCTTCGCCTAAGCACCGCGACGGCATGACCGAGGTGTGTTTCTGTGGAGGGGGGCACCGCACACGGCTGGAACAATTCAACTTGTGTGTCTTTGGGTGCCCCCCTGCCCCCGTATATAAAGGAGCAAGGGGGGAGGCCGGCCGGCCCTTGTTTGGTGCGGCTAGGGTTGCAATCCTACTAGGAATATGATTGCAATCCTATTCCTAGTAGGAATCACCAAAAGAAGGAAGAGAGGGAAAGGAAAAAGGAGAGGTGGCGCCCCCCCCAATCCTAGTCCAACTAGGAACCCTAGGTGGGGCGCCGGCCAGCCCTATGGGCTGCCTCTCTCTTTCCCTTAAGGCCCACTATGGACCATCCCCCCTCGTAGGGGGTTCCGGTAACCCCCTCCGGCAATCCCGTTAAATCCGAAATTTTTCCGGAACACTTCCGGTGTCCGAATATAGTCGTCCAATATATCAATCTTTATGTCTCGGACATTCCGAGACTCCTCGTCATGTCCGTGATCTCATCCGGGACTCCGAACTACCTTCGGTACATCAAAACTCATAAACTCATAATACCGATCGTCATCAAACGTTAAGCGTGCGGACCCTACGGGTTCGAGAACTATGTAGACATGACCGAGACTCATCTCCGGTCAATAACCAATAGCGGAACCTGGATGTTCATATTGGCTCCTACATATTCTACGAAGATCTTTTCTCGGTCAAAACCGCATAACAACATATGTTGTTCCTTTTGTCATCGGTATGTTACTTGCCCGAGATTCGATCGTCGGTATCTCTATACCTAGTTCAATCTCGTTACCGGCAAGTCTCTTTACTCGTTCCGTAACACATCATCTCGTGACTAACTCATTAGTCTTTTGCTTGCAAGGCTTATTGTGATGTGTGTTACCGAGAGGGCCCAGAGATACCTCTCCGACACTCGGAGTGACAAATCCTAATCTTGATCTATGCCAACACCACGAATACTTTCGGAGACACCTGTAGAGCATCTTTATGATCACCCAGTTACGTTGTGACGTTTGATAGCACACAAGGTGTTCCTACGGTATTCGGGAGTTGCATAATCTCATAGTCATAGGAACATGTATAAGTCATGAAGAAAGCAATAGCAGTAAAACTAAACGATCATAGTGCTATGCTAACGGATGGGTCTTGTCCATCACATCATTCTCCTAATTATGTGATCCCGTTGATCAAATGACAACTCATGTCTATGGCTAGGAAACATAACCATCTTTGATCAATGAGCTAGTCTAGTAGAGGCATACTAGGGACATACTGTTTTGTCTATGTATCCACACATGTACTAAGTTTCCGGTTAATACAATTCTAGCATGAATAAAAGACATTTATCATGATATAAGGAAATACAAAGAACATCTTTATTATTGCCTCTAGGGCATATTTCCTTCAGTCTCCCACTTGAACTAGAGTCAATAATCTAGATTACAAAGTGATGATCCTCACACCCATGGAGTCTTGGTGCTGATCATGTTTTGCCCGTGGAAGAGGCTTAGTCAACGGGTCTGCAACATTCAGATCCGTATGTATTTTGCAAATCTCTATGTCTCCCTCCTTGACTAGATCGCGGATGGAATTGAAGCGTCTTTTGATGTGCTTTGTTCTCTTGTGAAACCTGGATTCCTTCGCCAAGGCTATGGCTCCAGTGTTGTCACAAAAGATTTTCATTGGACCCGATGCACTAGGTATTACACCTAGATCAGATATGAACTCCTTCATCTAGACTCCTTCATTTGCTGCTTCCGAAGCAGCTATGTATTCCGCTTCACACGTAGATCCCGCCACGACGCTCTGCTTGGAACTGCACCAGCTGACAGCTCCACCGTTCAATAAAAATACATATCCGGTTTGTGACTTTGAGTCATCCGGATCAGTGTCAAAGCTAGAATCGACGTAACCGTTTACGACGAGCTCTTTGTCACCTCCATAAACGAGAAACATATCCTTTGTTCTTTTCAAATACTTTAGGATGTTTTTGACCGCTGTCCAGTGATCCACTCCTGGATTACTTTGGTACCTCCCTGCTAGACTTATAGCAAGGCACACATCAGGTCTGGTACACAGCATTGCATACATGATAGATCCTATGGCTGAGGCAAAGGGAATGACTTTCATTTTCTCTCTATCTTCTGCAGTGGTCGGGCATTGAGTCTTACTCAACTTCACACCTTGTAATACAGGCAAGAACCCTTTCTTTGATGTCACAGCCCTAGATCAACCCCTGTGGTCCTTGCCTGATCATCATGTCATCATGTTTAAAATTTTGTTAACTTGAAATGGGCATTGATCAAACCCTAGCACTAAATGAACTCAACTAGGGTCAAGAAAAAAATCATTTCCAATGACCCAAAATTCCTCCATCAATGTTTGATAATTTTGGCAAGGCATTGAGACCAAACCAAAAATAGTGAGCATTTTTGTGGAATATTTTGGGCTTTGAATTAAATCAATAAGTATTTAAATTGGGGCATATAAATATTTTTAATATCTTTAAATGCTCCAACAATTCTGAAAATAGTTGAGGGTCTCTGTAATAATTTATTTAATGCCCACAATTATTTTTAGGATTTATTAAAATGATTTGGATTTTGGGCTATAAACTAAATCAAAACAAAATAACAGAATTAGAAAACAGAAAGAAAATGAGAGGGAGAGCACCTACCTGGCCTTACCTGGCCGGCCCAACTGGCAGCCCAGCCCACCTGGGCTCCCCTGCCAGTCATCCCTGTCCTCGCGCCAGGAGGACAGGGGAGTGTGCTCGCTGCGCGCCGGCCACGCGCCGCGCCACCTCCTGCTTCCCGCCGCTGCCGACGCGCCTGGACGACCCTAGACGACGCCACGCACCTCTCTGCTTCACTCTCTCACTCTCCCTCGACCTCTCTCCCTTCTCCTGGCTCTCTCCCCCTCACCGCCGAGCGCCACCATCGCCGCCGCTCGCCACCGCCGTGGCCACAGCCCTCCCCACGCCCCCGCAAGGTGCCCACGAGCTTCGCCTCGTCCCTCTCTTCCTCCTCGCCAAGCCGCCCGACGCCAGGAAGCCCCGAACGCCCTCGCCACCGTCTTCTTCAACCTTCGGCCGCCGTCGACCTCGCCGGCGATTCACGGCAACCAACGCCTCCCCGGCCCCTCCGTCTGCATCAGCCGAACCGCCGTGAGCCACTGAAGCTTTTCCCTCCATCCTTTCCTTCGCGCGCGCCCCGTAGCCGTCGCCCCCTTCCTCACCGTCGCCGGCCGCCGCTGAGCTCGTCGCCGTCGTAGCCACAGACGCGCAAGCCCGGAACTGAACGCGTCACCGTGCTCACCGTGCTCCCAGGAGCCGAACGCACCCACTAGCCCCTCCCCTAGTGCACCGTAGCCTCGTTTCCGTCGACGTCCGAACTCCGGCGCCGCCCCGCTCGCCGGTGCGGTCGATTCCGGCCACCCCACGACCTCCCGAGCAGCCAGCTGGATGCGGACGTGTGCGGGCTGTCTGCTGGTGGCACTCGCGCGCCCTCCCGCCGTCTGTAGCGCGAGCCCGAGCAACTCCGGCGAGCTTCCGCCGCAGTTTTGGTCGCCGCCGGCCGAACTCCGGTGACCGCTGACGTAGCACTTAGTTAGGAACTAATGACCATTAGTTAAACCCCACACAGCCACTGGCTGCGGGCCCCACTTCGTGGTCAAACCCAGTCAGCGCTGGTTTTGACCGGGTTTAGACCATGTGACATTGACAGGTGGGCCCAGTGCCCTGCTAATTTTGGTTAGTGCTAATTTGTAATTAGTTAACCCTGTGACTCACTGACATATGGGCCCCGCCCGGCTAATTAAACTAGGTTAGATTTAAATAAGTTATTTTAGTTAGTTGTGTCACTGACCAGTGGGCCCCACTGGTCAGGTTTGACCTGGACCAGCCCTGTTGACTTGCTGACGTCATGATGACGCAGTGCTGACGCAGTAACTATTTTCTGTAATTTAAAATAAATCAGAAAATGATTTATTTATTTCAGAAAATAACCAAAACTTCTAAAAATCATATAAAATCAACCGTAGCTCAGATGAAAATAATTTATATATGAAAATTGATCAGAAAAATCCAAGGAATCTGTTTATGGCATTTTCATGCATGTTAGAACAACTTATGGTTGATGTTTAGGACAATTTGAATAAATGGCATTTGAATAATCACATATGGAGTTTGAATTTGAACCTTTGGTTCAAACCAACTTCATTTAATTTGGTTGCAAGTTGCATTAGGCCAAAACACATCATATTGCCATTTCATATTCATGCATCATATTGTTGCATTGCATTGATTGTGTTCTTTCTCTGTTTGTCGGTTTTGTCCCCTCTCAGTAGACGACGTTCCGACGATGAGTTCGATGACACCGATGAAGAGCTATTAATATCTTCAGAAGTGCCAGGCAAGCAGAACCCCCCTTGTTCATTCCGATACAATCCCACTCTCTCGCTCTTGCTCTCTTTTACTGCATTAGGACAACAACGATTGAACTGCTTTTGCTGCGGTAGCTGAACCCTTTCCTCTGCATGACCTGTCATTGCCACAGTAAATAGTTGAAACCCACTAGCATGAGTAGGAGTTGTTTGAGCCATGTTGTGCCTACTCATTCATGCTTTCTGGTTATGCCTGCTATTGCTTAGAGTTGTGTCAGGTCTGATTCATCGGGGATGAATTGGAATACAGTGAACATGTCCTATCGTTGAGAGCTAAGTGTGTGAACACGATTTGGTAAAGGTAGCGGTGAGAGGCCATGTAGAAGTACATGGTGGGTTGTCTCACTGGAACCGTCCCTAAGAACTGAGTTTTGTGTAAGTTGTCCAATGACATAGCTACTACCACGCATTGGAATGCTTAAGTGCCCCTCTCGACTTATTAATCAACTCGATCTCTGTCCAGGAGTTGCAACTAGTTTCTGGCGCTTGTAGGTAGTGCTAGTAGTCTACCAAGTGGCACCCGGTACAGGTGGGCTTGGGTCAGACTAGGCACCGTGGCACGGTGTACCGATCGCCCGTTTGGTGATGCGGGAACCCTGTACACATCGTTTGGGGCCGTGAGCGACACCCCGGCCGGATCTCCCCACGGATGGAACCCGAATAGGCGATAAACCTGGACTAGAGTCTTGTGTGGTTAGTCAGGTCATGGCCGACACCCTCGCCAGGCCTCCGCTTGAAGGTTGCCGAGATACATGACATGTACATGGCGATAAGTGGCGAGAGCGTGTGTGAAGAAGTACACCCCTGCAGGGTTAACATGATCTATTCGAATAGCCGGGTCCGCGGATATGGACTTCTTGGATGCTTACGCGGTACATAGACAATCGAAAGTGGATACTCTAAAATGCGCAAGATAAGCGTGAGTGCTATGGATGGCCTTCTCGTAGGGAGACGGGAGCGGATCCATAGTGGCGTATTGATTGGTGAATATGTGGACTTGTGTGCGCCACCTCAAAAGGTTACCTGCAGTCATAGTTTAGGATAGCCACCGAGTCAAAGCTGGCTTGCTGCAGTCAAACTCCACTACCCCCTTGTTGATACTGTTGCATATGTAGTTAGTTCTGATGTAAGTCTTGCTGAGTACCTTTGTACTCACGTTTGCTTAATTTATGTTTTTGCAGAGAGACTTCAGTCTCGCTAGTGGTTCCGCGTGGACTTCGACGTTTAGCTTGTTACCTCAGCTACGATCTTGTGCCCTTAGGAGGGTCTTGTAGATAGTCAGGCTTCTTAGCCTTTTCTTTTGTAGTTGTCTGTACTTAGACATGTTTTGCTTCCATTGCCTGTATGCTCTGTATGTTGGGTCATGTGACCTCTGATTGTAATAAATGCTATGATGGCTCTTCTAGGCCTTTATCTATATGAGTTGTTGAGTTATGTTGTGATGCCATGTTGAACAGCACATACTTGCATGTTATGCGTACGTGTAATGTGTATTGCTATGTGTGGGATCCGACACCTAGTTGTTTACCTTTGGTAGCCTATCTTACAGGGAAATGTCTCCTAGTGCTTCCACTGAGCCTTGGTAGCTTGCTACTGCTCCGGAACACTTAGGCTGGCCGGCATGTGTCCTTCTTCGTTCCTGTGTCTGTCCCTTAGGGGAAATGTCACGCGTTGTTCCTTTAAGTCCTTGTAGCTTGCTACGATTTGGGTTCATACGTTGATGACCGACACGTTCGTTGCTGGGTCATGTATGCCTGTCTCTGTAATTTAGTGCCACTTTTGGTTTATAAATGGTCATGTCGGCCCGGGTTCTCTGTCATATGGATGCTAGCGACACTATCATATACGTGTGCCAAAATACGCAAACGGTCCCGGGCCAGGTAAGGTGGCACCCGTGGGGATACCGTGCGTGAGGCCGCAAAGTGATATGGTGTGTTATAGGCTAGACCCGTGTGACTTAGGATCGGGGTCCCGACAGCTTTGGTATCAGAGCCTGACTGCCTGTAGGATTAGCAAGCCAAACTGGTCGAATTCGTGTCTAGAAACTCTTTAGTTATATAAGGGAATTGATTGTGGAAGGGAACGTAAGGCTCTTTTTACTCCTTTACCCTATGACCTTCTGATCTGAGTCACCTTCTTCTATTCTACGGGGATTAAGAACTAGGACTCTCATTCTATTTATTAGGATCACGTTAATTGTGGATTCAACTCTCAGTTCAGTTTATTCTACTACATTTGTTGCTCATCTGTTGGTCTCAGAACCTTGACATGATGATATTAAGTGGATATGCTACCCTTTTGCTTGGATCTCAAAAGTATTTTCGAGCATTTGCAGCCGTTATGTTGTCCGAGTCATTCCAGGTTTCTAAATAATCTGATGCATTTGCAAACCATTCCTATCTGTTCTTAATGTCCTTTTAGGCCAGATTAACCACACTAGTCGGTGTGTTGAGGCACTCTGTTATCTCGACATATATGTTGGACTTATTATTATGACCCTAAGTATCTTAGAAGATCACCAGTAATCTAGCAATGTTTCATATTCCCAGTGTGATGATTCTGGCCATTATTCTCGAAAGCATCCCATGATGCTATTTAGTTGGTAGGTATTCTAATTCCGGGTTCTTGAACCCGAGCTTCACCCTACTTACTTTATGTGGATAGTGTTTGCTCGTCCCTTTAGGATATTAGTAACCTTGTGATAGTCCTCGAGGTCCATGGTATATCCTTCTTCCAAATACCATGAACCATCATGGCAGAAGTTCTTCTGAACCAAAAGATCACAACCTGAGTGCTCTTGAGTAGTACTCCGTTCATATTGTGACTCTGCCAATCCTACCTTACTGCATGGGTTATCCGGAAGAAATATGTTGAACTCATTCGACATGTTAATCTATGCTTCCACAACTCGGAAGTTATATGTTCCTTGAGTTGTCTCCTTTTTCGTTGTATTATGACCCTCGTTTATCAGTTGATAGTCAGGAGTAGACGTGCACTTGTGTTCATCGATGCCTTTTACTCTTGAGTTCCGTCAAGCCATTCTATTCTGGAATGACTAGGAGAAACAAACTCCAGTACCTTATCCATATCCAAGATTTGGTCAAAAGAAGTTGTACTTCACAGATGAAGAATGCTAATGCAGCTTCTAAACTGTTCTATCCTGGAGTATTACCATCTTTATGTCAAGAATGTCGTGAGAATTGCACTATCTCTTATGAATTCTTGATGTAGTAATACTTCTTGCCATCATTGTTCATCCCTCGGGTTCCGTGTTGTTATAACCGGAATGCTGACAAGTGAATTGTGATGTGTGAAATCAATACTCCTAGCAACTCTGTTGCTTGGTAGTTAAATGGATGATAATCTCATTCTTAGCATGATGGTTACCGAATCACCATCCTAAGATTGATCGTGCTACCTAGTCCACTCTCCTGGTGCACTCCTTGATTGATGAGTTAGGATTTTGTTAAGTCCTCGCTCATTTGATCATATCATCTTGCCTTGAAAAGCAAGATTGTTCTTGAGCTTAGTAACATATCGGTGGTTCGTGATTATCTAATTATCTTCTCGGAAGTATTACCAGGTTGTCACCTGACCGCTATGTTGAGCTCGTGATCAAGTTGGTTTCTTGTAAACCACCCTTTCTCCAAGAATCTATGTTGGATACCCTGAACTAGTTGGTTAAGCTAAACAACAACTTGGAGAGTTGGAAGATAAAAGCTTAACCCACATAGCTCACTTCAAGGGATATCTTGAGTATGTATTGAAGATAGATGATATCTTCATCGACTGATCTCCGTGATCATTTGTGAATCTATTGTCTTGTCCAAACTTTGAATTGAGTATGGGTTATCATCAAGTCAAATCAGAACCAACGATATTCGTAGTGTTGTCTTACTCAGGGTTGTTCCCTTGAACATACAACATTATATCCTTTGGGTCTGACCAATACTATCACTTGATCACATAATTATGGAATTCCATCTCCATGGAAACCTGGATGAATTGTTGTTGAGCCCACCGGCAACATTGTTATCTTCTCCATGATCTATGTTGCACATCCAGTTAGTATTGGAAACTTTTATAAGCACTATCTTCATGGCTGTTCGTGAAGCATATGTACGGAAGAAAGAAGTGTCTTCCTCTAATTCACGTGCATTTGATGCAAGTTGCCGCTGTGAATTCGAGAAAGTCAATATTGTTCCTGTGGAATCATCCCAAGTCAGTCATGCATACGTGCGAAGTATTATGTGGTTTGGAGACTTGCAACCTTCACTCTATATGTATTCCTAGCACACCAAGCCACTGATTGATTATTCTAGGAGAAGAAGTTCCTTCTTAAGATCCGGATTTATGCAAGGACTTCGTTATCCGCAATGATGGTTCCCCAACCCGAACTCGGTAGTGTTTCATTGTAAGACTACTACGTGGTCATGTTTGTCTTGGGCAACGTGTTCACAGGTACGTAGCAGAACCAGCTCATGTTTTGGAGCTTACTACCGCAGTCCATTTTCCGAGAATCTCGCAACGCGTCTCGTCGATTTGTGTTGCAAACCTTCATTTTCCTTCCTAGACTTGATGAGTCTGGAATAACTTGACACCAGCCAGATCTGAATCTCAGGCAGATATGATGGTTGGTGCATTTCCCAAGAACTATAATATTGGTCTCTCGATAATCGGTAAAGTGGATGTCGTGGTCAACACACCTAGCCGGAAGACCTATTGTTGTAGAATCTTGAATTGAAGAAGTTGGCCACTTCCCCATAAGAATTTCGTAGGATTTATTCCCTAGTTGTTCCTTATGGATTCTTGTGCTTCCAAAGTCCAACCTTTACTTGATGTTCAAGATACCAAACATATCTATGAATGGCTTACGCTAACACATCAAGGAGAACATTAGAAGCGGAGTGCTAAATGTCTCTCGGTCGATCATCCAGATCTTGCCCCTTGGCCACGCTAAGGTGAAATCTGAGAAAGTGTTATCTTCCTTTGCATCTGCATCCTCCATTACCGTTCATCATGGTAGTATGTGGTGTTGCCAGGGTCCTTGACACGGATACTGGTAAAACCTTGATGGATATGGGAATGCTCAAGTTCTTGAGAGCATGCACAAGCACTAGGTGTTATCACCGGCACTAACCGGGATTGCTTACAGTGTTCTTGGTTATGCTATAACCCCTCAAGAGTAGATTCACTCTCTGCTGTTGGGACTCACCCCAGTTACCAGAATCATTCCCAGCATTTGTATTTTGTTCCCAGCTTGCACTGCTAATGTGCCACTTGCCATGGGTCCCATTCATTACCGATGATAAGCAAAATCATCCGTTATGTTGTCTTCAACAAGGTAGTTCACATCATCAATTCTGACCCGAGAATGTCATTCTTTCGGACTCTGTCAAATGATCGATTGTGATCCGCCCCAGGCTGGTATAGGGAATTTTAATGATCTCTATATCAAAAGTAATTCTTTTTGCCACTTAAAGGAATAACTCTACGAGTCACCTCCTCTAAGGTGCCCCGTCTGATGACATCGATCACCATCTTCTTAGGTGTGGAATTATTGCCTACTGAGTGAACCATCATCATTTGTTTCACTCCATCCCTCTGGATGTGTGTTCCGTGTCTCAGCTCAAGGGATGTTTCGACGTCTCAATCCTTGAGTTGATCTTGAGTTCCTCGATCTTCGGAAAGATTGATTTCTACAGAGTATGACTCCGTTATCGTCTGGTTAGATGAAGATCTCAAGCAAGGATGACAAGATCATTATGATGCAATAAATCAACATCTCCAATAAGGAAAAATTGGATCGTGAAGATTGTGCTAGCGTGTGTCCCCTTTGATTTCTTACCCTACGCCTGAATCTCGGGACGAGATTCTTGTTTTAGTGGGGGTGAGTTGTCACAGCCCTAGATCAACCCCTGTGGTCCTTGCCTGATCATCATGTCATCATGTTTAAAATTTTGTTAACTTGAAATGGGGATTGATCAAACCCTAGCACTAAATGAACTCAACTAGGGTCAAGAATAAAATCATTTCCAATGACCCAAAATTCCTCCATCAATGTTTGATAATTTTGGCAAGGCATTGAGACCAAACCAAAAATAGTGAGCATTTTTGTGGAATATTTTGGGCTTTGAATTAAATCAATAAGTATTTAAATTGGGGCATATAAATATTTTTAATATCTTTAAATGCTCCAACAATTTTGAAAATAGTTGAGGGTCTCTGTAATAATTTATTTAATGCCCACAATTATTTTTAGGATTTATTAAAATGATTTGGGCAATAAACTAAATCAAAACAAAATAACAGAATTAGAAAACAGAAAGAAAATGAGAGGGAGAGCACCTACCTGGCCTTACCTGGCCGGCCCAACTGGCAGCCCAGCCCACCTGGGCTCCCCTGCCAGTCATCCCTGTCCTCGCGCCAGGAGGACAGGGGAGTGTGCTCGCTGCGCGCCGGCCACGCGCCGCGCCACCTCCTGCTTCCCGCCGCTGCCGACGCGCCTGGACGACCCTAGACGACGCCACGCACCTCTCTGCTTCACTCTCTCACTCTCCCTCGACCTCTCTCCCTTCTCCTGGCTCTCTCCCCCTCACCGCCGAACGCCACCATCGCCGCCGCTCGCCACCGCCGTGGCCACAGCCCTCCCCACGCCCCCGCAAGGTGCCCACGAGCTTCGCCTCGTCCCTCTCTTCCTCCTCGCCAAGCCGCCCGACGCCAGGAAGCCCCGAACGCCCTCGCCACCGTCTTCTTCAACCTTCGGCCGCCGTCGACCTCGCCGGCGATTCACGGCAACCAACGCCTCCCCGGCCCCTCCGTCTGCATCAGCCGAACCGCCGTGAGCCACTGAAGCTTTTCCCTCCATCCTTTCCTTCGCGCGCGCCCCGTAGCCGTCACCCCCTTCCTCACCGTCGCCGGCCGCCGCTGAGCTCGTCGCCGTCGTAGCCACAGACGCGCAAGCCCGGAACTGAACGCGTCACCGTGCTCACCGTGCTCCCAGGAGCCGAACGCACCCACTAGCCCCTCCCCTAGTGCACCGTAGCCTCGTTTCCGTCGACGTCCGAACTTCGGCGCCGCCCCACTCGCCGGTGCGGTCGATTCCGGCCACCCCACGACCTCCCGAGCAGCCAGCTGGATGCGGACGTGTGCGGGCTGTCTGCTGGTGGCACTCGCGCGCCCTCCCGCCATCTGTAGCGCGAGCCCGAGCAACTCCGGCGAGCTTCCGCCGCAGTTTTGGTCGCCGCCGGCCGAACTCCGGTGACCGCTGACGTAGCACTTAGTTAGGAACTAATGACCATTAGTTAAACCCCACACTGCCACTGACTGCGGGCCCCACTTCGTGGTCAAACCCAGTCAGCGCTGGTTTTGACCGGGTTTAGACCATGTGACATTGACAGGTGGGCCCAGTGCCCTGCTAATTTAGGTTAGTGCTAATTTGTAATTAGTTAACCCTGTGACTCACTGACATATGGGCCCCGCCCGGCTAATTAAACTAGGTTAGATTTAAATAAGTTAGTTTAGTTAGTTGTGTCACTGACCAGTGGGCCCCACTGGTCAGGTTTGACCTGGACCAGCCCTGTTGACTTGCTGACGTCATGATGACGCAGTGCTGATGCAGTAACTATTTTCTGTAATTTAAAATAAATCAGAAAATGATTTATTTATTTCAGAAAATAACCAAAACTTCTAAAAATCATATAAAATCAACCGTAGCTCAGATGAAAATAATTTATATATGAAAATTGATCAGAAAAATCCAAGGAATCTGTTTATGGCATTTTCATGCATGTTAGAACAACTTATGGTTGCTGTTTAGGACAATTTGAATAAATGGCATTTGAATAATCACATATGGAGTTTGAATTTGAACCTTTGGTTCAAACCAACTTCATTTAATTTGGTTGCTAGTTGCATTAGGCCAAAACACATCATATTGCCATGTCATATTCATGCATCATATTGTTGCATTGCATTGATTGTGTTCTTTCTCTGTTTGTCGGTTTTGTCCCCTCTCAGTAGACGACGTTCCGACGATGAGTTCGATGACACCGATGAAGAGCTATTAATATCTTCAGAAGTGACACGCAAGCAGAACCCCCCTTGTTCATTCCGATACAATCCCACTCTCTCGCTCTTGCTCTCTTTTACTGCATTAGGACAACAACGATTGAACTGCTTTTGCTGCGGTAGCTGAACCCTTTCGTCTGCATGACCTGTCATTGCCACAGTAAATAGTTGAAACCCACTAGCATGAGTAGGAGTTGTTTGAGCCATGTTGTGCCTACTCATTCATGCTTTCTGGTTATGCCTGCTATTGCTTAGAGTTGTGTCAGGTCTGATTCATCGGGGATGAATTGGAATACAGTGAACATGTCCTATCGTTGAGAGCTAAGTGTGTGAACACGATTTGGTAAAGGTAGCGGTGAGAGGCCATGTAGAAGTACATGGTGGGTTGTCTCACTGGAACCGTCCCTAAGAACTGAGTTCTGTGTAAGTTGTCCAATGACATAGCTACTACCACGCATTGGAATGCTTAAGTGCCCCTCTCGACTTATTAATCAACTCGATCTCTGTCCAGGAGTTGCAACTAGTTTCTGGCGCTTGTAGGTAGTGCTAGTAGTCTACCAAGTGGCACCCGGTACAGGTGGGCTTGGGTCAGACTAGGCACCGTGGCACGGTGTACCGATCGCCCGTTTGGTGATGCGGGAACCCTGTACACATCGTTTGGGGCCGTGAGCGACACCCCGGCCGGATCTCCCCACGGATGGAACCCGAATAGGAGATAAACCTGGACTAGAGTCTTGTGTGGTTAGTCAGGTCGTGGCCGACACCCTCGCCAGGCCTCCGCTTGAAGGTTGCCGAGATACATGACATGTACATGGCGGTAAGTGGCGAGAGCGTGTGTGAAGAAGTACACCCCTGCAGGGTTAACATGATCTATTCGAATAGCCGGGTCCGCGGATATGGACTTCTTGGATGCTTACGTGGTACATAGACAATCGAAAGTGGATACTCTAAAATGCGCAAGATAAGCGTGAGTGATATGGATGGCCTTCTCGTAGGGAGACGGGAGCGGATCCATAGTGGCGTATTGATTGGTGAATATGTGGACTTGTGTGCGCCACCTCAAAAGGTTACCTGCAGTCATAGTTTAGGATAGCCGCCGAGTCAAAGCTGGCTTGCTGCAGTCAAACTCCACTACCCCCTTGTTGATACTATTGCATATGTAGTTAGTTCTGATGTAAGTCTTGCTGAGTACCTTTGTACTCACGTTTGCTTAATTTATGTTTTTGCAGAGAGACTTCAGTCTCGCTAGTGGTTCCGCGTGGACTTCGACGTTTAGCTTATTACCTCAGCTACGATCTTGTGCCCTTAGGAGGGTCTTGTAGATAGTCAGGCTTCTTAGCCTTTTCTTTTGTAGTTGTCTGTACTCAGACATGTTATGCTTCCGTTGCCTGTATGCTCTGTATGTTGGGTCATGTGACCTCTGATTGTAATAAATGCTATGATGGCTCTTCTGGGCCTTTATCTATATGAGTTGTTGAGTTATGTTGTGATGCCATGTTGAACAGCACATACTTGCATGTTATGCGTACGTGTAATGTGTATTGCTATGTGTGGGATCCGACACCTAGTTGTTTACCTTTGGTAGCCTATCTTACAGGGAAATGTCTCCTAGTGCTTCCACTGAGCCTTGGTAGCTTGCTACTGCTCCGGAACACTTAGGCTGGCCGGCATGTGTCCTTCTTCGTTCCTGTGTCTGTCCCTTAGGGGAAATGTCACGCGTTGTTCCTTTAAGTCCTTGTAGCTTGCTACGACTTGGGTTCATACGTTGATGACCGACACGTTCGTTGCTGGGTCATGTATGCCTGTCTCTGTAATTTAGTGCCACTTTTGGTTTATAAATGATCATGTCGGCCCGGGTTCTCTGTCATATGGATGCTAGCGACACTATCATATACGTGTGCCAAAATACGCAAACGGTCCCGGGCCAGGTAAGGTGGCACCCGTGGGGATACCGTGCGTGAGGCCGCAAAGTGATATGGTGTGTTATAGGCTAGACCTGTGTGACTTAGGATCGGGGTCCCGACATTTGACTGATCCATTTTGAACTTCTTCAAAATCTTATCAAGGTATGTGCTTTGTGAAAGTCCAATTAAGCGTCTTGATCTATCTCTATAGATCTTGATGCCTAATATATAAGCAGCTTCACCGAGGTCTTTCATTGAAAAACTCTTATTCAAGTATCCTTTTATGCTATCCAGAAATTCTATATCATTTCCAATCAACAATATGTCATCCACATATAATATTAGAAATGCTACAGAGCTCCCACTCACTTTCTTGTAAATACAGGCTTCTCCAAAAGTCTGTATAAAACCATATGCTTTGATCAACTCATCAAAGCGTATATTCCAACTCCGAGATGCTTGCACCAGTCCATAGATGGATCGCTGGAGCTTGCATACTTTGTTAGCACCTTTTGGATCGACAAAACCTTCTGGTTGCATCATATACAACTCTTCTTTGAGATATCCATTCAGGAATGCAGTTTTGATATCCATTTGCCAGATTTCATAATCATAAAATGCGGCAATTGCTAACATGATTCGGACAGACTTAAGCATCGCTACAGGTGAGAAAGTCTCATCGTAGTCAACTCCTTGAACTTGTCGAAAACCTTTCGCAACAAGTCGAGCTTTGTAAACAGTAACATTACCGTTTGCGTCGGTCTTCCTCTTGAAGATCCATTTATTTTCGATGGCCTGCCGATCATCGGGCAAGTCAACCAAAGTCCACACTTTGTTCTCATACATGGATCCCATCTCAGATTTCATGGCTTCAAGCCATTTTGCGGAATCTGGGCTCATCATCGCTTCCTCATAGTTCGTAGGTTCATCATGGTTTAGTAACATGATTTCCAGAACTGGGTTGCCGTACCACTCTGGTGCGGAACGTACTCTGGTTGATATACGACGTTCAGCAGAAACTTGATCCGAAGTTTCATGATCATTATCATTAACTTCTTCACTGATTGGTGTAGGAATCACTGGAACAATTTTCTGTGATGTACTACTTTCCAATCCGGGAGAAGGTACAATTACCTCATCAAGTTCTACTTTCCTCCCACTCACTTCTTTCGAGAGAAACTCTTTTTCTAGAAAGGATCCATTCTTAGCAACGAATATCTTGCCTTCGGATCTGTGATAGAAGGTGTACCCAACAGACTCTTTTGGGTATCCTATGAAGACACATTTCTCCGACTTGGGTTCGAGCTTATCAGGTTGAAGTTTTTTCACATAAGCATCGCAGCCCCAAACTTTAAGAAACGACAACTTTGGTTTCTTGCCAAACCATAGTTCATAAGGTGTCGTATCAACGGATTTAGATGGTGCCCTATTTAACGTGAATGCAGCTGTCTCTAAAGCATAACCCCAAAACGATAGTGGTAAATCGGTAAGAGACATCATAGATCGTACCATATCTAATAAAGTACGGTTACGACGTTCGGATACACCATTACGCTGTGGTGTTCCAGGTGGCGTGAGTTGTGAAACTATTCCACATTGTTTCAAATGAAGACCAAACTCGTAACTCAAATATTCTCCT
This sequence comes from Secale cereale, assembly GCA_902687465.1. NCBI lineage: Eukaryota > Viridiplantae > Streptophyta > Magnoliopsida > Poales > Poaceae > Secale > Secale cereale. The sequence goes on along the minus strand of LR738715.1, from coordinate 76,138,872 downwards.
CCACGATCAGATCGTAGAAACTTTATTTTCTTGTTACGATGATTCTCTACTTCACTCTGAAATTCTTTGAACTTTTCAAATGTTTCAGACTTGTGTTTCATTAAGTAGATATACCCATATCTGCTCAAATCATCAGTGAAGGTCAGAAAATAACGATACCTGCCGCGTGCTTCAACACTCATTGGTCCACATACATCAGTATGTATGATTTCCAACAAATCTGTTGCTCGCTCCATAGTTCCGGAGAACGGAGATTTAGTCATCTTGCCCATGAGGCATGGTTCGCAAGCACCAAGTGATTCATAATCAAGTGATTCCAAAAGTCCATCATTATGGAGTTTCTTCATGCGTTTACACCAATATGACCTAAACGGCAATGCCACAAATAAGTTGCACTATCATTATTAACCTTGCATCTTTTGGTTTCAACATTATGAATATGTGTATCACTACAATCGAGATCCAATAAGAATAGACCACTCTTTAAGGGTGCATGACCATAAAAGATATTATTCATTAAAATAGAACAACCATTATTCTCTGATTTAAATGAATAACCGTCTCGCAACAAACAAGATCCAGATATAATGTTCATGCTCAACGCTGGCACCAAATAACAATTATTTAGGTCTAAAACTAATCCCGAAGGTAGATGTAGAGGTAGCGTGCCGACGACGATCACATCGACTTTGGAACCGTTTCCCACGCGCATCGTCACCTCGTCCTTAGCTAATCTTCGTTTAATCCGTAGTCCCTGTTTCGAGTTACAAATATTAGCAACCGAACCGGTATCAAATACCCAGGTACTACTACGAGCATTAGTAAGGTACACATCAATAACATGTATATCACATATACCTTTGTTCACCTTGCCATCCTTCTTATCCGCCAAATAATTGGGGCAGTTCCGCTTCCAGTGTCCAGTCCCCTTGCAGTAGAAGCACTCAGTTTCAGGCTTGGCTCCAGATTTGGGTTTCTTCGTGGAAGTAGCAACTGTCTTGCTATTCTTCTTGAAGTTCCCCTTCTTTCCCTTGCCCTTTTTCTTGAAACTAGTGGTCTTGTTAACCATCAACACTTGATGCTCCTTCTTGATTTCTACCTCCGCAGCTTTGAGCATGGCGAAGAGCTCGGGAATTGTCTTTTGCATCCCTTGCATATTATAGTTCATCACAAAGCCTTTATAGCTTGGTGGCAGTGATTGAAGAACTCTATCAATAACACTATCCTCGTCAACCTTGCAACCAAGTTGAGTCATATGATTGTAGTACCTAGACATTCTGAGCAAGTGTTCACTGATAGAACTATTCTCCTCCATTTTGCAGCTGTAGAATTTATTGGAAATCTCATATTTCTCAATCCGGGCATTTGCTTGAAATATTAACTTCAACTCCTGGAACATCTCATATGGTCCATGACGTTCAAAACGTCGTTGAAGTCCCGGTTCTAAGCCGTAAAGCATGGCACACTGAACTATCGTGTAGTCATCAGACCGCGATTGCCAAACGTTCAAAGCGTCCACATTAGCGGGAGGGGGCTTGTCACCTAGCGGTGCTTCAAGGACATAATTCTTCTGTGCAGCAATGAGGATAATCCTCAGGTTACGGACCCAGTCCGTGTAATTGCTACCATCATCTTTCAACTTAGCTCTCTCTAGGAATGCATTAAAATTCAAAGGAACGGTAGCACGGGCCATTGATCTACAATATCATAGATATGCAATAACTATCAGGACTAAGTTCATGATAAATTAAAGTTCAATTTAATCATATTAATTAAAGAACTCCCACTTAGATAGACATCCCTCCGGTCATCTAAATGATCACGTGATCCAAATCAACTAAACCATGTCCGATCATCACGTGAGATGGAGTAGTTTCAATGGTGAACATCTTATGTTGATCATATCTACTATATGATTCACGCTCGACCTTTCGGTCTCCAGTGTTCCGAGGCCATATCTGCATATGCTAGGCTCGTCAAGTTTAACCCGAGTATTCTGTGTGTGCAAAACTGGCTTACACCCGTTGTATTTGAACGTAGAGCTTATCACACCCGATCATCACGTGATGTCTCGGCACGACGAACTTTCGCAACGGTGCATACTCAGGGAGAACACTTATACCTTGAAATTTAGTAAGGGATCATCTTATAATGCTACCGTTGTTCTAAGCAAAATAAGAAGCATAATAAGATAAACATCACATGCAATCAAAATATGTGGCATGATATGGCCATCATCATCTTGTGCTTTTGATCTCCTTCTTCAAAGCACCGTTATGATCACCTTCGTCACCGGTGTGACACCTTGATCTCCATCGTAGCATCGTTGTCGTCTCGCCAACTATTGCTTCTACGACTATCGCTACCGTTTAGTGATAAAGTAAAGCAATTACATGGCGATTGCATTTCATACAATAAAGCGACAACCATATGGCTCCTGTCAGTTGCCGATAACTTTACAAAACATGATCATCTCATACAAAACCATATAACTCATCATGTCTTGACCATATCACATCACAACATGCCCTGCAAAAACAAGTTAGACGTCCTCTACTTTGTTGTTGCAAGTTTTACGTGGCTGCTACGGGCTTAGCAAGAACCGTTCTTACCTACGCATACAAAACCACAACGATGTTTCGTCAAGTATGTGTTGTTTTAACCTTCACAAGGACCGGGCGTAGCCACACTTGATTCAGCTAAAGTGAGAGAGACAGACACCCGCCAGTCACCTTTAAGCAACGAGTGCTCGTAACGGTGAAACCAGTCTCGCGTAAGCGTACGCGTAATGTCGGTCCGGGCCGCTTCATCTCACAATACTGCCGAAGCAAAGTATGACATGCTGGTAAGCAGTATGAATAGTATCGCCCACAACTCATTGTGTTCTACTCGTGCATATCATCTACGCATAGACCTGGCTCATGATGCCACTGTTGGGGAACGTAGTATTTTAAAATTTTCCTACGATCACGCAAGATCTATCTACCAGATGCATAGCAACGAGAGGGGAGAGTGTGTCTACGTACCCTCGTAGACCGGGAGCGGAAGCGTCAAGTGACGCGGTTGATGTTGTCGAACTTCTTCGCGATCCAACCGATCAAGCACCGAACGTACGGCACATCCGCGTTCAGCACATGTTCAGCTTGATGACGTCCCACGAGCTCTTGATCCAGTTGAGCTTCACGGGAGAGTTTCGTCAGCACGACGGCGTGGTGAAGGATATGATGTATTCACCGGCGCAGGGCTTCGCCTAAGCACCGCGACGGTATGACCGAGGTGTGTTTCTGTGGAGGGGGGCACCGCACACGGCTGGAACAATTCAACTTGTGTGTCTTTGGGTGCCCCCCTGCCCCCGTATATAAAGGAGCAAGGGGGGAGGCCGGCCGGCCCTTGTTTGGTGCGGCTAGGGTTGCAATCCTACTAGGAATAGGATTGCAATCATATTCCTAGTAGGAATCACCAAAAGAAGGAAGAGAGGGAAAGGAAAGAGGAGAGGTGGCGCCCCCCCCCCCCCCCAATCCTAGTCCAACTAGGAACCCTAGGTGGGGCGCCGGCCAGCCCTATGGGCTGCCTCTCTCTTTCCCTTAAGGCCCACTATGGACCATCCCCCCTCATAGGGGGTTCCGGTAACCCCCTCCGGCAATCCCGTTAAATCCGAAATTTTTCCGGAACACTTCCGGTGTCCGAATATAGTCGTCCAATATATCAATCTTTATGTCTCGGACATTCCGAGACTCCTCGTCATGTCCGTGATCTCATCCGGGACTCTGAACTACCTTCGGTACATCAAAACTCATAAACTCATAATACCGATCGTCATCAAACGTTAAGCGTGCGGACCCTACGGGTTCGAGAACTATGTAGACATGACCGAGACTCATCTCCGGTCAATAACCAATAGCGGAACCTGGATGTTCATATTGGCTCCTACATATTCTACGAAGATCTTTTATCGGTCAAAACCGCATAACAACATACGTTGTTCCTTTTGTCATCGGTATGTTACTTGCCCGAGATTCGATCGTCGGTATCTCTATACCTAGTTCAATCTCGTTACCGGCAAGTCTCTTTACTCGTTCTGTAACACATCATCTCGTGACTAACTCATTAGTCTTTTGCTTGCAAGGCTTATTGTGATGTGTGTTACCGAGAGGGCCCAGAGATACCTCTCCGACACTCGGAGTGACAAATCCTAATCTTGATCTATGCCAACACCACGAATACTTTCGAAGACACCTGTAGAGCATCTTTATGATCACCCAGTTACGTTGTGACGTTTGATAGCACACAAGGTGTTCCTACGGTATTCGGGAGTTGCATAATCTCATAGTCATAGGAACATGTATAAGTCATGAAGAAAGCAATAGCAGTAAAACTAAACGATCATAGTGCTATGCTAACGGATGGGTCTTGTCCATCACATCATTCTCCTAATGATGTGATCCCATTGATCAAATGACAACTCATGTCTATGGCTAGGAAACATAACCATCTTTGATCAATGAGCTAGTCTAGTAAAGGCATACTAGGGACATACTGTTTTGTCTATGTATCCACACATGTACTAAGTTTCCGGTTAATACAATTCTAGCATGAATAAAAGACATTTATCATGATATAAGGAAATACAAATAACATCTTTATTATTGCCTCTAGGGCATATTTCCTTCACCAAGAACTCAATACAACCAAGGCAGGAGTAGGGTTTTACGCGTCCGCGCGGCCCGAACCTGGGTAAACTGCCCGCGTGTGCTCCTCGATCTGCTCTCCGTGCTCCCTCCGCTCCCTTACCGCAACGTAGAAGGGGCTCCGGTCCCATAGGTGTTCATGGGTGTCAGTTTCCCCGACACTATGTGATGTTCTCCTCCCGTTCTTGTGCTTCACTAATTAGTCCTCGTGAGCTGCCCTACATGATCGAGGCACATATGTAATCCTTATGATGTTGCTATGTTGAGTTTGCTGGGATCCGATGGATTATGAGATTATGTTCAGATTGATCTTGAGTAATATATTTGATTCACCTCTTTTATATTTATGTTCATAAGTAATTCTTGCATGTTCTCTGTGCTTTGGCCAAGTAGTAGGTAGTGACTCCAAGAGGGAACGTTATGCTTGATTGTGGGTTCATGCCCCTCGATGACTAGCTTGAGTGACAGAAACATGAGTCTAGGGGACGTGCTGTTGCCACAAGGGGGAAAACAACGGTGCTTGTGCCCGCGGGTGCAAGGATTGTTTACTTTATGCAAAGTTCTTTTAATGCAGTTGTCTGTTGCATTGAGTTTACACTATGGGTGGGACTCGCAACTTAATACCAGCGAGATGTTCTGGATTGATATCTCAAGGTGGATGATTAGTAGTAGATATTAATGGATTTCGGTCTACTTACTTTGGCGTACCGCCCATGCTTTGAACCTCAACCTTTCTTGCAATGTAGTCAGCATTGGTTTGCGTTCGTGGTCCTGTCAATTGCCCAGCTGTAATTCGTTTACCTCACATAACTGTTTTATCGTCTTTTGGGAGAGAGACATCACTAGTGAACATCATGAGACTCCGGTCCATATTACCATCATTGATCACATCCGCTATTTACTTTTCGCTTTTACTTACTATTGCAAACATTATCTATCACTACTATCATTGCTTTTAATCCTTTGTGAACTACAAGGCCGGAGGGATTGACAACCTCTCTGTACTCATTGGGAGCAAAGTTATTTGTATCTGTGTGCAGGTCCACGTTGATTGCTAATATCTGGCGCCGTTAGCAGTTGACACCTACTTGTTGAACCTAGGAGTCTCTGGGGATTCGATCCTTGGCATCTTTGCTAAGGGAAAAAACTTCCACAACACTGCATCTTACACCTTCCACTTGGGGTAACCAACGAGGGGTTCGAGGCCCATCACATGCTAGTTGGGCCTTGCCCTAATCATTGCTACATGACGCGCTAGTATCATTGCATATCCTGCTACACTAGCAGAGGCATACATTTGCATACATCATGATAGTTTCATTTTCTTTATGTTGAGTACTTTTGTAAAGTGTGAAAGATCTTCTATACTTCTTGTAATACACCCCTAAAGTGAGGAAAAGATCCCAAAGAGGACAAATCAAAAGATCCCAAAGAGGACAAAATCAAAAGATCCCAAAGAGGAAAAATGAGAGATAAATAGAAAGAGCCATTGAGGCCACAAAAAATAAAATAAAAATAGAAAAAAAAAAGAGAAAAAGAAATAAAAAGAGAGAAGGGGGCACACTACTATTTATTTTGAGAGATCCACACTCGTACTCCATCTTATACTTTGTACTCCATAGAGATTATCATTTATACATATAGCTATGTGGGGACCTTTACACTATAGAACTTGGCTTGTATATTCCAATGATGAGCGTCCTCAAAAGAGCTCTAGGTCTTCTTGAGCAAGCAAGTTGGATGCACCCCCACTAGTTCCATTGGAGAGCTTACCTTAGCTCATATGTGCATCCGTTGCATGGCAATCCCTACTCCTCACATCATATCTATCATTTGGCTTTCTCTCGCCGATGATTGTCCTCATTGATGTGAGCCTTTCACACCTTTTTTGTCTTCCCCCTCTATCATTTTTCTCTCTTTGCCATCCTAAGTGTCGACTCTCTTGCTTACGCTCATCCATTGCATGAGTGCTCAAAATATCGAAAGGGAGTGGATCATTTTGACTTGTACCTTGCTGACGGTCAAGGGATGAGTCAAGATAAGATTCCAAAGAAGACCAAGTGTGAAACTTTAGTAGATTAAGTTCTCAACAATACAAAAACTATGTTTCACTCTCTCATATATCCCTATCCCCTTTCTTGCACGCAAACACCATTTGGAGACATTCGAGTCACGGACAGCGAGAGCTCTTGCACCTTTATGTTCTTATGTTACTTGTTACAATGCTAATATAGACTCTTGCTTGTTATGACTTGAATTGAATTACATGCCTTGATTGCTTTACTTAAAAGTTCTTATATGGTTGATAGCATGTCACCACAGAAATTATGCTTGTTATCATTTACCTACTCGAGGACGAGCAGGAATTAAGCTTGGGGATGTTGATATGTCCAAAATGTATCTATAATTTCTGCTTGCTCCATGCCTCTTTTGTGTGATATTGCTATGATATTTATGCACTTCCATACACTTTTGATCATATTTGGACTAACCTATTAACTCAGTGCACCACAGTGCCAGTTCCTGTTTTCTGCTGTTTTTCTATTTCAGTTTCCCCCATATTAAAAGTGCCCTAAAAATTCCAGGAAAAATACAGGAAAAATCAGCGTATCGGGAGCTTCCAGAAAAACCAAGGCAGGGCCAGAGGGGAGCCTGGGGTGGCCCAGGCGGCCACCCGGCGCGGCCCCACCCCTGGCCGCGCCAGGGGGGCGCCTGGGGCCCCACCTCCGCCTCTCGTGACCCCCTTTGGCATATATATTGCACGCGTCCCGAAACCCTTGAGGACGAAACCCTTTTTCGCGATCTCATCTCTGTTCCGCCGCCGCCGCGCTTCCAAGATTGGGAGCACCAGGGGAACTCTTCCCGGCACCCTGCCGGAGGGCAGAACCACCACCGGGAGCTTCTCCACCACCATGGACGCTTCCCGGATGAGTTGTGAGTAGTCCCCCTTGGACCATGGGTCCATGACCAGTAGCTATGTGATGTTCTCCTCCCCTCTTTGTTCTTCATCGATTAGACCTCGTGAGCTGCCCTACATGATCGAGGCACATATGTAATCTTTATGTTGTTGCTCTGCTGAGTTTGCTGGGATCCGATGGATTATGAGATTATGTTTAGATTGTGTGTGAGTAATATATTTGATTCACCTCTTTTATATTTATGTTCTTGAGTAATTCTTGCATGTTCTCCGTTGCTATTTATTGCTTTGGCCGAGTAGTAGGTAGTAACTCCAAGAGGGAACGTTATGCTTGATTGTGGGTTCATGCCCCTCGATGACTAGCTTGAGTGACAGAAACATGAGTCTAGGGGATGTGATGTTGCCACAAGGGGGAAAACAACGGTGCTTGTACTTGCGGGTGCAAGGATTGTTTACTTTACGCAAAGTTCTTTTAATGCAGTTGTCTGTTGCTTTGAGTTTACACTATGGGTGGGACTCGCAACTTAATACCAGCGAGATGTTCTGGATAGATATCTCAAGGTGGATGATTAGTAGTAGATGCAGATGGATTTCGGTCTACTTGCCTTGGCATACCGCCCATGCATTTGAGCCTCTACCTTTCTTTATAGCATAGTTAGCATTGGTTTGCGCACATAATCCTGTCAATTGCCCAGCTGTAATTTGTTTACCTCGCTTAGCTGTTTTATCGTCTTTTGGGAGAGAGACATCACTAGTGAACATCATGGGACCCCGGTCCATATTACCATCACTGATCACACCCGCTATTTACTTCCTGTTCCTATTTCCTAGTTGCAGTCATACCTATCACTATTATCTCTTGTGTTTGATCCTTTGTAAACGACAAGGCCGGAGGGATTGACAACCTCTCTGTACTCGTTGGGAGCAAAGTTATTTGTATATGTGTGCAGGTCCTGTCAAGCAAAAGTTTCTGGCGCTATTGACACCTTCTTGTCGACCCTCGGGGTCTCACGAGATTCGATCCTTGGTATCTTTGCCAAGGGAAATTTGCCGCTACGCTACATCTCAAACCTTCCACTTGGGATAACCAACGAGGGGCGAGAAGCCATCATCCGCTGTGGAGGCGCACTAGGCGAAGGCGCCTTCGACATCGCCCCTGTCGCCGCGCACCCGAGCCGCTGGCCCGGCCCATTGCTATCCCCCGCCCAGCACGCAGTATGAGGGTAAAACCCTTTCTCCCTATCCTTTTTCTTTTACCAGACAGCTTCAAAAAATCATCCAAATATTCATATTAACTCCAAATTTGATGATTCAAATTTCTGGTAGTCTCTAAAATCATGCTCTACCACATGGTGCAACATGCACATTATTCCAGAGACATTTCCTTCACAAATAATTATCAAATGCCAATATTCCATTTTCTATGATGAACTTTAGAAAATCACAGAGGGCTCAAATTTGATCCAAATGCATTAGTTCAAATTCCTAGATGCTTGTCATATCCAAACTTAGTTTTGGAACATTTTTATTAATACTTTCTGTACCCCACCAAATATTGAGCCATTTCTTCATATTTATCAGCTTTGCAAAATCCTAGGAAATTCATTTGAATTCCAAATCCAGTGAAACCAACTCCTAGATGCTTCTAAAATCATGACTTGTTGATGGGTGCCTTTGCTCATCATTCAAGAAAATATTTCTGTATACTTCTTTCAAATCCATAAACCCCTTGGTTCCATCATATTGAAATGATCCAAACTATCCATTGATCCAATGCCTATGAAAACACCTTGGTCATTTCTAATATGACCAGAGGTATCCTAGAAAAGTCCAACTCCTATTTTTAGAGCACTTTTATTTTTGCCTTGTTGTGTTGCTTATTATGATTGTTTCCATCGTTAGTTGACGAAATAAACGGAGTACTCGGAGATGGACCAGAAGGTTTGAAGACTCGGAAGGATAAGGCAAGCAGCCCTTTGACCATGTTCGAGAAACTTTTTATGCATGTCTCATAGCACCCTATTATCAATGCATCGGAATCATGTAGAAGAGGTGACCACTTTGGTTGGTGCCTTTGTTACTTTGCTATTGAACTTGCATCAAACATGACCCTACCTTCCTATGAGGGTTATGTGGGTGGGAGTAGATAGATGTATGCTATAGTAGTTGGCTACGCAAAATGGGTCAGGGATATGCATTGAGTGAAACAAGTGTGGTTTGGCATACTTGCAAATGACCCAGTGGGTGCCACTAATGCCCCTGGGAGTTGATGAGGAACTAGGGCACTACTTGGTGAAGAAGTAGTGTGCCAAGGCTTGACGAAAGTGTTGTTTACAGAGATGGATTAGATTTATGTGTGACTACCGTCCCAACCAAACATGCGCAACCACTCTACCCTTATATGGGAAAAGGGCATTATTGATTACCTAGATCGATACTAGCATGGTGCCCGCATTACTAGTGACGGGGGTGACATGAGGTCACTCTCGAGACGGGGTCGTGCTTGGATAGGCGGCCATGACTGTTTTTACAGGGCACCGAACACACCGTTGGTACCCCGTGTCAGTGGTATGTGATGAATATGGGAGCAAGTCTCCACAATTTTAATATGTGAAATGTTGGCATGGGGCTGTTACCAATCGAGTGGACTCTATGTTAGTGTCGTCTAGGGAAAGATAGTGATCGGGTGCTTACCCCGGGTACTTGAGGTACCGCGGGTCGTGGATGTCACGGAAGTTCCCCGGATCTTGTGGGTAAGGTGTACAACCTCTGCAGAGTGTCAAACTATTCGAATAGCCGTGTCTGCGGTCAAGGACAGTTGGGTGGTGCTGCTTAGACTATGTCCATAAGTTTCTGGAAAACAACACGGTTTGGGTGAATCTGTTGATGTGATTGTGATAAAGTCACGATGAGCTTGAGCAAGAGTTGTTCATGACTCTTTCTCGATATTGATGTCGGAAACCTCCTGATACTTGTTGCAGACACATACATGTCCATGTTATATGTTGATCATACTTGCATGTGAAAAACTAGCTTTCCGCAAAACTGCCAATTTAGCAGTAGAGCCTTGCATAGTTATTCTGTTGCTTGCGAGTACATTCAAAGTACTCATTGGCTTGCCACTGGTTATTTTATTGGCCAGGCATGAGAGAACAGGTTATGATGAAGATTTCTTGGTGACGAGCATGCGAACTAAGACGCTTCCCAGTCAGAATGCCTGTAGGGTTAAGGCAGATGGCATGGGTCCATGTTGTCATTGAAGATTTCCGCTGCGATGATATACTCAAGACTTGACCTTAATGGTCCTATTTGTGTAATACGGTATGTATGGATGTAAGACTCTTGTTATTCAGCTTCTGTGTGTTCAGTGAGCATTGATCTCTGGGATCACTGTACACGTGCATTCGGTGATCACGACTTATGAGTCGGGGTCCCCACAGAGCTGGTACCTGCCTCCTCGCACCACCGCCTCGCCCGCAGCCCTGCACCAGCGCCTCGCCAGTACGCCCGGTTCCACTGTTGTTGCCCGCCTCGATTCGTCCGCCGCCGCCATGCCGCCAAAGAGCAAGACGGGGTTCTTCGGCGTGCGGGCGAAGCCATCCGACCATTTTGGCGTGGAGTTCTCCGACGTCGGCCGCCGCTTCTGGCTTGACAACTACCCCACCGTCCACTAGGCCGCGCGTGCCTACGACGTGGCGGTGTGGCGTGCTGAAAGACCGAAGAAGGACCTCAACTTCCCGGAGATCGAGACCCGGGCGGGTGCGGAGATGCTCGTGGCGGAGGGCATTCGGATGGACGAGATACCAAAGAAGAAGACGAAGAAGAGGCCGGCCATTCTCGTTGGTCCCGGGGTAGCGACGAGGGGTGACTCAGAGGAGGAGGACGAGGGGTGCGTCGACCCGGACAAGGATGAGTTCTGAGGGCAGTTCAAGAGCTCCGTCGAGTAGTTTTATGTGTTAACTAGAACTATGTTTAATTTATGTTTTAATTAGAACTATGTTTGAGTATGTTTGATTTTTTATGTTTGAAATGAAGTAGCAGTTCAACTAGTTTTACATCTCCATTTGCATCATCTGTTGGAGTTGCTCTTTTACATCTTCAATTTACATTATCTGTTGGAGTTGCCTCTTTTTTGAAGATATGAAAAACACTTTTTGAAGATGTAAATTTTTACATTTTCTATTTTACATCTCTAAATTTACATCTTCTATTGGATATGCTCTTATACTTGGAGGGAGGTACTGGTAGCTTGTTACTCGAGGAAGTGCGAGAAAAAAAGAATCAAAAACACATTTTACTGTTTTTAAAATTTCAAATTTTCTCAACAAGTATATAAAAATGGTCACCAGGTGCTTGTAAAGTTTCATGAAGAATATGTTCATTTGAAAGTAATTAAGTATAGAACATCTAGATGTGAGGGGATTTTTACTTTCAGAAATTCTAAAACTTTTAACATTATTTTCATCTTTTTAAAGAAGTCTGGACTAGCTGGGATCCAAAACACCCCACTCCCGTAGCTGCCGATACCAAATAGACAAAAGATATGATCTACTCCCTCTTGTCGGAGAAATGGATGTATCTATCTATCTATCGATTTTCATCCCAACTTTTCTGTTACAAAGTAGCCCGGTAAGTGCTCATACAGCCTAGCATAAACAGCATGCTGGGACGATGTATTCACTGAAATCTATACTAGCTTATGCACATGGCCGTGTGATGTCTCAGCACCACATCCTCACAAAAAGAACCAAGGAGCGTGTTCATCCTAATCAATCAATGTCAGCATGTACGTAGTCTACAAACACGAAATGCTTCTGGCGGTCGTAGAAGGCGTAGGCCAGAGCGGCGCTGATCAGAGCACCGGCACCGAGCAATATCCTGAGCTGAACATCCGCAGGGATCCCCGCGGTCGCCCCGAACACCACCGTCGCCCCCATGAACACCTTCTGCAGAGTCTGGAAGGCCTTGTGCGCTCCTCTGCAGGACGAGCATTTCAGCGTGTGCTGCTCGTATCTGTCTAGCATCTGTACAACACGTAGTAGTTTGCGATTTTGTCATCAACATAATGTCACACATAAGAATAAGAGAACTGCAAGATGCAGAAACATCAGAATATGTAGGTAAGTTCTGATGTCTACTTCGATAGATAACCCGGAGAACTCTTACCTCTCGCTTTGAAAGGACCGTAGAAGGTAATGCATCTTGGCTAGGGCTTCCGTACCAGTCAGGCTGGCTATTGCCAAATTTCCTTAGCCATGCCCGGAAAGCCAAGACAAATCGGTCGGCTTGTGTGGGCGTGAAAGTGAGCTTCGTGTACTGCTGATTAACATCTGCAGACGACTCCTTGGATGCAGACAGGAAAACCTTCTCTTGGCCCTGAAGCACAATCATATCACCGTCGTAGACCAAATTTGAGGTCCAATGTTCATACCACCGAGGGACAAACTGCATCACAAATAGCAAAGCAATGTTCAGGATTCCACTTTATACTCCAAATATGATGAGTCGATGACAACATAAACACTCTTCCCATTCTTTATACAGTAGGGACCAAGCCTATTGTTTCCCCTAAGGAATACAAAGACACCGTGTTCAACCAAATATGATGATGTTGAAACACAGTTAAGAAAACAGGAGATAAAGTAAAAAAGCAAACACAGCATAAGCATATACCTGCCACCATGCCTTTCCTGGCATTGTAAACTGGAAAAAGTTGCGAGCGCTGCAGACAATAGAACGAGTTTTCCCTGGGGCCATTGGGATGTTGAAGGAGCAAATCCATATCACCCATTTCTGATCTCCCACAATCGGTAATTTTGTGTCAATCTCTATTCTGCACATACCAATTAATTAGCAGAAGGTCAGAGTCATAATTTGCATGAATTGTTGCATTTGGAACTGATAACATGAGCTACCACAGCTCACCAAAAGTCAAGTAAAAAAAAAAGATATGCTGGAACGTACTTGTTCAATGCATAGCAAGGGGCCTCGAAAGTTGCAGTGATGCGAGGATTACCGGCATTTGCCCCTGAATATCCCCAAGCGCCACTTGATTCCATTTTGAAAGGTAAAGGCTTGGCTCTATCTCTTCGCCCAGTGACCTGTCAGACGAGTTAAACTCTGAAGAGTGGGTAATGCTGCTGGATTGTCTAAAGTGAAATAGATAAGCAAGATAAATTTAATTCATGTGTCCATTTAGCATGACATCCCAAGTTAAAAGTTATTGTTTTAACTTTGCCGGATAATGAGGCCAAGACAGCTGGTTCACATGATCGTTGTCAGTATACCGAGAGTCAAGACCAATATGGATGTGACAATCAACTACATATAGGTCTGTTCGAAGAAAACCATGTAGTCTGATTTCACGTTTTAGCATAAGCCAGTATATGGATGAAGATAATAAACCATTGTACAGTAAAACAAGCGTAGTTCAAGGTGCAACAATTAACTCAAAACTGCACGATGAGCCCTTTGTGCGCCTTTTGCTAACCAGAACTCATCACTAGGGGGATTCCTTTAACACACGAAAACCAAGTTGAAGTATGAATTGTCACTATAGCAAGCTTAAATTGTAACCAGCTGCACATTTACCCACCCCCCACCCCCAAGAAAACAGACTTCCTCCGTTCACTATTATAAGATGTTTTGGATATTTCCAATTGACTACATACGGACTGAAATGAGTGAACAAACACACTAAAATGCGTCTATATACATCCGATTCAGAAAAAAGTTAGAACATCTTATAATAGTGAATGGATGGAGTAACTAGCAAGGGCACAAATTTGAACTGTTTTCAGGGTAGAATAAAGAGATTGAACAGTAAAAACACCCTTATTTAACATGCATCTACAGTGATCCGCTTCTTCTGTAACTGAAAACCCGGTATAGCAGGCAAGTAAGCATTCTCATATCTCTGTAGCATTTACCTTGTGGTGAGCAAATTCTATATGCGAGGGATCAGAGACGTTCTCCATCAACGTGTCATATCCATAGAACAGGTCCCTCTGGATCGTCACGGTTGAGAAAGCCGGGTCATCGAACTCTTTCGGCAACCTGAAACCAAACAAGATGAAATGCTGTTAGAGGACTGAATTTAGCAGCGAAGGAGCCACACCACAGCTGCAGTGTCAGCAGAGTTGGCGCACATACATTGGAGGCTTGGTAGCCTTGGCCTTGTCCCAGCCATTCTCGTCAGGCCAGACGAAGAGCAGGCCCTGGGAGAGGAGCGTGGGGAACTTGGTGGCGCAAGCCCTGGGCGAGCGCACCGCCCGGGCCTCGGGCCCCTCGGGCGCGGCCTGCGGGATCCTGGTGCAGGCGCCGGAGCCGTCGAAGGACCAGCCGTGGTAGGAGCACTGCAGGCCGCCCGTCTCGTCGATCCTCCCCTCCTGCGCGCGCGCGTGCGGAACGGCGAGTCAGTACGGGATCCGCGTGAGATGGAGAGAGGGGAAGAAGGCGAGGAGGGGTACCGAGAGCGGGGCGAGGCGGTGCGGGCAGCGGTCATCGAGCGCGACCCACTCGCCGGAGTTGGGGTCGTTCCAGATGACGAGGTCGCGGTTGAGGAGCTGGAACGGGGTGGGCACGCGCGGGTCCAGGTCCTCCACGAGCGAGACCGGGTACCAGTGGTCCCGCCACACGAACTTCTCCTCCGGCGACCCCGGCGACGTGCTCGGCTCCTCCGCCCGCTCCGCCTCGCCGGGGGCCGACGGCGGCGCGGCCACGCGGAGGCGGGTGCTCCGGGCGGGGGAGCGGGCGCGGCGTAGGCCGCTGCAGGGTCGGGAGGCCGGGTGGAGGGAAGGGCGCAGAGGCGGCCGGTGCCGCGGGGAGAGGAGGAGCAGGGAGGCGGAAGGCATCGCCACCGCCGGCATTTGATCTGTCTCCTTCCTGCCTCGGGATCGTCCGCAGAGGGAGCGGGGGTCCAAGGTTTTTTGGGCTGAGATTTTCCTCGCTCCCGGCTTTGTACTACCGCCACTTATTATCTCTCTGAAGGTGGTTCTAGAACATCGCCGCTGCTGGTACCATGATTCTGGCACTAGAACCAGCTGAAGAGAGGAAGAATTCCGGATTTTGTCAGTGAGAACTGGGGGGTGCGAGGTTGCGTGACGGCAGAGCAGAGGCAGGGCCGGGGTAGACCAGAACTGGAGCACGCGCGCATGGCGTTTTCCCGGCGGCCAGCCGTGCGTTTCTGTGGTGGAGCTTGGGCCAGCCAGCCACACGCAAGCGCAACGTCGACCCCTCCCCCAAGGCCCTGACCCGACTCGTGAGAACGACACGGACCAACCGACTCGTGAGAACACCTTGCGCTCGGTGGGCGTGTACCCGTCGCTAAACCGCGCCTCCGCGGTTGGAAACGGCGGCCGGAAACGCCCAGCTGCTGTTGGAGGGGCTGCCGCGGCGAAGCGCTGCTATTTTCCGGCGGGGAATGGCTATCTAGCGGGGTAGGGCGGCGGTCGTCGCCGGGATATAGCTAGTGGTGGCCAAGGGCGCGGGGGGTGGGAGGCGAGTCGGGGATGAAAACCTTAACTTTTCCCCTGGCGGTGTGGGCCAGGCGCGCTTTTCCCCAGCGCCGGAGCCCCCAACTGCTCCCCAGCGCGTCGGGTTCGGCCTGTGACCGTCGGGTGAAAAGAATGTCCGAACCGACGATTTTCGGCGTCCTGGGGACGCGACTGGGCCGTTTTTTCGGCGGCGCCGCCGAAAAAAGTGGCCTGAGGGGGCCTGTTAGGGACGCGGCTGGAGATGCTCTTATGTTCACGGGGGTGGATTCAGAGTTCAGAGTGCCGGGCGAGAGAGACCGGCCACGAGAGCGAGTTTTTTTTTTCATTTTCTCGCCTGGGCCACACACATCCGAGTTCAGTTCTCAAACATGGTTTCTTTTCTTTTTTTCCCCGGAAAATGGAAAATGGAACCGGAGGAGGGCCCCTGATTATCGAAAAAAAAATAAGGCACAGCTCAGAATACCGTAGCAATGCAGTCAGGTCCTGATGAAATGACCACCACATCTCTCCATACTGGTGAATACAGCTCGCATCGTATCGTACCATGGCGTGCCAGTGCCCTCCGGTCGAGCTGTTCGTTCAGGGTTCAGCACAGCACAGGATCCGCAGATCTTGTTTCGCTTTGTGAATAACACCAGCGGCTTCAGTGCAATGGGAGAGCGATGACAATGTTCTAACAAGTGAAACGCTCGGTTCCTGATGGTACAAGTACAGTACAGCAAGCATCACTAAACCACCAACAAACAGATCAGCGTGAGCCATACATTGTGCTAATAAGTCACTTCAGTTTGTATCAGTATCATGCATATATCAACCTACCCCTTCAAAGCTAAACGAATGCTAAACCTCAGACAAACAGATCAGCGTGTGCCATACATTGTGCTAATAAGTCACTTCAGTTCGTATCAGTATCGTGCATGTATCAACCTACCCCTTCAAAGCTAAACGAATGCTCGTCCACATAGAAAATGATGACCAACACTCGTTCAAACCGTCGTTAAACCTCAAGCAGCAGCGAACATAGAGCTGAAGAGAAACTGACTGACATTCACAAAAATATGCAACTACTCTCGGTAGCAGGCAGAGAACTGACAGGTCACGCACTCTTGCAGGCAACATATCGCAAGAAACATGATCCGATTGCACCCACAGAAACTGGACAGTTTTAGCGAAGCACGAGCTAACAAACGCAACACCAGATCATCAATCTTCTGCAGCTACTCCATTCTAGCACCAGCATTTCTACTGATCACCTCACCACCAACAGATCAGTGTGTGGCATATGGTGGTGCTCAGTGACTTCAATGTGTATCATGCAAGCAAACAGAATGCTCCATGTACACAAAGATGCATGGTGAACACTTCCACAACCTGCCCTTAAACCTCTGCAGAACACCAGCTGAACAGTTGTTTTTACTCTGTGACAGCAATATAGCTTAGGAAATCTTACGATGGTACTGGACATTCAACAGCGCACAAAAAACAGTGACACCTTCATGCTAACTGGCCAAGGTTGGCGTACATAATGTGCAAAAACAAGTGCATTTACGCCTGTGATCATTCTTAGACAGTCCAGGGTTGATCTTTAGCGAATAATCCATGTCCATTTGCTCTTGCTAACATAAGATTCCCCATCACTCTATAATCCTAAAGGTGGGGAACCGGACATTACAGAATGTTCTACCAACATCACTAGGAGATCATTACAGGGAGTTCTACCAGCTATACCAGCATCACATAGCAACTTAGCATTCAAGAGTACCCATGACAGGGCAAGTTCCTCCCACTGCAGATTAGCAGCGTCAAAACCAATGTTGATCATGTTCACAAAACCAATGTTGATCGTGTTCACAAATGTGGATATCATACGACCGTAGTGGACATGACTTCAGACTAACAAACCAAGGTTAATGGTGTACCAAACGTGCAAAGGAGGTGCATTTTAGTCTGGACAGTGCATGGCTCATCCATAACCAATGCTCCTGCCGGTTTTCGGCCAGTTTTCCTTATAAACTGGTCGATTCTCTTCTTCTTAATGAAAAGGCAGAGCTCCTGCCGGTTGCTCGAAAAAAAAAAAAACCAATGCTCCTAAGATTCACTATCACATGAACTCTATACTCCTAATCATAAGGTACCAAATTAAAGCAAGCATTAAAACTAACAGATAATCACGGGAAGAACTACAGACAGTACCAGCATAACATAACAGGTAGCATTCAAGAGTATCCAGGATAATAACACAGACTAACACACTGCAAATTCCTCCCAGGCATTTCCACGAACACATGGTGGACACCACCAACATAACTAGATCCTGACCAGACAAACCAGTGCGACCGCCCTTTTAGAGATGAAAAGGGCCTAGGGTTTTCGCAAGATCAAACCCTTGGTCGCAACTGCCCTCGCCGGGGCAGTGATCACTTTGGCATCATCTGCGCCGCGGCAGCGGCGGCCGCGTCCTGCTGCTGCTGGTAGTTGAGCGGGCGGCGGAAGAGCATGATGTGCGGCTCCGGCCGGTGGACGGCGTAGTGCACCCACCCGCGGCTCTGCTGCACGCCCAGCGCGCGCCACTCGTTCTGCAAGGAAAAAGACACCCAATTTCGCAACATCAGAGAAGCGATCCGGCGAGAAAAAACGCGATCTTACGGGAATGCGGCCGGAAAGCCCGACGGTTACCTCGGCGAGGAGGCGGTTCTTGGGGAGGAGCTTGGCGACTTCCGGCGGGAGGACCACGTGCCTGCGCGCGGCGACATCGGCCGTGTTAGTTAGTTATTAGGGTTTCGCGATCCGCGGCGCGCCGGGGGGATAAGATCGGGAGGGGCTAGGGTTTGGGCACGAACCTGTACTCGAAGGTGTCGTCGAAGTACTTCTCGGAGTACTGGATCTGGCCCATGTCCGCCGCCGCCGCTTCTCGATCGAGGCCCTGCAAACAAGAACAAATCCCCAAACCATTTCAGAAAAATCCGAGCGAAACCACCGACCAATCGATGAGCGGACGGCGAATCCGGCGGAGGGATCGGGGGGTTTGCGGGGAAGGGGGGGCGGGCGACCGACCTCGGAGCGGAGAGGGGGCGGCTGTCGGCGCTGATGGAGCGTCGGAGACGGGCGGC
>LR738715.1:76031482-76118587 GCA_902687465.1 Secale cereale | reverse complement strand
CCCCCCCTCCCCGGCTAGATGGGTTAGCTAGTACATCAACTGAAATCGTAGAGGAGAAGCATTGGAAATCTCTATGGAACATAAAAGTATCAACAAAAGTTAAGATGTTCCTATGGAGATTATCAAAACAATCGCTGCCGACGGAAGACGTACGTGCTAAACGACATATGGCAACTACCTCAGCTTGCGGTATTTGTGGTGCTCCAGACTCATGGAGGCACTCGCTGATCGAGTGCGCCATGTCTAGATGTACTTGGGCCTTGACAGAGGAGGAGGGTAGTGCAAGCAGTGGTTGCCAATACAGAGCGACATGCAAAGCTTTGGCTATTATCGCAGATTGAAACATTATCACGTGATCATTTTGTGAAGCTCGCAGTGACGATGTGGGCTATATGGACAGCAAGGAGGAAAGCCATTCACGAAGGAGTCTTACAGAGTCCACAAGCTATGTCTTCTTTCATATCAAGATTTTTATCTGATTTGGAAATTGTCAGGGAAAAGGAAGCGAAGGTTGCATCAGCTCCAGCAGCAAGAAACACAGTCAATATATGCATGCAGACACCCCCGAGCACCACCATTGAACCATGGAAAAATCAATGTCGATGCGGCGGTGGGAGTTGGAAGGGGCGGCGCGGTTGCGGTGGTTTGTCGAGATTCAAATGGAAACTACTTGGGGGAGCTCAGCAATTGTGGTGCAAGGCGTGTATGATCCTACTGTCCTCGAGACAATGGCTTGCAGAGAGGCACTATGCACAGCCGAGGACCTTCTTCTCCAGCAGTTTGTGGTGGCTTCAGACGTGAAGCAGGTGATAGATGACATCAAGTTGGGAAGCAGAGGAAGAAATGTGGTAATCATCAAATAAATTGCAGCTATAAGTACTTCTTTTTCTTGTAATTTTGTTTTTTGAAGGTAGGAACAATAATGTAGAGGCTCATAAACTAGTGAGGTTTGCTTTGAACTTGGCTCCGTACGTGTTATCCCACTGTCTGTGGACTTTGATCAATAAAGGATGGGTCGTTACTAAAAAAAATTAGTTTGTG
Source organism: Secale cereale (assembly GCA_902687465.1). NCBI lineage: Eukaryota > Viridiplantae > Streptophyta > Magnoliopsida > Poales > Poaceae > Secale > Secale cereale. The sequence goes on along the minus strand of LR738715.1, from coordinate 76,117,546 downwards.
ACTTTTTTTTCTCTTGCCAGTTTTCTTTGTTCTTCATGGATTTTTTTGTGCCTTCCCAGGGTTTTATCAATTTTCTATTTTTCCGAGGGTTTTCCTCCGTCTTTTTCTTTCTTTCTTTTCCTCACAAGTTTATTTTTCTGTTTTCTTTGGTTTCAACCGGTTTCTTGGTTTGTTTCTCTGTTTTCTTTGTTACTTTCGCGGTTTATATCTGACATTTTGTTTTCTTGGTATATTTTTTCTTTTTGAACTGTTTTTGTCTTCGGTTTCTTGTTTACTATTTGTCTTTGGTTTTCTTTAGTTTTATTCGTTTTCTTTGTTTTTGCTATGACATGTCTACATTCTGTTTTTACGTACATTTTTCATATACGTCAAGAATTTTTTAGTGCATTTTTTAAATACATAAATATATTTTTTCAAACAAATGTTTCAACGTCTGTAGTTTTCACACACTTTGTTTCTAGTATACGTCTAAAACATGTTTTACAACATGTTTAACATTTTTCATATACATTTTTTTTTTACAATACATGTTTTGATGCCAATTTTTTCATACACATCGTACAGTTTCATTATACATCCAATAATTTTTTTATACATGTATAACAGTTTTATATACAAGTTTAATATTTTAAAAAACATGATTAAATTTTCTGTAAAACATATTTTTAATGTCTACGTTTTTTATGCAGTCTACAGTTTTTAGATACATCAGAAACATTTATATATATACATTTCACATTTATCAATTACTACATGATTACCATTTTTGAAAACTTACATTTTTATGTTTTATTTTTTCCATACACATTGTACTTTTTGTATACATCGGTAAAAAAATACATTTAAAAAATTCAGAGGCATGATTAATGTTTTCCAATATTTAGAAGTATAAATAAAAGTACAATAAGAAAGCATAAAATGCCCCCGCAAAAAAAAGGAAAAAAAAAGCATAAAATGAAAATAAAAGAGAAAAAAAACCGAGACAGTGGCTTTCCTCCAACGTTTTTTAGAGGAAAAACTTTCCTCCAACTTGGGCGACCAATTTAGGCAGGCGTTAGGTTATGAGTGTGCTGGTTGGACCGGCCCATTCGCGAGCCCTTAAGCAAGACCTTACTCTGTCTCGCTTGAAGCCATACATAGTCGCGACCGAGAAACGGATCCAAATGGTAACTTAGGCTGCTGGCCTGCTATTTATTGGCTTGTCCACCTCGTTGGTAACACGGGCCGTGAACGAGTGTGAGATCAGTGAGGCCCATCACAAGTGCAAAATCATACTCCCTCCGTTCCAAAATAGATGACCCAACTTAGTACTAAGTGGGTCATCTATTTTGGAACGGAGGGAGTAGTTGGCATGGACTTGATTTTGAGTAGTAGAGATATGGATACAGCGACTTCCGTTTCTCAAAGAAAAGAAAAAAGGATGCTGCGACTTCCTACCTGGGCAGCTCCTAATTTCCCGCGTAGGTCGGGGAATAGCGTCGTGACTATAGGAAGCAAATTTGTAGCACCCGGGTGTTCCATTCCCCTATAGAACATTAAATTTAAGAAAATACCAAGAAATTTGAAAAAAAAACAGAGATTTTGGGATATCAAACCTGGGTTTCCGATCTACTCCCGTCTGAAATTTCATGAAAAAATACCAGAAAACGTATCGGTGACAAAAAAGATAAAGAAAATCTATGTATAGAGAAAAACTGTTTGGACATATTTTTGTTCGGGCAGTATTTTATTCCTTTGGCACGGATGCGTTTTCTGGTATTTTTACATGAAATTTCCACGGAGTAGATTGAGAACCCATGTTTGATATCCCTAAATTTCAGAGTTTTCTATTTTTTTGGTATTTTATACATTTAATATTTGTATATGGGTGTGGAGCACCATGAGCTCCTGTGTATTTTCCCGTGATTATATCTCAATTCTAGCGAGTCGTACAATAAGCTAGCCTGAAGCTTTATCCTCGGCACTACAGTATATGGGCTGGCCTATTTCCAAACATTTGGTCGCTCGAGGGGTGCGTTCGCTCTAGTTTTCTTTGGATCATTTTTCATTTATTTTTCTTCTGTTTTCTTTGTTTTTCTTTGCGAAAAAACTTTTAATCTATTCATCTTTAATCATAATAGTACAATGAACGTTATAAATAATAAAAATTACATTCAGATCCGTGAACCATCTAGCAACAACTATAAGCACTGAAGCGAGCCGAATGCACGCCGTCGTCATCGCATCTCCCTCGCCAGAGTCGGGCACAACTTATTGTAGTAGACAGTCGAGAAGTCGTTGTGCTAAGGTCCCGTAGGACCAGCGCACCAGAACAGCGATCGACGCCGATGAAGAATAACGTAGATCAAAAGGATCCAACCCGAAGACACACGAACATAGAAAAACAACAAGTAGATCCGAGCAAATCCACCGAGGATAGATCCATCGGAGACACATCTCCTCACGCCCAGCAACAGTGCTAGACGCACCACCAGAACGAGGTTTAGCGGGGAGATATTTATTCCATCTTCAGGGAGCCACCGCTGTATCATCTTCCTGAGTAGGACATAAACCCTTACAAATCTCAAAGGAACGACTAACAACAGAGCCCTCCCGCCGGCCCCTGCCAGGATCCACCACGCCCCCATGGCCCCAGGGCCACCGAAAATGAGGCGGACCTGTGGGAGGGCCAGCGAGGGGCGTAAACCCTAGTTTTCTTTGTATCCTTAATTTTTCATTTCATTTTCTTTGTCTTTTATCTCCTATTTTCCTAATTTCTTTCTCCTTTTTCAGTGATTTTGTTCTACGTTGTTCTTTGATTTTTGATTTCTTTGTTTCTTTTTCATTTTTGCACTGGTTTTTCTCCGACTTGCTCACTTCCGTTTTCATTTTCTCTTGTGCTTTCATTGTTTCTTTCTTTAGGATTTTATTTTTGCTAACACATGTCAAAAACATTTTTAATACACGATTAATAAAAATGTGTTCGAACACGAACACATCACCGTGTACCCTCGACGTCGGGGGTGGTGCGTCGCAGCTCACGTCGAAGGAGATCCAACCAGTTGTGTGATACGCAGGACAGTCGCAGATGCTTTTGTAGACCCAAAGCCCTGCTTGCCGGGGAGGGACCCCGCCAGGGCTCATTGCGGCTATGGGCTGCCCTAGGTCGACCTGACCGCCCCTAGAGCCTCGTGGATTCATGATATGTCTCCAACATATCTATAATTTATGAAGTATCCATGTTGTTTTATTATCATTCTTGGATGTTTTACAATCATTTTATAGCAACTTTATATCATTTTTTGGGACTAACCTATTGACCCAATGCCCAGTGCCAGTTGTTGTTTTTTGCTTGTTTTTACATCGTAGGAAATCAATATCAAACGGAGTCCAAACACCGTGAAACTTTTTGGAAAATTTTTATAGGCCAAAAGACACGCAATGGGTCAGAGCTGCACCTGGGGGGTGCCCCAAGGGGGGCACAACCCACCAGGGCGCGCTAGCCCCCCTGGCGCGCCCAGGTGGGTTATGAAGGAAAAATGCCCTAGAGGCAATAATAAAGCTATTATTTGTATTTCCTTATATCATGATAAATGTTTATCATTCATGCTAGAATTGTATTAACCGGAAACATAATACATGTGTGAATATATAGACAAACAAAGTGTCACTAGTATGCCTCTACTTGACTAGCTCGTTGAATCAAAGATGGTTATGTTTCCTAGCCATAGACATGAGTTGTTATTTGATTAACAGGATCACATCATTGGTGAATGATGTGATTGACTTGACCCATTCTGTTAGCTTAGCACTTGATCGTTTAGTTTTACTGCTATTGCTTTCTTCATGACTTATACATGTTTCTATGACTATGACATTATGCAACTCTCGAATACCGGAGGAACACCTTGTGTGCTATCAAACGTCACAACATAACTGGGTGATTATAAAGATGCTCTACAGGTGTCTCTGAAGGTGTTTGTGGTGTTGGCATAGATCGAGAATAGGATTTGTCACTCCAAGTGTCGGAGAGGTATCTCTGGGCCCTCTCGGTAATGGACATCACTATAAGCCTTGCAAGCAAATGACTAATGAGTTAGTCACGAGATGATGCATTACAGAACGAGTAAAGAGACTTGCCGATAACGAAATTGAACTAGGTATTGAGATACCGACGATCAAATCTCGGGCAAGTAACATACCGATGACAAAGGGAACAACGTATATTGTTATGCGGTTTGACCGATAAAGATCGTCGTAGAATATGTAGGAACCAATATGAGCATCCAGGTTCCGCTGTTGGTTATTGACCGGAGATGAGTCTCGATCATGTCTACATAGTTCTCGAATCCGTAGGGTCCGCACGCTTAACGTTCGGTGACGATCGGTATTATGAGTTTATGAATTTTGATGTACCGAAGGTAGTTCGGAGTCCCGGATGTGATCACGGACATGACGAGGAGTCTCGAAATGTCCGAGACATAAAGATCAATATATTGGAAGCCTATATTTGGACATCAGAATAGTTCCGGGTGAAATCGGGATTTTACCGGAGTACTGGGAGGTTACCGGAAACCCCCGGTAAGTATATGGGCCTTATTGGGCCATAATGGAGAGAGAGAGAGAGATAGGAGACCAGGGCAGGCCGCACGCCTCCCCTCCCTCTAGTCCGAATTGGACTAGGAGGGGAGGGGCGACGCCCCCCTTTCCTTCCTCCCTCTCTCCCCTTCCTTCTCTCCTAGTCCAACTAGGGAAGGGGGGAGGGAAATCCTACTCCCAGTAGGAGTAGGACTCCTCCTAGGGCGCGCCATAGAGGGCCGGCCCCTCCCCCTCCTCCACTCCATTATATACGGGGAGGGGGGCACCCCATAGACACACAAGTTGATCATGGATCTTTTAGTCGTGTGCGGTGCCCCCTCCACCATAATCCACCTCGGTCATATCGTAGCGGTGCTTAGGCGAAGCCCTGTGTCGGTAACTTCATCATCACCATCATCACGCCGTCGTGCTGACGGAACTCTCCCTTGAAGCTCTATTGGATCGTGAGTTCGTGGGACTTCACCGAGCTGAACATGTGCAGATCGCGGAGGTGCCGTACGTTCGGTACTAGGATCGGTCGATCGTGAAGACGTACGACTACATCAACCGCGTTGTCATAATGCTTCCGCTTACGGTCTATGAGGGTACGTGGACGGCACTCTCCCCTCTCATTGCTATGCATCACCATGATCTTGCGTGTGCGTAGGAAATTATTTGAAATACTACGTTCCTCAACAGTGGTATCAAAGCCAAGTTTATGCATAGATGTTATATGCACGAGTAGAACACAAGTGAGTTGTGGGCGATACTAGTCATACTTCTTACCAGCATGTCATACTTTGATTCAGCGGTATTGTTGGATGAAGCGGCCCGGACCGACATTACGCGTACGCTTACGCGAGACTGGTTCTACTGACGTGCTTCACACACAGGTGGCTGGCGGGTGTCAGTTTCTCCAACTTTAGTTGAATCATGTGTGGCTACGCCCGGTTCTTGTGATGGTTAAAACATCACATACTTGACGAAATATCGTTGTGGTTTTGATGCGTAGGTAAGAACGGTTCTTGCTAAGCCCGTAGCAGCCACGTAAAACTTGCAACAACAAAGTAGAGGACGTCTAACTTGTTTTTGCAGGGCATGTTGTGATGTGATACGGTCAAGACACGATGCTAAATTTTATTGTATGAGATGATCATGTTTTGTAACAGAGTTATCGGCAACTAGTAGGAGCCATATGGTTGTCGCTTTATTGTATGAAATGCAATCGCCATGTAATTGCTTTACTTTATCACTAAGCGGTAGCGATATTCATAGAAGCAATAGTTGGCGAGACGACAACGATGCTACGACGGGGATCAAGGTGTCGCGTCGGTGACGATGGTGATCATGACGGTGCTTTGGAGATGAAGATCAAAAGCACAAGATGATGATGTCCATATCATATCACTTATATTGATTGCATGTGATGTTATCTCTTATGCATCTTATTTTGCTTAGATCGACGGTAGCATCATAAGATGATCTCTCACTAAATTTCAAGGTATAAGTGTTCTCCCTGAGTATGCACCATTGCGAAAGTTCGTCGTGCCGACACACCACGTGATGATTAGGTGTGATAAGCTCTACGTTCACATACAACGGGTGCAAGCCAGTTTTGCACACACAGAATACTCGGGTTAAACTTGACGAGCCCAACATATGCAGATATGGCCTTGGAACACTGGAGACCGAAAGGTCGAGCGTGAATCATATAGTAGATATGATCAACATAAGATGTTCATCATTGAAAACTACTCCATCTCACGTGATGATCGGACATGGTTTAGTTGATATGGATCACGTGATCACTTAGATGATTAGAGGGATGTCTGTCTAAGTGGGAGTTCTTAAGTAATTTGATTAATTGAACTTTAATTTATCATGAACTTAGTACTTGATAGTATTTTGCATGTCTATGTTGTTGTAGATAGATGGCCCGTGCTATTGTTCCGTTGAATTTTAATGCGTTCCTAGAGAAAGCTAAGTTAAAAGATGATGGTAGCAACTACACGGACTGGGTCCATAACTTGGGGATTATCCTCATTATTGCCCAGAAGAATTATGTCCTAGAAGCACCGCTAGGTGACAAGCCTGCTGCAGGAGCAACTCCGGACTTTTGAATGTCTGACAAGCTCGTTCTGATGACTACACGATAGTTCAGTGTGCCATGCTTTACGGCTTAGAACCGGGACTTCAACAACATTTTGAACGTCATGGAGCATATGAGATGTTCCAGGAGTTGAAGTTAATATTTCAAGCAAATGTCCGGATTGAGAAATATGAGATTTCCAATAAGTTCTACAGCTGCAAGATGGAGGAGAACAGTTCTATCATTGAACACTTGCTCAGAATGTCTGGGTATTACAATCATATGACTCAACTTGGATGCAAAGTTGACAAAGATAGTGTTATTGATAGAGTTCTTCAATCACTGCCACCAAGCTATAAAGGCTTTATGATGAACTAAAACATGCAAGGGATGCAGAAGACAATTCCCGAGCTCTTCGCTATGCTCAAAGCTGCGGAGGTAGAAATCAAAAAGGAGCATCAAGTGTTGATGGTTAACAAGACCACTAGTTTCAAGAAAAAGGTCAAGGGAAAGAAGGGGAACTTCAAGAAGAATAGCAAGACAGTTGCTACTCCCGCGAAGAAACCCAAGTCTGGAGCCAAGCCTGAAACTGAGTGCTTCTACTGCAAAGGGACTGGACACTGGAAGCGGAACTGCCCCAAGTATTTGGCGGATAAGAAGGATGGCAAAGTGAACAAAGGTATATATGATATACATGTTATTGATGTGTACCTTACTAATGCTCGTAGTAGCACCTGGGTATTTGATACTGGTTCGGTTGCTAATATTTGTAACTTGAAACATGGGCTACAGATTAAACAAAGATTAGCTAAGGACGAGGTGACGATGCGGGTGGGAAATGGTTCCAAAGTCGATGTGATCACCGTCGGCACGCTACTTGATACGTCTCCGTCGTATCTATAATTCTTGATTGTTCCATGCCAATATTCTACAACTTTCATATACTTTTGGCAACTTTTTATACTATTTTTTGGGACTAACATATTGATCCAGTGCCCAGTGCTAGTTCCTGTTTGTTGCATGTTTTTTGTTTCGCAGAATATCCATATCAAACGGAGTCCAAACGGACGGAGATTTTTTTTGGAATATATGTGAATTTTGGGAAGCGGAACCAACATGAGACGATGCCCGAGTGGGCCACAAGGCAGGGGGGACGCGCCCACCAGGGGCAGGCACGCCATGGGCCCTCGTGGCCACACCGTAAGGTGGTTGATGCCCTTCTTTCGCCGCAAGAAGGCTAATACCCGGATAAAAATCAGCCCAATCGGAGTTACGAATCTCCGGGAATATATGAAACGGTGAAGGGCCAGAATCTGGGAACACAGAAACAGAGATAGACAGAGAGACAAATCCAATATCGGAGGGGCGAGCCCCTCCGCCGCCATGGAGACCATGGACCAGAGGGGAAACCCTTCTCCCACCTAGGGAGAAGGTCAAGGAAGAAGAAGAAAGGGGGGGGGGCTCTCTCCCCCTCGCTTCCGGTGGCACCGGAGTGCCAACAGGGCCATCATCGTGTGACGGCGATCTACACCAACACCTCCGTCATCTTCACCAACATCTCCATCACCTTCCCCCATCTATCTACAGCGGTCCACTCTCCCGCAACCCACTGTACCCTCTACTTGAACATGGTGCTTTATGCTTCTTATTATTATCCAATGATGTGTTGCCATCCTATGATGTCTGAGTAGATTTTCGTTGTCCTATCGGTGATTGGTGAATTGATATGATTGATTTAAATTGCTTGTGGTTATGTTGCTGTCCTTTGGTGCCCATCATATGAGCGCGCGCGTGGATCACACCATAGGGTTATTTGTATGTTGATAGGACTACGTATTGGAGGGCAAGAGTGACAGAAGCTTCAACCTAGCGTAGAAATTGATGCATACGTGATTGAAGGGGGGCCAATATATCTTAATGCTATGGTTGGGTTTTACCTTAATGAACGTTAGTAGTTGCGGATGCTTGCTAATAGTTTCAATCAAAAGTGCATAGAATTCCAAGTAAGGGATGACATGCTAGCAGTGGCCTCTCCCACATAAAACTTGCTATCGGTCTAGTAATGTAGTCAATTGCTTAGGGGCAATTTCGCAACTCCTACCACCACTTTTCCACACTCGCTATCACTAACTTTATTGTTTCTTTATCTTAACAGCCCCTAGTTTTATTTACGTGCTCTTTATATTCTTGCAAACCTATCCCACAAAAACTACAAAGTACTTCTAGTTTCATACTTGTTCTAGGTAAAGTAAACGTCAAGCGTGCGTAGAGTTGTATCGGTGGTCGATACAACTTGAGGGAATATTTGTTCTGCCTTTAGTTCCTCGTTGGGTTCGACACTCTTACTTATCGAAAGATGCTACAACTGATCCCCTACACTTGTGGGTTATCACTACCTCTAAATCTAGCTTCGGGATTAGTTTTAGACCCGAATAATTGTTATTTGGTGCCAGCGTTAAGCATGAACATTATATCTGGATCTTGTTTATTGCGAGATGATTATTCATTTAAATATGAGAATAATGCTTGTTCTATTTATATGAGTAATATCTTTTATGGTCATGCACCCTTGAAGAGTGGTCTATTCTTGTTGGATCTCGATCGTAGTGATACACATATTCATAATATTGATGCCAAAAGATGCAAGGTTAATAATGACAGTGCAACTTATTTGTGGCACTGCCATTTAGGTCATATTGGTGTAAAGCGCATGAAGAAACTCCATACTGATGCACTTTTGGAATCACTTGATTATGAATCACTTGGTGCTTGCGAACCATGCCTCATGGGCAAGATGACTAAGACTCCGTTCTCCAGAACAATGGAGCGAGCAACTGATTTATTCGAAATCATACATACTAATGTATGCGGACCGATGAGTGTTGAGGCTCGCGGCGGGTATCGTTATTTTCTGACCTTCGCTGATGATTTGAGCAGATATGGGTATATCTACTTGATGAAACACAAGTATGAAACATTTGAAAAGTTCAAAGAATTTTAGAGTGAAGTAGAGAATCATCGTAACAAGAAAATAAAGTTTCTATGATCTGATCGTGGAGGAGAATATTTGAGTTACGAGTTTGGTCTTCATTTGAAACAATGTGGAATAGTTTCACAACTCACGCTACCCGGAACACCACATCGTAATGGTGTGTCCGAACGTCGTAACCGTACTTTATTAGATATGGTGCGATCTATGATGTCTCTTACCAATTTACCACTATCGTTTTGGGGTTATGCTTTAGAGACGGCTGCATTCACGTTAAATAGTGCACCATCTAAATCCGTTGAGACAACACCTTATGAACTGTGGTTTGGCAAGAAACCAAAGTTGTCATTTCTTAAAGTTTGGGGCTGCGATGCTTTTGTGAAAAAGCTTCAACCTGATAAGCTTGAACCCAAGTCAGAGAAATGTGTCTTCAAAGGATACCCAAAGGAAACTGTTGGGTACACCTTCTATCACAGATCCGAAGGCAAGATATTTGTTGCTAAGAATGGATCCTTTCTAGAGAAGGAGTTTCTCTCGAAAGAAGTGAGTGGGAGGAAAGTAGAACTTGATGAGGTAATTGTACCTTCTCCTGAATTGGAAAGTAGTAAATCACAAAAACTAGTTCGAGTGATTCCTACACAAATTAGTGAGGAAGCTAATGATGATGATCATGAAACTTCAGATCAAGTTATTACCGAACCTCGTAGGTCAACCAGAGTACGTTCCGCACCAGAGTGGTACGGCAACCCAGTTCTGGAAGTCATGTTACTAGATGAAAGTGCTGTATATCGACTAGAGAGGGGGGGGGGGTGAATAGGCGATTTTTATGAAAGTCATCAAAACATGGAAGTTTCAAAGACAAACGATAAAACCAATCCTATTTATATGCAGCGGAAGGTAGACTACACTAGACAAGCCATAGTCAAGTATTCAATGAAGTGAAAGCATGAAAACTAATAGCAGCTAGGCAGTATGGATCAGGATGGAAGATTGCATGAAGCCAATCAGAACAAGTAGTCACACAGTGAAGTCAAACAGATAGGCAAGCAGGAAATGACTTCAATGAAAGACAGTAAGTAAAGAGAAGGAAAGGATAGAACCAGTAGCTCGGGGAAGACAGTGATTTGTTAGACCAGTTCCAGTTGCTGTGACAACTGTACGTCTCGTTAGGGAGGCTGAGATTTAACTCAGAAGACCGCGTCTTCACCTTGTTCCCCTTGAGCTAAGGACACCTAGTCCTCGCCCAATCACTCTGCTAAGTCTTCAAGGTAGACTTCCAAACCTTCACAGACTTCGTTCACCGGTGATCCATAATGACTCTTTGATGCTCAAAATGCGACGCCTAACCGGCTGGAGGAAACACAATCCTCAAGTGTAACAAGTCTTCAGGTCACACAGACAGAAAGACTTCAGTGATGCCTAACACTCTTTGGCTCTGGGTGTTTGGTCTTTGTCCTCGCAAGGATCTCTCTCTCAAATGCTTTGGAGGTGGGTTGCTCTCAAACGACAAAAGCCGTGTAATAACTCTGAGCAGCCACCAATTTATGGTGTAGGGGGTGGGCTATTTATAGCCACTGGGCAACCCGACCTGATTTGTCCGAAGTGACCGTGGGTCACTAAGGAACTGACACGTGTTCCAACGGTCAGATTTCAAACACACACGGCAACTTTACTTGGGCTACAAGTAAAGCTGACTCATCCAGCTGTGGACAAGATTTGCTCTCATTGTCTTCGCTCGAAGACATAGGATTTTGGTTGAGCATCACTTCAGTCACTCTGACTTAGTTCACTTGGACCCCACTTGACAGTACGGTGGTTCCTATGACTCAACAAAGAAGAAAAGGAAACAACAAAACATCTAAGTCTTCGCGCTCCATAGTCTTCACACAATGTCTTCTCTTGTCATAGGCTTCAATATGATTATCTTCATGTACCACCATTGTCGTCAATGTCTTCATACACTTTTAGGGGTCATCTCCGGTAGGTAAACTGAATCAATGAGGGACTACTACCTGTGTTATCCTGCAATTCTCACAAACACATTAGTCCCTCAACCAGGTTTGTCGTTAATACTCCAAAACCAACTAGGGGTGGCACTAGATGCAATTACAATCTCCCCCTTTTTGGTGATTGATGACAAACTGGTTGAAGTTTTCAACGGGGATAAAAGTATGTGAAATTGTAAAGGATAAAGGTATTTTCGTCATAAGTAGCAAAAGGCTCTCCCTGAAGATGTGCATATAGTTAATTTGCTTTTGAGTGCAAATGCACATGGCAGGTTGTACTTGTGGAGATCCTCTTCAACTTATGAAGACAACTCATCATGCACATTTGATATGTCGAATATAATGATATGCATAATGAGAAATGGACGTCTGCAAAATGACTAAGTGCGGAATATATCGTAGCACATGCGGAATTTATCATCGCATTACAGAGTACCAGAAAACGTAGCAGACGACCATCAAGTTTAAGCGTTACAACTCAAAGAACCAAATGTAGCAAAACGAGAGTTGTAAACACTAGGCAAAATATAAAGCACCCGCCCATATGGACCCGCTTGAAGACTATCAACTCATATGCTTCTCCCCCTTTTGTTAGTAAGGACCACAAAGATTTGAAGACATAGAGCCTCTATGCGTTCCTAGTTGGAGCAGGAGAGGATGCAGGGTCGGCGTTGGTGTTTGGCGGTGCAGAAGTAGTTGGTGCAGTGTCGACACGAGCTGAGGGAGGAGGTGGTGAGGTAGCATCATCTTGATCATCTATCACCTTGGCGTCAACCGTTGCAGCGGAGGAGGAGTAGTCAGAGTCTTCAAGAGACGGAGTTCAACGCAAAACAACATTCCTTGGAGTAGTGTGGTCAAACTTGAATCTTTCTGTGAAGCCATCGTCTTGAAGATCTGTTTCAGCACTCAGTAAAGTCAAACTCTTCCAACACCTCTGACGGGATTCATGAGCAACAAAGGCATTCTTGGTGGCAAGGTTGCGAATGCGATTGACGTCCACCAAGAGGCTTTGCATCTGTCACTTCAGCCAGTAGTGATGCTTATCCTGTTTATGATGTAAGGCAACGAGAAGCTCTCGGTCATTGAGAACACGAGAACGCTTCCGAGGCCTTTGGGCAATGGTGCTCTCAGTAGCTTCAGTCTCTGCATGGCGAGGTAGGCGAGTACGGCCAGCCAGAGGATAAACGCGAGAGACTGCAGGAACTCCTTCAATTGGCTGAGTGAAGCTCTGGTGATTAGCGTTGTGAAGACTAACAGGCTCTTTGGCAGGCTCTTGGTATATGGCTTCAGCTGACATATCAACCTCTGGTAAGAATATATGATGGTTGCGATCAGAAGGCTGATAGTTGATAGCAGAATGAAGCTTGATGAGGCGCATGATCCATGGAGCGTAGAACTTGAGTCCAAAGAGATCAGAGCCTGAAACAGCCAACTGCCTGATAAAGAAGTCTTGGGCGTTGAAGCTGATGCCATTGAAGATATAGAAGACCAATGTCTTCATTGTGCCTTCAAGCTTGGCTGATGAAGAGTGTCCTTTGATAGGCCATAGAGTTCGCCTGATGATATGATATATGGTGCGTGGCAGATACTCAAGGTCTTCAACAAAGAACTCCTTCGGATATTCAGCATCAACTGGCAAAGGCTTCATCATGCTCAGCATTTGGCTCATGTTGGGCCTGGGCTTCTGAAAGATACTTTCCAAAGCTTCGGTGTGTAGTTGGCAGCCAGGTTCATACAGTTCTCCTGGAGTGGGCAGGCCAGTTAGCTCAATGAGATCAAAAGCTTTGACTTCATGATGGACATTGCCTGTCATCCACTCAAGGACCCATGTCTTCGGATCCCTACTGTAGCCATGAATGTGGAGGGTTGCATAAAATTGCAGAAGCAACTCTTCATTCCAATGCTCTTTGTCAGTCACAAAATTGAGCAGGCTAGCATCACGGAAGCAGTCAAGGGTTTCCTCAAGACAGGGCAGTCCAGTAATGGCTTCAATATCAAGACGCATATGAGGGAAGATGCGCCCTTGATCATAGAGAACTCTTGAGTAATAACTGCACTGTTGATGACTCCAGAACCTATCTGATGATATCCTTGGCTTGGAATAGGGGTTCTTGGCGCTGTCAAATAAGGTGTTGTGCGCAGTGAAGCCATTTGCATTGAAGGACCCTGGTGAAGTGGCAGTACTTGGGAACCTTGGTAGTCTTAGCTTAGGCTTCTGAACCTGAGGCATGTGCTCAACATGGTAGTCAAATTGAGGACCAGCAGCTGGTGGAGGAACCAGAATGGGCCATCTGACAGAGACGAGCTGATCATCTTTGTTGTATGCTTGCTCAATTGTATGGGGCCGTGGAGGCGGAACAGGAGCAGCGGCATTTGCTTCGGGCTGCTGAGTGGCTTCAGGTGCAGCATTGACTTCAGGTGCCATCACATCTGGCACCACATTGGATTCAGGCGCCACATTAGCTTCAGCCATGACAACGTCATTGGCTTCAGTGTTGGTGTTGGTGGTAGCCTCATAATTTGTAACCTCCACTTCAGGAGCTGGAGGGTTGGACACATTCTCCTCGAGAACAGGGGGTGTGGCAACACGAGCTTCTTCTTCTTCGGGTTGTTCTTCATTGGTTGATGCAGCCGGAATATCTTCAGCCTCTTTGGCTTCAGACTCTAGGAGGTTCACAGTAGGAGAAGCTTCAGGAACAGATTGTTTCTCTTCTCCTTCTGGAACACTTGAAGGAACGACTTGGGGCCTTGGTCCTTTGCGAAGCCTGCGGAATGCTGGCGACGCTTTTGGTGATGGAGTTGGTTGGGCCACAAAGTCTTCATCTTCAAGCACCGAACTGGTGACTTGAGTAGGGGGTGTTACTGGTGTGTCTTCAACACGTGGGGATTCTTGTGGGTGATCAGCCCATGAGTCATCCTGAGCAATTGGCGTCAATGGACGACCAATGTTGATGCGTTCGTTGTTCGTGAGAACAGGCGATGATACCACATTATACTCGATCTGAGGAAGGACTTCATCATCTTCAACATTGTCATGAGGACCAATGTCTTCAGCTGCGGTGGGGTCAACAGCTGGAATGTCTTCAGCCTTTGTGGGAGCAGGCTCATGAACAGTCATGCGACGTTCCTGGTGTGCAGATGCATGACGAGCAACAGAAATGGGCTCGACGACAAGGGGCTCTGTGGGAGCAGCTCGTACCTTCTTGGTCTTGCACTTCTTAGTGGGGGGAGCATCATCAGTGGTGTTCTTGCGCTTGCGGGCTTCAGCTTCAGCCACCTTTGTCTTCTTAAGATCTGAAGCGACTGGGGTGACCTTAGGCTTCGTGCCTGTCATGCTAGCAGGGAAGATAATGCGAGGTTCTTCCTTCCTTGATCCTTCAGCTTGGGCCACAATTTGCTTCTTCTTCTTGGCAGCCATTCTGGGGTCGATGCCAGGACGCCCAAGGGCCTTGCGCTTCTCAGCTTCATTGTAGGCTTGGACGCACTTGGCAGCCAAGGCCTTGATGCGCTCACGAGAACCTTTGGCTTCTTCACGCCTCTTGCGAAAGGCTTCCTTGAGCTCATGCATCATGACTTTGAAGTTCTGGATTTCTTGGACACTGAGCTTGGCCATATGCTTCTTGAACTGAGCCTTTTCATAGTCAATCTTTTGCTTCAACTCAACAATTCTCTGAGCAAGAGATAGCTCAGAAGCAATGGCGCCATTGAAGGAGACGCTGAGGCCAACGGGAAGTTGCAGATCGTCAAAGCTGAGGTTGGGGGTGTCAAACCACTCATCAATGAAGTTGTTCAACACTTCCACGTCAAAGAGCGGGAAATCGTTGAAGATTTCTGCATCTTGCTTGCTCTTGATCAATTGCTCCAGAGCGTCATCAGCTAGATCTTCATCGCTTGAAAGATCAATGGCTTCATTAGCGTTCTTCAGAACAACATCAGGAGTTAGAGCTGGACTGGGGTTGTGCATGGGCTTCTTCCTTCGCTGTTTGCTCTTGGAAATGCGAGAGTGCTCCTCAGATTGCACACTTGGTGCTGGTGGAGCAGTGGCCAACGGATTCACTCTCGAAGCAATTGGTGGAGTGGTCTTCGAAGCCTTTGATTTCTTCTTCTTCTTTGGCTTCAGAGATGCAGGCGCTTCATGAGAATCAGCGTCGTCTGCAACTTGATCCACATCCGCCCCTTGAACCCTTATATGACTGATGAGACCTTCTAAGTTGTAGAAGGGCCCAACCAGGTTAGGTTCAGCTTCACGCGTGCCATCGGCATGGGGCGCAGAGGGGCCAGGATTGAAGTCTAACCCCCAATTCTTCTTGTTTTCTTTGGCCGAGTTCTTGGCATACTGAAGATTGCGCTTGAACAAATTGTCGTCGCGACACCATAGCAGTGAAGATGGGTCGGCATCTGCTGGTTGTGGCCCTTTGACCATACAAGGATAGAAGCCTTGAGCAATGGCTTCAACTTGATTCCTGGGTGGAAGATTTTTATATAGTCTATCTCCCTAGGGTGGCTTGATGGCATTCTTCTCAGCATATTCTTGGGTCACAAATATGTACTTGAACCATTTTTTTCCCAATATCTTCGAATCCATTGGATTCGAGTCTTCCTCTGATTGTAATCCTCCTTAGGATCAGTCTTGTACATCTCAATGAGGTCAGGAGGCAAATCCTTGGAGGTGTTTCCACGGCGCTGTCTGCCACCCTTCCTAACAGATTTTTCAGTAGCCATTGGGTTCAACCTGAAAGGCTTCAATATTGGCAAATGCTTCGGTCTGCTGGTCAGACAGGAACGGGCTTCAGGAGAATGAATGTGACGCTGCAAGAATTCTGCAAATGAATGCAGACTATGAGAACCAAGGGATTCTCCCACGGACATGTACCTGTGACAACATTAGAGATGCGAGGGAAGGGGAAGAGGTCATATGCATTCTCAGAAGATTTTGAAGATAAATCAGTTTAGAAGACTTTGACCTCATAGCGCGAAGACATTCACTTTTATGTTGGGAGTTGGTTCCAGATTTGTACGAATCCATGAATAGGTACAAGTGAGGAATCTAACTATGTTTGAAGCATACGTGAATGTACTAGGCAAGATATGGATGCAGACAGGATATATTTAAATATGTGGAGGCAGAAACTTCTTATGGTAAAAAGTGGTGAATCTATTGGATCAAGAAGATGGTAAAAAGAGAGTTTTAATTTACCACACGATGAACTGCTAGACGGAGAAGAGGTGGATGCCGAGAAGTTCGATCTTCCATGCCCTAACTTGGCGACGGAAGACACCTACGGCGGCGGCGGAGAAGACGATGTCCGTGGCCAGCGTGAAGACGGCGTCGACGAGGTCGCGGCAGCGAAGTGCTTTGTCGCCGGCGTCGTCGAGAGCTAGCGGAGGCGCTAGGGTTGGTCGAGGTGGAGAGGTGGTAGAAGAATTTTTGACCGTGATGGGACGTGCATTTATAAGCATGGGAGACGGCACAGCGCAATTACGCAGGTGCCCCTGGCGGTTCACATCTGAGGGACACGTGGCGGACATGTAACATATTGGGAGTTGTCCCACGATCCCACGCACGCCTGGACTGTCGGGGTGGTCGTTCTGGCTTCTCCGGGTTTCAGGCATAAACGATTGAGCATTAAAAACATATTTAAAGTTTGTCTTTGTATCTTCTGCTGACAAGGACGCAGAGAAGACATTCGACTGTTCCAACAGAATGCATATGATTTGGATAGATAGAGTTTGAGGTGAGAAAGCATAGAGAGGTTAGGGTCCGATCACATTCACTTAGTTCAAAGGATTCAAATAAGAAGACATAGCTATAGGTGAATGCTGTAGAGGACAGAACACAAGTCTATATTTGTCCTATATGAAGATAAACCAAATGCAAAGACTTTGCAAATGTAACGCCAAGAGAAACACTTCAAACAAAGATTTGGTGGTGGCGTTACCCACCGTATAGGAAGTATTAGACCCTGACACGGCGCACAATTATCATGGTGCTCCGAAGTCAAATTCCACATTAATGTATTCACACTCAGATTGTAAGTCTTCATTGATTGAAGATATATTTTACTTCGTGTGTTGCACATCTAAGTCATCAATATGCATAAGTGTTAGGATGTGTGCCTGATCACAGGACATTTGAGGATTCTAAGATATTTAGCTCACACCGCAACTTGCAAAACCTTTTCTCATCCAAGGGCTTTGTGAAGATATCTGCCAGTTGCTCTTCAATGTTGACATGTATGATATCAATATCTTCCTTCATGACATGATCTCTGAGAAAGTGATGACGAATTTCAATGTGCTTTGTCTTCGAGTGCTGAACTGGGTTGTTGGCAATCTTGATGGCGCTTTCATTGTCGCAGTAGAGTGGCACATGCTTCATATGGACACCATAGTCCTTGAGAGTTTGCTTCATCCAGAGAAGCTGAGCGCAGCAAGATCCAGCAGCAATGTATTCAGATTCAGTAGTGGAGAGTGATACACAATTCTGCTTCTTTGAAGACCAACAGACAAGTGATCGTCCCAGAAAGTGACATGTGCCTGATGTAGACTTGCGATGAAAGCATAATCAACATATGAGAATCCAACTAGATCAAACTCTGATCCCTTTGGATACCATAATCCTAGTATTGGGGTGAAAGCCAAATATCGAAGAATTCGCTTCACTGCTAAGTGATGCGACTCCTTTGGTGCCGCTTGGAATCGAGCACACATGCAAACACTAAGCATAATATCTGGCCTAGATGCACATAAATAAAGTAAAGAACCAATCATGGAGTGGTATACCTTTTGATCGAAATCTTTACCATTAACGTCGGGACTCAGATGACTTTTAGTTGGCATAGGCATCGTGTATCCTTTGCAGTCTTGCATACCAAACTTCTTCAGGAAATCTTTGAGGTATTTCTCTTGAGATATGAAGATGCCGTTGCTTTGCTGACGAATTTGAAGACCAAGGAAGAACTTCAGCTCACGCATCATGGACATCTGATATTGCTCTTGCATCATGTGACCAAACTCATCACTGTATATTTTGTCAGTGCAGCCGAAGATAATGTCGTCCACATAGATTTGGCAGACAAACAGTTCATCATCATATGTCTTCTTGAAGAGTGTGGGATCCAGGGAACCATGTTTGAAGCCTTTGCTCTTCAGGAAGTCTTTGAGTGTGTCATACCAAGCACGAGGGGCTTGTTTGAGGCCATACAATGCCTTGTTGAGCTTGTATACCATATCAGGATGTTTTGGATCTTCAAAGCCAGGTGGTTGTGCAACATACACTTCTTCTTCAATCCTTCCATTGAGAAAGGCACTCTTCACATCCATTTGATACAGAAGTATGTTGTGATGATTTGCATAGGCTAGCAGTATGCGAATAGCTTCAAGCCTAGCCACAAGAGCAAATGTTTCATTGAAGTCAATCCTTCAACTTGAGTGTATCCTTGAGCAACAAGACGAGCTTTGTTTCTGACAACTTGACCATGCTCATCTTGCTTGTTGCGTATATCCATTTTGTGCCTATTATGTTGTGCTTGCGAGGGTGAGGACGCTTGACAAGTTCCCATACGTTGTTCAGCTCAAACTGTTGAAGCTCTTCTTGCATTGCTTGAATCCATTCAGGTTTCATAAAGGCTTCATCAACTTTCTTGGGTTCAAATATTGAGACAAATGCAAAGTGCCCACAGAAATTTGCTAGCTGAGTTGCTCTTGAACGAGTAAGTGGACCAGGTGCATTTATGTTGTCTGTTATCTTCTCAACTTGTACTTCATATGCAACACGAGGATGAGTTGGACGAAGATTTTGCTCTTGCTGTTCATTGTCATCATCAGGAGGATTGTCTTCAGGCTAAGCATTGTCTTCAGGTTGATTTGGAGCAGAAATGATGAGTTCCTCGTCAGGCTGTGCTTCAGAAGGCATGATTTCACCTGTTCCCATTAGCTTGATAGATTCACTAGGTGAAGCTTCATCCAGCACATTTGGCAGGAACTCTCTTTGTGAACCATTCGTTTCATCAAACCGCACATCCACAGTTTCAACCACTTTATAGAGAAAGATGTTGAAGACTCTGTAGGAGTGTGAGTCCTTTCCATAGCCGAGCATGAAACCTTCATGTGCTTTTGGTGCAAATTTTGACTTGTGATGTGGATCCTTGATCCAGCACCTAGCTCCAAATACCTTGAAGTAATTGACATTTGGCTTCTTGCCAGTAAGGAGTTCATAGGACGTTTTCTTCAGAAGCTTGTGAAGATAAACACGGTTGATGATATGGCATGCAGTATCAATAGCTTCGGGCCAGAACTTTCTTGGTGTCTTGTATTCATCGAGCATCGTTTGAGCCATCTCAATTAGTGTTCTGTTCTTGCGCTCTATGATGCCATTCTGCTGAGGTGTGTATGGAGCTGAGAACTCATGAGTGATTCCCATTGTATCCAGATAAAGATCAAGGCCTGTATTTTTGAACTCAGTTCCATTGTCACTTCTGATATGCTTGATCTTGACGCCATAGTTGTTCATGGCACGGTTGGCGAAGCGTCTGAAGACATCTTGCACTTCAGTCTTGTAGAGAATTATATGCACCCATGTGTATCTTGAATAATCATCAACGATGACGAAGCCATATAGACAAGCTGTAGTGGTGAACGTGGAGTAGTGAGTAGGGCCAAATAAGTCCATGTGAAGCAGCTCGAAGGGTTTGGATGTCGTCATGATTGTCTTCGAGGGATGCTTGGCCCTAGTCATCTTCCTAGCTTCACAGGCACCACATAGATGATCTTTCTTAAACTTGACGCCCTCGATGCCTACGACGTGCTTCTTCTTCGCGAGAGTGTACAGGTTCCTCATGCCGGTATGTCCTAGCCTCCGATGCCAGAGCCAGCACTCTGAAGCTTTTGCTAGAAGACATACGGCCATCTGCGGTCCAGCTGAGAAATCTACCATATACAAATCGCCTTTTCTGTATCCTTCAAAGACTAGAGACTTGTCAGATTCCATTAGAACAAGGCAACGATATTTTCCAAATGTCACAATCATGTTTAAGTCACAAAGCATTGAGACAGACATTAAGTTGAAACCAAGGGATTCAACAAGCATGACTTTGTCCATGTGCTGATCCCTTGAGATTGCAACTCTACCTAGACCCAACACTTTGCTTTTACCAGCATCAGCAAATGGGATGTGACTCTTGTTAGATGGACGTAAGGTTGAGTCCATAAGAAGACTTCGATCTCCAGTCATATGATTTGTGCATCCGCTGTCCATAATCCATTCTGAAGTCTTTGGTGTCACTCCCTACAATGCAGTTAGGGGGATAGGCTTCACCAATAGTCAATGTGAAGCATAAACATTTGACGTACAAGTGGATTATGAAAGCTTAGATCCAAGTTAGGACTGATAAGATGACTAGCAAGCGATTCGGGAACAAAATAGATAGTAAGATCATTTGGGCATTTGATCTTGTGCCCTACAAGATGTTTTAGGTCCCCAACAATAGCATCAGACGCCTTTAATTTTTGGCCGGAGACCTTTCCTGCAAGAGAAGGTTAGTTCTTCTTAACCACCCACATCTTCAGGGGTGGCTTAGAAGCAATGAGTCTAAGAGCAGCATCTGAGAATTTTGGCTTTTGAGCCCTAACAAATAATTTTGCAGTGGGAGAATAATACTCATAAGAATAAGCAGAGAAGTTCTTTGTTTTGTGAATATAGTGGTTTGAGGAAACACGCTCATATTCATGAGTCTGAGTATAATTTCCCTGCAAAACATTGGCGTTAGGGTGACTCAGGTGAGTCCTCTGTCTGTATGAAGCCTTAGGACCATATGAAGCCTTTGGTCTGGGGTTTGTATTCTTCCCAGGTGGTGTCATGATGACATTTACTGGAAGCTTCTCAAGACAACCTTTGGGAACCCAGATCTTCTTCATAGGTGGCCCGTTCCTGCAGTTAGTACCAATATACCTGGCAAACACTTCACCATTCTGATTCTTAAACAGTTTATAGTTTGCATCAAAGGAATCATCAATGATAATAGGATTAGCACAAGTGAAGCCAGATAAGGTAGACGGATCCACTGAAGGTTCCTTTGCATCAACCCATGTGGTTTTGGGGTACTGCTCAGGCTTCCAGTATGAACCATCAACATTCATTTTCCTCTCGAACCCTACACCCTCTTTCCTAGGGTTTCGGTTCAGTATCTGCTTTTTGAGGACATCACATAAAGTCTGATGCCCTTTGAGGCTTTTGTACATCCCTGTTTCAAGCAAAGTCTTCAACCTAGCATTTTCATCAGCAATAGTAGTGGTATCCTTAGTAGAGGGGTTAGTTACCACATCAGCAGGTGAAGATATTGCAACAGTGGCAGCAGTAGAACATTCAGCAACAGATGTAGCGTTATCACGCTCAATGCATTTTAGACAAGGTGGTTCAAATCCTTCTTGAGCGGAGCTGATCAGTTGTGCGCGGAGTGACTCATTTTCTTTTTGAAGATCTTCATGAGCCGCTTTCAATTTCTCAAGTTCTCGCTTCCTTTGAAGGTAATCGTGGGAAAGCTTTTCATGAGTTTTTGAGAGCGATTCATAAAGACTTTCAGGTTCCTCGTACTTAACATGAAGATTTTTTATGTCTTCAATTATGGACTGAGAACGGGTCATTTCCGCGTCCAACAGGTCATCGCTTTTGTCTAACAATTTTTGAATATGTTCCATAGCTTTCTGCTATTCAGTGGCAATTTTAGCAAGTGTTTTGTAGCTAGGTTTTGATTCACAATCAGAGTCATCTTCACTGGATGTTTGAAAGTAAGCATCGCGTGATTTTACCTTGGCACCGCGTGCCATGAAGTAGTAGGTGGGAGCAAAGTCGTCGTTCTCATTGTCATCAGTGTTGTTGACGAAGCCATTGTCTTCAGTGTTGAAGATGGACTTGACAACGTAGGCTGTGGCTAGAGCCAGACTTGCAGCACCAGAATCAGACTCCTCCTCAGACTCCACCTCTGCTTCTTCTGAAGCAGACTCCTCCTCTAAATCAATCTCCTTGCCAACAAACGCACGAGCCTTGCCATATGAATTCTTCTTGTGTGATGAATACTTCAATGAAGACTTGGAAGCAGACTTTGAGTATTTCTTCTTTTTCTTGTCATCAGAATCATATTCCTTGCTCTTCTTCTTCTTCTTCTTCTTCTCATTGTCCCATTGAGGACACTCAGAGATGTAGTGACCAGGTTTCTTGCACTTATGACATGTTCTCTTCTTGTAATCATGGGTAGAAGCTTCATCATTCCTTGAGCTGGATCGTGAAGACTTTCTGAAGCCTTTCTTCTGAGTGAATTTCTAGAACTTCTTCACAAGCATGGCAAGCTCCTTTCCAATGTCTTCAGGATCATCAGAACTGCAGTCAGATTCTTCTTCAGATGAGGAAGCAGCCTTTGCCTTCAAAGCGCGAGTTCAGCCATAGTTGGGACCATAGATGTCATGTTTCTCAGATAGCTGGAACTCATGTGTGTTGAGCCTCTCAAGTATGTCAGAAGGATCGAGAGTCTTGAAGTCAGGGCGTTCTTGAATCATCAGGGCAAGGATGTCAAAAGAGCTGTCAAGTGATCTCAGGAGTGTCTTGATGATTTCATGCTTGGTGATCTCAGTGGCGCCAAGTGCCTGAAGCTCATTTGTGATGTCAATGAGGCGATCGAATGTGTGCTGGACATTCTCATTGTCGTTTCTCTTGAAGCGATTGAAGAGATTGCGAAGGACACTGATTCTTTGATCTCTCTGGGTTGAGACGCCTTCGTTGACCTTAGAAAGCCAGTCCCAGACTTCCTTTGACGTTTCCAGAGCACTCACACGACTGTACTGTCCTTTGGTCAGATGACCAAAGATGATGTTCTTGGCCGTTGAATCCAGTTGAACAAGTCTCTTGACATCAGCAGGGGTGATACATTCACCACTCTTGGGAACACCGTTCTTGACGACAAACCAGAGGTCCACATCAATGGCTTCAAGGTGCATGCGCATCTTGTTCTTCCAGTAGGGATATTCAGTGTCATCGAAGAAGGGGCACGCAGCGGAGACTTTGATTATTCCTGCAGTCGACATAGCTAAAACTCCAGGTGGTTAAACCGAATCACACAGAACAAGGGAGTACCTCACTCTGATACCAATTGAAAGTGCTGTATATCGACTAGAGGGGGGGGGGGTGAATAGGCGATTTTTATGAAAGTCTTCAAAACATGGAAGTTTCGAAGACAAACGATAAAACCAATCCTATTTATATGCAGCGGAAGGTAGACTACACTAGACAAGCCATAGTCAAGTATTCAATGAAGTGAAAGCATGAAAACTAATAGCAGCTAGGCAGTATGGATCAGGATGGAAGATTGCATGAAGCCAATCAAAACAAGTAGTCACACAGTGAAGTCAAACAGATAGGCAAGCAGGCAATGACTTCCCAATGAAAGACAGTAAGTAAAGAGAAGGAAATGATAGAACTAGTAGCTCGGGGAAGACTGTGATTTGTTAGACCAGTTCCAGTTGCTGTGACAACTGTACGTCTGGTTAGGGAGGCTGAGATTTAACTCAGAAGACCGCGTCTTCACCTTGTTCCCCTTGAGCTAAGGACACCTAGTCCTCGCCCAGTCACTCTGGTAAGTCTTCAAGGTAGACTTCCAAACCTTCATAGACTTCGTTCACCGGTGATCCACAATGACTCTTGGATGCTCAGAACGCGACGCCTAACCGGCTGGAGGAAACACAGTCCTCAAGTGTAACAAGTCTTCAGGTCACACAGACAGAAAGACTTCAGTGATGCCTAACACTCTTTGGCTCTAGGTGTTTGGGCTTTGTCCTCGCAAGGATCTCTCTCTCAAATGCTTCGGAGGTGGGTTGCTCTCAAATGACAAAAGCCGTGTAATAACTCTGAGCAGCCACCAATTTATGGTGTAGGGGGTGGACTATTTATAGCCACCGGGCAACCCGACCTTATTTGTCCGAAGTGACCCTGGGTCACTAAGGAACTGACACGTGTTCCAACAGTGAGATTTCAAACACACACGACAACTTTACTTAGGCTACAAGTAAGGCTGACTCATCCAGCTCTGGACAAGATTTGCTCTCATTGTCTTCGCTCGAAGACATAGGATTTTGGTTGAGCATCACTTCAGTCACTCTGACTTAGTTCACTTGGACCCCACTTAACAGTACGGTGGTTCCTATGACTCAACAAAGAAGAAAAGGAAACAACGATACATCTAAGTCTTCGCGCTCCATAGTCTTCACACAATGTCTTCTCTTGTCCTAGGCTTCAATATGATTATCTTCATGTACCACCATTGTCGTCAATGTCTTCATACATTTTTAGGGGTCATCTCCGATAGGTAAACCGAATCAATGAGGGACTACTACCTGTGTTATCCTGCAATTCTCACAAACACATTAGTCCCTCAACCAGGTTGTCGTCAATACTCCAAAACCAACTAGGGGTGGCACTAGATGCACTTACACTAGACCATGATGAACCTACGAACTACGGGGAAGCGATGATGAGCCCAGATTCCGCAAAATGGCTTGAGGCCATGAAATCTGAGATGGGATCCATGTATGAGAACAAAGTGTGGACTTTGGTTGACTTTCCCGATGATCGGCAAGCCATTGAAAATAAATGGATCTTCAAGAGGAAGACCGATGTTGACTGTAATTTTACTATCTACAAAGCTCGACTTGTTGCAAAAGGTTTTCGACAAGTTCAAGGAGTTGACTAAGATGAGACATTCTCATCCGTAGTGATGCTTAAGTCTGTCCGGATCATGTTAGCAATTGCCGCATTTTATGATTATGAAATTTGGCAAATGGATGTCAAAACTGCATTCCTTAATGGATACCTTAAAGAGGAGTTGTATATGATGCAACCAAAAGGTTTTGTCGATCCTAAAGGTGCTAACGAAGTGTGCAAGCTCCAGCGATCCATCTATGGACTGGTGCAAGCATCTCGGAGTTGGAATATACGCTTTGATGAGGTGATGAAAGCATATGGTTTTATACAAACATTTGGAGAAGCCTGTATTTATAAGAAAGTGAGTGGGAGCTCTGTAGCATTTCTGATATTATATGTGGATGACATATTATTGATTGGAAATGATATAGAATTTCTGGATAGCATAAAAGGATACTTGAATAAGAGTTTTTCAATGAAAGACCTCGGTGAAGCAGCCTATATATTAGGCATCAAGATCTATAGAGATAGATCAAGACGTTTAATTGGACTTTCACAAAGCACATACCTTGATAAAGTTTTGAAGAAGTTCAAAATGGATCAGTCGAAGAAAGGGTTCTTGCCTATGTTACAAGGTGTGAAGTTGAGTAAGACTCAATGCCCGACCACTTCAGAAGATAGAGAGAAAACGAATGGTGTTCCCTATGCTTTAGCCATAGGCTCTATCATGTATGCAATGCTGTGTACCAGACCTGATGTGTGCCTTGCTATTAGTTTAGCAGGGAGGTACCAAAGTAATCTAGGAGTGGATCACTGGACAGCGGTCAAGAACATCCTGAAATACCTGAAAAGGACTAAGGATATGTTTCTCGTTTATGGACGTGACAAAGAGCTTGTCATAAATGGTTACGTCGATGCAAGCTTTGACACTGATCTGGATGACTCTAAGTCACAAACCAGATACGTGTTTTTATTGAACGGTGGAGTTGTTAGTAGGTGCAGTTCTAAGCAAAGTGTCGTGGCGGGATCTACATGTGAAGCGGAGTACATAGGTGCTTCGGAAGCAGCAAATGAGGGAGTCTGGATGAAGGAGTTCATATCCGATCTAGGTGTCATACCCAGTGCATCGGATCCAATGAAAATCTTTTGTGACAATACTGGTGCAATTGCCTTGGCAAAGGAATCCAGATTTCACAAGAGAACCAAGCACGTCAAGAGACGCTTCAATTCCATCCGCGATCAAGTCAAGGAGGGAGACATAGAGATTTGCAAGATACATACAGATCTGAATGTTGCAGACCCATTGACTAAGCCTCTCCACGAGCAAAACATGATCAGTACCAAGACTCCATGGGTGTTAGAATCATTACTGTGTAATCTAGATTATTGTCTCTAGTGCAAGTGGGAGACTGAAGGAAATATGCTCTAGAGGCAATAATAAAGTTGTTATTTATATTTCCTTATATCATGATAAATATTTATTATTCATGCTAGAATTGTATTAACCGGAAACATGATACATGTGTGAATATATAGACAAACAAAGTGTCACTAGTATGCCTCTACTTGACTAGCTCGTTGAATCAAAGATGGTAATGTTTCCTAGCCATTAACATGAGTTGTCATTTGATTAACGAGATCACATCATTGGTGAATGATGTGAGTGAATTGACCCATTCCGTTAGCTTAGCACTCGATCGTTTCGTTTTACTGCTATTGCTTTCTTCATGACTTATACATGTTCCTATGACTATGAGATTATGCAACTCCCGAATACCGGAGGAACACCTTGTGTGCTATCAAACGTCACAACATAACTGGGTGATTATAAAGATGCTCTACAGGTGTCTCCGAAGGTGTTTGTGGTGTTGGCATAGATCGAGAATAGGATTTGTCACTCCGAGTGTCGGAGAGGTATCTCTGGGCCCTCTCAGTAATGCACATCACTATAAGCCTTGCAAGCAAATGACTAATGAGTTAGTCACGAGATGATGCATTACAGAACGAGTAAAGATACTTGCTGGTAACGAGATTGAGCTAGGTATTGAGATACCGACGATCGAATCTCGGGCAAGTAACATACCGATGACAAAGGGAACAATGTATATTGTTATGCGGTTTGACCGATAAAGATCTTCATAGAATATGTAGGAACCAATATGAGCATCCAGGTTCTGCTGTTGGTTATTGACCGGAGATGAGTCTCGGTCATGTGTACATAGTTCTCAAACCCATAGGGTCCGCACGCTTAACGTTCGGTGACGATCGGTATTATGAGTTTATGAGTTTTGATGTACCGAAGGTAGTTCAGAGTCCCGGATATGATCACGGACATGACGAGGAGTCTCAGAATGTTCGAGACATAAAGATCGATATATTGGAAGCCTATATTTGGACATTAGAATAGTTCCGGGTGAAATCGGGATTTTATCGGAGTACTAGGAGGTTACCGGAAACCCTCGGTAAGTATATGGGCCTTATTGGGCCATAATGGAGAGAGAGAGAGGAGACCAGGGCAGGCCGCGTGCCCCCTCTCCCTCTAGTTCGAATAGGACTAGGAGGGGAGGGGCGACGCCCCCCTTTCCTTCCTCCCTCTCTCCCCTTCCTTCTCTCCTAGTCCAACTAGGGACGGGGGGGGGAATCCTACTCCCGGTAGCAGTAGGACTCCTCCTAGGGAGCTCCATAGAGGGCCGGCCCCTCCCCCTCCTCCACTCCTTTATATACGGAGAGGGGGGCACCCCATAGACACACAAGTTGATCATTGATCTTTTAGCCATGTGCGGTGCCCCCTCCACCATAATCCACCTCAGTCATATCATAGCGGTGCTTAGGCGAAGCCGTGCGTCGGTAACTTCATCATCACCGTCATCACGCCGTCATGCTGACGGAACTCTCCCTTGAAGCTCTACTGGATCGTGAGTTCGTGGGACATCACCGAGCTGAACGTGTGCAGATCGCGGAGGTGTCGTACGTTCGGTACTAGGATCGGTCGATCATGAAGACGTACGACTACATCAACCGCGTTGTCATAACGCTTCCGCTTACAGTCTACGAGGGTACATGGACAACACTCTCCCCTCTCGTTGCTATGCATCACCATGATCTTGCGTGTGCGTAGGATTTTTTTTTGAAATACTACGTTCCTCAACAGGTTGTGCCCACCTTGGTGGCCTCCCACACCCCCTCTTTACCCTATAAATTCCCAAATATTCCGAAACCCTTCGGGGGAGACCTAGATCAGAAGTTCCGCCGCCGCCAAGCTCTCTAGTCCACGAGATCCAATCTAGAGCCCTTTCCGGCACTCCACTGGAGGGTGAAACCATCATTAGTGGCCATCTTCCTCATCCCGACGACCACCATGATGAGAAGGGAGTAGCCCACCCTCGGGGCTGAGCGTTTGTACCAGTAGCTATGTGTTTAATCTCTCTCTCTCTCTCTCTCATGTTCTTGAGATGCACAATCTTGATGTATCGCGGGCTTTGTCAATATAGTTGGATCGTATGATGTTTTCCCCTCTCTATCTTGTGATGAATTGAGTTTTCCCTTTGAGATTTCATTTTATCGGATTGAATACTTTTATGGATTTGAGAACACTTGATATATGTCTTGCATTTGAATACTCGTGGTGACAATGGGGTATCATATTGCTTCACTTGATATGTGTTTTGGCACTCAACTTGCGGATTCCCGTGGTGACATTGGGGTAATCTATGCATAGGGGTTGATGCACGTTCTTGTCTTTGTTTCTCTGGTAGAAATCTTGGGGCACTCTTTGAGGTTCTTTGTGTTGGATTGAGTATTATGAATCTGAATTTGTTTTGGTGTTATTTTAGTACGAACTCTTGATAGATCGGTCTGAAAGAATAACTTGTGTTATTTTAGTACGAACTCTTGATAGATCGATCGGAAAGAATAACTACAAACAATTCCTTCTTATGTTCTCCGCTAGATAGGATCTTTGGAGTGATTCTTCATCGCACTTTGAGGGATGGTTATATGCTCCAATTATATTAGTATTGTTGAGAGAGCGCACTAGCGAAAGTACAGACCCTAGGCCTTGTTTTGAAGCATTGCAATACCGTTTGTGCTCCATTTTGTCACTTGCTACCTTGCTGTTTTTTATTGTTCCTATTACAAAAATCAATATCTACTATCCATATTACACTTGTATCACCATCTCTTCGCCGAACTAGTGCACCTATACAATTTCGCATTGTATTTGGTGTGTTGGGGACACAAGAGACTTTTTATTATTTGGTTGCAGGGTTGTTTGAGAGAGACCATCTTCATCCTACACCTCCCACGGATTGATAAACCTTAGGTCATCCACTTGAGGGAAATTTTCTACTGTCCTACAAAACCCTGCGCTTGGAGGCCGAACACAAGTCTACAAGAACAAGTTGTGTAGTAGACATCAAGCTCTTTTATGGCACCGTTGCCGGGGAGGTGAGTGCTTGAAGGTATATCTTTAGAACTTGCAATCGAATCTTTTAGTTTCTTGTATTATCACTAGTTTGGTTTTGTAAAAGAAAACTAAAAAAATGGAATTGTTGCATTATATTATTGATCATCTTTACAATATCTTTCTTGAAAATGATGGATCGGAAAATTGTGCTCAATTGTTAGAAGAAGAAGTCAATAAAACGTTTGGCACAAAATATTTCGATGATGAGCAAGATTGCAATGTTGTTAGTATGAATTCTTTGAATATCCATGATGCTAATGATATGCAAGGCTATAAGCTTGGGGATGCTATATTTGATGAATATGATATTTTTAGTCCCCCAAGTTTTGATTTGAAAATTCAGTATGATGATTGCATGCCAACTATTTATGATGATTATATTGATGAAAGTGGATTTGGAGAGGCCATGCCTTTATTTAGTGATGAATCACTACTTTGGAAGAGGTTGCAATTGATTATGATAACAAAGTTGCTATCTATGATGATTATGGTGATGACGTATATGTTATAGAGAATAATTATAAGAATGAAAATTGTCATCATGATTTTAATTTTCAATCTCATGATAGTTATTTTGGTGAGTTTGCTCCCACCACTATTCATGAGAATAACTTTGCTTATGTGGAGAGCCGCAAAATTTCTATGCTTATGCATCATGAAAAGAATGCTTTATGTGATGGTTATTGATACGTCCAAAACGTATCTATAATTTCTGCTTGCTCCATGCCTCATTTGTGTGATATTGCTATGATATTTATGCACTTCCATACACTTTTGATCATATTTGGACTAACCTATTAACTTAGTGCACCCCAGTGCCAGTTTCTGTTTTCTGCTGTTTTTCTATTTCAGGTTTTCCCATTACTTAAATTGCCAGAAAAATTCCAGGAAAAATATATAAAAAAATCAGCGCTCTGGAAGCTTCCATGCGGCAGAAGTAGGGCCAGAGGGGGGCCAGAGGGGCTCCAGGCGCCCTGGGGGGGCGGCCCCACCCCTGGCCGCGCCGGGGGGGGGGGGACATGGGCCCCCCTTACCTCCTCTAGTGACCCCCTTTGGCATATATTTACACTGCGTCCCGAAACCCTTGAGGACGGAACCCTTTTTCGCGATCTCATCTCTGTTCCGCCGCCGCCCCGCTTCCAAGATCGGGAGCACCAGGAGAACTCTTCCTGGCACCCTGCCGGAGGGGAGAACCACCACCGGGAGCTTCTCCACCACCATGGACGCCTCCCGGATGAGTTGTGAGTAGTCTCCCTTGGACCATGGGTCCATGACCAGTAGCTATGTGATGTTCTCCTCCCCTCTTTGTTCTTCACCGATTAGACCTCGTGAGCTGCCCTACATGATCGAGGCACATATGTAATCTTTATGCTGTTGCTATGCTGAGTTTGCTGGGATCCGATGGATTATGAGATTATGTTCAGATTGTGTGTGAGTAATATATTTGATTCACCTCTTTTATATTTATGTTCTTGAGTAATTCTTGCATGTTCTCCGTTGCTGTTTATTGCTTTGGCCAAGTAGTAGGTAGTAACTCCAAGAGGGAACGTTATGCTTGATTGTGGGTTCATGCCCCTCGATGACTAGCTTGAGTGACAGAAACATGATTCTAGGGGATGTGCTGTTGCCACAAGGGGGAAAACAACGGTGCTTGTACTTGCGGGTGCAAGGATTGTTTACTTTACGCAAAGTTCTTTTAATGCAGTTGTCTGTTGCTTTGAGTTTACACTATGGGTGGGACTCGCAACTTAATACCAGCGAGATGTTTTGGATAGATATCTCAAGGTGGATGATTAGTAGTAGATGCAGATGGATTTCGGTCTACTTGCCTTGGCATACCGCCCATGCTTTTGAGCCTCTACCTTTCTTACAGCATAGTTAGCATTGGTTTACGCACATAATCTTGTCAATTGTCCGGCTGTAATTCGTTTACCTCGCTTAGCTATTTTATCGTCTTTTGGGAGAGAGACATCAGTAGTGAACATCATGGGACCCCGGTCCATATTACCATCACTGATCACACCCGTTATTTACTTCCTGTCCTTATTTACTAGTTGCAGTCATACCTATCACTATTATCTCTTGCGTTTGATCCTTTGTAAACGACAAGGCCGGAGGGATTGACAACCTCTTTGTACTCCTTGGGAGCAAAGTTATTTGTATCTGTGTGCAGGTCCTGTCAAGCAAAAGTCTCTGGCGCTATTGACACCTTCTTGTTGACCCTTGGAGTCTCACGGGATTCGATCCTTGGTATCTTTGCCAAGGGAAAACTACCGCTACGCTACATCTCAAACCTTCCACTTGGGGTAACCAACGAGGGGCGAGAAGCCATCAAGCAAAGTTTTCTGGCGCCGTCGCCGGGGACTCCACTCTTCAAGATAGGGGAGTTGCACGCTATCTTTTATCTTTGCTTTTTAGTCTTGTTAGTTTACCTTTCAGTTTCGCTTTATTTCCCTTTATCAAAAATCACAAAAATAGTTATCTTGCTTGCTGCTGCTATGGGTTCCACCAAAAACACTAAGTGGGAGGAGTACACCCCTTCTTCCATCACGCCAATCACCACTGTCGAGATCTGCAAAAGTAATAAACCTTGTGATTATGTTAGTTTTAATGGAGAGTTATGCCCATGGCATGGTCTTCCAGGAAAAAAGTATGAGCCTCAGTTTAAAGTTGCTCCTATACTTCCCCAAACTTGGGAAGACGTTCAAACTCTTATAATAGAGAGCAATTCAAACAAAGAAGATGACACTACAATTCTGCTCAATAATGATAAAATTGATTTTGATAATTGTAGTCTCTCAGAAGTTGTCTCCTTTTTACAAAGAATGGCTAGAGATCCCCACACTAGCACGCTTAATCTTGCCTTCACAGAGCATATCACTAATGCTCTCACCAAAGCTAGGGAGGAGAAGCTTAGGGTAGAAGCCTCCATACCTAGAAAGCTAGAAGATGGTTGGGATCCTATGATTAAAATTAAGTTGAATAACTTCTCTTGCTATGCTTTATGTGATGTTGGAGCTAGTACCTCCGTTATGCCCAAAAGAATATATGATATGCTTAAACTGAAACCTTTTGATTCTTGTTCTTTTGATGTTCGTCTTGTTGATTCTTCCATAAAGAAACCTTTGGGGAGGATCGACGATGTTCTTATCATTGTCAATGACAATTATGTTCCCGTTGATTTTACTATTATGGATATTGAATGTGAACCTTCTTGCCCAATTATTTTGGGACGTCCTTTTCTTCGCACCGTTGGTGCTATCATTGACATGAAAGAGGGGAATATAAAATTCCAATTTCCTCTCAAGAAAGGGATGGAACACTTCCCTAGAAAGAAGATTAAGTTACCTTTTGAGTCCGTTATACGGGCTAGCTATTCTTTTACTCTTGATAAAACTTGATCTCTTTGCATTATGCCTAGCTTAAAGGCATAAAAGAAAGCGCTTTTGGGAGGCAGCCCACAATGAATAAATTTTTATTTTGCTTTTGTTGTGTCTTGATGTTTGTTACTACAGTAGCATCATCATTGTATCTTTACTTTTCAGCTTTGTGCCAAGTTTAGCCTCTGATTGCAAGAAAGTTCAAAAGTTGTGACGTGCTGTCCAGGAAACAGATTCTGTCCTTGGACAGAAAAATTCGTATAAAATCACCAGATCATCTTTTTGGTCTGAATTTTATCGACATCGTGCTCTATACAATTGGCTTTCAGGTGTCTGTTCTGAGTTTTTTGATTTGAGTTGCAGAAGTGCCCCGAAAAAATTATTTACTACCTCCTGTTCTGTTTTTCACAGATTCTGTCCTGTTTTGCCTTTTCTTCGTTTTGTAAACCTTGAGCTTGCTTTTTCTTTGCAAAAACCTTTTGGCAATCTTGAGAAACAGTAGATCTTCAAGATTATCTTTATTGCCAGCAAGGAAAAATTATTTTATTATGGGTACTAACCTCGCTAATCAGATTATGATGAGTTATGTATGAAGGGAGTTTTCAAGTGTGCGAGGGAAGATGATAAAAAGATTCAGGAGTGTCAAACGCTCTAGCTTGGGGATGCCCCCGTGCACCCCCAAGAAATATTCAAGAAGACTCAAGCGTCTAAGCTTGGGGATGCCCCCGTGCATCCCCTTCTCCATCAACAATTATCAGTTTGTCTTTCGTTCCACTATATTTTAATCACTTCATGCGTTATGTGCTATGCTTGGAGCGTCTTGCTTTTAGTTTCCTTTTTAGTTTTCTTTAGCTTTGCTTGCTTTTCATAACGAGTTAGAACCCAGCTTTCTTTGTGTGGGAGAGAAACACGCTCCACTTCAACCTAGAACACAACATGGGATAATCATGTTTATCTTTGCTGTGTATGTTCTTTGTCTTTCAATAGCTACTGTCATGTTTAGCTCTTAGTTTTCATGCTTTTCTTTTTAAAGAGCTTTTGTTTAGTTGGTTGCTTCTGGAACTCTCTTGAGTTATCATGCTTATCTTGTTAAGAGAGTTGGCTTCTGTGGCAC
Organism: Secale cereale; assembly: GCA_902687465.1. Taxonomy (NCBI): domain Eukaryota; kingdom Viridiplantae; phylum Streptophyta; class Magnoliopsida; order Poales; family Poaceae; genus Secale; species Secale cereale. The sequence goes on along the minus strand of LR738715.1, from coordinate 76,083,259 downwards.
TAGTTGATATGTCTATGATAAAAATGCTATGTGCATAATGGTGCTTAGTAGTTCATGTTTTCTTATGGTTAGTCTCAAATAGCTGGGGGTCCTTAATGTGTTATTTGAGTACCAGCATGATTTGTTTTCCTATGATGTGGTATGGTTTAGTGATATCTTCCTCCAAGAATTTATTTTGATTGACTTGGCATATGCTCACGCATATTTAAGACTGTAAAGAAAGTCTATCAAGCCTTGATGATCTTTAATTTCTAAGTAGCGATATAACTTCCATGCCCGATTCAATGTTGCTTTGTCGCTCTGCATGATTATGGCCGTCATTGCTCTCTTAGTTGGTCGCTCCCAGTCTTTTGCTAGCCTTCACCTGTACTAAGCGGACTGACTGCTTGTGCATCCAAAATCCTTGAAACCAGTTATGCCATATGAGTCCACCATACCTTCCTATACATGGTATTTACTTGTCATTCCTAACGAAGACTTTCTTGTACCATCTCGAAATTATTCAAAAGAATTTCTCTTTTGTGCCTCTGTTTTAGCTCATGAGGAAGTAGTAGTTTATTCATGATCTTTTTAAGTTGGACAAGTTTCACCCCGGGATTGCATGTCTAATCTGGAAACCCCTAATACGAGAAGGAACTGGCATGAGTGCGCCCGGCTCATAAAAAAATATACAACAAACAAACCCTCCTTCACGCTTTGTTCATGAGAAATCAGAAAACTTTTGGCAGTGATAAACAAAGGAGATTAAGGGGATGTGATCGTCCCCGTGCGGGAGCCGTTCCTCGAAACTTGTCCAGCTCGAGAAGTAATTGAGTTATCTACTAGCATTCATTGACGAAATACGCATCTCCAAAAAAAAATCATTTTTACCTCTGTTTTTTAAAAACCAAGAGCTCTGGTACATGTTTAGTCTTTGTTTCCAACCACGGGTTTTCAACCTTGCCATCAAAATCCACGGTTCGAGAGTCTCCACCTTCTTTCTTCAAAGCACCAACTATTGTGAGCATGATTGTCATTCTGAGTGTAATGTGCATTGTCCCAAAGTACCATTGTCTTCTGCATGATTATGATATCGCTTATTCCGAAATCATTGTATCTAGTCGTCACTTAAACTTCGGAGGTGCTCCTGCATTTATGTTTTGCTTCACTAAAGGGGGCAAGCGAGGTATCACTTTGTCATGTTTGCACACCATGCTCACTACAAATCTATTGGGTGTTTCAGTATCATATTGTAAAAACTTTCAGTTATTTGTGATATTCTCATGAGGCAACTTAATTACTAAAGATTCATTATCTCAGTAAGCATTTGTCATGTGACTGTGAAAAGTTCTTATATGGTTGATAGCATGTCACCTGATGGCTTCTCGCCCCTCGTTGGTTACCCCAAGTGGAAGGTTTGAGATGCAGTGTAGCCGTAGTTTTCCCTTGGCAAAGATACCAAGGATCGAATTCCCCTGAGACTCCAAGGTTCAACAAGAAGGTGTCAACTGCTAACGGCGCCAGATATTTAGCAATCGACTGGACCTGCACACAGATACAAATAACTTTGCTCCCAACGAGTACAGAGAGGTTGTCAATCCCTCCGGCCTTGTCATTTACAAAGGATCAAACGCAAGAGCTAATAACGATAGGTATAACTGCAACTAGTAAGTAAGAACTGAAAGTAAATAGCGGATGTGATCAGTGATGGTAATATGGACCGGGGTCACATGATGTTCACTAGTGATGTCTCTCTCCCAAAAGACGATAAAACAGCTATGCGAGGTAAACGAATTACAGCTGGGCAATTGACAGGATTATGTGCGCAAACCAATGCTAACTATGCTGCAAGAAAGGTAGAGGTTCAAAGCATGGGCGGTACGCCAAGGCAAGTAGACCGAATTCCATCTGCATCTACTACTAATCATCCACCTTGAGATATCTATCCAGAACATCTCGCTGGTATTAAGTTGCGAGTCCCACCCATAGTGTAAACTCAAAGCAACAAACAACCGCATTAAAAGAACTTTGCGTAAAGTAAACAATCCTTGCACCCGCGAGTACAAGCACCGTTGTTTTCCCCCTTGTGGCAACAGCACATCCCCTAGACTCATGTTTCTGTCACTCAAGCTAGTCATCGAGGGGCATGAACCCACAATCAAGCATAACGTTCCCTCTTGGAGTCACTACCTACTACTTGGCCAAAGCAATAAACAGCAACGAAGAACATGCAAGAATTACTCAAGAACATAAATATAAAAGAGGTAAATCAAATATATTACTCAAACACAATCTGAACATAATCTCGTAATCCATCGGATCCCAGCAAACTCATCATAGCAACAACATAAGGATTACATATGTGCCTCGATCATGTAGGGCAGCTCACGAGGTCTAATTAGTGAAGAACAAAGAGGGGAGGAGAACATCACATAGCTACTGGTCATGGACCCATGGTCCAAGGGAAACTACTCACAACTCATCCGGGAGGCGTCCATGGTGGTGGAGAGGCTCCCGGTGGTGATCCTCCCCTCCGGCAGGGTGCCGGGAAGAGTTCTCCTGGTGCTCCCGATCTTGGAAGCGCGGCGGCGGCAGAACAGAGATGAGATCGTGAAAAAGGGTTCCGTCCTCGAGGGTTTCGGGACGCGGTGTAAATATATGCCAAAGGGGGGCATCAGCGGAGACCTGGGGGCCCCAGGCGCCCCCCCGGTGCGGCCAGGAGGGGGGCCGCGCCCCTAGGGCGCCTGGAGCCCTGGTGGCCCCCCTCCGGCCCTACTTTGGCCGCATGGAAGCTTCCGGAACGCTGATTTTTTATATATTTTTCCCGGAATTTTTCTGGCAGTTTACGTAATGGGAAAACCTGAAAGACAAAAACAGCTGAAAACAGAAACTGGCATTGGGGTGCACTGAGTTAATAGGTTAGTCCAAATATGATCAAAAGTGTATGGAAGTGCATAAATATCATAGCAATATCACACAAAAGAGGCATGGAGCAAGCAGAAATTATAGATACGTTTTGGACATATCAACATCCCCAAGCTTAATTCCTGCTCGTCCTCGAGTAGGTAAATGATAACAAGCATAATTTCTCTGGTGACATGCTATTAACCATATAAGGACTTTTCACAGTCATATGACAAAAGCTTACTGAGACAATGAATCTATAGTAATTAAGTTGCCTCATGAGAAAATCACAAAGAACTAAAAGTTTTACAATATGATACTGAAACATCAAATAGATTTGTAGTGAGCATGGTGTGCAAATATGATAAAGTGGTACCTCTCTTGCCCCCTTTAGTGAAGCAAAACATAAATGCAGGGGCACCTCCAAAGTTTAAGTGACGACTAGATACAATGATTTCAGAATAAACGATATCATAATCATGCAAAAGACAATGGTACTTTGGGACAATGCACATTCCACTCAGAATGACAATCATGCTCTCAATAGTTGGTGCTTTAAAGAAGGTGGAGACTCTCGAACTGTGGCTTTTGATGGCAAGGTTGAAAACCCGTGGTCGGAAACAAAAACTAAACATGTACCAGAGCTCTTGGTTTTAAAAACAGAGGTAATAATTATTTTTATTAGAATATGCATGTTTCGTCAACGAATTCTAGCAGATAACTTAATCACTTCTTGAGCTGGACAAGTTTCGAGGAACGGCTCCCGCATGAGGACGATCACATCCTCTTAATCTCCTTTGTTTATCACTGCCAAAGTTTTCTGATTTCTCATGAACAAAGCGTGAAGGAGGGTTTGTTTGTTGTATAATTTTTTAATGAGCCGGGCGCACTCTATGCCAGTTCCTTCTCGTATTATGGGTTTGCACATTAGACATGCAATCCCGGGGTGAAGCTTGTCCAACTTAAAAAGATTATGAATTAACTACTACTTCCTCATGAGCCAAAACAGAGGCACAAAAGAGAAATGCTTTTTTTTGAATAATTTCGAGATGGTACATGAAAGTCTTCGTTAGGAATGGCAGGTAAATACCATGTATAGGAAGGTATGGTGGACTCATATGGCATAACTGGTTTAAAGGATTTTGGATGCACAAGCAGTCAGTCCGCTTAGTACAGGCGAAGGTTAGCAAATGACTGGGAGCGACCAACTAAAAGAGCAATGACGGTCATAATCATGCAGAGCGACAAAGCAACATTGAATCAGGCATGGAAGTTATATCGCTACTCAGAAACTAAAGATCACCAAGGCTTGATAGACTTTCTTTACAGTCTTAAATATGCGTGAGCATACGCCAAGTCAATCAAAATAAATTCCTGGAGGAAGATACCACTAAACCATACCACATCATAGGCAAACAAATCATGTTGGTACTCCAATAAAACATTAAGAACCCCCCAGCTATTTGAGACTAACCATAAGAAACATGAACTACTAAGCACCATTATGCACATAGCATTTTTATCATAGACATATCGACCAGTGCAACAGAAGCCAACTCTCTTAATAAGATAAGCATGATAACTAAAGAGAGTTCCAGCGACCAACTAAACAAAAGCTCTTTAAAAAGATAAGCATGAAAACTAAGAGCTGAACATGATAGTAGCTATTGAAAGACAAAGAACACACACAGCAAGGATAGGCATGAAAATTCTATGTTATGTTCTAGGTTGAAGTGGAGCGTGTTTCTCTCCCACACAAAGAAAGCTGAGTTCCAACTCGTTATGAAAAGCAAGCAAAGCTAAAGAAAACTAAAAAGGAAACTAAAAGCAAGACGCTCCAAGCATAGCACATAACACATGAAGTGATAAAAATATAGTGGAACGAAAGACGAACTGATAATGTTGATGGAGAAGGGGATGCACGGGGCATCCCCAAGCTTAGACGCTTGAGTCTTCTTGAATATTTCTTGGGGGTGCATGGGGGCATCCCCAAGCTTGAGCGTTTGACACTCCTGAATCTTTTTATCATCTTCCCTCGCACACTTGAAAACTCCCTTCATACATAACTCATCATAATCTGATTAGCGAGGTTTAGTACCCATAATAAAATAATTGTTCCTTGCTGGAAATAAGGATATTCTTGAAGGTCTACTGTTTCTCAAGATTGCCAACAGGTTTTTGCAAAGAAAAAGCAAGCTCAAGGTTTGCAAAATGAAGGAAAGGCAAAACAGGATAGAATCTGTGAAAAACAGACCAGCAGGTAGTAAATGATTTTTTCGGGGCACTTCTGCAACTCAAATCAAAAAACTCAGAACAGAAGCCCGAAAGAAAATTGTATAGTGCACGCTGTCGAAAAAATTCAGACCAAAAAGATGATCTGGTGATTTTATACGAATTTTTCTGTCCAAGGACATAATCTGTTTCCTGGACAGCACGTCACAACTTTTGAACTTTCTTGCAATCAGAGGCTACACTTGGCACAAAGCTGAAAAGTAAAGATACAATGATGATGCTACTGTAGTAACAACATCAAGACACAACAAAAGCAAAATAAAATTTTATTCATTGTGGGCTGCCTCCCAAAAGCGCTTTCTTTTATGCCTTTAAGCTAGGCATAATGCAAAGAGGAATCAATAATCATCATAATAATCGGAGTTATAAATTGCTTCAAATGGTTCCTCAACAAGTTCACTCTTGTTCCTTCTAGGAAAGGGGTACACACCTTTTGCCTTCCCGCGTAAGCGGATTTGTCCCTTACCTATATCGATGAAGCCTTTAACTGCTCGGAGGAAGTCCCTTCTAAGCACTATATTTCCTTGGTTTGGCTTCATGATGAAGAAATCAACCATTGTAATCCCTTTAAGGAATGTAACTGGCACATCTTTTATTCTTCCCTGGATCTCAGAAATATCTCCATTAGTGTGTTCATGATGAGATGATAATCTATCCATGTTAAATTTTAAAGAATCATGAACAATTTTTGGCATAGTAGAAACCATAGATCAAATATCACAATAAGCAAGGAAGTCTTGATTAGAGATGCTAATCCTAACAAAAGGCTCCCAATCATTGTCTATTTCCAAAATATCTCTCTTTTTGGGTTTGGGTTTCTCTACCTTCATTAAGTCTAGAGCATCCATTCTCTTTTCAATAGTAGCAAGTCTATCTATGACAGTATCAAAATTATGATCATAAACAAAGTAACTAGATAGACCATGTATAATTTCAAGAGCTCTAGCTTCATCACACTCTAGGAAGTCTCCTTCAGCTATAATATCAAGAGAGTGTTTACACCATTTAAAAAGACCATGGTAAAAGTTTCTAAGCACAATTTTTATAGGTATCCAAGGCATAATTCTCCTATGGGCATCAGAAATTCTGTCCCATGCCTTCTTCATATTTTCTCCATCCCTTTGATGGAAATCTAGAACTTCTGATTCCCTCAAAGCACCAAATCCTAACATGCTTGACTAAACAGAAAGGACTACTAACAAATAATAATTTTTTTGTGATTTTTTTGATAAAAGACACTAAAGCAAAAACTGAAAGGTAAACTAACAAAAATAAAAAGCAAAGGTAAAAGATAGCGTGCAACTGATACGTCCAAAACGTATCTATAATTTCTGCTTGCTCCATGCCACTTTTGGGTGATATTGCTATGATATTCATACACTTCCATACACTTTTGATCATATTTGGACTAACTTACTAATCCAGTGCACCCCAGTGCCAGTTTCTGTTTTCGGCTGTTTTTGTATTTCAGGTTTTCACGTTATGAGTACTGCCCAGAAAAATCCAGAAAAATTATATAAAAAATCAGCGTTCCGGAAACAACCTTGCGTCCGAAGGACAGCCGGGGGGGGGGGGCACCAGGGCTCCAGGCGCCCTGGCGGCACGCCCCCCTGGGCCGCGCCGGGGGGGCGCCTGGGCCCCCCGAAGCCCGTCCGGTGCCCCCCTTTGGCATATATTTAGAGGGTCCTCCGAAACCCTCAGAGAAGGAACTCTTTTCGCGATCCCATTTATGTTCCGCCGCCGCCGCCGCTTCCAAGATCGGGAGCACCATGAGAACTCTTCCCGGCACCCTGCCGGAGGGGAGGATCACCACCGGGAGCTTCTCCACCACCATGGACGCCTCCCGGATGACTCGTGAGTAGTCTCCCTTGGACCATGAGTCCATGACCAGTAGCTATGTGATGTTCTCCTCCCGTTCTTGTGCTTCACTAATTAGTCCTCGTGAGCTGCCCTACATGATCGAGGCACATATGTAATCCTTATGCTGTTGCTATGTTGAGTTTGCTGGGATCCGATGGATTATGAGATTATGTTCAGATTGATCTTGAGTAATATATTTGATTCACCTCTTTTATATTTATGTTCATAAGTAATTCTTGCATGTTCTCCGTTGTTATTTATTGCTTTGGCCGAGTAGTAGGTAGTGACTCCAAGAGGGAACGTTATGCTTGATTGTGGGTTCATGCCCCTCGATGACTAGCTTGAGTGACAGAAACATGAGTCTAGGGGATGTGCTGTTGCCACAAGGGGGAAAACAACGGTGCTTTTGCCCGCGGGTGCAAGGATTGTTTACTTTACGCAAAGTTCTTTTAATGCAGTTGTCTGTTGCATTGAGTTTACACTATGGGTGGGACTCGCAACTTAATACCAGCGAGATGTTCTGGATAGATATCTCAAGGTGGATGATTAGTAGTAGACATTGATGGATTTCGGTCTACTTACTTTGGCGTACCGCCCATGCTTTGAACCTCAACCTTTCTTGCAATGTAGTCAGCATTGGTTTGCGTTCGTGGTCCTGTCAATTGCCCAGCTGTAATTTGTTTACCTCACATAGCTGTTTTATCGTCTTTTGGGAGAGAGACATCACTAGTGAACATCATGAGACTCCGGTCCTTATTACTATCATTGATCACATCCGCTATTTACTTTTCGTTATTATTTACTATTGCAAACACTATCTATCACTACTATCATCTGCTTTTAACCCTTTGTGAACTACAAGGCCGGAGGGATTGACAACCTCTCTGTACTCGTTGGGAGCAAAGTTATTTATATCTGTGTGCAGGTCCACATTAATTGCTAATTGCACCGTTAGCAGTTGACACCTACTTGTTGAACCTAGGAGTCTCTGGGGATTCGATCCTTGGCATCTTTGCTAAGGGAAAACACTTCCACAACACTGCATCTTTCACCTTCCACTTGGGGTAACCAACGAGGGGTTAGAGGCCCATCAAGGAGTATTTTCTGGCGCCGTTGCCGGGGACTCCACTCTTCAGGATAGGGGAGTTGCACGCTATCTTTTACCTTTGCTTTTTAGTCTTGTTAGTTTACCTTTAAGTTTTTGCTTTAGTACCTTTTTATCAAAAATCACAAAAAATTTATTTACCTTTCTGTTAGTAGTCCTTTCTGTTTAGCCAAACATGTTAGGATTTGGTGCTTTGAGGGAATCAGAAGTTCTAGATTTCCATCAAAGGGATGGAGAAAATATGAAGAAGGCATGGGACAGAATTTCTGATGCACATAGGAGAATTATGCCTCGGATACCTATAAAAATTGTGCTTAGAAATTTTTACCATGGTCTTTTTAAATGGTGTAAACACTCCCTTGACATTATAGCTGAGGGAGATTTCCTAGAATGTGATGAAGCTAGAGCTCTTGAAATTATACATGGTCTATCTAGTTACTTTGTTTATGATCATAACTTTGATACTGTCATAGATAGACTTGCTACTATTGAAAAGAGAATGGATGCTCTAGACTTAATGAAGGTAGATAAACCCAAACCCAATAAGAGAGATATTTTGGAAATAGATAATGACTGGGAGCCTCTTGTTAGGATTAGCATCTCTAATCAAGACTTCCTTGCTTATTGTGATATTGGATCTATGGTTTCTACTATGCCAAAAATTGTTCATGATTCTTTAAAATTTAACATGGATAGATTACCATCTTATCATGAACACACTAATGGAGATATTTCTGAAATCCAGGGAAGAATAAAAGACGTGCCAGTTAAATTCCTTAAAGGGATTGCAATGATTGATTTCTTCATCATGGAGCCAAACCAAGGAAATATAGTGCTTGGAAGGGACTTCCTCCGGGCAGTTAAAGGATTCATTGATATAGGTAAGGGACAAATCCGCTTACGCAGGAAGGCAAAAGGTGTGTACCCCTTTCCTAGAAGGAACAAGAATGAACTTGTTGAGGAACCATCTGAGGCAATTTATAACTTCGATTATTATGATGGTTATTGATTCCTCTATGCATTATGCCTAGCTTAAAGGCATAAAAGAAAGCGCTTTTGGGAGGCAGCCCACATGAATTAATTTTTTGCTTTTGTTGTGTCTTGATGTTGTTTACTGCTGTAGCATCATCATTGTATCTTTGCTTTTCATATTTGTGCCAAGTATAGCCTCTGATTGCTAGAAAGTTCAAAAGTTGTGAGGTGCTGTCCAGGAAACAGATTCTGTCCTTGGATAGAAAAATTCGTATAAAATCACCAGATCATCTTTTTGGTCTGAATTTTTTCGACAGCGTTCTCTATATAATTGTATTTCGTGCTTCTGTTCTGAGTTTTTTGATTTGAGTTGCAAAAGTATCCCGAACAGATCAATTACTACCTGCTGTTCTGTTTTTCACCGATTCTGTCCTGTTTTGCCTTTCCTTCACTTTGCAAATCAAGAACTTGCTTTTTCTTTGCAAAAACCTTTTGGCAATCTTGAGAAACAGTAGAACTTCAAGAATATCTTTATTTCCAGCAAGGTATAATTATTTTATTAAGGGTACTAACCTCGCTAATCAGATTATGATGAGTTATGTATGAAGGGAGTTTTCAAGTGTGCGAGGGAAGATGATAAAAAAAGATTCAGGAGTGTCAAGTGCTCAAGCTTGGGGATTCCCCCGTGCACCCCCAAGAAATATTCAAGGAGACTCAAGCGTCTAAGCTTGGGGATGCCCCGGTGCATCCCCTTCTCCATCAAACATTATCAGTTCGTCTTTCGTTCCGCTATATTTTTATCACTTCATGTGTTATGTGCTATGCTTGGAGCGTCTTGCTTTTAGTTTTCTTTTTAGATTTTCATAACGAGTCGGAACTCAGCATTCTTTATGTGGGAGAGAAACACGCTCCACTTCTACCTAGAACATAACATAGAATTTTCATGTCTATCTATGCTGTGTGTGTTCTTTGTCTTTTAATAGCTACTATCATGCTCTGCTCTTAGTATTCATGCTTATCTTTTCAAAGAGCTTTTGTTTAGTTGGTTGCTTGAACTCTCTTTAATTATCATGCTCACCTTATTAAGAGAGTTTGCTTCCGTTTCATTGGTTAATGTGTCTATGATAAAAATGCTACTTGCATGATGGCGCTTAGTAGTTCAGGTTTTCTTATGGTTAATCTCAAATAGCTGGGGGGTTCCCAATGTGTTATTGGAGTACCAACTTGATTTGTTTGCTTATGATGTGGTATGGTTTAGTAATATCTTCCCTCAAGAATTTATTTTGATTGACTTGGCATATGCTCACGCATATTTAAGAATGTAAAGAAAGTCTGTCAAGCCTTGATGATCTTTTATTTCTGAGTAGGGATATAACTACCATGCCTGATTCAATGTTGCTTTGTCGCTCTGCATGATTATGACCGTCATTGCTCTCTTAGTTGGTCGCTCCCAGTCTTTTTGCTAACCTCCACCTGTACTAAGCAAACTAACTTTGCAATATATAGCTCATGGGAAAGTAGCTTAAAACTACTGTGGTAAAGAATATATTGCTTATGTATCTTATTTCTTATAAGTTGCTTGCTGAGCGGTAACCATGTTTCTGGGGACGCCATCAACTGTCACACTTATGTTGAATATCATGTGAGTTGCTATGCATGTTCGTCTTGTCTGAAGTAAGGGTGATTTACCGTGGGTTGAATGAATATGCATATTGTTAGAGAAGAACATTGGGCCGCCAACCAAAGCCATGTATCATGGTGGAAGTTTTAGCTTGGACGTTGATCCTCAATCTCTTATGAGAACATGCTTATGCATTAAAGAGGAGTCCATCATCTATTTTCTATGTTGTCCCGGTATGGATGTCCTCAAGTTGAGATCTATCAAAAACGAGAAATCAAATGCGATTTATCTCCTTGGACCTTTGTATAGGTGGCATAGAGGTACCCCTTTGTGACACTTAGTTGAAACATATGTAATGCAACGATAACCCATGGAGATCCGAGCTAATTAGGACAAGGTGCGAGCACTATTGGTATTCGATGCATGAGGCTTGCAACTTATAGGATGTATTATGCATGACACATATGAAGTACTACTACCGTTGACAAAATTGCTTCCATGTTTTCAAATAAAAAGCTCTAGCACTTAACCATTACTTTTATGAGTTTCTTCTTTCTTCAAGCACCAACTACTGAGAGCATGATTGTCATTCTGAGTGTAATGTGCATTGTCCCAAAGTAGCATTGTCTTTTGCATGATTGTGATATCGTTCATTTTGAAATCATTGTATCTAGTCATCACTTAAACCTTGAAGGTGCCCCTGCATTTATGTTTTGCATCACTAAAGGGGGCAAGCTAGATATTACTTTATCATATTTGCACATCATGTTCATTGCAAATCTATTTGATGTTTCAGTTTCATGTTGTAAAACTTTCAGTCATTTGTGATTTTCTCATGAGGCAACTTAATTACTACAGATTCATTGTCTCAGTAAGCTTTTGTCATATGACTATGAAAAAGTCCTATATGGTTAATAGCATGTCACCACAGAAATTATTCTTGTTATCATTTACCTACTCGAGGACGAGCAGGAATTAAGCTTGGGGATGTTGATACGTCCAAAACGTATCTATAATTTCTGCTTGCTCCATGCCACTTTTGGGTGATATTGCTATGATATTCATACACTTCCATACACTTTTGATCATATTTGGACTAACTTACTAATCCAGTGCACCCCAGTGCCTGTTTCTGTTTTCGGCTGTTTTTGTATTTCAGGTTTTCACGTTACGAGAACTGCCCAAAAAAATCCAGAAAAATTATATAAAAAATCAGCGTTTCGGAAACAACCTTGCGTCCGAAGGACAGCCGGGGGGCGGGGGGGGGGGGCGCCTGGGCCCCCCGAAGCCCGTCCGGTGCCCCCCTTTGGCATATATTTAGAGGGTCCTCCGAAACCCTCAGAGAAGGAACTCTTTTCGCGATCCCATCTCTGTTCCGCCGCCGCCGCCGCTTCCAAGATCGGGAGCACCAGGAGAACTCTTCCTGGCACCCTGCCGGAGGAGAGGATCACCACCGGGAGCTTCTCCACCACCATGGACGCCTCCCGGATGACTCGTGAGTAGTCTCCCTTGGACCATGAGTCCATGACCAGTAGCTATGTGATGTTCTCCTCCCGTTCTTGTGCTTCACTAATTAGTCCTTGTGAGCTGCCCTACATGATCGAGGCACATATGTAATCCTTATGCTGTTGCTATGTTGAGTTTGCTGGGATCCGATGGATTATGAGATTATGTTCAGATTGATCTTGAGTAATATATTTGATTCACCTCTTTTATATTTATGTTCATAAGTAATTCTTGCATGTTCTCCGTTGTTATTTATTGCTTTGGCCGAGTAGTAGGTAGTGACTCCAAGAGGGAACGTTATGCTTGATTGTGGGTTCATGCCCCTCGATGACTAGCTTGAGTGACAGAAACATGAGTCTAGGGGATGTGCTGTTGCCACAAGGGGGAAAACAACGGTGCTTGTGCCCGCGGGTGCAAGTATTGTTTACTTTACGCAAAGTTCTTTTAATGCAGTTGTTTGTTGCATTGAGTTTACACTATGGGTGGGACTCGCAACTTAATACCAGCGAGATGTTCTGGATAGATATCTCAAGGTGGATGATTAGTAGTAGGCATTGATGGATTTCGGTCTACTTACTTTGGCGTACCGCCCATGCTTTGAACCTCAACCTTTCTTGCAATGTAGTCAGCATTGGTTTGCGTTCGTGGTCCTGTCAATTGCCCAGCTGTAATTTGTTTACCTCACATAGCTGTTTTATCGTCTTTTGGGAGAGAGACATCACTAGTGAACATCATGAGACTCCGGTCCTTATTACTATCATTGATCACATCCGCTATTTACTTTTTGTTATTATTTACTATTGCAAACACTATTTATCACTACTATCATCTGCTTTTAACCCTTTGTGAACTACAAGGCCGGAGGGATTGACAACCTCTCTGTACTCGTTGGGAGCAAAGTTATTTGTATCTGTGTGCAGGTCCACGTTAATTGCTAATTGCGCCGTTAGCAGTTGACACCTACTTGTTGAACCTAGGAGTCTCTGGGGATTCGATCCTTGGCATCTTTGCTAAGGGAAAACACTTCCACAACACTGCATCTTTCACCTTCCACTTGGGGTAACCAACAAGGGGTTAGAGGCCCATCAGCAACTTCCCTATCTTGAAGAGTGGAGTCCCCGGCAACGGCGCCAGAAAACTTTGCTTGATGGCTTCTCGCCCCTCGTTGGTTACCCCAAGTGGAAGGTTTGAGATGTAGTGTAGCGGTAGTTTTCCCTTGGCAAAGATACCAAGGATCGAATTCCCCTGAGACTCCAAGGTTCAACAAGAAGGTGTCAACTGCTAACGGCGCCAGATATTTAGCAATCGACTGGACCTGCACGCAGATACAAATAACTTTGCTCCCAACGAGTACAGAGAGGTTGTCAATCCCTCCGGCCTTGTCGTTTACAAAGGATCAAACGCAAGAGATAATAATGATAAGTATAACTGCAACTAGTAAGTAAGAACTGAAAGTAAATAGCGGATGTGATCAGTAATGGTAATATGGACCGGGGTCACATGATGTTCACTAGTGATGTCTCTCTCCCAAAAGACGATAAAACAGCTATGCGAGGTAAACGAATTATAGCTGGGCAATTGACAGGATTATGTGCGCAAACCAATGCTAACTATGCTGCAAGAAAGGTAGAGGTTCAAAGCATGGGCGGTACGCCAAGGCAAGTAGACCGAAATCCATCTGCATCTACTACTAATCATCCACCTTGAGATATCTATCCAGAACATCTCGCTGGTATTAAGTTGCGAGTCCCACCCATAGTGTAAACTCAAAGCAACAGACAACTGCATTAAAAGAAATTTGCGTAAAGTAAACAATCCTTGCACCCGCGAGTACAAGCACCGTTGTTTTCCCCCTTGTGGCAACAGCACATCCCCTAGACTCATGTTTCTGTCACTCAAGCTAGTCATCGAGGGGCATGAACCCACAATCAAGCATAACGTTCCCTCTTGGAGTCACTACCTACTACTTGGCCAAAGCAATAAACAGCAACGGAGAACATGCAAGAATTACTCCAGAACATAAATATAAAAGAGGTAAATCAAATATATTACTCAAACACAATCTGAACATAATCTCATAATCCATCGGATCCCAGCAAACTCATCATAGCAACATCATAAGGATTACATATGTGCCTCGATCAATTAGGGCAGCTCACGAGGTCTAATTAGTGAAGAACAAAGAGGGGAGGAGAACATCACATAGCTACTGGTCATGGACCCATGGTCCAAGGGAGACTACTCACAACTCATCCGGGAGGCGTCCATGGTGGTGGAGAGGCTCCCGGTGGTGATCCTCCCCTCCGGTAGGGTGCCGGGAAGAGTTCTCCTGGTGCTCCCGATCTTGGAAGCGCGGCGGCGGCGGAACAGAGATGAGATCGCGAAAAAGGGTTCCGTCCTCGAGGGTTTCGGGACGCGGTGTAAATATATGCCAAAGGGGGGCATCAACGGAGACCTGGGGGGCCCAGGCGCCCCCCGGCGCGGCCAGGAGGGGGGCCGCGCCCCCAGGGCGCCTGGAGCCCTGGTGGCCCCCCTTCGGCCCTACTTTGGACGCATGGAAGCTTCCGGAATGCTGATTTTTTATATATTTTTCCCGGAATTTTTCTGGCAGTTTACGTAATGGGAAAACCTGAAATACAAAAACAGCAGAAAACAGAAACTGGCACTGGGGTGCACTGAGTTAATAGGTTAGTCCAAATATGATCAAAATTGTATGGAAGTGCATAAATATCATAGCAATATCACACAAAAGAGGCATGGAGCAAGCAAAAATTATAGATACGTTTTGGACGTATCATCACCACAGAAATTATGCTTGTTATCATTTACCTACTCGAGGACGAGCAGGAATTAAGCTTGGGGATGTTGATACGTCCAAAACGTATCTACAATTTCTGCTTGCTCCATGCCTCTTTTGTGTGATATTGCTATGATATTTATGCACTTCCATACACTTTTGATCATATTTGGACTAACCTATTAACTCAGTGCACCCCAGTGCCAGTTTCTGTTTTCTGCTGTTTTCCTATTTCAAGTTTTCCCATTACTTAAATTGCCAGAAAAATTCCGGGAAAAATATATAAAAATCAGCGCTCCGGAAGCTTCCATGCGGCAGAAGTAGGGCCAGAGGGGGGCCAGAGGGGCTCCAGGCGCCCTGGGGGGGGGCCCACCCCTGGCCGCGCCGGGGGGGCGCCTGGGCCCCCCTTACCTCCTCTGGTGACCCCCTTTGGCATATATTTACACCGCGTCCCGAAACCCTCGAGGACGGAACCCTTTTTCGCGATCTCATCTCTGTTCCGCCGCCGCCGCGCTTCCAAGATCGGGAGCACCAGGAGAACTCTTCCCGGCACCCTGCCGGAGGGGAGAACCACCACCGGGAGCTTCTCCACCACCATGGACGCCTCCCGGATGAGTTGTGAGTAGTCCCCCTTGGACCATGGGTCCATGACCAGTAGCTATGTGATGTTCTCCTCCCCTCTTTGTTCTTCACCGATTAGACCTCGTGAGCTGCCCTACATGATCGAGGCACATATGTAATCTTTATGCCGTTGCTATACTGAGTTTGCTGGGATCCGATGGATTATGAGATTATGTTCAGATTGTGTGTGAGTAATATATTTGATTCACCTCTTTTATATTTATGTTCTTGAGTAATTCTTGCATGTTCTCCGTTGCTGTTTATTGCTTTGGCCAAGTAGTAGGTAGTAACTCCAAGAGGGAACGTTATGCTTGATTGTGGGTTCATGCCCCTCGATGACTAGCTTGAGTGACAGAAACATGAGTCTAGGGGATGTGCTGTTGCCACAAGGGGGAAAACAACGGTGCTTGTACTTGCGGGTGCAAGGATTGTTTACTTTACGCAAAGTTCATTTAATGAAGTTGTCTGTTGCTTTGAGTTTACACTATGGGTGGGACTCGCAACTTAATACCAGCTAGATGTTCTGGATAGATATCTCAAGGTGGATGATTAGTAGTAGATGCAGATGGATTTCGGTCTACTTGCCTTGGCGTACCGCCCATGCTTTTGAGCCTCTACCTTTCTTGCAGCATAGTTAGCATTGGTTTGCGCACATAATCCTGTCAATTGCCCAGCTGTAATTCGTTTACCTCGCTTAGCTGTTTTATCGTATTTTGGGAGAGAGACATCACTAGTGAACATCATGGGACCCCGGTCCATATTACCATCACTGATCACACCCGTTATTTACTTCATGTCCTTATTTACTAGTTGCAGTCATACCTATCACTATTATCTCTTGCGTTTGATCCTTTGTAAATGACAAGGCCGGAGGGATTGACAACCTCTCTGTACTCGTTGGGAGCAAAGTTATTTGTATCTGTGTGCAGGTCCTGTCAAGCAAAAGTCTCTGGCGCTATTGACACCTTCTTGTTGACCCTCGGAGTCTCACGGGATTCGATCCTTGGTATCTTTGCCAAGGGAAAACTACCGCTACGCTACATCTCAAACCTTCCACTTGGGGTAACCAACGAGGGGCGAGAAGCCATCAGTTATATTGTTGAACTCATTCATGATGCTATTGAAAATTATTATGGGAGAGGAACATGTGCTTCTATATATCTCAATAATATCAAGTTTCCTCTCTATGTGTTCAAAATCTTGAAGTTTTGCTTGTTTTGCCTTCCTATGCTAGTTGATTCTTGCTCCCATAATTTGTTTGCTCACAAAATTCCTATGCATCGGAAGTGGGTTATACTTAAATCTGCTTGCCATGTGATTCATTATGCTCTCTTGCATGTTTCAATTCATATCTTTTATGCGAGCATCATTGAAATCATCATGCCTAGCTAAAAGGCATTAAAGAAAAGCGCTTGTTGGGAGACAACCCAACACTTATACCTACTGTTTTTGTGTTTTCACATGATTATGCTACTGTAGTAATCATGTTTTATAGCTTTTGTTTCAATAAAGTTCCAAGCAAAGCCTTAGGATCATGTTGGGTGATAGTAGATTTGATATTGCTAAAAAATAGAAACTTTTGCGCTCATGAAAAAAACTCTCATTTTTTTTACAGAAGAGTGTTTTTGAGTTGATTCTTTTTGCAGAATATTGGTATACAAATTTCCTAGGTTGTCCAATTTTTTTAGAATTTTTAGAATTGAATAAGTATGGTGGTTGTCCAGATCATTACAGACTGTTCTGTTTTTGTCAGATTCTGTTTTCAATGCATAGTTAGCTTGTTTCTAGTTTCTATGGCTTATATTGATCAATATGGTACAGTAGGCATTGTGTGAGAACAATTATGAATCTTGTCTTTGACAGTACCCAAAGTGAATGATTTGTTTTATCATACTAACCCCTCTCACGAAGTTTTGTTAAGTTTTGTGTGATTGAAGTTTTCAAGTTTTGGGTGAGATATCGATATGAGGAGAATAAGGAGCGACAAGAACCTAAGCTTGGGGATTCGCAAGGCACCCCAAGGAAATATTCAAGGAATACCCAAGCAACTAAGCTTGGGGATGCCCGGAAGGCATCCCCTCTTTCGTCTCCAACATTATCGGTAACCTCACTTCAAGCTATATTTTTGTTCGTCGCATGATATGAGTTCTGCTTGGAGCTTCATTTTATTTTACTAGAAATTTCTTGATGTTATTCATAATAATGTTTTGTATCCTTTATTTTAATAGAAGTGTCAAGGATAGCCTTTACCATGCTTATTTTGCAAGTCTACATGTTGCTGTTTGAAAACGGAAAGTTTGCCTCTATTGCAAAAATTCCCGAGAAAAGTTAGAATGTGATAAAACGTTGAAACTTTTTGCAAAATAAGCTATGATAAATTTCCTACAGCATGTCAAAAATTTCAAAAAAAAAATTGAGTTAGGGAAGTATGGATCCCCTTGCATTCTTTACAGACTATACTGTTTTGGAAGATTGTTGTTATGTTTGCATTGTTTGCATATGTTTGCTTGTTTAATGATTCTATTTGAGGATGGGAGTATTAAATATGTAGAGACATTTATTATGAAATTTTGAATAATAATTTTAGTGATTTGCTACAGTAGAGAATGATAAGGTTTTGCATTGGTTTATACTAACTTATCTCACGAGTTCTTGTTGAGTTTTGTGTGGATGAAGCTTTTGAGATTTAGGAAAACTGTGATATGAGAAGAATTAAGGAGACACAAAAGGTCAAGCTTGGGGATTCCCAAGGCACCCCTAGATAATATTTTCAAGAAGTTTCAAGCATCTAAGCTTGGGGATGCCCCGATAGGCATCCCACCTTTCTTCATCAACAATTATCCGTTAGTATCGGTTGATCCTAAGTTTTTGCTTCTTCACATGAGATGTGCTGATCTTGAAATGTAATTTAATTTTGTTTGATTGATGTTTTAATAAAATACTTAGATATGAAAGTTTTTAAATAAATTAGAGCCCCAAAATAGTTGCCAGGGAGGCTAAGTAAGCGGCATTCACATCCCGTCAACAAAGCTCTTTTCTAGTGTCGTTGCTCTAGTGCTTCGGTTATATCTTTTTTAGCACGGTGTGCTTTAGTATTTTTGAAGAAATTTTCTCTTGCTTCACTTAAATTAATTTGAGAGAAATAAATATTATGCTCATGATCTTCATTTATATCATCTTGGAGTATCTTGTCATTTACTCTTGTGCTTCATTTAGATCATATGAGCAAATTCTTGAATAAATTGAATGTCATGAAGTTGAAATCATATCATGCCTAGAGGTAGCTTCACATTGGGTTTAGAAAGTGAAATATTTTGGGGCTTGACAATCATAATATTGGTCATACAAGCAATTCATGAATAATTAGTATGAGGAAGAGAACTTTCACATGCAAATACACTATCTTGGAAATCTTTTGTGATTGTGAGCCCCCATCAAAATATTATATGCCAAAATTGTTGACGTTGGACAAGGAAGACAACGTAATGGTTTATGTTTGTTCATATTCGCATAGAAGTTATATTGTCATAGGTCCTTCAACATGTGGTGCTTTCCCCCTATCTTTGCTAGCCAAAATTTCCGCACCAAGTAGAGATACTACTTGTGCATCCAAAAGCCCTTAAACCCAAATCTTATCTTCAAGAGTCCCCCATACCTACCTAAGGATTGAGCAAGATCCTTCAAGTAAGTTGTCATCCGTGCAAAAAGGCAATAAAAATTGCTTCTAAAAGTGTCAGATCATTTAGTGTAAGAGAAAATTGAGCGTTGTACGAACTCGTGATGACAAAGAATAAAAGCGATAGACTGCATAATAAAGGTTGCTATCATAAGGGGAAATATAACATGACATTCTTTTGCACTAAGGGATTGAGCATATAAACAAATAATCGCATGGCAACCTCTGCTTCCCTCTGTGAAGGGCCTATGTTTTACTTTTAGTATTTACTTTTATGCAAAGAGTCAAAGTTTTTCTCTCTATTCCTTTTTTCCGTTGGCAAGCATCATGTGGTGTGGAAAGATCTAGGCACATATGTCCAGCTGAATATGGGTAGCATGAGTTATTATTGTTGACATCACCCAAAGGTGAATACGTTGGGAGGCAAAATTACAAGCCCCAACTTTCTATGTGTCGGATTGAAACGTTTTTCTCATGTGTATGCGGTGAGAGTTAATAATCATAGAAGACTATATGATGGTTGAGTATGTGGAGCTCTTACTTAAACTCTGTTGAATAAGTTGAATTACAATTGCTTTGTGACTGAGAATATAGGTTGTTGAGTTTCAAGAGAATTCATTGTTTGAACTTTAACATGTGAATTGGTTGCTACTCTAACATGAGAAGTTTTATAGGAAAGAATTGTTGTTATGATGCTAGGAAAAGTGATCAAAACTTTCATTGATCAAACTTGTGCACTTTGCTAGCATTCACACTTCATAAATTATTTCTTTTATCATTTACCTACTCGAGGACGAGTACGAATTAAGCTTGGGGATGCTGATACATCTCTAACGTATCTATAATTTATGAAGTATTCATTTTGTTTTATTATCATTCTTGGATGTTTTACAATCATCTTATAGCAAATTTATATAATTTTTTGGGACTAACCTATTGACCCAGTGCCCAGTGCCAGTTATTGTTTTTTGCTTGTTTTTTACATCACAGGAAATCAATATCAAACGGAGTTCAAACACCACAAAACTTTTTGGAGATTTTTTATGGGCCAGAAGACACCCAATGGGCCAGAGCTGCACCTGGGGGTGCCCTGAGGGGGGCACAACCCACCAGGGCGCGCTAGGCACCCTTGGCGCGCCCATGTGGGTTGTGCCCACCTTGGTGGCCTCCCACACCCCTCTTTACCCTATAAATTCCCAAATATTCCGAAACCCTTAGGGGAGACCTAGATCAGAAGTTCCACCGTTGCAAGGCTCTGTAGTCCATGAGATCCAATCTAGAGCCCTTTCCGGCACTCCACCGGAGGGGAAAACCATCATCGGCGGCCATCTTCATCATCCCGGCGGCCACCATGATGAGAAGGGAGTAGTCCACCCTCGGGGCTGAGAGTTTGTACCAATAGCTATGTGTTTAATCTCTCTCTCTCTCGTGTTCTTGAGATGCACAATCTTGATGTATCACGAGCTTTGTTAATATAGTCGGATCATATGGTGTTTTCCCCTCTCTATCTTGTGATGAATTGAGTTTTCCCTTTGAGATTTTGTTTTATCGGATTGAATACTTTTATGGATTTGAGAACACTTGATATATGTCTTGCAATTGAATACTCATGGTGACAATGGGGTATCATATTGATTCACTTGATATGTGTTTTGGCACTCAACTTGCGGATTCCTGCGGTGACATTGGGGTAATCTATGCATAGGGGTTGATGCACGTTCTTGTCTTTGTTTCTCCGGTAAAAATCTTGGGGCACTCTTTGAGGTTCTTTGTGTTGGATTTAATATTATGAATCTGAATTTGTTTTGGTGTTATTTTAGTACGAACTCTTGATAGATCGATCGGAAAGAATAACTTGTGTTATTTTAGTACGAACTCTTGATAAATCGATCGGAAAGAATAGCTACAAACAATTCCTTCTTATGTTCTCCGCTAGATAGGAACTTTGGAATGATTCTTCATCGCACTTTGAGGGATGGTTATATGATCCAATTATATTAGTATTGTTGAGAGATTGCACTAGCGAAAGTATGGACCCCAGGCCTTGTTTTCAAGCATTGCAATACCGTTTGTGCTCCGTTTTGTCACTTGCTACCTTGCTGTTTTTTATTGTTCCAATGACAAAAATCAATATCTACTATCCATATTACACTTGTATCACCATCTCTTCGTCGAACTAGTGCACCTATACAATCTCCCATTGTATTTGGTGTGTTGGGGACACAATAGACTTTTTATTATTTGGTTCCAGGGATTGTTTGGGAGAGACCATCTTCATCCTACACCTCCCACGGATTGATAAACCTTAGGTCATCCACTTGAGGGAAATTTGCTACTATCCTACAAAACTCTGCGCTTGGAGGCCCAACACGACTCTACAAGAACAAGTTGTGTAGTAGACATCAATTCACAGCCCTCCATTGCTGAAGAACAACGTAGAAAAAGAAGAAATATACAAGGGAGAGGGATAAAAAGTAGATTGAGCACGAAAAAGTAGTAGATTTGTTTGTTTAGATTGTGTGTTGTTCAATCGATTGTCATCCCTTAGGTATATAAGAGGCGGCTGGATTTCCTGTGCAAGGAAAAAGCTTGGATTCACGTCCAAAACCATGTCAAATTTGGATGGTTTTGTCCGAACTTTCCAAAACTGCTCGGTTTGAAACTGCTTGCGCCTTACGAGTATTTTTTGAGGTGGTAAACAACCTCGTATGAAAACGAGCCAAAAGCAACTTTGTCCGATTCGACGACACGAAGAACTTTCATGTTGATTTTTTTTTATCAAAGGCCATCTCAAGTTTTTTTGGCTGTTTCCCAAAGTCTGCAACACAGAAATCTGAAACTTGGATGGTTGTCCCCGGAGTGTCCGGCCATCTACTGCAGCAGCGTCTTGTACTAGTTGTAACTTTTGCATACAACCTTACATTAAGACGATTTTTATATCAAAATCATCTGTTTCGATGAGACGAAGAACTTTCATGTTGAAACCTTTTTCATCCGAGGCCATCTTAATTATGTTTCATGCCATCCTATAATCTGATGTCAACACGGGTATCTCCAAAAATCATCATACTTTTTGCGTCTGGGTTCCATTTTGGACCATATTTATATCAATTTTGATCTTCCCTAAAAGGATCATCCAATGGTGACTTACAACCATAATTTTGAATTCATCTTGATATAACTTCAAGCTACTCTTTATGACTGTGCCACCTTTGAGCATCAACACATGCCCCCTTGTTTTACAGCAAAGCAAGCGTGCCAAAAAATTAACTTGTACCATGTTGGTTCTAAGGATGATGTCAACACTCCGTCGGCCTTTTTGCATGTTCTTAGGGTGATAAGTATATATCAGCCATTACTTTTATGAATCCTTGATGCAAACTTGGGTGAAACCATCTCTATTTAATTAACAATCCGGTGATAAAGTTCCATAGATATGTATCTCAAAACCATCCTCTGAACCGTATTGTTCACCCTTATGCTAGGTTCTTGCAGGTAATCGACAATGAGTTTTCTCTAATCCTTGCTTTCACTTGCATAATAATTTCATTAGTGGCCGAAGCGGTGGACTTCTATCCGGCCTTAGCTATGTTGGTGAGACTAAGCATCGGCTATTGATAGATATGCAATACACCATGATCAACATGGTAGCCGGATGCTTGTTGTGCCAACTCATTTGCTCTCCAATTGTCTTGTCTAGATATATGAGTAATATTTAAGCAACCCAAAGTAAAAAAAATCTACACATACCTCAAGATAAACTATAAGTGATTTGTTAAACATTGATAGCCCTTGGATATTTGTTACACTACTCATAATGAATCAGCGAAAGCCTCAGTATGTATAGCACCTATGGCAACCAAAAATTCCAGCCAAACGACATTGCATATTCGGCTTTGATTATTGTGTAAAAAATATTTTAAGTGGCATGAGGCTTCACAAAATAGCACTACTAGGAGATATATAAACAACAATAATACATTGGCCATTATTATAAATTCAACCATCAAAACATAATCTCCAAAGCACTTGTCTCACTCTCCAATCGAACTAAGGACGATGTTAGAACAATACACCAACCATGCTTTGACATGTTCTTAAGCGATAGATAAATATCGACCATTACCATAAGGTCCATGTAAACTTCATCCACCAAAGCACGTATAGCCGACATAAACAAATCCAATGACAATCAAATATTTCGGCCCTTTGGATCAATAACAAACTTATAGCTAATCAAATGTATAGTGATTTGGTAATACCCTTCCATGATATAAGAAATTATATTGCATCCATGGATCTAAATAAGCCCATTTAGGATAACCTATTGTTGGGGAACGTAGTATTTTAAATTTTTCCTACGATCACGCAAGATCTATCTACCAGATGGATAGCAACGAGGGGGAGAGTGTGTCTACGTACCCTTGTAGACTGAAAGCGGAAGCGACAAGTGACGTGGTTGATGTAGTTGAACTTCTTCGCGATTCAACCGATCAAGCACCGAACGTACGACACCTCCGCGTTCAGCACACGTTCAGCTTGATGACGTCCCACGAGCTCTTGATCCAGTTGAGATTCACGGGAGAGTTTCGTCAGCACGACGGCGTGGTGACGGATATGATGAAGCTACCGGCGCAGGGCTTCGCCTAAGCACTGCAACGGTATGATCGAGGTGTGTTTCTGTGGAGGGGGGCACCGCACACGGCTGGAGAGATCAACTTGTGTGTTCTAGGGTGCCCCCTGCCCCCGTATATAAAGGAGCAAGGGGGAAGGCTGGCCGGCCCCTCTATTGGCGCGCCAAGGGGTGCAATCCTACTAGGAATAGGATTGCAATCCTATTCCTAGTAGGAATCACCAAGAGGGAGAAGGGGGAAGGAAAGAGAGGGAGAGAAGGAGAGGGAAAGAGGGGCTGCGCTCTCATCCCCTAGTCCAATTCGGACTACTCCTTGGGAGGGGGCGCGCCACCTCCTGGCTTCTGCCCTGTTTCTCCCATATGGCCCACTCGGGCCCAACTTTCCCCCGGGGGGTTCCGGTAACCCTCCCGGCACTCCGGTAAATTCCGAAACATTCCAGAACACTTCCAGTGTCCGAATATAGTCATCCAATATATCAATCTTTACGTCTCGGACATTCCGAGACTCCTCGTCATGTCCGTGATCTTATCCGGGACTCCGAACTACGTTCGGTACATCAAAACTCATAAACTCATAATACCGATCGTCATCAAACGTTAAGCGTGCGGACCCTACGGGTTCGAGAACTATGTAGAAATGACCGAGATTCATCTCCGGTCAATAACCAATAGTGGAACCTGGATGATCATATTGTCTCCTACATATTCTACGAAGATCTTTATCGGTCAAACCGCATAACAACATACGTTGTTCCCTTTGTCAACGGTATGTTACTTGCCCGAGATTCGATCGTCGGTATCTCAATACCTAGTTCAATCTCGTTACCGACAAGTCTCTTTACTCGTTCTGTAATACATCATCTCGTGACTAACTCATTAGTCATTTGCTTGCAAGGCTTATTATGATGTGCATTACCGAGAGGGCCCAAAGATACCTCTCCGACACTCGAAGTGACAAATCTTATTCTTGATCTATGCCAACACCACGAATACTTTCGGAGATACCTGTAGAGCATCTTAATGATCACCCAGTTACGTTGTGACGTTTGATAGCACACAAGGTGTTCCTCCGGTATTCGGGAGTTGCATAATCTCATAGTCATAGGAACATGTATAAGTCATGAAGAAAGCAATAGCAGTAAAACTAAACGATCATAGTGCTAAGCTAACGGATGGGTCTTGTCCATCACATCATTCTCCTAATGATGTGATCCCGTTGATCAAATGACAACTCATGTCTATGGCTAGTTAACATAACCATCTTGGATCAATGAGCTAGTCTAGTAGAGGCATACTAGGGACATACTGTTTTGTCTATGTATTCACACATGTACTAAGTTTCCGGTTAATACAATTCTAGCATGAATAAAAGACATTTATCATGTTATACGGAAATACAAATAACATCTTTATTATTGCCTCTAGGGCATATTTCTTCACCTATCATACCTGGGGATGAATTCCATGGCAAAGATATAAATGGCATTTTTGACGAATAAGGATGATGTGCTTAACCGAAGATTTTGATGGAGCGATGCAAACCTTTAGCTTAATTTTTTTTTTCTTCCATCCTTCTCTTTCTTCATTATTGTAACACTTGTTGCAATAGAAGGACAAACATCATTTTTATTTTGACTGTTCCTCTTGGGAACCCATGCTATGTTTCTCTTTCTTAGCTCTTCTGCACTAAGCTTTTGTAATCCTTCTTTTGCCAATACGATAAGCAGAGTAGGCATCTCGGCTGTGATTCTGTTTTGACCAATGGCAATTATTTTTTGGCCTTGTGCGCTCTCAACTTCTTTTCGTCAGATTTGGCACTTTGATTCTCAACAACTGATTGCTTTGTCACATTGCCTTTAGTAGCCAATGTCAACACTTTAATTGGCTCTTTTCCATTTGAGATCAAATCTGGAGTAGCACTCTTACGACAGAGCGGCATACTTGTTTGACCACCTCTTTCTTCTTCCTTGAGCTCCCGATCGATTCCTTATGATTGAAACAATCTTTCACATGTCAATGTTCAAATGTTGATCTTCTCGGAGCAGCATAATATTGCTGAGATAGTCTAAAATAAGATGGAGAATATGCCCTTGTATCATACATGTCCCATGATGGATATGGATCTACATGAGCATAGGGAGGCATCCACGACATTGGCATTGGGAGGCCCAAAATAAGGATATGAATATGTTGCATGAAAATTCTCATTTTACCAATACCGATCCTCATATTTGCTCCTTGGGGGCGATCTTGGTTTCTTTGCATGATTTGGCTGATAAGCATTCTTATCTGCACTCTTCTTTTGATATTTATCCAATTGTTCGGCGAAGGTGATTTTTGATCTCTTACACTTGCGATTATTTCGGCCTTTATTTTCTTTTGGTTTGCTTTTATTGATCATTGGATTTTCTTGTTGCCCCCCAGTCCTTAGCGTCCTTATTGTAGCTTCGATGGAATTCTCACCCTCAAGATTATGTTCATTATGCTCTTCAACAACTTCTTTACTTGAAAGCTTGATCCCGTCACATGCAGTTTTTACCTTCTCTTTAAATGGATCAGCTTGAAGCAGCCGATGCAAAAACTTTTTGCCATCAGGACCAATCAGAATAGACTGGTCATCTCTTGGTGTTTCAACAAATTTCAATCACCCTTTTTCAGTGGCCAATTTAACTATTTGACGAAACATGTTGCAATCCTCAAAATTATGCTTGAACGAATCATGCAACTTACAATACATTCGTCCTTGGATAGATGGCTCAACATGGTGATCTAGAATTCTAATATAATTATTTGTCAACAACAAATCAAAGATTTGATCACATATGTTTGAATTGAAGGTATACTTTTTATTTTCTAGCCGATCTTGTTCTGAGAACCGCTTTGGAGTTAAGCAAACGAATGGTTCAGATTTTGCATCACCCCATTCGGCTATGCATTGTGTTTTGCACTCTATCTACGATGTCTTTGGGTAAGATATAATAGCATCAACTTTCTCAAAAGAATCTAAAGTTGACTTTATGTTTCCGAAACAAAAATAGTTAGAACAGACATGTCTCAATTCAGACCAAATGCAAGCCAAGTAAGAAATAAGCAAAGCAACCCAATTAGATATGAACTTTAGATAAAACAATGAGGAAAGCTTTGGCTGCAACAATAAGTCACTGTCGGTCTTTATATATGATGCAATGGGTTGACGGATATGCTCTATAACAGTTTTATTGCTAACAATTAAATTAGCCTTCTTCATTGGTCTTTCAAAATTACTTATGAGAATTTTTCTTATAGATGCATCAATAATAAAATTGTGACCAAATCTGAAAATAGGTAAATTACTTGCTAGACATACCTCTTCAAATATGTTGGGAGAGCATGATGGTGATGTGATTTGAACAATATCTTGCTCCGTATTTGGATGGCTCCCCAATGCCTTGTCATCATCTTTTTCTTGGATATGTTCACCATTACTTCAAAGATCCTTGACAACCAAACTTTGTTCGGCTACTTGTTCTTGTCCTCGAGGCTTGTCAACTTCTATGGCATGAAACTCATAGGGCAGGAAGTAGGTTCCATTAGCTTTAGAAAAATCAAGCATGGTCGTTTTGATATGCTTGCCATGCCCTTTCTCAATACTACTTACCTCTTTGGATTTGACGGGTTCAGAATATATACTACTTGATTCGGCTTTTTCAACCAAAGCACTTTCATGTTCTGAATCATCATTCTTTTTATTGATACTACCAATTGGCAATGCTTATTTTATCCGAGCCAATTCTTTTTCTGTTTGTTTCTAGTGTCACAACCTGGTTTTTGGCCTTTTTTTCTTTTTGATTTATTAGTTTTTGCTCTGTTTTTCTTTTTGGAGTGGTTCTGTGGCCTTGTCACCTTGGAGATCATCCTCTTTTTCCCTCCCAAGTGGCTCATCTTCTCAAACCTTGCCAAGATCATGTCACTCCACTACCTGACCAAACCCTAATTTCTTTTTCTAGGGAATATTCCTTTTTCTATTAAAGGAATAACCCTCTCTGCCCTAGGTTGTGAAGCAACCTATATTTCTGTCACTCCTAAAATTCCCAAATAAATTCTAATAAATTGTTTGGGTCATATCTTCATCAAATATGGCAAAACTTTTTGCTGCCATGTTCAAAATTAATCCTCCAATATTCCTTTTCCTATTCTGCCCTAAATGGCACTTTGTGAAGCAAGTGCTATTTATATTTTCCCAATTGACCCCAAACTTGTTGGGAATTATTTTATGTCCAAATAATTGCCACATGCCAAAATTCAACTTTATTTGCCTAGCCAATATTCCTCGGTGATTTTTCAAGGTTTCTGTAAAATAGAAGCCACTGTGCAGGAAGTACTAGCTAGGGGTATCCAAATGAGTTGAAATTTTGCATGCCTCTTTTTGAGATCATATCATCCCACTCCTCCAAAATTCAGCTCCATGGAATCAACCATGTGAGCACACCTTCAAATATTTGTTTTTGTCCAATTTTTCAGTTTGTGAAGCAAGTATATTTTATCTTGCTCCACTATAGCTGAAAATATTTCAGGACCTTCTTCCACCAATATAACCTACCTCCACCAATTTTGGGCACATTTTATATAGCAATTTTCCCTTAGGATTTTTCCTAAGTTTCTGGACAGAGCGGATGCTTGTGTAGGAAGTACCATTTTGGTAAATCCAATTGGTATGAAACTCTTACATAATCTTACTATGACCAAATCCCTAAGCCTTGCCAAATTTCAGCCCAAATGGAGCCACCATTTGAGTGCAACATCCTAATCTAGTTTCTGACCAGATTATGTGGTTGTTAAGCAACGACATTAATTTTTTATCCTAATCCCCTCAAACTTACCAGGATGGAAGTCCTTCTTTACCTCAAACCCCCAGACAAGCTCTTTGCTTCCAAAACATTTTCTGTTGATCAACAGCTCTCCTCAAAGTTTACTGCAGTAAACTTCACAGGTAGATAACCATTTAACCAGAGGTTTTCACCATTCTACCACCGTAGTTTAGACTTACCATTGAGGGACTTACCACTAGACATCAAGATATAGCTTATTTCTACCACTACCTGCCGTTGCACATGGTGACCACGACAATGGCATGCCTGTGCACGCGCACTGTTCACTATGGCCACGCCCAGAGCGCCGTTTCTGCTTTAGCTGCTCGCCTCTCGTCTTCTTCGCGCGCGTGAGCATGTTCCTTGGCTTGACCTCATCGTCGCCGTTCCCCTGGACCCCTCTCCCCCTTCGGCAGCTTCTCCACCGACGCTCACGGACGCAAGCCGCCGAGCGCCCGCGGGCGAACTGTGGCCGACCGCTCTGGTCGCGCCGCAGCGCCTCCCTCCCTGTGCTCCTTTGGCCTTCTCCTCCCCGTGAGATCCCCCATAGTGCCTTCCTCGTCGCCTGCCTCCGAGCTCGCGAGCGTGGGCACGCGTCCGCGGCGTCGACAGCGCGGCACATCCTTCCCCTGCCTATATAAGGCCATCCTGAGCGCGTCTCGCTTCATCAGCTTCCTCCACTCGCTCCTCTAGACCTCCCCAGCATCTCTCCTGAGCTCGAAGAGCTCCCCTGCTCTCCCTCTGTCGCCATGGCCGCCGCCTCGGTGTAGGATCGAAAGTAGGTCTAGAGGGGGGGTGATTAGACTACTTGACAATATAAAAAATCTGCCTTTAGATCATGCAATGTTTTTGGCAGTTTCACAATTAAGATCAGTTCAAGTATCACCCTACACATGCAATTCTAGAGTATAAGCAGCGGAAAGTAAATTGCACATGTAAAAGAGAGGTGGAGAAGATCAAACGCAGTTTGGTGACACGGAGATTTTTGTCGTGGTTCCGATAGGTGGTGCTATCGTACATCCACGTTGATGGAGACTTCAACCCACGGAGGGTAACGGCTGCGCGAGTCCACGGAGGGCTCCACCCACGAAGGGTCCACGAAGAAGCAACCTTGTCTATTCCATCACGGCCTACGCCCACGGAGGACTAGCCTTACTCGGGGTAGATCTTCACGAAGTAGGCGATCTCCTTGCCCTTACAAACTTCTTGGTTCAACTCCACATCTCAAAGACGGAGGCTCCCAAGCGACACCTAACCAATCTAGGAGGCACCACCCCCCAAAAGGTAATAGACGGTGTTGATGATGATGAACTCCTTGCTCTTGTGCTTCAAATGATAATCTCCCCAACACTCAACTCTCTTCACTGATATGGCTGTGGTGGAAGAAGGGTTTGAGTGGAAAGCAACTTGGGAAGGCTAGAAATCAAGTTTCATATGGTAGGAATGGAATGGCTTGATCTCAACACAAGGGTAGGTGGTTCACTTCTCAGAAAGTGTATGGTAGGAGTGGTAGACTTTCTGATGGCTCTCCTCACGAATGAAGAGGGGGTGGAGGGGTATATATAGCCTCCACACAAAATCCAACCGTTACACACACATTTGACCAATCTCGGTGAGACCGAAGTTAAAACTCGGTCAGACCGAAAGTTCAAATATAGTGAACGTTGGGATTTTCGGTGGGACCGAAAATACCATCTCGGTGTGTCCGAAGTGAGTCAAAGATTAGGGTTTGCCATCTCGGTGTGACCGAAAACAACAACTCGGATATTCCGAAATGCTGTCAATGGTTACAGAAGGTTGGCAGTACATTTTCGGTGAGACCGAAACTCAGAATCGGATGGACCGAGAAATTAGGGTTTGGGGAAACAACTGAAGTGGTTCATCTCGGTGGGACTGAGTTTGCAGAATCGGTTTGTCCGAGATTACTTATGAGTGTGTTGAATAGTGAAGAGTGCTGATAGTTGAGGGAGCTAGATCACCAAGCACTTGAGCAACTAGATCATTAACACAACCTCATCCCCTTTTAATAGTATTGGCTTTTCCTATGGACTCAATGTGATCTTTGATCACTAAACCAAAAATAGAGTCTTGAGCTTTTACCAATGCTTGTCTTAGCATTTTGAGGGGTCCACTTCTTCAGACATTTCCATACCCATATCATCGAACTTTTCTGAAATGATTCTCAAGTAAATATTAGTTCAATGATATATATGTTGTTATTAATTACCAAAACCACCCGGGGATTAGTTGCACTTTCAATCTCCCCCTTTTTGGTAATTGATGACAACATATAGATCAAAGCTTCGACAAAGGATATAATCAAGGAATAATATCGTCGCTTTGAGAAGTATGTGATAAACAAGAGCTCCCCCTAAATTTGTGCATTATTTAAAATTTGCGTTTGAATGCAAATGCACAATCGATTAGGATTATGGGTCACTCTTCCATGTCACATACATCTTGGTGGAGCGCACAAAATGATAAGAATGAATAACATGCACTCAATCACCAAGACAAGAGTAAATAGCCATACAAAGAGGAATAGCATAAGATAAGCAATAAGCACACATTAAGCATAGTATGACTAAGCACTCATTAAGGTAGCATCAAACGTGGTAGCAAGCACACATAAAGTATCAGGAACCAAAAGAAACCAATGTATCTCAACAAAAAAACGGCAAAAGAACGAAAGACGAAGGAGCACTCTCTCTCTCGAAGCCCTATGATCTATAACAATTTCTCCCCCTTTGGCAACAAGTTACCAAAAAGTTCGAAAAGGTATAGAGCTAAACGTCACTGCGGGCTCTGCTGGCGGCTCCCGTCTGGGTAGATGTCGGTGTAGAGATAGCTGCATCTGCGAAGACTTCTGCTGAAGTCTGCGGTGGAGGAGTGGATGCTGGAGCTGGAGGAACTGCTGGAGCTGTAGCTGGTGCTGAAGTGGTAGCCCTGGAGTCTGTCACTGGGATAGCTGCAGATCTGGATCCTCTGGGAATCTGAGCAGTCTGGCGATGAGAGTCCTGGACTAGATCATCCTGCATAAGCTCTGCTCTCTCCTGCCTAGTCTCCTCCATGTCTGCCTCAAGCTTGTTGACAGACACCTGAATCTCAGTCAGCTTCACGTCCAGAGCGTGGATCTTGTCCTCGACAATCCTCTCAAGGCTCTCCTGAGATTGCTCAATGCTGGCCAGGCGTTGTTCAATCCTCTGGGTAGCTTCAAGAATTTGTTCTCCGAAGCTCTTTGGCTTAGCTGCTGCTGCTGCTGCCTCTTTGTCAGCTTTAGCCTTCTTTGCAGCTTCGATTTTGGCTTGTCCTTCAACTGAGGTAGGATCCCGTTCATCCATCACAACTACGTTGTCCTCATGCTCTGGCTGCAGTGGCAAGTGCTTCCTATCCAACATGAATTTGCCCGTGCCAAACTTGGCGTTGATGAGCATCTGTATCTGCGGTGCA
Source organism: Secale cereale (assembly GCA_902687465.1). Taxonomy (NCBI): domain Eukaryota; kingdom Viridiplantae; phylum Streptophyta; class Magnoliopsida; order Poales; family Poaceae; genus Secale; species Secale cereale. The sequence goes on along the minus strand of LR738715.1, from coordinate 76,050,996 downwards.
AACCCACACGACCTCTTCTGGTCAGCTGCAGTCCTCTTAATGGTCTCTACCATCAAGTCCATCACCTTAAAAGGTGCCTTCTCATCGAGAATGTGCAGCATGTTGATAGAATAGCCTCGTATCATCCGGTGGTCTCCTGACTTAGGCATCAATGTATGCCTCAGAATAGTGTTAGTGGTGGTCAGACCTGCCTGGAGATAATACACTGAGCCAAGCTTCCATCCTTCCAAATCAGCAGCTGGGATCTCCTTGTACATATTCTTCATGGAATCATGACTCTTCTTAGGAATCCCATAGACATCAATGTCGTCCTCTCTCTGCACTGGAGCGTTCAGAAGTTCTGCCCATTCTTCAACAGTCGAAGAAAACCTTTGACCTTCAGTCATCCAGGTGATCTTGCCATCAGGATAGAAGTGGGCTGTGGCATAGAACTGCATGATCATCTCGTCATTCCAAGCTGTCAGCTCTTGACCCACAAAATCAGCAACTCCACATGCAGTAAAGCTCTCATGCACATGGGGAAAGAAGTCCCGGTGCTCTTCACTGTCAATGTACTTCCAGTCAACATACCTGGTGTCAGCAACAATGGGCTTCTTATCCATTAGCACGGTCTCATAGAAATCCTGCTGCTCTCTGGTGTGGAATCTGGGGTCCACAGCAGTCCTTCTCCTTACGGCATATGGATCAGACTGTCTCCATAGCCTGAGACCTTTGTCCTTTCTTGCCTTCATGTCCTCAGCTTGAGGATGAGCATCATTGTGGAGTGGCAACTTGGGACGGAGCTTAAGCAACACATGCTCTTCATCTGATTCAGACAGTGGCATCTCACCTTTGTTCTTCTCAGAAGCTGGAATGCTTCTGGTTGTTCTCTTGGGCTTGGCTGGAGCTGCCTTGACTGGAGCAGGCTTCTTGGGCTTAGAAGAGGCTTGAGCCCGAATAGCATCACCCATGAACTTAGCTTTCTGAGGAGGAGGCTGGGGTGCTTCTTCTTCTTCTTCAGCATCATCCTGAGGTTCAGCATATACTACCCTCTTCCTTTTGGAAGTCTTCTTCACCTTGCTTGCAGCAGGCTCTTCCAAGTTGAGCTTCTTAGCAACTGCTGACTGCTTCACTTTACTTGTGCCTTTCCTTGGCTGCTGCCCTTGGTGCTCTTTGGCAACCACATTCCTCTTGGGCTTGGAGGTAACTTCCTCAGCAACAAAGTCGGAGTCCTCATCATCAGAAGTTCTCTTCTTCCTTGTTCTGGTGGCTGCAGGAGGCAAACCACTAGGGGTGCTCCTCTCACCATCATCACTAGAGCTGCTCGCAGGACTTGTGTCTGCCTCTGGAATTTCAGCAAACGGTGATTCAGACCTGTTCTGGCTGTCACTGACATCTGACATGGCTGAAAAACCTGTGAAAAGATAAGGTATAGGCAGAGTAGAAGAGTTATCACAACTGCAGAGGTTTTTGCAAAAAAAAAATGAGTTTAAAACTTAGTTTTGAGTTTTCACAGAATGTATTTCGGTCAAACCGATTTCAGGTTTCGGTGCAACCGAAGTGCTCAACAGAAACCTACACACCACTTTCGGTCAGACCGAAATGGGTTTCGGTCCTACCGAAAACTTAGGGTTTCACTGAAACTACTTTTCGGTCGTTCCGATTGGCACAACTCGGTTAAACCGAACTATGCAGTGCAATGGCCAGAGGCCAAATCGGTCATTCCGATTTTCAAAATCGGCTTCACCGAGATGCATTCCGTGGAAACCTAAACCTAAGAATTTTCCTCGAGATTAGAAGATCTGAACTACTGTATGGGGAACATATCAAACATGGATTGAATCATGGCAACCTATCGTGCAAGAATCGGAAGTGGAGCACGAAAAGGGATCGGGACACACCCTAACTTGGTGGTGTCCCTCTACGGCGGCAACGGTGGAGATGATTACCGTTGACGGCGGCGGAGACCTGCGGCGAGGGCGCACAGGCGACGAAGGCGACGATCCGTAGACCAGGGCGGCGGCAGCAGGGGTCTTGGGGGCGAACGGTTTGAAGAAAGAAATCGCGCGCAGCCCCTCAGGTATATATAACCCCGTGCTGTCGGTGGGACCGAGTTGAAAAACTCGGTGTCACCGAGATGTATAACTGTTGTGCAGTTACGCATATCGGTCAGACCGAGAGTTTGAACTCGGTTTCACCGAGATGAAACCTAGATCAGTCTAAGCGTTTCGGTTGGACCGAGATTGAGAAACCGGTCAGACCGAAATGGACTTAGAAGGTTTTGGAAGTCAGCCTTAGACGAATCGGTGGTTCCGAGTGCTCCTCACTCGGACTGTCCGAAAAAGACTTGTTCAAAGTTGTGATATGAGCATGAATAGAATTTTGAGATAAGAAAGCATAGATAGCTAGGGAAGGTGCTTAGGCATTCTTGTCCATCCATTTGGCCAAAAAAGGAAAATCAAAACAATCAAAACAACAAATGGATGTCCTTGAATGGATGAAATCATGCATTCAACATGCTCACACAATAAGATAGCAACTGAAATATGTGTCAAACATGCACAACCAATCACTCTAGCTACTAGCACACAATTTGTCGATGACTAGGTCATCTATATATGAGTATATTGACTTAGGAGCCAAATGAGAACATTTGATCATAGGTCATACTCATCGTTTAAGCACAAGTGGGGTTACCACTTTTACATAAAGCATTTATGTGTTCACATCACTTGGAGATGCTTTAGCTCAATTTTTAGAACAAAGCTCCCCCTAGATGTGAGAACCCCTTTTAAAGGGTCAAACTAACCTTGGGTTGTCGTAGAAGACTTCATGTAGATGTTGAAGATGTGGATGCTCAATGTTGATGTAGATCATCAAGAGTTGGGAGCAATCCTTTGGATTAGGGCACTTTCAATACCTACATGGGTTAGTCCCACAAGGAACAAACAAGAATATCCATAGACATAGAGTGAAGTACACAAAAAGATGATGTCCATGAAAGCAATGATTACCTTGTCCCTTGACTTACCAACAAGAGGGTTTGTGACTCCATGAACAAGTGCATGATGTGGAAGTTGATTGCACAAGTTCTTGCCAAAAAGAATATGAGTGAAGTTTGTTGGCGGAGTCACCCTCAAGAACCTACTAGTTCTTCTTCTTTGGGATCCACATCATCTTGATGGGAATCCTTGGTGTTGTAGTTGAGCTTGACGAAGTAGAACTTGATGTGTCCTTGGGAACCCACTTGACCATGGCTTGAGGTGCTTCAATGAATGCATCAATCTCTTCTTGAAGCTTGTCCTTGGCCTTTAGCTTGTGGTCTTGTGGTGGAAGGTCATATTGAGCTTGTTCCACATTGGAAGAAGTAGGATCATACTTCTCCTTTTGTGAGACAAACTGTGGAGTAGGGTATTGACCTTCTTCCCACTCAACACCTTCGGCGTTGAACTTTCGCTCAAAACCAATCCCTTGATTCTTCCGGTGTCTTCCTTGTTTGCGAACAATCTCCTCAAAGTTCTTGCTTCCGGCAAGACTCTTGTAGACACCTTTCTCTATGATTTCCTTCAATAAGCTATTTTCTTGCTCAAGTGTAACTTGGCTTGAAACATTGTTAGTGGAATCAAGAGAACTACTAGAAGCAACAATATTGGATTTAACATTGTTATTGTTACTACTAGAGGAAGAATTTTTCTTATGCTTGTCATGCTTAGTCTTAATAGGTGGCAAGAAATTAGACAAGAGAAGTCGTTTGGCAAGATATGAAGAACTCTTCTTTCGAAGATCGTCATTGATCGCTTTTAGAAACTCATGCTCATGTTCTTGCTCTAGAGTGAAGTACACAAGAGATGATGTCCATGAAAGCAATGATTACCTTGTCCCTTGACTTACCAACAAGAGGGTTTGTGACTCCATGAACTAGTGCATGATGTGGAAGTTGATTGCACAAGTTCTTGCCAAAATGAATATGAGTGAAGTTTGTTGGCGGAGTCACCCTCAAGAACCTACTAGTTCTTCTTCTTTGGGATCCACATCATCTTGATGGGAATCCTTGGTGTTGTAGTTGAGCTTGACGAAGTAGAACTTGATGTGTCCTTGGGAACCCACTTGACCATGGCTTGAGGTGCTTCAATGAATGCATCAATCTCCTCTTGAAGCTTGTCCTTGGCCTTTAGCTTGTGGTCTTGTGGTGGAAGGTCATCTTGAGCTTGTTCCACATTGGAAGAAGTAGGATCATACTTCTCCTTTTGTGAGACAAACTGTGGAGTAGGGTATTGACCTTCTTCCCACTCAACACCTTTGGCGTTGAACTTTCGCTCAAAACCAATCCCTTGATTCTTCCGGTGTCTTCCTTGTTTGCGAACAATCTCCTCAAAGTTCTTGCTTCCGGCAAGACTCTTGTAGACACCTTTCTCTATAATTTCCTTCAATAAGCTATTTTCTTGCTCAAGTGTAACTTGGCTTGAAACATTGTTAGTGGAATCAAGAGAACTACTAGAAGCAACAATATTGGATTTAACATTGTTATTGTTACTACTAGAGGAAGAATTTTTCTTATGCTTGTCATGCTTAGTCTTAATAGGTGGCAAGAAATTAGTCAAGAGAAGTCGTTTGGCAAGATATGAAGAACTCTTCTTTCGAAGATCGTCATTGATCGCTTTTAGAAACTCATGTTCTTGCTCTAGAGTGAGCTTCTCGAAGCGTAGCTTCTCATGAGATCTTAGGAGCTCTCTATGATCTTCTTGAGTTGTTTCATGAGCTAACTTAAGAGTGTTTAGTTCTCTAGTTAGACGCTCAATCTCCTTCATAGCATTGTCATTCGACTCTTCTCGACTATAAAGACTACTAGCATTTTCATCATTACTAAGCTCACTAGATTTATCATGCAAGAGCTCATCTTCACCAAGCAAGTCATCCTCATCACTATCAAAGTCAATGAATTCAGGGTGTGTTACCTTGGGGCCTTTAGCCATGAAGCATCTTCCAATTCCCTCATTTGGTGAATCAAATAAGTCGTAGGAGTTGGAGTTGGAGGATACTAGTGCAAGTCCGGCAACACCTTCATCTTGACTATAGTCGGAGTCGGAGTGATAGCTTCCATCGGATTGATTGTCAGAGTCGGAGCCGGAGACCCATTCACCAACATGAGCTTGATGTCTTCTTCTTGTGTAGCTCCTTGATGACTTGTCTTTCCTCTCCGAATCCTTGCTTCTCCGAGAGGGTCTTCATTCATAACGATCATCTCTACTCCTTCTCTCTCTCCGAGGTGACTCATCTCTTGCTCTTCTTCTTGGAGATTCTTCTCTTCTCTTGTGGGGAGCCGTACACTCATTTGAGAAGTGTCCAGGTCTTCCACAATTGTAGCAGTTTCGATCACGACTAGAAGATCTCTTTTCATCATATGATCTAGACTTTGAGCTTCTTTCTTTGCCTCTATTCTTGTAGAACTTGTTGAAGTTCTTGACCATTAGGCTTATCTCTTCATTGGAAATTAGCTTGTCACTTGAGGTAGTAGGAGCATCACTTGTAGCTTTGTAAGCACCACTTGACTTGTTGTGAAGCTCTTCCTTATCCTTAAGTGTCATCTCATGAGCAACAATTCTTCCAATGACTTCAGTTGGCTTGAGGGTCTTGTAGTTTGGCATCATTTGGATCAAAGTGCACACGGTGTCATATTTTCCATCCAAAGCTCTGAGAATCTTCTTAATGATGAATCGGTCGGTCATTTCTTCGCTTCCTAAGCCGGCAATCTCATTTGTGATGAGAGCAAGCCTAGAGTACATTTCAGCGACTCCTTCACCATCCTTCATCTTAAACTTGTCAAGTTGACCTTGAAGAATATCTAGCTTTGATTCCTTCACAGATTCAGTACCTTCGTGCATTTCAACCAAAGTATCCCAAATCTCTTTAGCATTCTCAAGACGGCTGATTTTGTTGAACTCTTCGGGACACAAAGCATTGAAGAGGATGTCACAAGCTTGAGCATTGTTTTGCAGCATCCGCAACTCTTCGGGTGTAGCTTCGCGATCCGGAACTTTTCCTTCTTCGAAGAAATCACCTTGCATACCAACACAAATAATGCCCCATGCGGCTGGGTTATGACCAAGAATATGCATTTTCATTTTATGTTTCCAACTAGCAAAATTTGTACCATCAAAGTAAGGACCTCTACGATAATTACCCTCACTAGACGCCATACTCTCCTAGGTTGTGAAACCAAGCTTATGGAGTCCAATGCAATGGAAACCAAAACAATGGAAACCAAAGCTCTGATACCACTTGTAGGATCGGAAGTATGTCTAGAGGGGGGGTGATTAGACTACTTGACAATATAAAAAATCTGCCTTTTGATCATGCAAAGTTTTTGGCAGTTTCACAATTAAGATCAATTCAAGTATCACCCTACACATGCAATTCTAGAGTAATAGCAGCGGAAAGTAAATTGCACATGTAAAAGAGAGGTGGAGAAGATCAAACGCAGTTTGGTGACACGAAGATTTTTGTCGTGGTTCCGATAGGTGGTGCTATCGTACATCCACGTTGATGGAGACTTCAACCCACGGAGGGTAACGGCTGCGCGAGTCCACGGAGGGCTCCACCCACGAAGGGTCCACGAAGAAGCAACCTTGTCTATTCCATCACGGCCTACGCCCACGGAGGACTAGCCTTACTCGGGGTAGATCTTCACGAAGTAGGCGATCTCCTTGCCCTTACAAACTTCTTGGTTCAACTCCACATCTCAAAGATGGAGGCTCCCAAGCGACACCTAACCAATCTAGGAGGCACCACCCCCCAAAAGGTAATAGACGGTGTTGATGATGATGAACTCCTTGCTCTTGTGCTTCAGATGATAATCTCCCCAACACTCAACTCTCCTCACTGATATGGCTGTGGTGGAAGAAAGATTTGAGTGGAAAGCAACTTGGGAAGGCTAGAGATCAAGTTTCATATGGTAGGAATGGAATGGCTTGATCTCAACACAAGGGTAGGTGGTTCACTTCTCAGAAAGTGTGTGGTAGAAGTGGTGGTACTTTCTGATGGCTCTCCTCACGAATGAGGAGGGGGTGGAGGGGTATATATAGCCTCCACACAAAATCCAACCGTTACACACACATTTGACCAATCTCGGTGAGACCGAAGTTAAAACTCGGTCAGACCGAAAGTTCAAATATAGTGAACGTTGGGATTTTCGATGGGACCGAAAATACCATCTCGGTGTGTCCGAAGAGAGTCAAAGGTTAGGGTTTGCCATCTCGGTGTGACCGAAAACAACAACTCGGATATTCCGAAATGCTGTCAATTGGTTACAGAAGGTTGGCAGACCATTTTCGGTGAGACCGAAAATCAGAATCGGATGGACCGAGAAATTAGGGTTTGGGGAAATAGCTGAAGTGGTTCATCTCGGTGGGACTGAGTTTGCAGAATCGGTTTGACCGAGATTACTTATGAGTGTGTTGATAAGTGAAGAGTGCTGATAGTTGAGGGAGCTAGATCACCAAGCACTTGAGCAACAAGAACATTAACACAACCTCATCCCCTTTTAATAGTATTGGCTTTTCCTATGGACTCAATGTGATCTTTGATCACTAAACCAAAAATAGAGTCTTGAGCTTTTGCCAATGCTTGTCTTAGCATTTTGAGGGGTCCACTTCTTCAGACATTTCCATACCCATATCATCGAACTTTTCTGAAAAGATTCTCAAGTGAATATTAGTTCAATGATATATATGTTGTTATTAATTACCAAAACCACCCGGGGATTAGTTGCACTTTCACTCGGCTCGCCAAAATTGGCGAAAACCGAGCCCTCCCTCATCATTCTATCACCACCAACAGACCGCCACCACTCCGGCGACCATCCCCCGGTCCTCCCCCCTTCGCCGGAGCCACTTTATCCACGAGCCCAACGTCCACCTGAAGCCATCTCCGCCGGAGTCCCTGCCCTCGTCGCTCCGGTCCTCCTCGATGTCCGTGCTCCACGGGGACGGGTTCGCCTCGGCCCCCTCTGCGCGTGGGTGGTCTGGGCGCTCCGAACGGTGGTCGGAGCCGGCCGGACGGGCGCTGGAGCTCGCCCCGTCCTCTGCTCCGCGGGCGAACGAGCGGAGGAAGGAGACGAGGCCTCGCCCCAGCTGGCCAGTGGGCCCTGGTCCCACCTGTCGGCGGGCAAGCGTTGACCCCACCGGTCCACCTGGATAAGTGACGGGCCCCAGCCCTGCGGGACCCGCATGTCAGCGACCCCAAGCCCGGTCCCGCCTCTGCCTAGTCAAATAAGTGGAAGCGTAATCCCCGAATGCGCTTTCGTTTCAGTGAAAGCGTAAACCATTGCGGCTTCGGCCAAAAATACGCTTTCACTGTCCCGAAAGCGTAGTTCCTGGAATGTGCTTTCAGTTTTTCTGTTTTGGCCCAGTCTGTAAAAGTTTCTGTTATAGATAGGTCCCTGGGAGAAAAACATTCATATCTTTTTGATCCTAACTCCAAATGAGGTGATTCCAAAGCCCAGCTCTTCGTCTCGTCGAGCCCGTTTTGTTGGCATCATTTTCATTATGTTTCAACATTCTGGAAATGACCATTTTGCCCTTGCTGTTAAACAACCCCCTCCGAGAGAGAATGTTTTCCGGCGATTCTTTTCGCAAGCTTTCCGCACTTTGTCTCGGTGATTTCTTCCACCCCAGGCAAGCCACACCCTCCATTGGCATGATTTCAATGTAGTGACATGGTTTCCTTATTTAAACTTGTATAAAATATTGTTCTAGCTACTTGTGATTTGTTCATGGCGTTTCTCGGAGTTGTATTTTGGTCTTGTTATTGCCATGATATTACTTGGAGTTCTAGGACTTATATTTTGATGATTTTGTGAATGACATGTTGCCTTTGGATTCTTAGTGGCTATTATCATGCTAGTATCTGGTATTATTTTTGGAGTATTACTTTGGATATCATGTTGCCTTTGTATTTATTAGTGGCTAGTGTTAGTTTCATCATGATGCTAGTTGGTGTTATGTTTTGGAAAAATGATGATGGAGATGATGCTTGCATGTGGATCATAGCTGAATAATTAGTTCTTGATATTTGCGTAGTAGTGTTATCTTTCTTAGATTCTTCATGATAGAGACGTTATGCTATCCTTGTAGTATTTTATTATGATGTTATTAAGCTTTTGATTATTTGTTGGATATGACTATGACTTGGATTATAGTTTAATAAGTTGATATCGGAGTATCTCTATCACAGTTATATTCTTGAGAATAAAATTCCATCATTAAGTTGGTCAGGTGCCACCAAACCGGGCTTTCTCTAGTCCAACCACATTTGCCTTTTATGGGAAGGCCCTAATGCGATGCTATTGTCATGCCTCTTGCCGATGCCTCTAACTAGGGAAGGTTATGGGCACGTGCTACCCTGATCAGGTAGTCAGACATAACCTTGTGTGCCCGTAGTTGGATGATAAGCGCTTTTGTCCCCGTTTGGGATGGTTGATTGTTTTGGCCACGACGGTGGTCGTTGGCGTCTTTGGTAGACACGGGGCCACCCAGGACTAACCCAGTTGGGAGTAAGTCGGAGTGGCCGGGAGAGTGTCATGACAGTAGATCGGTTTTGTCGGAACGCCGTTGGTCCACCCGAATGGGAGAACGAGGCCATGGGTTCTGTGGTGTGGGTACAGTGCACTACCTCTGGAGAGCGTATTTTTCTAATCTATCGATAGCCGCGTCCTCGGTCATGGGCATGGGTTCGTACTAGGTCACACCGTTCGATCAACACTCAAATAACGGAATAACAAAATGAATTGCATGTAATTTATAAATTAATATTTTGAGCAGTAACAGTGCAGGATGTTGATGATGTTGTTGGAGACCAAGTGTTGGTCATGGTAGTGATCGCCGGAAAGATCACATTTGATTTTGATCACGAGGTGATCGAGATAGTATACTTCTTGGCCGGTTGGCCAAGAAAGATATGATTATGTAAGTATGAGACGGTGATTTATCAGTGTTGTATCAGTTTCATACCATGCTTAGTAGTTGCTTCATCATGATAGTTGTTAATTAATTAATCTATTAATGCTATGTTATTGTTTTGCCTTGATGCTTTTGGTTGTTGTGAGCTTGCAAGTACATTCAATGTACTGACCTGGCGTGTCATGCCAGATTGCAGGTGATGCCATGATTGCTTGATTGCTTGTCGAAGTTGCCGTGCGCACGAGCTAGATCGTGTCCCAGCCAGAGTCCCTACGGATTGGAGTTCACCACCTTCGTCGTTGTTCCGCTGCTAGAAATATTTCGCTGCTACAAGTTGTTCCGCTGCTAGCATAGAGCAAGTGTAGTATCGCTGGTGTAGTGTCGCCGTGCTGATGTGCTCCTTTGTAACATCAGACCTTTGTATTATTATTCTTGTAATAAGAGCTGATTTGTTTTATGTCAAGCAGTACCGTTTTCCAGAGACTTCTCCTTGATCTCTGGGTTGGAAAACGGGGTGTTCCGGTTTCTCTGAGCCGGGGTGCCACATCTAGCGGCGAGCGAAAAAATTGGTTTCAATATTTTTCTCAATTTTTTTCAATTTCAGCCCACTCCAGATATGACTGCCCCCAATGCTTTAGATTCTTTCGACAATGACGCATGGGTGTTGCCAAAACTTTGCAATTTTGTAGGGAGTGTATAATATCATGTAGTACTAAGTGAAGGCATCTGCATTGTTGTAAAACCGTATTTCTGTTCGCTAATTTTATTAATTGGTAAAGATTCATCTCCTTACAAAACTCTAGCTTTTATTGTCGCATAATCAGGAAATAGCCCCTTTTCATGTTGTTCAAGGCAATGAGCACTAATCCTCTTATTTTGGGCTAAACTCTTCAATTCATCCACCACTACCTCATCTTCTACAATATTGGGTACAACCGCTCCTGAAAAATTTACATTTATTCGGCTATGACCAGGAAGGTGTGAAGCCGAACTATGAACATCTACAGTTGTGTATGGTGCTGAAAAATTACTGACATGAGGTGTAGCATATGATGGTTGAGTGTAACTGGCCGAATAGCCATTAGCATGTCCAATTCTCCCATCCATCGGCATGGTTGAACTATTATATTGCAAATTAGTTGTTGATGAATAAAAAGGTGAAACACTTTGCCACATGCTATTGGAAATTCCTACACAAGGTGTTTCAACTTGATCGACCAAACTCATCGTGTAGTTCATCGGCATAACGATTTGTGGGGTTGCCGACGCATGAGAATTGGAATACATATGGTGCATGTTACTAGTATCATAAGAAGTTGAAGCATGTAAATTACTTTGAATTGGTATTTGCACGTCATTAGATGCATGATTGAAAAAACCAAGGCTAGCCGATAGAGTATACTCATTGAACGATCTAGTAACACCATATGAATTATTTGCATCTATAGTAGAGAATTGGGTATTCATATTACCTTTGTAGATTGCAAAGCCTAGATGACGATCTCTTCGTAGCAAGAATGGGCTGGAGACCGTTCAAAGCTTCGTCCCCAGCGGAGACGCCAAAAAGTGTGTTTGCACACGAACACGTCACTGTGTACCCTCGACGCCGGGATAATGCACAACAGCTCACGTCGAAGGAGATCCGACCGGCTGTGCCATACGTAGGACAACCGGCGAATGCTTTTGTAGACCCAAAGCCCCGCTTCCCCGGGAGGGGCCCCATCAGGGCTCGTGACGGCTATGGGCTGCCCTAGGTCGACCTGACTACCCCTAGAGCTTCGTGGATTTGCAGCCCTCCAATGCTAAATAACGACGAAGAAAGAGAAGAAAGATAAAAGGGAGAGGGATAAAAGTTAGATTGAACACGAAAAAGTAGTAGATTTGTTTGTTTAGATTGTGTGTTGTACAATCGGCCGTTACCTCTTAGATATATAAGAGGCGGCTGGACTTCTCGTGCAAGGAAAAATCTTGGATTCATGTCCAAAACCATAGTCAAATTCGGATGGTTTTGTCGAAACTTTCTAAAACTGTTCGGTTTAAAACTGGCTGCACCTTGTTTTTTTTGACGTGGTAAACGGCTTTATATGGAAACGGACCCAAAATAAATTTGACTAATTCGACGAGACGAACAACTTTCATGTTGAACGTTTTTTTATCAAAGGCCATCTTGAGGTTTTTTTGACTATTTTCCAAAGTCTGCAACAGAGAAATCTGAAACCCGGATGGTTGTCCCCGGAGTGTTCGGCCATCTACTGCAGCAGCATCTTGTACTAGCTATAACTTTTGCATATGATCTCGAATTAAGATGATTTTTATATCAAAATCATCCGTTTCAACGAGACAAATAACTTTTATGTTGAAACCTTTTTCATCCGGGATCATCTTAATTTTGTTTCATGCCTCCTATTATCTGATGTCAACACGGGTATCTCCAAAATCATCATACTTTTTGCTTCTGGGATCTGTTTTGGATTATCTTTATATCAATTTTGATCTTCTCTAAAAGGATCATCTAATGGTGACTTACAACCATAATTTTGGCTTCATCTTGATATAACTTCAAGCTACTCTTTATGACTGTGCCACCTTGGAGCGTCAACACAATTGCATGATTAATAAAAAATCAAATATATGTTTTGATTGCTATTGTTTACAAGCATACTGTAGATTTTTATACACATCTAAAGTATTTTTATACATGTTTTAAATTTTCATATAAATAATTGTTTTTATTCAAATATATGTTTTGATGTCTACTTTTTAGCACACTTTGCAGATTTACTTATACATGTGAAACGTTTTGTATATTACACTTCGTAGATTTACTTTGTACACTTTGTTAATTACATGATTTTTTTGTACATTGTATAAACACTAGCATAAATGCCCGTGCGTTGTAATGGGAAGAAAATTGATGTGCGTTCATCAAAACAAAAGTGACACCCAATGGTGGAAAAAGGACGCATGTTGAGATCGAGAAGAAAAGCATTATCAACTGCACATTAGTGATGATGAAAGATGCCTTAACACCGATAATAAGGAACAATTATTTTTCAAATCTACTCTCTCCGTTTGGGTTTGTCAGGCCTATCTCACAAATTTCAGAAAATAACGTAGATAGTGATTGAAGAGAACGAATATCACATGCTCAAAACTGTACAATTAACACAGTCGTGTTTTCCATAAAATATTGGATTAGAAAAATGATTGTTGCATGAACGTGCAGCAAATATCCACGCACTAGCCAGTTTGTCAGCTTATTTGCAACTTCCTTTCGGCGCGCTAGTACATGACATGTCATGGTGAATTGATCTAGGTGAATAGCACTAACTTTTGATGGACAATGTTGGTCGCATCTTCCTCAACCCCGGCATAATGTTGGCATGCCTCGACAATATAAATTGCTGGTAAACATTGGTAAATATGTATGTCATTGAATTCTAATAAACTAACCATTTGTATGTTAGACTGAGGTCCGATGACCCCCTGTCCATAAGAGAGCATTGAGCTAGAAAAGTAATAGAAATCGACCAATAAGGCCTTATAAAGTTGCCATCAAAGAAATTCTTACAAAGTTACATACATCTCCAGCAATATAAATAGCATTTGTCTTGTCGGGCTTGCAAAATTAATAGGTATCATGAATCATTCTCACCTGCAGACTGAACTCTTATTTGTGAGATTCAACTGGTAATTCCTTGAAGTGCCAACGTATGCATGGAGACTAAATATAAACCTTTAAAGGTGAAACACCTCTAAATATATCTATTTTGAAAATATTAACAATATACAAGACAATTAATAGCAAATCTCTATAAATAGATGATGCCAAGCATGGCACTGTTGCTAATGTGAAGGATTAAAATATTAGTGTGAACTATGTTTTTTAGACATTACTGCAGGAGACTGCTAACGCGACACTACGATCAGAGACCCTTTGCCGAAACTGTGTGCGATGCAATAATCGCAAATGGTGGTGTAAAAAATCATCAAAAAAGGTGCAAAACGTTTGTGATGATGGATGCATCAAACACGGTTAAGATTTTAGTTGCGTGTGCGATGCAGGGCATACGGTTAATCCAGTCAAACTGTGTGTGATGAGGCAGAACAACAAAAACGGGCAGCCACAACAATGTGTGTGCGTTGCAGGACACACGGCTAATCCATTCGAACTGTTTGTGGTGAGGTAGAACAACAGAAACAGGCAGCCAAATCAATGTGTGTGCGATATACGGCATATGGGTTAACTCGGATGAACTGTTTGCGATGAGCCAAAAGAACACAAACGAGTCGTGTAAACAAGATGCGTGTGATACATGGCAAACAGCCGACTCGAATGAACTGTTTGCGATGAGAAATTACAACACAGATGGTCAATACAGTTACTTCATGTATGATTCTGTGTGTACAAAAAACTTTGAAAATGCAAACTAGTTGCTTGCGGTGGCTAGGAGTATCGCACACGATGCGTCTGCGAGTACTCGTGTGCGATGATTAGTATGTTACACATATGTTCCCTTATGTGAACATGTGTGTGAATTTGTAATATGGACAGTTAATATGCAAATGCCTTCTAGACATCGGGCACACGCTTAAACTCAATGAACTGTGTACGATACTAATACTTTCCATGAAAATTTATGAACTTGGGTAACAACATTTGAGTAACATATATATATAGTGGTTACACTATTCGACAAAAGGAGGATCTTCGTAACACGGTTTTGACAACCATATGGTCCATATCTACAAACTGAACATAGTAACAACTATCACATTTTAAGAGGCTAAGGGCCAACAATCATATGGTCCATATCTACATACTTAACATATATAGTAACAACTAGCACATTTTAAGAGGTTGAGGGTCAACAACCACAACTATCCACTCGAAGCAGCTTGATCACGGTGACTCGGCATCTCGTCAATGAAAAGGAAGAGCCCTCCTGTGCCTTGGTAGAGAAGGAGTAGAACAGTGTCTCCAATTTTCTAATATGGATGCATTGCCACGAGAAGCGAGAACTTGTTAATTTGAATGGTTCCATTTTTGCGGGAAATACAATACCTTGCAATCACTTTGGCGTTATTAGCAGGCACAAATGTAATTTGACCACGCCGGGAAATCAATCCAGAAACGGCTACAAGGGGCGATTTCTGTTGACATGTAGAATAAAAAACAATTGTAACTGTTGAAGATATATATAGTTTATGAGCATCAACATTAAAATAAGACTTTTTACCAGCGCTTTGTGCACACAATTGGTCTTGTTCAGTGTGTGCACCATAGGTCTAATTAATCCCATCCAAAATCCAGCGTTCATACGCTGTGCTATCTCTGTCAGATTATCAACAAAGTTTATGACATGCTTCAAGTCCTTCCAGTGAAATTTGGTACGCTTAGTAACATACATATCGTTCACTATGCATCCAACATATCCTGCTTAAAAGGTGGAAAGGTATTATTTATTCAGAACATGGCAGAAGAATATATAGTGCGCATACATTGGTAAACAAAATTTGTTACTGCCTAGGAACGGAGCCAGAATATGATATCACAATTGGTTGCTTAAATAGTGATCAATTGGTTGCTTAAATAGTAATATGACAGCATGGAGAAAGTTGAAAGGACACTAACCTCAATCAGACTTTGATCGGCTAATGACGTTGGGGAAGTAAACATCCATGTTAATTAGACCAGGTTGTGGTGCACGCACTAGAATTTTATTGCCAGCTTTCAGTTCATAACACTTAGACATTTTTCTCCAAAGGTCCGCATTAAAATAGGAATGACCATCTTTATCAAGTTTTACGCTAACCGTCATTGTAAATCCATGTTGCGTTGTCAATATGACATCCTGGGAGTCATCAGCAAAATAAAGCCCAAGATTTCCTTCTACTCCTGTTCTTGCAAAGCAAGGGATGTACTGCTTGAAATGAAAATTAAGATCGTAAATTAGATATACTAGCAAAAGAGCCCGTGCGTTGCAACGGGATAGAAAAAACACACGTTCTTAACCCAATAACCACGACTCGAGACCCTGGTAGGTAGATGTTCTTTATTTTAAAATGGCATCACATTTGTGTTCCCGATGATGGTCTCAAACGTATTTGAATATGGTCAGTCCTAAGGCGTCTCTCTCTCACACACACGTACGCGCGCTCGCACGCACACAATCGCTCAGAATAAGATGAGAAATATGTTATTTTTTTCCCGTGAGGTTTTTCAGAGTTGTGCGTGCGTGGTTATCAATGTTTTTTCCTCTCAATCTGGTTTTAATGTGTGTTTATTTGCAATTTGGATCGCCACCAGTGCGAAAGAAAAATGGACCGTGCACTATAGATTAAGTTTGCACCCAAATTAATAGTTTAGAAATATTTAACAGCTAAAAGTAACAGTATATTTAGATTCTACACATTTTTCTAATCAAATTTCATATATAATATGTTAAAATCGGAGTTACAGTTTAAAAGATAAGGATATTTTTGTTTATCAAATGGACCGTGCACTATAGATTAAGTTTGCACCCAAATTAATAGTTTGGAAATATTTAACAGCTAAAAGTAACAGTTTATTTAAATTCTACACATTTTTCTAATCAAATTTCATATATAATATGTTAAAATCGGAGTTACGGTTTAAAAGATAAGGATATTTTTGTTTTAGATAAACTGCAGATTAATTAACCAAACGGTTAGGGGTTTTTCTGTTAAAACACAAAAAAACGATTCGGCTGACTTAAATATGGATGGCGGGTTGATTACATGAAACCTGAAGGGTTTTTATGCGAAAATGCCAAATAACGGTTCGGTATGACTTAAACGTGTAGTGCGGGTTAATTTACAGAAAACAGAGGGGCTTTTCTGCAAAGTGGCATGACGGACGGGCTGAAACCCAACTTTCTTTATTATTAGGTAAAGATTGAAATAACCGAGCAAGATGCAAATATGGGAGTAACTGATAGAACATATCCATATATAGATGCAAGCAAACTACAAAAAAATAGAATTAAAAATAGATAATGTAACAAAGATTTGATGCAAATATATAGATAATGTAGCAACAGACGGTATATGTTCACAAATTTAGGCCATGCCGACCATGGTAGGTTGAGATTGAAAATACCGAGCGCTCCCTGAAGTTATCCGGAATGGTGAGATGGAACTTTGTTTCCGACTGGCCATGACCATAGTTGCCTGATTTGTGCTCGCACTGTGCACACATGAATAAACACCCACGAATCAGCTAGAACTACAATGATTCCACTGTGATTTCCGCCGGTTGATTAACAACGACGGATGGACTGGGATAAGAGATGAGTGAATATTTTGCTAATTAAGTTGATTACCTTATCCATGAGAAAAATCTCCGGCCCAACCCCGCAGAAAACCCCAGTCGACCAGAGTCTAGAATGTCGGTGCACATAGGCGGCGGAAAGCGGTGGCGGCGAAATCCGGTGCCGTTTGGAGCGTGACCTATGCCCACCGCCAACAACCGTCGAGCTTAGGGTGCAGAGTTGCGGAGGAGTCCGCGGCGAGCGAGTGGGAACGAAGTGGGCGAGGGTTTTCTTTTCCTTTTGCATGTGTGAGTGAATACACACGGCTCACAGAGGCGACGAAGATGAATCGTGTGCTATAGTAAATCACCGAGATTGAATGGGAATCCAAATTTCCATTGTCCTTAATCCATGAGTTTTTTTTCTACGATGAACATAAACCCTGCTAATCACCATGTTCAAATTTGACACTTTTCCGGGTTCATTTACAATATTTAGGGGATTATGTGCATTTTGTAGGCATTAATGCACACAATTCAAATTCAAACAATTGGTGCATGAAAGGGTGCACAAGAACGGTCTGGAAAGACCATACTCATGGTATTTAGTAATTTCTCAAGCCTTTTACAAGAATGGGTAGATATTTCGATGGAATGCGTGGCAATAGTTAACCACAAACGCGTCATTTACTGGGTTATCTTAACTATAGAACAATGAAATATGTGCTTGAAAAACATGACGGCTGGCATGGTGCCATGGTATGGCCTCACTGTGCCCTGGTTAAAAGATGAGAAGGTTAGATTTATGTCGTCATGCACGCCCTTCATAAATCGAACCATCACAGAGGAAGTTCAATGCTTTCGAGAGGGAAATCACCAAGATTGAGGGGGAATCCAAATTTCCGTCCTAGTTTGTCATTCAGTTTTTTTCCAACGATCAACATACCGCCTCAAATGAAACGTGTTCAAATTTGACATTTTCCCAAACTCATTTACCATATTTAGGGGATTGTGTGCATTTTCTAGGCATTAATTATGCACATAATTCAAATTCGAACAATCGGTGCATGAAAAGGTGCACAAGAACAGTCTGGAAAACCATGCTCGTGTTATACAAAAAATGAAACACATGGTTGGAAAACATGACTCCTGGTGTCGTGCCATGGTATGGCCTCACCATGCCCTGGTAAAAATTGGAGAATGTTTTCCTTATGTCGTGATGCGCGCCTTTCATAAAACGAACCATCATTCGAGGAAGTTTCATGGTTGCGATGGGGAAATCACCAAGATTGAAGGGGGGGGTCCAAATTTCATTTGTCATTTGTCCACGAGTTTTTTCTATGATGACCATACAACCTGCAAATCACCGTGTTCAAATTTGGCACTTTTCCGGGTTCATTTGCCATATTTAGGGGATTATGTGCATTTCCTAGGCATTAACGCGCATAATTCAAGTTCAAACAATCAATGCATGAAAGGGTCCACGAGAACGGCCTAGAAAACCGTGCTCGTGCCATTTAGTAAATTCTCATGCCTTTTACAAGGAATGGACAAATATTTTGATGAAATGTGTGGCAATAGTCAACCACAAATGTTTGTTTGTTGGGTTTTCAACTATAGAAAAAAACGAAAAATGCTTAAAAACATGACGTCTGGCATGGTGCCATGGTATGACCTCACCATGCCCTGGTAAAAACTTGAGAAGGTTTGGCTTATGTCGTCATGCACGCCTTTCATAAATCGAACCATCATCGAGGAAGTTCCATGCTTTCGAGAGGGAAAATCCCCAAGATTGAAGGGGAATCCTATTTTCCATCCTAGTTTGTCATTCGATTTTTTTCCAACGATCAACATAGTGCCTCAAATGCAAAGTTTTCAAATTTGACATTTTCCCGGGCTCATTTACCATATTTAGGGGATTATGTGCATTTTCTAGGCATTAATGGACATAATTCAAATTCGAACAACCGGTGCATAAAAAGGTGCACAAGAACGGTCTGGAAAACCATGCTCGTGTTATTTAGCACATTCTCGTGCCTTTTACAAGGAATGGGCAGATATTTCAAAGAAATGTGTGGCAATAGTCAACCATAAACGCGTCGTTTACTCGGTTAACAACTATACAAAAATGAAACACATGGTTGGAAAACATGACGCCTGATGTGGTGCCATGGTATGGCCTCACCATGCCCTGGTAAAAAATGGAGAATGTTTTCCTTATGTCGTGATGCGCGCCTTTCATAAATCGAACCATCACCGAGGAAGTTTCATGGTTTGAAGGGGGAAATCACCAAGATTGAAGGGGG
>LR738715.1:76019405-76031434 GCA_902687465.1 Secale cereale | reverse complement strand
TTCCTTTGTCCTTTGTCCATGAGTTTTTTTTCTACGATGAACATACAACCTGTAAATCACCGTGTTCAAATTTGGCACTTTTCTGGGTTCATTTGCCATATTTAGGGGATTATGTGCATTTCCTAGGCATTAATGCGCATAATTCAAGTTCAAACAATCGATGCATGAAAGGGTCCACAAGAACGTCCTAGAAAACCATGCTTGTGCTATTTAGTAAATTCTCATGCCTTTTTCAAGGAATGGACATATATTTTGATGAAATGTGTGGCAATAGTCAACCACAAATGTCTGTATGTTGGGTTTTCAACTATAGAAAAAATGAAATAAATGCTTAAAAAACATGACGCCTAGCATGGTGCCATGGTATGACCTCACCATGCCTTGGGAAAAATTTGAGAAGGTTTAGCTTATGTTGTCATGCACGCCCTTCATAAATCGAACCATCACCGAGGAAGTTCCATGCTTTCGAAAGGGAAATCCTCAAGATTGAAGGGGAATCCAAATTTTCTTCGTTCTTTGCCCTGGAGTTTTTTTCTACGACGAACATACACCCTGCAAATCACGGTGTTAAAATTTGGCACTTTTCCAGGCTCATTTACCATATTTAGAGGATTATGTGCATTTTCTAGGCATTTAGCGCATATAAATCCAATCCAGCTACAGGTGCACGGGTGCGATGTGAGGGACGTGGATTGCCGTTCGATTGCGGCGCATCCAACGGTGCACACGCGCGATCCACGTGGCTGGGGTTCCGGCCAATCATAACGCAACACACAATCAGCTCAACGCACACTGTTTCCGGAAGCGACTGAGATGAACCGTGTGCGATAATGAACGAGTAAAATTGTAAGGGAAGCCAAATTTCTGTTGTCGTTTGTGGTTGATCTCTTGAATACCACCGCACTGTATGGCTGCCCGGCCCCTCCGTCCCGTAGCTCTCTCCAGGCGTCGTCCATGGCACTGCGGCGCACAGTAACTGGTAAGGAAGCGATGGCATCCCGCCATGCTGCGTTCCTTGCCGCCCGCGACCGCACACATGGTAAGGAAGCGATGTCATCTTGTCGCGCCAAGTTCATCGCTGCCGGCGGCCAGACAGTTACATGGGCGGACTTTGAGGCTGCCATGGCCGAATGGGTGGTGGATCTAGAGGCGGCCAAAGCCGCACAGAAGGAGCGGAAAAGGTAGAAAGCAGTCAATAAAAGAGAGTCCCGCCGCCGCAAGAAAAAAGAGGTCGCATGCCGTGGTGAGGAGAGCTTGGCGGAGATCAAAGCATGGTGGGCTGCCGTCTACACGGCCGGGAAGGAGAACGCCGGCGTCTGGCCAGCATGCCCTGATGGCATCATGTGAGAAGTAGTTTAAGTTTGTAGTATTAGAGCAAATTACCAGTAGTACTTTAAGTTTGTAGTATTAATGTACAATGTCAGTAAGAGCATCCTTTGACGGCTTTCAGCGTTGATTAGCATGTGTGCCCGTGTGCGTATGTTTGTGTTAATCATTAGAATATCACAAAACACACGGTTTCTATGCCGTGCCCGTCTGCGTTTTTGCGTTAATGACCCATAAGTCAGTTACCTGTGTGATATTTCCTAATAAACCAGGCGTACCATTGACTAAAAAAAACAAGTACACGTGTACATTTTTTTGGAGACGGGATTTGCCAACTTTCTTTTTTTCTCGCATACGAGTATTTTACGCGCTTCGTCTGCGTTGTGTGTTCCCCGCCCAAGTTTCAAATTTCGCACCGAAATTTTCATTAGGCGCGCGATTTCAGAAGTTATTCCTCCAACCACACCGCCTTCCCCTCAATATCCCCCTCCCTTGCGCCCCCCCCCCTATCGGCATCTCAAACCATCGTTGCCGCATCCACAGCTTCAACCACATCTACGTTTTGCTTGGATCCAGTCAGGTAACCCATCGATCTCTATCACGTCCCCGACCTGATTGCTTAAATGGCGCATGCGAAACATCCTCATGCCTCCAAATCCCCCCTGTCAGGAGCTGATGGCGGTCCATGGCGCGATGGCCGCTGTGCATGTTGACCCGAAGGAACACCTCGCCTCCGCCACCGCCACTGACATGGTGCAGGCTCTGGCCTAGATGAAGTCCCCCAGCGACTACCCCCCATGACTTAACAGGTAAGATCTGACCAGCTAAATCTTACCAATACCACTTGCAACGACTATGATTTGTACGGTTGATGTATTAAGCATGTTCGTGCCTTGTTTATGTCAGTACTACACATTGTGTGATGTTCAAATATTATCGTGTCCAGCTCAATGACACCAATACCAAGAACAAACTTACAATACATGACTCAGGATATCACTAGAGATGCTGCCCATTTGCTATTTTTAGTGGATGCTAACTCTGTTGCACTTAACATGCATGTCCATGTACTTACGCAGGGTCATAATGACCGATGCTTTTGTTTGCCGTCGAGGTGAGCTGCATCCCATGTCTTACAATATTTCACATAATTTGGAAATTGCAGTTTAACTTCTACCCATTTACTGATTGCCTGTAGGTACACATGTCAGTGGCACTGATCCACGCTTCGACCCGGAGGAATAGCTCGCCTCCGCCGTCGCTGACTTTGGGCGAGCTCTGGCCAATATGAAGTGCCCCAGCAACTACCTCTCAGTACTTACCAAGTATGTACTCACTAGTTCAATCTTACAAATGCCAGTTGCAATTAATGTCTATGTTCTGTACGGTCGATGTATTAAGCATTTCTAGTAAACATGCCTAACACGTTTTGCTACTTTTCCTACCTTTTTATAGACATCTGGGCCATTCTCTGCTCTGGCATCACCTGCCTTGTGATGTTTAACTATGCCAATTGCATTTTTATCAGTACCGGTTTCAATGTCTATTAAGCCTGTTGCAATTAACGGTTGAATCCATTTTTAAATACTTGCATTTCAATGGCTACGAACTTACAAAACATGACTTAGGATGTTGTTAAGCCTGTTGCAATTAACAGTTGCATCCATTTTTTAATCTGTTCATTTGCTACCATGCTACTCTCCGCAATGAAGATATACTAGAAATGCTGCCCCATTTTCTATTTTTTGTGGATGCTAACCCTGTTGTACTTAACATGCTTTTCCATGTACTTACGCAGGGTCATAACGGACGATGCTGGTGTTTGCCATCAAGGTTAGCTGCATCCCATGTTTTACAGTATTTCACATCATTTGTGCAATTGCAGTTTAACTTCTACCATTTACTGGTTGCCTGTAGGTACACATGTTAGTGGCACTGATCCACGCTTCGACCCGGAGGAACATCTCGCCTCCGCTGCCGCTGACTTTGGGCGGGCTCTGGCCAAGATGAAGTGCCCCAACAACTACCTATCAGGACTTACCAAGTATGTACCCACCAGTTCAATCTTACCAATACCAGTTGTAATTAATGGCTATGTTCTGTACTGTCGATGTATTAAGCATGTTGTAGTAAACATGCCTAACACGTTTGAGCTATTTTCCCTACCTTTTTATAGACAACTGGGCCATTATCTGCTCTGGCAGCGCCTGCCCTGTGATGTTTAACTCTGCCAATTGCATTGTTTTCAGTATCGGTTTCAATGGCCATTAAGCCTGTTGCAATTAACAGTTGTATCCATTTTTAAAGAGTTGTATTTCAATGGCTACAAACTTACAAAACGTGAATTAGGATGTTGTTAAGCCTGTTGCAATTAACAGTTGTATCCATTTTTAATCCGTCCCTTTGCTACCGTGCTACTCTTTCGAAATGAAGATATCACTACAGATGCTGATGTTTTATTACCATTTGTTATTTTTGGTGGATGTTAATCTTGTTGTAGTTAACATTGGCTTTCCATGTACTTACACAGGGCTACAATGGGCGATGCTATTGTTTGCCGTCGAGGTTAGCTGCATCCCATGTCTTATACACCATCTATTCCTAAATATAAGTATTTTTAGAGATTCCGATATAGACTACATAAGGAGCAAAATGAGTGAATCTAGATTCTAATCTAAACTATATCTATAATTCTATATACATCCGTATGTAGTTCATATTGAAATCTCAAAAAAATACTTGTACTTAGGAACATAGGTAGTTGTATGTTACATCATTTGTGCAATCTCAGTTTAGCTTCTAACATTTACTAGTTGCTTGTAGGTATATATATGAGGGGTACTGATCCACACTTCGAGCCCTTTTGCGTATGGGGCAATGAGATATTCATGAACAAGCATCAAGTGAGGAAACTAAGAAAGATTCTTAGGCGAAAGAAATGGATGCTTGGAATTAAGCTCTTTATTTACACTTTGTCGAAGACAACAGTGAACTTTAGGATGGTAAGTAATATGTTGCCTTTTCCCACTTCCCATAACAAGTTACTCTATTAGACCTCAGTATCTGATATTTTTCTCTTTTCAGTGGTTTCCGAAGCTATTTACTGATGATTACCTTGCCAATTATATGACCGTAGTGGAGGCAACTAAGGTTAAAGTATATAATTCATGCTACCATGATAATGCTCTAGAAGTCTTCCTGAAGGTGGTGAAGGATGGGCGGGCGATCGTCACAAGGGGTTGGACAAAAGTGGTTCGTGCCTATGGCATGCAGGATGGCACATTATGGGCATTCCGCTTCTTCAACACCGTCGGCAGTCAAAATGATTTACACTTGTCTCTTCACCTTTACTGCCTTTAAATACCGCGGTTCATCATAGTTAATTGCTGCCTAATCTTGTAATTACTGAACATATTGTACTGGCAATTTTGTTTACGGATTCGTTGTTGAACCATTGTGATGAGAATTTGAATCGCATGTTTCGTATTTCAAAATTTCCAATTAGAATAATAAATTACAGGAAAAATTAAAATAGAACAGACGGTCATGGACCTTTGCGAACGGTTCTAGCAGTAAAATCACTTGCAATGGATAGCCCAATGCCACACAGTTTTCTTCATCAAATCGTGTGTGATATAGTTGATAAAAGCAAACAGTTAACCAAGGAAGACCGTGTGTGATAGTTACACCTTTCACACGCGAGTCTACACATAAAACTGTGTGGGATTTACGTCCGAACGGAAACGTTTTCCCTGGATTGACTGTGTGGGATGTACATAAGAACGGAAAGGTATTCCTTGGATTGACTGTGTGTGATATACATACGAACGAAAATGTTTTACTGGGATTCACCGTGTGGGGTGTACATACCTACGGAAATGATTTTCTCGGATTACCGTGTGGGATGTACATACCTACCGAAATGATTTTCTCGGATTACTGTGTGGGATGTACATACCTACGGAAATGATTGGGTTTCCATGCCTCACCCCATCGCACACGGCTCCAGCCTGGGTCCCAGGAGGGCCTATCCCCAACGATTTCTGGGTCATGTGGGAAGGACACCCTATCGCACACACTCACTTGACGACGGTTCCAAATGCCGTCGCGGAAAGGGGTAAAAAAATGTTTGTTTAGGACCGACGCGCACCAGTGAGAATTTCATCAAACACATGGAAAGTAGATGCCTGCATTAAGATAGATCAACACCAATCTAAGCCACTCCATGGCATGTGGCTGTCAACGAATTGGAGGAATACAAATCATAATCATTACCTTTTTTGAACAAGGGAAGGCGCACAAAGCGCCTATATATTTAGCTCAGTAGCAGAATACAACATGAAGTACAAAGCCATGTAGAGATAAGGTAGATAGGATTGAAGTTACAGGGCAGAGCATGTTCCTGTGAGCTGAACCAAAGCAGCCGAAGACATGTTCAATAACACTGCTAAGAACCTGATGAGCATCATTGTGAGCAATTCCATTTATCTCCCTTGAAATGTGAAACACTTGTGAATAGAGATCATCTGCAATCCTGAAGAAATCTGCAAGTGGTGCTCTGATCGCCCACGGAGTGGAGTCAGCAGAAACACTTCTGGTCGTAGCCGCCTTTGCCAAAGAAATGTTGTTCGTCAAGAAAGTTGGTTGAGACACCTGCAAGAGTTGGGTGATTCAGTTGCAAGAAAGAGAGCGAGCGCTTCCGCTTGTAGGAGCGAAGTAGTGCTTAGCGCTGAAGCTTGGACCTGTACGTCGACATTCTTTTGGTCTTGAACGAATTTGAGAAAGACACCAATGCATGTGGCAACAATATCATTTGGTAAACCTGGAACTTTTGAGCACCTGGAAGAAGCATCAGAATAGATCTTAGCACTATCAACAAGAAGATCAGTTCTAAGAGTGCTTCCCTATGGTGGCAATGTAAAATCATTATTAGGAGAACTAGTATTAGTGACGACATGGCCACCATCTAAAGAAGAAGCCACCTGAAACTTCTGTTGGTCGTCCAAAGCTAAGGCAGGCATGTGTACCTGATGTGGGAGTGAGAACCTCCTATCAAAAAGACAATCACATCTGGACTTCCATATGCACCACAGAAAATTGAAAATATTGTTGGAGACGTATGTAACTTTGTAAGAATTTCCAAGACAGTACACTAGCTAGAACTCGGGCATGATCATACTACTGAGAGTATGGATGTTGACCGTTACTTGGGGCAAAAAGCGGATCACTTAACAAATTGGGCAGTGGCGCATGGCCCTAACGCACTACGGGCGCCATGAAAGCCATTGCTTGGAACTGTCGAGGCATGGGCCGGGGCCTCGACAATGATCATATGATGTTTCTGGCCAATCTCATCTGTTCCGCTAAAGCTCAGGTAATTTTTGTGTCTGAAATTAAGTCCTCTAAAGTTCGTGCTTGTGATCTTGTTAATCGTTTTGATATTGATAGTATTGTAGTTCCATTGAGAGGATCGTCATGATGGCTTTTGCTGATGTGGACCGATGAGCTCAAGGTTACTGTTTATAGCGTGCCATTTCACTCCATCCTAGCGAACGTTGTTCATGTAGCTTCAGGTGTGCAGTTTTGTCTAGTGTGTATTTATGGAGATCCTTATCATCGTGAAACTAGTGCTATATGGAATCGAGTTGCATCTTTTGTGTATGATAACTTCAGAAAGCCGATGAACTGTATGGGTGATATGAATGACCTCCTGTATGATATGGACAAGTGCAATGCTAATGTTAATCATTATAGGATGTCAGTTTTTCGTACTTTAATTTAAAATTGTGGCTTCTTTGACATTGGCTACAGTGGTCCAGCGTACACTTGGCGCAATAGGCAACACACTGCTAATCCTATTTATCAACATTTGGATCGGTGTTTGGTTAATCCTGATTGGTGTGCTTGCTATACTAATATGAAAGTGCTTAATTTACCTATCATTCTTAGTGATCATGCGCCTATCTTGATCTCTACTGATGGTCAATTTGCTAAGCCGAAGCAATTATTCAAGTTTGAAAATTGGTGGTTATTGGAGAAAGACTTTCATGCCCATGCAAAGGCAACCTGAAATTACACCAGGAATGCCTCATTTTCTGCCAAGTCTTCCTTTCTTGCAGGTTCGTTGAAGAGATGGTGCAAAAAAGAAGAAGCCTATTCAACAGGAGTTACATGAATTGGAAGAGAAAATCAAGCGGATTCAATTGCAGCCACCCCATGATGCATTAGAAAGTTCTCTCACAATCAGGTATGAGCAAAACCTTTCCAATCTAAACCAATACTACAAGCAAAAGGCCAAGAAAAGTTGGGCTAAAGATGGTGATAGGAACACTAGGTTCTTTCTACAAGTTGTGTTAAAATGGAGGAGGGGAACACTATATTTTCTATTAAGGATGAGCATGATGTTGTTCACTTTTAGCCTAATCTTATAAGTAACACTTTTGTCAATTATTTCAGGTTCATATTTTCCTCCCCTAATACCAATACTTGTAGACCTTACATTGTATCTCAACCTTTATCTCTCAATTGATCCAACTTATTCCATTCTAGACATGAATGAGATCTTGCAGATTCTTAAATATATGAAGCTTAATGCGTCACCTCGCCTAGATGGTTTCAATGTTTAATTTTACCTGGCAACATGGGATTAGATTGGAGATGATGTCACTGCCTTGGTTAGCAATTTCTATAACACAAGTATCTTACCCCCTCACATTGGGGACACCAATATTGCTCTCATCCCTAAAAAGCTTGTCCCCCAGGTTCCTAGTGATTATAGACCTATTAGTATTTGTAATGTTATTTATAAGATCATTGCTAAATCTTTGGCCAGTAGACTCAAAACCCATCTTCCTGATTATATTGATCCTGATCAGCAAGCTTTTATTGAAGGTCGTAGAATTGGCGATAACATTATTTTTTCCCAAGAAATCACTCACTCATTTGCTCTTAAGTCCTGGAATCACAATGCTTTTATGCTTAAAATTGATCTTGCAAAAGCTTTTGATCGTATTGAATGGAATTTCATTGTTTCCGCTCTTGAACATATAGGATTGCATGCTTCATTAACTTAATTTATGCATGCATCTCCTCGCCTTCGTTCTCTGTCATTATCAATGGTCAACCTCATAGATTTAAAAGTAATAGGGGTATTAGACAAGGATGTGCTATGCCCCCCTATCTTTTTGTACTTGCCATTAGTGAACTTTCTCTTGCTCTCAATGATGCCATGGCTGCTAACCACCTTCAAGGTATTTTGCTTGGGACAAATTCCCCCATGTCCACTCTTTGCTCTTTGCATATGACCTCCTGGTATGTGGTCAAGCTAATTTGCAAGAAGCTCATATGATCTCTCAGATCAGTCATCATTTTTGTGCTCTCTCAGGTCAAATTCCGAATTGGTCTAAGTCATCCATCTTGTTTAGTGCTCATGTTAATCAAACAGCCATTGCTGATATTAATAGCATTTTCCATGTTCCTTTCATGGATGCCAATTTTATTCATTTGGGTCACCTTGTAATTCTTCCTACCAAAAATAGATTTGCTGCTTACAACTTTGTCCTTGATAGATTCATGGCCAAACTTCCAACCTATAAGGCTAATATGCTTTCTCATGCAGCTAGGTTAGAGCTTATCCGGTCTGTTTTTTCTTCCATTCCTGTTTATTACATGTCAAATATTTTGTTTACCAAAAAGTTTATTTCCAAACTCACTTCTATTATCAGAAATTTTTGGTGGACAGGAATTAAAGAGGATAATTCTTTGAAAGTTCTTTGCCTTAGTGCATGGAAGGATAAATCTTCAAGCCATGAACCAAGGTCTTATTCTTGCCTCTGCATGGAGACTTGCTAATTCTCCCAACCCACATTTCTCTCTTGTTCTCAAGTCTATGTATTTTTCGGGTACTTTCATACGGACTGCTACTTCTAGCCCCCCCCCCCTCCCCCAAAAAAAAATCAGCTTTCTGGTCATCCATTCTGAGAATGCTCCCGAAACTCAAAGCTCATTGCTCATACCACATCACCCAAGGGAACATTTCCATCTGGAGTACCCCTTGGTGCTCGGCTTTAACCAATATTCATGATCACCTTATTATCCAACCTGCTGGTTTCGTCTATCCTGCTCGAGTTAGTGACCTTTGGCTACCATGCCAAAAAGCATGGAACAATGATCTTATCTATTCTCTTTTTGCGGAGCCCATGTCGTCTATAATCATTCACACTACCATCATCCAGGGAATTGCCTAGATATTCTTGTTTGGGATCTTGCTCCTAATGGTAAGTGTAGCTCAAAGTCTACTTATAAGTTATGATTGCAGGATATTCAAGCGCAACCAAGGAATAGGCCTTTTCAGGTTTCTCATCAGGTTAAAGCTCTTCTAAAGCAAGTTTGGAAACAAAAACTGATGGGCCCAAGAGTCCAGACTTCTGCCCGGAGGTTGCTTCGGAAAGCCCTTCCAACAGGTTTGAAAGCTAGTCGTTTCTCCGTACATATTTCAAAACAGTGTTGTCATTGGGCTCAAGAGGAAAACGAAATGCATGTTTTTTTCCTTTGTGACTTCGCTAGAGCAGCATGGTTTGCGCATCCTTGGTACGTTCAAAGTTACCTCTAGTTGGGGATTGGTGCAACGCTTGGAAGTTTCCTGCCCACCGCATTAGGGCATGCATTGAACACGGATGCCTGAGATTGGTGTCCATGGTGATACACACAGTCAACAATATTGATCTGACCAAGCGTTTTGTTCGTTCTTCCTAATCCATGAACAATGTCACCTGTTATCTTCCTAATCCAGCAGTGAGGCTGGCCATAATAGGGGTAACATAATCGGTATCGTGCACTTGGGCCTCGCAAACATGTTTATGTGGCAAACAGTTAAAGAAGAGAGATAGGGTTATAGTAACATAGGTAGATACTGTATCATAATAAATGTTATGCTATTATGTGTCATTCATGGCAATAAATGAGATCACCTGATATTATGCACTATGAATGTAGTATCACATGATACTAGTATATGGTACTCCCCACTATAACCAGCCTAACGACACTTGTTCAGAGTTTCAGACAGAGCGGACAAAGCGAGCAACGTTTGCCGCATGTCATGTGGGCTCTCCACCGCTCTCCCCTGACACGTGCTTGGCGACTTGGCCGCATGTCATGTGTCATACCGGCGTTGAACAGCTGCACCAGCAACGGTGCCGTGCTGAGGTGATGCACAATTTTTGTGATCGACTCCCGCGTCCATCCATCCAGTCCTGCCCCACTGACCTCCTCCTTCTTGACATTTTTCCCAATCATGGCCTCTAGAAACCCGTGGGGTTCTTCTTACCGCAAGCTACGCTGGGCACTGGGCAGCACGCCCCCTACCGCGGCCCATCCACAACGGATGCACCGACGACAATGCGGACGCCCGCCATGGCCAAAATACCACCAACGGCGTTTACGCCAGGCCTCAACCACGCATGGAGGTACCTATCGCTGCTAACTCAATCGACCTGACCCTCATTATTATTAGGCGTCTGGATCAGTGGTAAATAACAACTAGAATTGCGATTAGTTCGTGAATGACACAAACATCACAAGCATGAACGGTCGAGCAGTTGCCTTCCTAGGTTTGGAGCCAGGAGGAACACGGCCTCCGGCACAAGACCAAACGGCCGAGCAGAACGGGTGCAGGAGCGTCGACGATGCTGATCTCGACCACCTCTGTCATCATCCGGTTGGTCAAGGACGGATCCATGTTACTAACGCATAAGTTGTACTTGTTCGCTGAGACCGGTTAGTAGAACTTGCCATGGCATAACACCCAAACATTGCCTCACGGGGCCGCCACCGAGGAGCCCGTCCAGATTGCCTCATGATCAT
The DNA here is from genome assembly GCA_902687465.1 of Secale cereale. Lineage (NCBI taxonomy): Eukaryota > Viridiplantae > Streptophyta > Magnoliopsida > Poales > Poaceae > Secale > Secale cereale. Next base: position 76,020,244 of record LR738715.1, on the reverse strand, counting down.
GTGCCTGGGCCTGGCCATGGCGTGCGACACGCCGCCGGTGTTGCAACGGTATCACATGGACCTATATACCGACCGACTCCGACTCCGACGGCTTCCCCTTGTGATTTTATGTAGGCGCCATGCAGGTGTGCTAATTGATGTCGGGTCGGTCTCGTGTTGGTGGCGATTTCATGGGAGTTTCTTGCCTTTTTCTGGTCTCATGTTATATGTTTTTTAGGGGTTGGTCTCTTGTTATATGGCGTCAGGAGTTGGACCCGCACACGCCTCACCTTCCTCCTGTGGGAACCCATCTTGGACACCGCATAGCCTAAGCGTTCTATTTCAATTAGGTAAGAACGCACGGAAAACCAATCTGTAGAACCGAAAAAATGCAAGGAAAACAACTAATAGACATATGGAGAACTATGAAATCTTTTGTCCTTTTAGGTATAGATTTGTTTTTCAAAGTTCCATGTGCATGTTTTTTCAAATGCATGGAATTTTTCAAATGTCACGAACTTTGTTTTTTAAAGCTATGAACAACATTTTAAAGTTATTCTAACATTGAAATTACAAGCTATTAAAATTTTACAAATTCTCGGCACAATTTTTTGGAAGAAAAATAATTTTGGAATAAATGTATTTAAAATATAGTCGAAAATAAAAATATAAACAAAAGAAAAAGGAAGAATGGACAAACGTAAAAAAAAAAGAACTAACCTGGAATATAGGCTGGCTCATTACTTGAGTCTGGGAGGGCACTCCTTCGACAAGACCTTTTTCGGTCTCGCTACAAGTACAAGCAAAACATAGGCGGTACCTATTATTTTATCACAGGTTAAAAATTATAGACCCCCCCC
>LR738715.1:75769967-76019340 GCA_902687465.1 Secale cereale | reverse complement strand
CCGATCGCTCGCATGGAGATGGGTCGGCCAATATTTGTGAATACATGTTCCATTCATCCATCGGTTTTTGGAAGGTTCTACGACCATCCTTTATTCGGTTTTTCTTTTTATGTGTTTTTTGAGATTTAGTTTCCCTTTTCGTTTGAAAACTAGGATTCATTCTTAAATTCGTGAATATATTTTGTAAATTCACAAAAAAAAAATCATTTTTGGTAACACCACCAAGTCATGAACATTTTTTCAACGGACAAAGATTTTGTTAATTCACAAAACAAATTTGAACCAATAAATTGTTTTAATATTTGCAAAAATGTTTGGAATGCATTAGCCTTTTTTGAATTCCTGACCTATTTGTATATTCAGAACAGGTTTTCAAACTCATGATTTTATTTTCAAATTGGGGACATTTCTAAAATTCTTGAATTGTTTTTGAAAATGAGGGCCAAAATACTAATTTGGGAACATTTTTTAAATCCAAGAGTATATTTAAAATTTCTTAATAGTTTCTGAAAGTGAAATCATTCTCTAAATTAAAGAACATCTGATATTATTAAAACAGGAAGAATAACAAAAGAAGAAGGATAAATAAAACAGAAAGAAACGAAAAAGAAAAACGGAGGCAACCCACCCGCACATGGGCCAACCCAAAAGTGCGCGCGTCGGAGCGGAGAGTCCGCGTTTGGAGCCCCCCTCCTATTTAACCCAAAAGTGCATCAAGTTGGAAGGGAAACAAACAGTGTGCATGATGAGGGACGGCTCCCTCCCAAATCCCGATGCCTTTAGCGAACTGGTAGTTAATGTTTTTTTCTTGCAGTGCACTATAGTAAACCGATGTATTGTAGCGAACCAGCCACCGGAGCAGCAGACACACTGTAGCGATCGGGTAATCGAGTGATCACTTTATTTAAGTTAGTTTCCTATAAAATTTTGTGAAAACTTTTTTGGAAACGAGACATCTTCTAAAACTATGAACAATTTTGCATAACGTTTTCGAAAAAACATGAGCATTTTCTGAAAAACACGAACATTTTTTAAGCGGCAACTAATTTTTGACATGAAAAACAGTTTACGATATTTCAAAAAAAAGGAAATACTGAATTTTTTTAATTTTTTAATTTTTATTAAAATCCAAATATTTTTGGGACTTTCTGAATATTTTATCAGATTTTTTTATATTTTTCTAAAATAATGAAAAAATTAATCATTTTTTTGGAATAGCGTATAATTATAGAAATTTCAAACTGTTTAATAAAATCAAAACAATTTTTGAAATACTATTTTTTGGAAAACACAAACAATTAGTCAGTACTCTTTGAACATTTTTTTAAACTGGATTTTGGAAACATGAACAGAAAATAAGGGAAACTACTGGAAGGAAAAACAGAAAAAGGAATAAAGAAAAGAGACAGGAAAAAACGGTGAAGGAACCTAATGATCCCAAAACTGGTAAAATCACACACAATTACCTTCCAGATTATCTCGGGGCGTCATCTATGGCTACTGAACCCTCCAGGCCTTTCTTGTATCCCATAAACATTTTTGATTAATGAATAGAATATGTTTAGATTCGAAAAAAAACTTTCATAGGTTTCAAACCATGAGTTGCTGAAGTGTGCTTAGCATCGACACTTTGCCATATAATGCGGTAAAGAGGAAATTCCATGGATAGTCACAGATCACATAAGCCTACTAAGATTAGGCCTTCTGGGCTATATTGGAAGGAAAAGTAAACACAACTGGACATTCGTCATGTAGAATGCAACTACAAATGCTATGTATCGCTTGTTGTGGGTGTTCAGATTTAAATCACCCACTGACATTGGAAGATGGCGCAGCCAATTAGTAAGTGCAGCGAAGAGAGCGCCGAATGGCTAGGAGAGGTGACAACCGGTTTTCCATTTAGTTTATTTTTTTCCTGTTTTTCGTTGCTCCTTTTTTCCCTATTTATATTCATCTTTTCTCTATTAAAAATTCATAAATTGTTTGCTTTTACAAAAAATGCCCAGAGATTTAGAAATCTTTTATTTTTCAAAAAAATATATTTTAAAAAATGAATAGAATTTTAACAAAAAAAATCACAGTTTCATATTATGTCCATAAAACACTCGTATTTCTCAAGATTGTTTGTGATTTAAAAAACAATCAGAATTTCTAAACATTTGTTGAAGAATGTAATATTTTAAAAATACATGAACTTTTTTAATTCATAAATAATTTTAAAATTCACCAACATTTTTTGTATTTGTGAATTTTTTTTGAATTCCTGAAGTTATTTTGAATGCGTGAAGATATTTGGATTTCGCGAACGTTCTTCTTAATTAAAAAATATTTTCAAAATCACCATTTTTTCAAATCCATGAACAAATTTTGAATTCATAAGTTTTTTAAAATTGGTTAATATTTTTTGAATGCACAATGTTTTTGAATTCTTGATATTTTCCGAATTATAATTAAGCCGACTAGAAATAAAAATATGAAATGAAAAGAAAAGAAAGTAAAAAAACTGACATGCGCTTACTCGAGTTCAGGATCGCTAGGTCAGGCACATCTAGCGTGAGGCACGCGAGCTGTAGTGATTGCTTCGAACGATACCTAGCAGCACTCGAATGCAACAACTAACAAATGGTCACCCAGATCTTTGTAAGATGGACAATGAAGGAACAATAGAACACCTTGTAGTGAGCCTACATTGGTTAGCTTGTGATATCACCAGTCCTTTCAGAACTCAAGAGATATGGTAACCCGTGTAAACCCTAGCCGCTAACATCCATCGTCTCTCATTTGCCTCGCCTTCGAAGGTCGTACATTTTTAGGTTAATATGTTTATGCGGGCGAGGCGACACCATACGGAATATAAGTTCTCACCACTAGTGTGATCATCATGTACTCCCTCTTTTCTGGTTTAGAGGGCTTATCCAAACTTTTTTGTTTTTCGGTTTAAAGGGCTCATTTCCATCTCTTATTGAGATTCCGAGACACATGAAATCTTTGCCTGCAAGAATTTAAAAGAAACCCACCAATGCATGTAATGTTCCTATTCATCTAGTGGCCAAGAATGCATGCAGTACAATTAATCAAAATTAATGCATCGGTTTTATTTATTGTTCCTCTAAATGAAGGCAAAATATTGCCCTTCTCTCATTAATAAAAAATAATGGTAACAAAAGTTTGTAAGGTGAGGTCATTTTTCCTCAACAAATGAGATAAAAGCCTACTCTCACGGCATAATAGAACCAAGTTGCTTGGCACCGGCGGTCACCCACAACCTAGCGTTCAGACCTAATGTGACACCCCCGGCTTAATCGTGCACTAATCATATACACAAATGCAAAGACATCGGATTATATAAATATCTGGATAATTCCAAGGCTTAAATACAAAGGAATTGCGATTTCCAACTGGAGGAATCAGATGCTCGGATCAAGAGATAAGTAAGTTGAATAGACTTAGAAACACAGTCGATGGCAAATTGATTGGCCGAGAACCGGCTCATGTTGAAAATGACGTCTGAGCCAAAAGGACGAATTCTAGGATTTGACTTAGAATTGCGAGCATTCGCAACATATTGACTCAAGGGACTCGAAATGATAGTGAAAAAGGATGTCAACGGAGTTTACTAGAAATATGGAATCAACCATAATGCAGGAAGGCAAGAACTTCAGGAGCAATAGGCTGCTGAGGATTTTCAGAAGATCGAATGACATTTCGAAGAATGTTAGGAAACACATGAACGACTGAGGATGAACGAATCCCCAGTAAGTGTGAGGAATTACTCGTAGGTGTATCGGGCGACTAGAACTGCAAGGTAGTGGCACAAGGGATTCTTAAAAGGTCGGAGAATAATTCGATGTATCTTGTAACAACAAGAGCAACTGGGAATGAAAGTATGAACGACATGTGTATGTAGTTATCCATAGGGGTTGACGGTGGAGGGGAATTGCAAAAGCGATGAGTATAATTTCTCAGGAGAACATCAAACAGTATCTTCTGAGTCTTCTAATGAATCAAGCCATCATCTGGAATGAGGGCGTCTCTGGGAGGCAGTAGTTACGAGAACCTAAAGATGTAGTTAGCAAAATCTTTAACCCGAAAAGAAGAAAGATCATAATCCGAGAGTAAATACAAGGAATAAAATATCCTAATACCACCGATTTGTAATGTAGGCCCGTAAGCCACACAACAATGTTAGTAGAATAGTTTTTCAAAGACTAGACTCAATTTCGGCCAAGGAGTTGAAAAGGGGCTTCCTACATGCAGTCGGCTCTAATACCAACTTGTGACGCCCTTGACTTAATCGTGCACTAATCATACATGCAAATGTGCACGTTCAAGATCAGAGACCCACGGGAAGATATCATAACACAACTCTAGACACTAATCAAATAATACAAGCTTTATATTACAAGCCAGGGGTCTCGATGGCTCGAATACATAAACTCGAATACACAAGAGTCAGTGGAAGCAACAATATGTTAGTACAGACATAAGTAAACATGTTTGGCTTAAGAAGGCTGAGGAAAATAACGACATCTAGATCGAAAAAGCGCATGCCTCATGTCTCGGAGACTCGTAACTACTCCTGGTCGTCGATGGGCTCCACGTAGTAGTAGGCTCTGTCAGAGTAGTAGAGTGGGCAGCGGGATCGGCTGGCTCCTGGGATCCGTCATCTGGTCGCATCAATCTGGTAAAGGGGGGAAAAGGTAGCAAAGCAATCGCGAGTACTCATCTGAAGTACTTGCAAAACTTACATCAGATATATGCTAAGTGTGCATCGATATCAATGGGAAGAGGCTGTATCTGTGGACATCACTGCATAAAGAATTCATAAGAGGTGGTACAATTCTCATGAAACCCTTGACATAAGATATGGTGATACTCCAAGGCAGAACAGAACATAAGCTGGATAGCAAGGAACTCAAGGTACAACACTAAACATGGAAATTTTGTGTTGGAGGGAAGGCTAGAACATTGTCGATGATAACACGAATCATCGAGGGGTAAGGATGGTATTTCTCATCATGAATTCAATTAACACATCGGAAGAAGTCAAAATGTTGACGATGATCATGACACATTTTGTTGAGAGGTTTCATGAAGATGTAACCGATGAATGACGACATCAAACAAATGTATGGTGAAGTGATAGATTATTGGAAGTTTGGAACCACAAATAGGATGCAAACTCATAATCAAAGTTGCCTTTCAGGACAAACGATAGGATGTTGGAAGCTCAACGTAAGCTTAGCACACTGTCGGGATTATGTTCCGGGGACGAAGTCTAGGTAGCACGATTTAAGCTTTAGCATGACGATTATGAAGTAGACAATCGACTGAGAATGACAAGATTGAGTACAACTCATAATCAATGAAGATTACTAAGAGTGTTTGAATCGCTGTGCAGACTCGATTCAGTTATCGGTGTCCTTGAGTGTCTAACAACTCAGAACCCATGGAATGACTAAGTCAAGAGAAGTATCACTTCATCAAGAATTCCTAAGAGGTAGTGCAATGGCACGATATCCTCGAGATACCAGAGGGTAATACTCCAAAGTAGATCAGAATAGAGGTTGGACTAGTGTATTGATCTATGGAAGACAAGCACTTTAACTTGTCTGAGAATGAAATTAAATTAGAACAACATGGTCAGAACCACGATTGCAAAGGACAAAATCACATATACAATTTCATATTATACCAAGGGAATAATTATTGTTACAAGAAGCTCCCATGATAAAATCTACATCATTTCCATGGGCATGAACACAAAGTTCAAGGTCGACTCACACTTCTTTAATGCATAACCCTTCTCTCCGTTGTATCTATAATTTTTGATTGTTCCATGCCAATATTCTACAACTTTTACATACTTCTGGCAACAATTTATATGATTTTCTTGGACTAACATATTGATCCAGTGCCCAGTGCCAGTTCCTGTTTGTTGCATGTTTTTTGTTTCACAGAAAATCCATATCAAACGGAGTCCAAACGCGATAAAAACTTACGGAGTTTTTTTTGAATATATGTGATTTTGGGAAAAAATAATCAACGCGAGACGATGCCTGAGGGCCCCACAAGCCCTAGGGGCGCGCCCCTACCCAGGGCGCGCCTGGCAGGCTTGAGGCCACCCCGTAAGGTGGTTGGTGCCCTTCTTCGGCCACAAGGAAGCTAATATCCGGACAAAACTCATGTTAAAATTTCAGCCCAATCGGAGTTACGGATCTCTGGGAATTTAAGAAACGGTGAAACGCCAGAAACAGGGGTCGCGAAACAGAAGAGAGACAGATCTAATCTAGGAGGGGCTCTCGCCCCTCTGCCGCCATGGAGCCCATGGACCAGAGGGGAAACCCTCCTCCCATCTAGGGGGGAGGTCAAGGAAGAAGAAGAAGAAGGAGGGGGCTTTCTCCCCCTCTCTCCCGGTGGCACCGGAACGCCGCCAGGGCCATCATTGTGTGACGGCGATCTACACCAACACCTCCGTCATCTTCACCAACATCTTCATCACCTTCCACCATCAATCTACAGCGGTCCACTCTCCCGCAACCCGCTGTAGCCTCTACTTGAGCATGGTGCTTTATGCTTCATATTATTATCCAATGATGTGTTGCCATCCTATGATGCTTGAGTAGATTTTTTTGTCCTATCGGTGATTGTTGAATTGCTATGATTGGTTTAATTAGCTTGTGGTTATGTTGCTGTCCTTTGGTGCCCATCATATTGTTGGGGAACGTAGTATTTAAAAAAAAATCCTACGATCACGCAAGATCTATCTACTAGAAGCATAGCAACGAGAGGGGAGAGTGTGTCTACGTACCCTCGTAAACCGAAAGAGGAAGCGTCTAGTGATGCGGTTGATGTAGTCGAACGTCTTCGCGATCCAACCGATCCAAGCACCGAACATACGACACCTCCACATTCAACACATGTTCATCTCGATGGCGTCCCACGAGCTCTTGATCCAGTCGAGCGTCACGGGAGAGTTTCGCCAGCACGACAGCGTGGTGACGGTGATGATGAAGCTACCGGCGCAGGGCTTCGCCTAATTAAGCACTGCAACAATATGACCGAGGTGTGTACCTGTGGAGAGGGGCACCGCACACGGCTAAAATCAACTTGTGTGTCTATGGGGTGCCACCTGGCCACGTATATAAAGGATGGAGGGAGTAGGAGGCCGGCCCTCATAGGGTGCGCCAAAGTGTGGAGTCCTACTAGGACTCCCTAGTCTTAGTAGGATTCCACCTCCCACATGGAATAGGAAAAGGGGGAGGGAAAAGGAGAAGGAAGGAAGGGGGCGTCCCCTTTCCCTAGTCCAATTCAGACCAGTCCATGGGGAAGGGGCGCGGCCACCCTTGAGGCCTTTCTCTCCTTTCCCATATGGCCCATTAAGGCCCAATACGAATTCCCGTAACTCTTCGGTACTCCGAAAAATCCCGAATCACTCGGAACCTTTCCGATGTCCGAATATAGCCTTCCAATATATCGAGCTTTATGTCTCGACCATTTCGAGATTGTTTGTCATGTCCGTGATCTCATCAGGGACTCCGACCAAACGTCGGTCATCAAATCACATAACTCATAATACAAATCGTCATCGAACGTTAAGCGTGCGGACCCTACGGGTTCGAGAACTATGTAGATATGACCGAGACACATCTCCGGTCAATAACCAATAACGGAACCTGCATGCTCATATTGGCTCCTACATATTCTACGAAGAGCTTTATCGGTCAAACCACATAACAACATACGTTGTTCCCTTTGTCATCGGTATGTTACTTGCCCGAGACTCGATCGTCGGTATCATCATATCTAGTTCAATCTCGTTACCGGCAAGTCTCTTTACTCGTTCCGTAATACAACATCTTGTGACTAACTAATTAGTCGTTTGCTTGCAAGGCTTATTACGATGTGTATTACCGAGAGGGCCCAGAGATACCTCTCCGACATTCGAAGTGACAAATCCTATTCTTGATCTATGCCAACACCACAAACACCTTCAGAGACACCTGTAGAGCATCTTTATAATCACCCAGTTACGTTGTGACATTTGATAGCACACAAGGTGTTCCTCCGGTATTCGGGAGTTGCATAATCTCATAGTCATAGGAACATGTATAAGTCATGAAGAAAGCAATAGCAGTAAAACTAAACGATCAAGTTGCTAAGCTAACTGATGGGTCTTGTCCATCACATCATTCTCCTAATGATGTGATCCCGTTGATCAAATGACAACTCATGTCTATGGTTAGGAAACATAACCATCTTTGATTAGTGAGATAGTCTAGTAGAGGCATACTAGGGACACTCTTTTTTGGTCTATGTATTCACACATGTACTAAGTTTTCGGTTAATACAATTCTAGCATGAATAATAAACATTTATCATGATATAAGGAAATATAAATAACAACTTTATTATTGCCTCTAGGGCATATTTCCTTCACAGATGAGCGTCCGTGTGGATCACACCATAAGGTTAGTTGTATGCTGATAGGACTATGTATTGGATAGCAAAGGGTGATCAGCAGCTTCAGCCTAGCATAGAAATTGATGCATACGGGATTGAAGGGGGACCAATATATCTTAATGCTATGGTTGGGTTTTACCTTAATGAACGTTAGTAGTTGCAGATGCTTGCTAATAGTTTCAATCATAAGTGCATATAATTCCAAGTAAGGGATGACATGCTAGCAGTGGCCTCTCCAACATAAAACTTGCTATCGGTCTAGTAATATAGTCAATTGCTTAGGGACAATTTCGCAACCCCTACCACCACTTTTCCACACTCGCTATTCTAACTTTCTTGCTTCTTTATCTAAACAGCCCCTAGTTTTTTTACGTGCTCTTTATTATCTTGCAAACCTATCCCACAACACCTACGAAGTACTTCTAGTTTCATACTTGTTCTAGGTAAAGCGAGCGTTAAGCGTGCATAGAGTTGTATTGGCGGTCGATAGAACTTGAGGGAATATTTGTTCTACCTTTAGCTCCTCGTTGGGTTCGACACTCTTACTTATCTAAAGAGGCTAAAACTGATCCCCTACACTTGTGGGTTATCAGAGTATGACTCGTGAAAATTCTCGGGTTCACACGGATTAGGGAAGTCATAGGTTCAACCCATAGGGGCATCTTAGGAACATATACCACAAACTTCAATAGTAAATAACACAAGTTCGAAGGTAGAGCATGGTTGACAAAAGAAGAGGATACAATTTTTTAAAAGGTGTTATGTATCACGGGAAGAACTCACAAGAATTTTGAATGTGAAGGATACTATCGGATAATAACCCAACAATGGGTCTGGCGGTCCACAACGGAGCTGATGTGAGTATCGGTACTCAATCAGAGGAAGAAAGAATGCAAAGGCACCGTATTATAGAAATATATGGAAAATTTAAAAGATTAAATACAAAGGAATTATGATTTCCAAATTGGGGGATCACAAGTAGATGCTCTGATCAAAAGATAAGTAAGTCAAATAGACTTAGAAGCACAGTCGATGGCAAATTGATTGGCCAAGAATTAGCTCATTTTGAAAATGATGTCTGAGCTGGAAGGAGGAATTGTAGGATCTGACTGAGAATTGCGAGCTTTCATAACATATTGAATAAAGAGACTCAAAATGATAGTGACAAAGGATGTCCACGGAGTTTACTAGAAATATGGAATCAACCTTAATGTAGGAAGGCAAGAACTTCAGGAGCAATAGGATGCTGAGGAGTTTCAGAAGATCAAATAGCATTTCGAAGAATTTTAGGAAACACATGAACCACTGAGGATGAACGAATCCCTAGTAAGTGTGAGGAATTATTCGTAAGTGTATTCGGGCGACTAGAACTGCAAGGTAGTGACACAAGGGATTCTTAAAAAGTCGGAAAATAATTTGATGTATCTTGTAATAACAAGAGCAACTTGGAATGAAAGTTTGAAGGACATGTGTATGTAGTTATCCATAGGGGTAGACGGTGGAAGGGAATTGCAAAACCGATGTGTAGAAGTTCTCGGGAGAACATTGGAGAGTATCTTTCGAGTCTTCTGATGAATTAAGACATCATGTGGAATGAGGGGCTCTCCCGGACGAAGTAGTCACGAGAACCTAAAAATAGAGTTGGAAAAATATTTAACCCGAAAAGAAGAGAGATCATAATCCTAGAGTAAAGATTAAGAATAAAAGATCCTAATACCACCCCTTTGTGATGTGGGCCCATAAGCCACACAACAATGTTAGTAAAATAGGTTTTCAAATACTAGACTCAACTTCGGCCAAGGAGTTAGAAAAGGGCTTCCTACATGCAGTCGGCTCTAATACCAATTTGTGATGCCCTCGACCTAATCATGCACTAATAATACACGCAAATGTGCACGATCAAGATCAGAGAATCACTGGAAGATATCACAACACAACTCTAGACACAAATAAAATAATAGAAGCCAGGGGCCTCGAGGGCTCGAATACATAAGCTCGACTACACAACAGTCGACGTAAGCAACAATATGTGAATACATACATAACTAAACAAGTTTGCCTTAAGAAGGATGAGCAAAACAACGACATCTATATCGAAAAAGCGCAGACCTCCTATCTAGGAGCCTCCTAACTACTCTTGGACGCCGGCGATCTCCACGTAGTAGTAGACTCCGTCGGAGTAGTAGTAGTTGGCAGCGGGATCGGCTGGCTCCTGGGCTCTGATATCAGGTTGCATCAATCGGGTAAAGAGGGAAAAGATAGCAAAGCAATCGTGAGTACCCATCTGAAGTACTCGCAAAACTTACATCAGATCTATGCTAAGTGTCCATCGATATTAATGGGAGATCTGTATCTGTGAACTATACTATAGAATTGCCAGAATAGAAGGGAAGGCCTAGCCTATCGAAGGTTAGCATTGGAGGCATCCTGTAGCAACATAAGAGAGTAGAGTAACATAACACATAGTAGCAAGTTTATTTAAGTCACGCCCAGAGATCCTTCCTCGACTCCCTGCGAGAAAGCGAACCCGGAGCCAACATATCCATTTAGTATCTCCAATATCCAGTTCTAGTTGTATATATCGGGATACAACTCTGAGTGTCCGTTACCGTGGACACGGCTATTCGAATAGATATACTTCCATGCGGGGGTGCACCAACTTACCCAACACGCTCGATTAACTCCGGCCGAACACACTTTCCAGGTTATGCCCGGCCACGGCTGATCGACACACCATAGTCCTATCTAGGCTCAACACAGGGGCCAGCACACCGGTCTACATCCTAAGAGCTCTGGGGTCTTGGGTCCATCGCCCATTTCACTCCTATGCGTTACGTACATGGCCTTGAGCAAACCCACCCCCTAATTCAAGCGCAGCTGGTTCCTGCCCAACCGGCCACGCGCAGCTCCATCGCTAACATTCGAAGAGCTTTCAGAGAATCGTACGACGTCGAGTGCCCATACTTATTCGCGCGTGGTGGTTAGTGCGAAAAGGCTAGAGGCCTACTCAGATCACATATCCAAACAAGTTAGTATCTTAGGAGCGCGCGGAGATGATCAATGATCCATGGTCTATGGTCCCGTTGCCCCGACTCGTAGACTTATGGCAAGGGCCCAGAATACATGGTCATGCTGCGTAATTATCTCGCGGGTACCCTCCAGGTCAACCCGACTCACAAGAGACTGTTGGGAACTCCGGTCCACCTCTGTGGGGGTGGTACCATCGGTCCCTTCAGTCCTGCAGTAACAGTTAAAAAGGGGCAACAGTTTAAGGTAACAGTGTGTCCATAACATCAAGGTGGGAATCTAAGGAATCACCCTCGAGGGATTCCCACTAGATGGAACCATCAATGTCAGGGTAATTGACCACGGGTACCCCGAAAACGGCGAGACAATATTTCAAGACATCTGGGCTAGCAAAGCTCCTCAGTCTGCCCCAGACAGACCCCTGTCCGACTGCTCGGGCCGGTTCTCCACCCGGCTGCTCGGCTCCAGACGGCAGTCGAATGGGGCGCCCGCCCGCTCAGTCCGACTGCTCCAGTCGGCCTGCTGCGCAGAGTCAACCGCTGCTCCGACCCGACATCGACAAGACAGCCACACTGCGGCCATGCCTGGCTAATATTGCTGCATAGGCATACAATATTCATCCATCACCATCTACAGTGCGTGGTACGATCAATAGTGTAACTTGTCCCCCGGTCACTAGTATATAAAGTGACCCAGGGGAGCTCACATCCATCCCCATGGCCACACGGACTCGCACGGGAGAGCAAGCTAGCTAGCCATCCATCCAGGAGGATGAACTCCACCACACCTCAAGCCATGGCCACACTTGGCCATTAGAGCATGCCATGCACATGCATATACGAGATCAGTTGCCCATGTCACTGATCTCAGATACAACTCCAGGAGCACTCTGTAACAGATATACCAGATATACTCAGACATGTAGGAGTAGGGGTATTATGTCTTCGGAGAGCCCTGAACCTGGGTAAACCACCGCGTGATACTCGCATACCCGTCCCTAGATATTCCGGCGGCAGTCTTGCCCTCACCTCAAGCCACCCTGTGGCATCTGTCACCTCGCTGACCCCCCCGTGAGAATACCACGATATTTGGCGCCCACCATGGGGCAAGCTGCTGTTGGAATCACAATCTAGGCGGGACCATCTTCGTCATCTCCGCCGTGACATCGTTGTCGTCTCCCTGACCATGCTCGAGGGCTCGACTTCGACTCGCCCCCGAGGCGGCCATGCGGAGCGGCGCATCCTCGTCGTCGGCCTCGGCCTCCTTGTCGCGACCACCGCGACATCGCCGTCGTCCGTGCGCTACCTATCGCTCCGGCCGTCGCGGCTGCGCGCCATCTCTCCTTCGCGTGCTTCTCCGACGCACGCGCACGCGCCCATCCTCTGCTCGCTGCCATATCGGCCGCCTCTCCTCATTTTGCTCGTTGGAGCCCCGTGCACCATCTAAATAATCCCATGCCATAGTTGTACGATAGCCAGATAAAGCTTGTACAATGGTCATACACTACCCAAAAATCTCCCAGATGCTACACGGGCACTGCTCGTACGCTATCCAGACTCTGGCTCGACCCTAGCGTTGCTCCGCTGGCGGCCGCAGGCCTGCTGAAGCCATTCACCGCCTCGCTCCGGCCAGCTGCGCCGCCCCCGTGGTGTCCTCTGCGTTGCCGCTGCGTCTCGCCCGTCCTCGTGCCGTCGCTCCCAGGGGAGGCATAGCTCCGTCGCCATGGTTTCCCAGCTCATCCGCGCGCTGCAGCGGCGCTCCTAGCTCCAGGCTGTTCCCGCTCCTGGCTCTCTGCCCACCTGCGTCGTCGTGCTTCGGCACTTGGCCACGTCGCCCCTCGCAGCTCTTGTCCATGGCTGTCCCTTCACGTTGCCGCAGTCCCCCAGTGCGCTGCCCCAAGCCCGCGAGCACCCCGCGCCATTTCCTGTCGTCCCGCACGGGTTGCGCCGCGCTCGTCGCCGGCCGGCTCCGGCCCGCCCCCTACCGGCCTCCGGGCCGTCCTCGCCACTACAGCCAGCAGTGACTGCCCTCCTCCTTCGACCGGCTCCCGCCGCACCCCGCTTCCCGACCGCGTCCGGCTCCTCGATGGCGCCACGCGCCTGGCCAGGTCCAGCTAGCTCCTGCGCCGGCTGCCGCGCGTTCGCTTGCTCCCTCGTCAGCTACCGCGAATTCGGCTGATTCCCGCTTGCCCCGCGGCCGGCTCGCCGCTAGCCGGTAGGGCCGCCTCGCGCTACCCCACCATCGTCCGCCTGCACCACCACGGGTCGCCCCGCTGCCGCTCTCCACCGACTGCAGCCGCATGGACACGTGCCTACGGCCTTCCCGTGGCCACGCTGACTGCTTCATGCGTTGACTCCGCGACCGCCTCCTCCGCGCCTCCTGCTGCAGCCGGTCGGCCCTGCTCCCTTCGCGCGCTCGCAGCTGCTCCTCCCACGCCTTTCGCCGGCTCCACGCCCGCCTGCTTCAGCCGCTCGGCCCGCGCCGCTTGGTCGCCTTGCACCGTTCCCTGGCCCCCTCGCGGTCAGGTCCGCGCGCCCGCACGCCGGCCCTACCGGCTCCCTGTTCCGGTTGTCGTGAAGAAAAATAAGGGGTGGAGTCCGGCTGCTCGCGTGGAGTCGGACAAAAAGAAAAAGGAACAAGAAGAGAATCCGGCTGGGTCAACAAAGTGTTCCAGCTGGGTAGACGTCTGTGTAAAAAAAAAGAAAGAGAAGAAGAGCGTCCGGCTGCCAACAGCCAGCAGAAGGGACAAGTGTCCGTCCGGCTTGCCAGCAGCCGACCGAGAAGAAAAAGGAAGAAAAATGTTCATCTGCCTGAGAAAAAGTTTTGTCCGGCTGACGGCAGGCGGCCGAAGGGCAGGAGATAAAAAGTCCATCCGGCTGCTAGCAGCCGGCCAAAGATGAAAAAGAAGAAAACAAGAGACGCCTCCGTCCGCCCACGGTACCGCTCCGCCGGTGGCCCCGCCTGCCCGCTTCATGGCCGGGTCAGCTATGCCAAGCCAATCCGACCGCCTCGAGGCATCGCCGGATGTGCCAAGCCGGCTCGGCTGCGTCCCGCTCGCCGCCTGTCTGGTCGGACCTGATACGCCAGGCCCTCCTTTGAGCATCCGGAGGCTCGAAGGTTACACCTAGGCGGTGTGCCGGCGCGCTTCGCAAGTGCTGAGCCGCGCCGGCTGTCTTTGACAACCTCCACCTCGCCTACGTGAAAATCAATGTGAGCTCACCACCCATGTATTTTTGCACCACATAAACATGGATAACCCCGAGCGATGCTCGAGGGACTATCTCCGCATTTTATTACAGTTGCACTACTGTTCGCCCCGGCGCCAGCCAGAGTTGGCCCGGAGGCTCGTCGATTGGCCTGAGACGTTCGTTCCCGCAGACGGCCTAGTAGCGTGCACCATACCGAAGGCCTACTCTTAGCCACAGACCGCAAAGCGACTGTTTGGCTAGCAGGAGCAGACGCTGGAGGCCACCCACTCAAAAACCGTCCTGGGGCGGCTATCTCTGCATTTTATTACAGTTGCACTACTCTTCGCCCCGGCGCCAGCTAGAGTTGGACCGGGGGTTGGTCGATAGTCGTGAGATGTTCATTCCTGCAGACGGCTTGGTAGCATGCACGGTACCGAAGGCCTACTCTTAGCCACAGACTGCAGAGCGGCTGTCCGGCTAGCAAGACTAGATGCTGGAGGCCACCCACGCGAAAAACGTCCGGGAGAAAACGGATCGGGTGACCCGGCCATTTGCTTTATGAGTATTTGCTCGATCAAATTTGCTCCCATAGTCTGAGTACTGTACACTCTGCTCCGCGGCCTACTCTCAGCCACAGACCGCACAGCGGCTGTCCGGCTAGCGAGAGCAGAAGCCAAAGAGCGAAGGGAACATGAAAAAGATTGAAGGGGGCTCGGACGAAACCAAGTCGACACCCTCCACATAAAACGTGAAATGTTAAAAGCAAACTTTTGATATATATGCGCGGACTAACTTTGTCTTTTGCCTGATCATTTTTGTGGGGAACCCCCCCTCCTCGCTTGGAGGCTTGGAGGCTACATCCAGTGGGTGCGCTGGCACGCCCCCACTGGAACCAAGCCGCGCCGGCTGCAGCCCGCAGCCGGCTGTCATCGACAACATCAGTCGGCGGACTCCGCGTCCGCGCCCGACAGCATCAGTCGGCGGGCTCCACATCCGCGACCGACAATATCAGTCGATGGATTCCGCACCACGCCCAACTGCACCAGTCGGCGTACCCTGCATACACGCCTGACTGCACCAGCCGGCGGACTCTATATCCGCGCCCGGCACCCTCGGCGTTGCCGTCGGCTTCATCATCAACAACAAGACCCTCCGGCCAACTTTTCCAAGTTGCCCGAAGGCTACACCCAGTGGGTGCGTTCGCGCGCCCCCGCCAGAAGCAAGTCGCGCTGGCTGCGGCTCGCAGCCGGCCGTCATCAAGCTTTTTCTACATCAACACCCGCTAAAAAACCTCCACCCAACTTTGCCAAGTTGCCTAGAGGCTCGAAGGCTACTGTCTGGGTAATTGACCAAGGGTACCCCGAAGACGGCGAGACAATATTTCAAGACATCATGGCTAGCAAAGCCCCTCAGTCCGACTGCTCAGGCCGCCTCAGACGCCCCCTGTCTGACTGCTCGGGCCGGCTCTCCACCCGCCTGCTCGGCTCCAGACGGCAGTCGGACGAGGCGCCCTCCCGCACAGTCTGACTGCTCCCCCGGACGACTGCTCCAGTCGGCCTGCTGCACAGAGTCAACCACTGCTCCGACCCAACACCGACTCGACCTAGACAAGACAGCCAGACCACGGCCATGCCTGGCCGCTATTTCTACATAGGCATACACTATTCACCCATCACCATCTACAGTGGGCGGTACGATCAATAGTGTAACTTGTCCCCTGGGCACTAGTATATAAAGTGACCCAGAGGAGCTCACATCCATCCCCACAACCACAAGGCCTCACACAGGAGAGAGAGCTAGCTAGCCATCCATCCAGGAGGATGAACTCCACCACGCCTCAAGCCATGGCCACACTTGGCCATTAGAGCATGCCATGCACATGCATATACGAGATCAGTTTCCCATGGCACTGATCTCAGATACAGCTCCAGGAGCACTCTGTACCAGATATACTCAGACATGCAGGAGTAGGGGTATTATCTCTCCGGAGAGCCTCGAACCTGGGTAAACCACCGCGTGATACTCGCATACCCGTCCCTAGATATTCAGGCGGCAATCTTGCCCTCACCTCAAGCCACCCTGTGGCATCTGCCGCCTCGTTGACCCCCCATGAGAATACCAAGGCAATCAATGTGAACTTGGAGGAATCACCATAGGTAGGTTCACACTTGAAGAGCTGCACGACAGAGTCGTTGTCGGGAGTGGTGAAGGAAGAATCACCCTATGTAATCCATGACTGATTAGCTACACTACAGAGATATTATCAAGAATGTGTTACGAGGTATCACACTCGACACTCGATAGTAGCTCTGTAGAGTCGTACAACTAAGGGTGTGTGTGCGGTGATGTGTCAGTCTCTGCTCGTCGATCACGTTGATCGAGTCATCGATGAAGAAGTAGGGGTAACAAGGACAAGGGTGAGGGGTCAAGGATGGATCAATAACTAACCTGCACTAAGCATATATGATATCAGGTAAAGTAACAGCTACAAGGTACAAAAGCAGGCTATGCATCAGAATAGGAGCTATCGAACAACAGTATGATACATCTCCAACGTATCTATAATTATTTATTGTTCCATGCTGTTATATTATCATTCTTGGATGTTTTACAATCATTTTATAGCAACTTTATATCAATTTTTTGGGACTAACCCATTGACATAGTGCCTAGTGCCAGTTGTTGTTTTTTACTTCGCAGAAAATCAATACCAAATGGAGTCCAAACGCGGTGAGTTTTTTTTGGAGAATTTTTCTGGGCCAGAAGACAGAAGATGGGACGAAGAAGCACCTTGGGGGTGCTCTGAGGGGAGCACAACCCACATATCATGGCCTGGTGGGTTGTGCCTACCTCGGTGGCCTCCCGCACCGCCTCTTCGCTCTATAAATACCCAAATATTCCAGAAACCATAGGGGAGTCGACGTAAAACAATTCCAACTGCCACAAGTTCCAGATCCACAAGATCCAATCTAGACACCATCACAGAGGGGTTCATCATCCTCATTGGTGCCTCTCGGTTGATGTGTGAGTAGTTCACCATAGACCTACGGGTCTATAGTCAGTAGCTAGATGGCTTTCTCTCTCTTTTGATTCCCAATAAGATCTTGCGGTGTTCTTTCCCAGTGACAGAAGGGGAAGCAAGACACACATGTATTGTTGCTATTAAGGATAACAAGATGGGGGCTATTCTACATGAATAGATCTTGTCTATATCATGTCATCGTTCTTATTGCATTACTCCGTTTCTCCATGAACTTAATACACTAGATGCATGTTGGATAGTGGTCGATGTATAGAGTAATAGTAGTAGATGCAGGCAGGAGTCGGTCTACTAATCTTGGAAGTGATGCCTATATAATGATCATTGCTTAGATATCATCATAACTATTCGATTTTCTATCAATTGTCTAATAGTAATTTATTGACCCACCGTGTGCTATTTCTTGAGAGAAGCCACTAGTGAAATCTACAGCCCCTAGGTCTATTTTCTATCATATTTGCTTTCTGATGTATTATTTGCTTTTGAGATCTATTTTTATTTGCTTTTATTTTTAGATCTATATTATCAAAAACCAAAAAATACATCACTAAGTTTTATTTGCTGTTACTTGCACTTATCAATCTATCACAATTATATCTCATCAGCACATCAATTTCTGGCACCGTTACCCGAAAGGGATTGACAACCCCTTTTACGCGTCGGGTTGCAAGTATTTATTCTTTGTGTGTAGGTACCGTAACATAGTGTTGCGTGGTCCTTCCACTTGTTCGATAACCTTGGTAATTGAGGGAAATACTTACCGTCAATGTGCTGCATCATCCCTTCCTCTTTGGGGAAACACCGACGCAGCTCAAGCGCACATCATAGTAGCAAATTCTAATGCATGCATGAGAGAGTAGGAATGGGAGATACAAGAATGATCAAGGGGGTTTTGCTTGCCTGCAAGCTCTGCTGCAAGTGGCTGGACGTCCGGGGCGTAGTCGTATCCAGAAGAAGTGTCGGTCTCGGGGTCTATCGGAGAGAAGAGGGGGAAGAAACAATAAATATAAAGCAAACAAATGCATCGTGATGCATGACATGGCAATATGATGTGCTAAGGGTGACCTAACGCGGTGCTACACGTTATAGACGAAGCGGGAACACATCCGGGAAAGTTTTCCCGGCTTTTGGTGATTATCGGACAGATGAATCAAAGGGGAATGATCCATGGTCATCACGCTAAAGGCATGTGACAGATGAGTGCAGAGCATATTTGGATTCGTCACATTTTTCTGAGCAACTTTCATATATAAATTATTTTCATCTCACTTATAGATTATTTTATATGTTTTTCAAAGATTTAAAAAGTTTCTAAAATTTCAGATTTATTTTAATTCGAGAAAAATTTAACCTAAAATGCTACGGGTACCAAGTATGGTACCCAAATGTTCAGCACAGAGGCTGACTAGTGGGTCTATTAACTGAGTCAACCGACCAGTCAGCAGAGGCTGACTGGTGGGCCCCTGTGGACTCAGTAGGGTGACTGGGCCGGCCCTATCCATTGGAACAGTGATAGAGCGCCACCTGTCAGTGACAAAGGGCTTAATCTATGGGTTAATTAAAAAGGGGGGTTAATTATGGGCGTGAGGCCTAGCTGTCAATGACTGCTTACGTTAGTTAATTAGGTTGTTTAACTAACTAATAACTAATTAGTGCGTGGGGCCCAGCGGTCAGTGACACATGACATGCTTAGTGACTGGGTTAGCGGTGCCATGTCAGCGCATCGGCGGCTAAACACCGGTGGGCAAATACCACAACGGAGCGCATTGGAGGCCAACGGAAAAAGGCTATGGGCCACGAACCGACATGCGCTTAGGTGCAACGGGACAGACACGTTGAGAGGTGGTGGTGGTTCGCCCTCGGGTGGCCGACAAGGGCGTCGACGATGAGCCGGGGCGGTGGTGGCTATCGGGCGTTGATATGTCATCATCCTATCTACTTTTCCTAACGCTTTTTCTTTGTTGGACTCTAATTTGCATGATTTGAATGAAACTAACCCGGACTAATGATGTTTTCAGCAGAACTACCCTAGTCTTGTTTTTTGTGCAGAAATAAAAGTTCTCAGAACTGGACAAAACTTTTTGATGATTTTTATGGAATAAAAGAGAATTATTGGAGCGAGAACCACCTGGAGGGGGTGCCCTGGCTGCCCACGATTCACCAGGGCAAGACAGCCCGCCAGGCGTGCTCTGGTGGGTGGTGGGGCCCTCGGGGCTCCCCTGGCCCTAACTCCGCCACTATAAATTCCTATTTCGGAGGAAAATAGGAGAGGAAGTTTCATTGCATTTTACATTACGGAGCTGCCGTCACCTCATGTTCTTCATCGGGAGGCCAGATCTAGAGTCCGTCTGGGGCTCCTGAGAGGGGTCGGGCTCTTCCGTCTTCGTCAT
Organism: Secale cereale; assembly: GCA_902687465.1. NCBI lineage: Eukaryota > Viridiplantae > Streptophyta > Magnoliopsida > Poales > Poaceae > Secale > Secale cereale. Next base: position 75,999,232 of record LR738715.1, on the reverse strand, counting down.
CATCAACCATCCTCCATCACCAATTCCATGATGCTCACCGCCGGGATGAGTAATTCCTTCGTAGGCTTGCTTGTCAGTGAGAGTTTGGATGAGATTCATCATGTAATCGAGTTAGTTTTGTTAGGGCTTGATACCTAGTATCCACTATGTTCGGAGATTGATGTTGCTATGACTTTCATATGCTTAATGCTTGTCACTAGGGCGTGAGTGCCATGATTTCATATTTGAACCGTTTATGTTATCACCATTATATCCATGTTCTTGATCCGATCTTGCAAGTCATATGCACTTACTGCGTGTTAGGACACATACACGAAGGTGACAATAATTGGGATTCTTTCCAGTGATTACCGTAGTATGAGGAGTTCATGTATTCACTATGTGTTAATGCTTTGATCCGATTCTCTAGTAAAAGGAGGCCTTAATATCCCTTAGTTTCCTTATGGACCTCACTTCCACAAGAGGGTAGGACAAAAGATGTCAAGCAAGTTCTTTTCCATAAGCACGTATGACTATTTACGAAAAACATGCCTACGTTATATCAATGAACGGGAGCTAGTTCTGTGTTGCCCAAGTTTATAACTGTTACATGATGAATATTATCCAACGATATCACTGATTCAGTGCCTACGAGCTTTTCCACATATTGTTCTTGCTACGTTACTACCGTTACCACTACTGCTACAATTGCTACAAAAATACTGCTATTGCTGTTACCATCACTACTACTATCAAAACTATCATACTACCATGCTACTGATCACTTTGCTGCGGATAATCTCTAGGTGTGGTTGAATTGACATCTCAACTGCTAATATTACAAATATTATTTGGCTCCCCTTGTGTCGAATCTATAATTTTGGGTTGAGTACTCTACCCTCGAAAACGGCTGCGATCCCCTATACTTGTGGGTTATCCAAACCTTTTCTGGCACCGTTGCTGGGGAGCATAGCTATATTTGCTGAGTCACTTGGCACTATGAAGAATCTGAAGGACACTAAAACCAAGATCTTTCCCTCAAAGACGAGGGGAGGTAATGATTTCCATCTAGCTCTGGACTTGATTCTTCTTCAGTTATAAGTAAGCTTGCAACACCACCACCTGCTATTAATCCTGATATGTCGCACGTTATTGATGATGCTACTTCTGCTATGAATGATGCTAGTACCTTCCTGATGAGTGTGACCAACATACCCTCCTCACGAACTCCTTTGTGCAAAATTTTCATTTTTTGAATAGGAACAACCCTCCAGAGGTAAGGTTCAATTTGTATTGTGAAACCCATCGGATCCTGCTCACTGAGTTTTGCAACATTTGCGTAATTCCTTCTGATGGGGAATTGAGAGAGAGCCTAGATCAACAGAGTTTGAGGACTTCCTACTCACTCTAACAGTGGATGGGGATAGGGGTGTATCAAAAGCCACGGCCACTAGCTTGTAGTTTCCTTCTATACATTACTTTGCCATATTTAACTGAAAGTGTCTGACTACTAGAGGGAAGGTCAGTGCACTTAGTTCACCTGACCTCGCCATTTTACGACGCGCAGTGCATAATGGTCACACCTTTAATTTAGGGGCTATTATTGCATGCCATCTGCACCTCAACATAACCAAGGGCAAAATCGATGGTGGTATTTATGCCACTCGCTTAGCATGACACTTCAATTTTGAGATACGCCAACATGACTATCGTTTGCCCCAAGTTTATCTAGATCACCAAGCGATGGTGGATCACCAGTTTACTAATAAAGCTAATTCTTTTCGAAACATTTGTTACAACTTAGTTTTCAGTGTGGAAACCCGTGATATTATCCCATTGCTTGCACCCACTTTGTTTGATTCTATTGCCAGGGGAGGATACATGACCCTACCAGAGGACATTGTTGCCTACCGGAATGCCCAGGCAGTGGCAGTGGATGAGCCCCAGAAGTGGGACGCTCACGTGCCGCCGCCTCAGTACTATAACATGGGACCGGATGGCTACTACGGGTGGTGATTACGAAGCTAGGTCAAAAGCCTAAGCTTCGGGGAGTACGTATTTCTCACCGACATTACATACTTCATTCCATTAGTCGATGTTCACACTTTTTTATTATATTATCCATGCTAGATTCATTTTCTCGCTTTCTTCTTGTGTGTTTGAAAAACTTTGAGAAAATCCAAAAACATTTCTTGTTTCTTTTCGGTTTTTCCTTCTTGTTTAATTTAGTTGTAGCATTAAAAGAAAACCCAAAATGGATTTTCTTTTCTTCCTTTTCTTGTTGGGAGCTTTCCCGTGTAAATTGTTTCTCTCATTTCTGTTTTTCTTTCTTTAATTTGCTTTCTTCTACGAAAAACAAAAACTCAAAAATATTTCAACGTCTTTCTCCGAATTTCTTTTCTTTTGTTTAGTTAGTTTGATGAGAAGACCGCAAAGAAAATGTTGAGTGGTTCTCATAGGCAATGATTGTTGATCTAACAAAGAGCCCATATTACCTTGTCTTCTCCTCTGAATAAATGCTTGCAGATTCCAGCTTAGTCCACGTCACTCTTGCACTATTATTACTCTCACATCATTCGGTCGCGCAAGTGAAAGGCAATAATGACGATATTTGATGAAGTGACGGTGGCAGGGGAAATCAGGTACGGACTCAACTTATTTTTGTTTTTGTAAATGTTTTTAATTCAATACATGATAACCCACAAGTATAGGGGATCAATTGTAGCCTCTTTCGATAAGTAAGAGTGTTGAACCCAACGAGGAGCTAAAGGTAGAACAAATATTCCCTCAAGTTGTATCGACCACCAATACAACTCTACGCACACTCAATGTTCGATTTACCTAGGACAAGTATGAAACTAGAAGTACTTTTTAGGTGTGACAGGATAGGTTTGCAAGATAATAAAGAGCACATAAATAAAAGTTAGGGGCTATTTAGATAAACAATCAATTAAGTTAGTTTTAGTAGAGAGATTTTTGGCACAAGAAAGTTATTTGTCCCTAGGCAATTGATAACTAGACTAGCATTCATTATCAAAATTTTATATGAGGGAGAGGCATAAGCTAACATACTTTCTCTATTTGGATCATATGCATTTATGATTGGAACTCTAGCAAGCATCCACAACTACCAAAGATCATTAAGGTAAAACCCAACCATAGCTTTATAAGGTATCAAGTCCTCTTTACTCCCATACGCAACAACCCACTTACTTGGGTCTATGCTTCTGTCAGTCACGCCACCCACCGTAAGCGAATTAGCACCAAAATAAAACATACAACTCAAACCAATCACGATCATCAATCAACCCATAGGACAAAACAGATCTACTCAAACATCATAGGATAGCCATACATCATTAAAAAATAATATATAGCGTTGAGCACCATGTTTAAGTAAAGAAAGCAGCGGGGAGAAGAGGTGTTACACAACTGCATATAGGGGGAGAAAGTTGGTGTTGACAGTAGCGAGGTTGTTGGTGTAGATCGCCGTCATGATCATTGCCCCAGTGGCACTCCGGCGCCACCGGGAGAGAGAGGGAGAGAGCCCCCTCCTTCTTATTCATCCTTGACCCCCCCCCATAGATGGGAGGAGGGTTTCCCCTCTAGTCCATGGCCTCCATGGCGGCGGAGCGGTGACAGTGTCCTGGACTAGGGTACTGTAACACCCCAAAAATTTAACCATGATTTATTAATTAAAAATTTGCCATGGTAAACTTAATTTTTATTCTCTGGATTTTCTTTTGATTCAGAACCACTCTTTTCTTCTGAATTGTGGAGATTTCCCTCCAAAAGGAAAACCTTTCAAAAATATTGTTGGACTTGTATATCTTCTCAAGAAAACATTTCTTTTATCAGTGGAATTATTTCTTTATTATTTTCCTGAGCTTTAATTCTTTTAAAATGATTTTTCATAACTTTTGGAGCCTCTTTTGCACTATAACCCTTTGATAAATTTATTTAAAAATTCCCCCAAATATTGGGGATGACATGTGAGGTTCCTAAATCACTTTTATGCAAAAACTTCTCTTAATCAATTGGGATTTTGAACCCTACCTCAGGTTTTCAAATCTGGATCAGTTTGTGGTTTGCACTGCAACCTATTTAAATTTTTCTTTAAAGATTCCACCAAAGTTGGAGATGCTAGTAGGAGTATATAATTCAAGTATATGCAAAAAAACCACTGGTGTTCTTTGGAAGATTTGAGAAAATCATCCTCTTTTGCTCTCTGGTCCAGTTTGCCATTTTCTACTTCAACCATATTTTAACTTGCACTTTTACCCATGATTCTTTTTCCTGCTTATAGACCACTCTACCAAACCCTTAAGTCCAGGAGATTGGATCCTTTGGACAATTTTTGGTCCATGCAATAATGCCCTTTATTTTCTGTCCAGATTTGAGTTTCTCAAAAACTTGCACTAACAAGTTTCTGGTTTTGCCCAAATAACCTTGCCATCATCACTTGCACCTAAAGAGACCCCAAACTAGAGACTTTGGCCAGCAGAAGAGATGCCTAGATACCCCTGGCATTTCATCAAGCAGGTTAGGAGCATGGCCAGTTCTGGCATGCTTTTAGACTTGCATTAGGAAGTTGCTCTAATAACCTTACCAGCATGTCTATTAGCTCTCTCATGATTATTAGCCTAATTCTGTTTAGTTGAAGAGGCATCAGAGAGGCCTAGAACGCGTTGGCATAGCATCGAGCACCTGGCGTGCGTGCTCTGGGCGCGCCCAGAGCGCACGTTTTGCACGCGCGCGCACCGAGCCGCCGCACCTTGCCCCTGGCCTTCGCTCGCCCGCAGGGCCACGCCTCGTTCCCATCCACTCGCCAGAACCCTCCATGCCACCCTGGCGCCCTACAGCGCCACCACGGCCATGGCGGCTAGTTGACGGCCGCAGCAGGCCCAGGCTGTGGCAGCGCCGCCCAAGCCATACGCGCACGCCAACTCGCCCCCTTGACCAGTGGGGAGTTCGTCGGAATGCGCCGACCCGCTCCAATCACCTCCACGTCGCCTGCTAGCAACAGAACGGCGGTTCACCGTTCCTATCCACTGCCGCCGTCGGAACCGACCTCGACCGCCTATATAAGAAGCCCCTGAGCTCGTACAGACCCTCAGGCGATCTCAGGCCATCCCCCTGGTGCCCCCATAGCCAACAATCGGCGGAGGGACGCCGTCTTCCCTGTCTCTGATCAGTTCGGCCGCCGTCACGCTCCGGTTCCGTCTGTCGCGAGCAAGGCCTCCCCCGTCCATCCAGTGCCACCATCCGACTCTCCTTACCCTTGCGGAGCCACCCCAGCTCTCAAACTTGATTGGGAACCACCATAGCTCGAGTCCCCAATCCTCCCGAAGCCGTCGTCCGTCGCGGAGCTCGCCGCCGGCGACTCCCTTCGTCCCCGCCAGCCTGTCGACCACCGGGAGGACCGCCTTGGACTGGCGGATCCATCCCTGCCCTCGAAATGTCGTGGGGAGCTGCCATTCGTCGACGGCGATTGCCGGAGCCCCGCCTCTGCTCGACCAGAGGAGAAAGAAGGTGCGGGTGACTGGTCAAACCTGACTAGTGGGCCCAAGGGACCCACTGTCAGTGACCCAGCCCCGCCGAAGCGTGTTTTAAGTGGAAGCTCCGAATACGCCTTCCCTGAGCAGTGGGGAGTTTGTCGGAATGCGCCGACCAACTCCAATCGCCTCCATGTTGCCTGCTAGCAACAGAACGGCGGTTCGCCGTTCCTATCCACTGCCGCCGTCGGAACCGACCTCGACCGCCTATATAAGAAGCCCTCGAGCTCGTCCAGACCCTCAGGCGATCTCAGGCCATCCCCCTGGTGCCCCCATAGCCAACAATTGGCGGAGGGAGGCCGTCTTCCCCGTCTCCGATAAGTTCGGCCGCCGTCACGCTCCAGTTCCGTCCGTCGCAAGCAGGACCTCCCCCGTCCATCCAGTGCCACCATCCGACTCTCCTTACCCTTGCGGAGCCACCCCACCTCTCAAACTTGATCGGGAACCATCGTAGCTCGAGTCCCCAATCCTCCCGAAGCCGCCGTCCGCCGCGGAGCTCGCCGCCGGCGACTCCCTTCGTCCCCGCCAGCCTGTCGACCACCGGGAGGACCGTCCTGGACTGGCGGATCCATCCCTGCCCTCGGACTGCCGTGGGGGAGCCGCCGTTCGTCGACGGTGATCGCCGGAGCCCCGCCTTTGCTCGGCCAGATGAGAAAGAAGGCGCGGGCGACTGGTCAAACCTGACCAGTGGGCCCAAGGGACCCACTGTCAGTGACCCAGCCCCGCCGAAGCGTGTTTTAAGTGGAAGCGTATTCCACCGAATACGCCTTCGCTAGAGGAAAACGTAAGTGCTGCCGAACCGTTTTCTTTTTTCTAATTTAAAAAAAAAACAGATTTTGACTAAACTTTGACTAGCTATAACTTTTAAAATACAAGTCCAATTGATTTGATTCTTTTTGTGTTGTTTCTCAAATTTTGTCTAGTTTATTTTCTTATTTATTTGAAAATTTTCCAAACAACTTTTTTGTACTGTTTTGAAACTATGTGTTGATTCAAATTTTCGTAAAATAGGATTTTGAAGAAGAAGGCAACTTTCAAAAAGCGCACCCCCACTTGCATATTCTTGAAGGGAAGCATTCTGAACCCTGTCATAATATTGTTGTGTGTTGTTTGATACGATTATATCACCACCTTGCCATGGAGTTTTCATTGAGTTTTCATTATTTTATGTGATGATATGATCGTACTCATGAGTGCATATTGATGATTCTGCGCTGTTGGAATTTGATATGTTTGTGATAGTAATCACTCTCGTATGCCTTTCATGCCTACCAGAAGGAATCCAGGAAAGCCTCTGTCTTGTGTAGACACGAGCTTGTCCCTAGTTCCCCGTCGAGACGGCTGTATCCGGTATGGCATGGTGAGGTATGATGGGTGGTGATTCTGTCTGTTGGTTGAAATATATTTGTTATGCAAATCATGCAGAGAATACTTAAACCTCCTGAGTTGGCCGTAGATCGAGTCTTGTTCCAGTAACCTCCATACTTGTTTCGTACTACCACTTGTCCCTGCCATAGGTAGGGTACGGTTCAGAAAGCTGTCAACCCCTTTCTAGCACACACCGTACAGAGAGGCCATGGTGGAAGATACCGGCTGCATCCGGTAGGCATGCCACCTGGTCCGGGGGCATGGGTGTTTTCGGTTGGAGCCGAAGGGGTAGCTCCCCTGGTTTGCGTGCGTTATAAATTTTGTGATCCCATGCTAGTCGAGGTTGTAGCCTCCCCACATAGAGTTTCTCTTAATGGGTGTCGTGGGTGATTCCATACACCGGTAAGTTAGGCTGGTGTGTGCGGCCAGGTGTGTTTTCAATTAAAAGACCGTAGACGGAATTAGTCCCGATGGACTAAAGGAATCCGTTACTCATGGGTAAAGAGTACACCCTCTGCAGAGATTATATCTATTCGAATAGCCATGTCCATGGGTAAGGACTACAGTCTGGGATGGGTCAAGTGTCGGTCTTAGTGTCGGTCTTCGGAGGAAAAATTGCTAAACCAGAACATGGATCATAGCTAGTGACTCATGATGATTATGGATACTATTATTATGGACTAACCATTTATATTATTTGAGTTATTGAGTATACCTGGGATGGTTCTACCTCCTGGATATTCACTGTGACTATCCTCTTATAAGCCCTTTATGTGGCGTCGCATAGACGCCCGACTGTGGCATGTTTATTATTTATTTCATTTATAAGCCCTTTATGTGGTGTCGCTGAGACGCCCGACTGTGGCATACTTGTTATTTATTTACTTTATAAACCCTTTATGTGGTGTCGCTGAGACGCCCGACTGTGGCATGCTGTTATTTATTTATCCTTATAAGCCCTTTATGTGGTGTCGCGGAGACGCCCGACTGTGGCATGCTTGTTATTTAAATCAGTTATAAGCCCTTTATGTGGTGTCGCACAGACGCCCGACTGTGGCCTGCTTGTTAATTAAACTACTTATAAGCCCTTTATGTGGCGTCGCTCAGACGCCCGACTGAGGCATGCTTTATATTATTACCCTTTCGAGGCGTCGCTTCAGACACCCGATCGGTGCATTTCATTTCTACTCCCTTATTGCATATTCATATTGTATATGAACAACCTGCTTGCATCATGGATTTTTATTTCGTGACTGACGTTGTGATCATAGAATATTTCGAAGCATGATTATCATTTGTTATATTATACCAGTGTTCATAATGTTTGCGAGTACTTTCAAAGTACTCACTGGCTTCTCCTTGGCTATTGTCTTGGCCAGATTTCTTGCATGGAGAGGAGCGTTGCGATGACAGCCCCGAAACCTACATAATGGTGATAGCAGCCTCGCGAAGATAGGAGTTATCCTGGTCAGCTGTTCCTGTGGGAAATGGAGTCCCATAGACACCGATGAACCACAAACCGCTTCCGCCATCAGCCACTAGAAACCGTGTGTTGTACTCACAGGCCAGAATGGTCTTGTACTACATGTTATGTACTTTGCTTGGAATTTCTGTATCAAGTTGGTGCCTCATCAACTAACAGTAATCCTGGGGCTGGTGAGCACAAGGGCCATTTTCTGGGAAATTGATAACCCGAAAATCCGGTCCTGACAACCTTGGTATCAGATCCAGGCTGACCATTGGCTAATCCTATCTTAGCCATGTCGAAAAACCTAGGTTAACCAACCCACCAGACCTTAACCTAACCCCGGCCAAGCTTCTCGTGTAAGATAACCACACAGTGATCCCGACACCTTTTGGCAGTCCGTGCCCAACCTATCAGCCTAGCCTGTCGACCACACGCCAGTGACCGACACCTAAACTGTCTCATTCGCAAGCGTGCGAAGGAAGACTCCGTCCCCTTTTTTTCTATAAAAAGGGAACGCTAGCCTCAACCCAGCCTCTACCCCAAACCGAGCTATAATGCCTGGACCCATTGTTCACTATCAAACCACAGCAACCAACCTTGGAGGTTTTGTGACCTTGCTAGCAAACCTCACCCACCGTGCCTTTGCATTAGAAGAGCCCCCAGAATATGTTGTGTACCAAGGGCCCATGAGCGGTGAGAGCCGTCAATTCTGGGCCACTGTGCACGTCTATGGTAGGGGTCTATCGCCAGAACGCCCCTACAGGTTCACCGGAAGGACAACTTCCTTTGAGCCACAAGCCATCCAACTAGCTGCTCGAGAGGCTATAGTTCAACTCCAGCACTTGTCGCCCAGAGTTAACTGTCGCTCGTTCTACTACTGCCCCAACCGTGACGGGTATGGTAGGCCACCCCAGGTTGCCAACGGAGATCACAAGACGGATCCTGCATTGTTGCATCTGGTGCTCTATGTAAGTGCACTAGAGGAACTGTTCGATCAAATCACTCTTGATCTGATCGCAGCTCATGGAGAACTGGTTCGCCGAGCCCAGGCAAGAGGAGAAGATGAGCCCGACGCCGACAACCCAGTTGTGCTGTTTGGACAACAAATCGAGTCCTTGAGGTCTGCCCCAGCCATCGACCAAAATGCTTTGGTGTCCCCAAAAGTGATTCGTCGCCTTTTGGGTACACGCTCCAACGGGATTGTGGCCAACAACCCCCGTGATGGTCATCATCGCTACCCCAACCCTGCGGTCCCTCAACCCCCTCCAGCTAACCCCGACAGTGAAGCCCTTGGAGAAGCCTCGGCATCCACAAGGCACACCCGCTTAGATATAAATGAGGTAGACTAAGTCACTCGAGTAGTATCGAGTCGTAGTATGTCCACGCCCTGTAATTGTGAGATCTTGTATCGCTATAATTAAATGCGGTCTGCTTGTGCGCCCCTATTTTTTAATAAGTAGCCATGCATAAATATGTTGGTGTACGATTGCATTTTTAATTCTGGGCGTAGCTTCCAAAAACCACCCCGACGACTCCCACAGTAATACGTCACTTTTGCGAGATATGTGTATCTGTAGCATTGACCCCGACCCATAGAGCAGAACCGACGAACTAGTTGCCCACTCACTGTAGCCACATTTTATTGCATGAGTAGGATGGTTATTTTTGTGATATTACTTTGTGATAGTAGGAGTAATTCTTTTCATGTCCGGTTTTTGGGGCGACATATGCCAACGGATGGCTTATCATGCATGGGGACAATAGAGCGTCGCCGGACCCTGGAAGCGGGACAAGGCGGAACTTAGGACGCCTACGGATCTTACCCAGGTTCGGAGCTCTCCGAGGAGATAACACCCGTAGTCCTGCTCTGCGGGGACTCCGCGTCATGACTAATGTCACTATGGTAGCTACAAGGTTGCTCCTCGAGCTGTGTCGTCTAGAGGAGGAAGATGAGCAAGGCTAGCTCACTACCTTCCCTCTAGGGATCGGGGGTGGTTGCTAGGGTTTCTCTCTCTCTCTTTCTCTTCCTGTATGTGCTCTCCTTCTTCTAAGGCTTAATCTTTCAACCCCTCCTCATGGACGATCCTGGGGGGTTTATATAGGCCTACCCCCAAGGGTACAATTGTAATCTCGACGGAGTGGCCCCCGGCTGTCAGCGTCTTCTGGAGCCGGCCTCGCCGCCTGTCTGCTGGGGCCCGCCGCCTGCGGGCCCATGTGATTGCCTTTTACTGTAGGCGTGCTTCTGCTGACTGCAGCATCGTCAGGGGGGGGGGGAGTGGCTATAGTGCCGCCGTCTCCTGCCGTACACTGCCGCCACGCCTTGTCTTGTCGTCTTGATGAGGTCCAGACTTCTAGGGCAGGATTCGCCATCTGTTACCAGGTGGCCGCCTGCCAGGGGCGGCTTGTTTATGACTTACCCACTGGCCGGTGGGGTCAGCCGCCTGCTGGCCCCGCCGGCTGCGGGTAGTGGGATCGTGGGTTCCTCTGACCGAAGCTTGGTCACGAGTAGCGTGGCTACAGTGATTCGCCGCTTATGAGATGTCCATAAGGTACATGTTCACTGTAGCCACGCCCTTATAGATTCTCTAAGGACGTACTCATCTGTAGCCATGCCTCAGCTGCGTGGTGGCCCCCCAGCACACATCCCGAGGGAGGGGCGTGGGACCGTCTGCTAGCTGCTAGTTGTGATGTTGCCGCCTGCTGGAAACCGGCTCCTAGGATAAGCTATTCTAGGAGGCGGTTCGATGAGTAGACGGCCGTGGGAGTAACAAGCGGCCCAAAAATTGTCTTGAAATACCGTGGGTCGTCAATGAGGACACCCGTGGTCAATATCTCCGACAGTAGTCCCCGAAGCTGGTGGAACTCCGCGACTAGTGTTGGAGGGCTGCGGGGTTCCACCAGCTTCCCTCCCTAGGTTGGACCAGCATCCTTCGTCCGTCTTCCATAAAGTTTCGTCTGCTGGCAGCCGGGCCTGCGCTAAGGGTGCCGGCTTCTGGCAGCCGGATCTCCGTCTTCAAATTTTTGGGGGGAAGGCACCGCCTGGTCAGCAGGCAGTCGCTCAGGCCTGCCGACCGTTGGTGGCTCCCCACGCGTCATTGCCCTGTCGCGTCGGCCTGCCAGCCCACGCGCGTGACGGGACATAACAGTGGGCCGGGGCCCGCCACTACAGGGCCTCGGTCCCCGCGCGGATCCAGTGTGGCAGGGATAATCGATTGCCCTCCCCATGCGCATTTAATGGGCACAGATTAGGCGCGCGAAAGGTGGGGGTCGTGCGGGGCGTCGAGCAGTTGATCCCACGCACGCCCCCTCGGCTTCGCCGCCCCGAGCCTATAAGTAGGCCAGGGGAGAGGGATTAGCGCCGTTCTCGCGCTCGCCCCTCCCCGCTCTCGTTCTTCTTCTTCCTTGCTCCCGTCCACTCCTCTCGCCAACTCCACAGCGAGTTGCCGCCTGAGCCCTGGCTGCCGCACCGCCGGTCCGCCACCACGGCGAGTGGTACGGTAGTGATGTCCTGCAGGAGCACATCGACAACCTCCGCCGGTCGCGGAAGCTGCCCCCTGCCGACAAGGTCGCCGTGTGCCTAGCGCCCGCGGCAGAGATTAGGCCGGCCCCGCGATTGGGCGAGCGGGTTGTCTTCCGCTCGCGCTTCCCGTGCGGCTTCGGCCTCCTTGCGAGCGGCTTCTTCCAGTCGTTCTTGGAATTCTTCAACATCCAACCCCACCACCTCACGCCGAACACGATGGTGACGCTGACTGCCTTCGTCGTCTTATGCAAGGCGTACTTCGGCATCCTCCCCACCATGGAGTTGTGGACCGAGCTTTTCTACATGAAGCTCGGTACCGGACATGTGCGGGGGGTGCATTGCGGTAAAGCACAGTGGATCAAGAAACTTCTTGCCGGCGCCGCAGCTCGTGGCGTCGGTGAAACTGTGGCAGAAAACATACTTCTACGTCTCCAACGTCGATCCCGACCAAGACTTCATTTGCTTGCCGGACTGGACACCAGGCCCGCCTGCTGAGCCTCGTGACTCCTGGAGGACTCGGCCTACTTCTCTCACGACGGGTGCCTACCTTGCCATGCGGCGTCTCCGGGAGCTGAGGGACAGCAAGGGTTTGACCTTTGCAGACCTGTTGCTCACGTTTGCGGAGCGCCGAGTGCTGCCGCTGCAGCACCACCCCCACCTGATTTGTGACATGAGCGGGCGCCGGGACCCTAGCCGGACATGCACCAAGCCAATGCCATACAGGGAGGTGGCAAACTTGGTGAACTATATATCCAACTGCAAGGAATCCGACTCCGGCTGGGCCTTTGGCAAGCCACCATACAGCCGCAGCAACCAGCCACCTACAGTAAGTTTTTCTGCCTTCTCTTGTTTTTCTTTATTTTCTTTTCGGCTGTTATAGCCGTCTGATCCTAGTGCCGTCTGTAGATCTTCCCCGGTCAGCCGGCGCCGGGTTCTGACCAGCCAGGCTGCCCCTGGAACCAGATCTCTCCTAGAGCGACACGAGCGACCCCGATCTTGGGGCCACCGCCATGGAGGAGGAGGAGGTGACAGGCGGCGGGGGCCAACCATCAGGCAGCCTGCCAGAAGGCGGCATCGAGAACTGGCCAGACGATGAGGAGGAGGAGGAGGAGGCGCCCATCCGCGTCCGGGAGGCGGATCTGCCTGGTCGCGGCAGCCAGTAGGCGGGGCCGTCTGGCACAGGTGGCGGCGTGAAGCGGCGGTCCTCTTCAGGGCCGTCTGGTGGCCAGCCCAAGAAACTCTGGCTGTCGATCGCCGCCACCAGGCGTCGGGAGGCGGCTGCCAGGGCGATCCTGCCTAGGGTACCCAAGGCCAGGCCGGTCGTATCCGGGTAAGTATATTGTGTTCTTCTTTTGTTTGATGCTTATCCTCCTCAGCCGTTCCCATCTTGGCTGATTCCCTACCTTCTTCGGGATATCCATGCAGCGCGTCGCTCTCCCTCTCGCGGGCGCTGGTGGGATCCATTGTGGGAGGCTTGGATGTCCCCCTTGCACCCCGCCGCATGGATCCAGCCGTCGCGCTCCGAGAGGCGACGGAGAGGAACGCTCGTGAGGTGCGCGAGGAGCGGGAGGCCGTGGACCGCGAGCGAGCAGTGGCTGATGTTGCAGCCAAGGCAGAGGCCGAAGCGGCTATGAAGGCCCAGGCAGACACCGCCCGAGCCCAGGAGCAGGAGGCGGGCTCCCAGCAGCCAGTGGGCCGCACCGTCTTCGCAGAGGCGGGCTCTTTGGAGCCGTCCGCCCAAGTGCCTGCTGCTGACGAGCAGCCGGCTCCAGACAACGAGGGGGACTACTGCGTCGCCATGGAGACACAGGCGCTGCCCCCCGCGCCGCGTGTGAGGACGTAGGGCAGCCGGCCTGTAGGGGCGGAGGTGCCGCCAGCTGAGGGCGTGCTGGTGACAGGCCCGCAGCCAGCGCCCCGAGCCCCTGCCCGTCCGCGCCGTGCGAGGGCGGTCTCCGTGTCGCAGCAGGTGGAGGCCGGCGGCGCCAGCTCGTCCGCGCTAGAGAGTGAAGCCACCAGCGCGGCGCCGTCAGGTTGGAGGCCCGGAGGCGGCGGCGCTCTGATTGTCGTGTCGCGAGACGTCCTCGACTGCTTCACCTCCCTGGGCAACGTCATGCAGACGGTGGTGCAGGAGTTCGTGGCTGCACGGTCCTCTGTTCGGGTATGTAGGCTTCATGCTCTTTCGCTTTTATTCCTTCAATTTCTTGTCTGGGGGCGCGTCAGCGCACCCACTGGGTGTAGTCCCCGAGTTCCGAGCCGGCTGCTGAGCAGGCGGCTCGGAACTCCAAAGTGTACGTCGTGGGCTGATCTTGTGTCTTGTTGCAGGACTACCACAACCTCCGTGTGGCCTCCTCAACGCCCAGCGCCAGGAGCTGGCGCAACTGCAGGCTGCCCTGGCAAACAGCCAGGGTGAGTGCTTCCCTTCTCCTCGTTGCGAGGGCGCGTCAGCGCACCCACTGGGTGTAGTCCCCGAGTTCCGAGCCGGCTGCTGAGCAGGCGGCTTGGACCTCCAAGGTTATCTTTTTGCTGCTGCTGACATTATTCTTCTTCTTCTTCTTCTCTTGCCAGCAGTCGTAGCCAACCTCCGCAACCAGCTGGGCGAGGCCCAGTCGGAGCTAGCTGCCAAGGAGCCAGAGCGCGATCTTACCGCTCGGGATCGTGACCGCCTGGCAAGGAGCTGGCAGACCAGACGGCGGCCCACAAGGTTGAGCTCGGGAAGATGTCGGATGCCGAGACGCTTTTTCAGGCAAAATTCGAGGCCGAGCGCTCGAACTGGGTCGAGAAGGAGGCGGCTCTGCAAGACGGCTATGGAGCCATTGCAGACATGGTCGACGGTGAGATGCCTGCCCTTTCTTCTTGTACTTGCCATCTATTGCAGCCGCCTTTCTTTTGTTCTGATTCTTCTTCTAGCTTTGACAGAGTTCTTCCCGGGGTACTCTGTGGCCGCAACCCAGGCCATCGAGTCCGAGCGTGACGAGAGGCGCAAGGCGGGCTGGGTGATTGCACCTAACGCGCCCAGGACCCCAGCCGAGCAGCTTCTTGCTGTCAAAGTGCGCCTCCAGCCGGTCCATCGCCTGCTTCGCCGCCTGCAGCGCGCTGGTGCCCAAGTGCTGGCCGCCCTCTGGCCAGGTGCTCCGGTACTCCGCATGTCAGGCCCAAGATGCGATTCTATCCCGATCACGTGACACTTACGTGATTGGGGCACAACCGCATTTTGGGCGCTTAGCAAGATGGATATCATTACATCGTACCATTACATACATACATGGGGGATACAACAATACATACAATTCACGCGAATACAACAACATCAATACAAGGCATCCGACTACGGATGCAAACATGAAAAGCACAACGACATCCATCTGCTATCCCAGGCTGCCGACCAGGAACCTAACCCAAGACTGAAGAGAAGAAGAAGAAAGAACTCCAACACAACGATCATCGCTCTCACCTCAGGACATCGGAAACCTGCACCTGCAACTGTTGTTGTAGTATCTGTGAGCCACGAGGACTCAGCAATCCCATAACCATGGGTAACAAGACTATCAAAGCTTAATGTGTAGGAAGAGGTAAAGTGGTGAGGTTGCAGCAGCAGCTAAGCAATATATGGTGGCTATCTTACGAGTACAAGAATAAGATGAGCATCTACGCAAACGGTCGCAAACTAGTAATGATCGCTAAAGATCCTGAACTACCTACAAGTCAAACATAACCCCATCGTGTTCTCTTCTCAAAGTGAAAAGAGACAGTCACGGTTACTCACACAATTGTGTATTTTACTTCGGATCCTCTGTCAAGTTTTCTACAACCGGACATTAACAAATTCCAATCTGCCACATAACCGCGGGCACGGCTTTCGAAAGATCATACCCTGCAGGGGTGTACCAACTTAGCCCATCACAAGCTCTCACGATCAGCAGAAGTAATAATAATATTACCCCTTATCTTAGGGAAAAACCGATCAGGCTCGGAATCCCGGTGCACAAGACATTTCGGCAATGGTAAAACAAGTCCAGCAAGACCTTCCGGCGTGCCGACGCCTTGATAGTAGCCGCGCGTATCTCGTCTCAGGCCACGTCCGGATGGGCGTGAAGGAAATATGCCCTAGAGGCAATAATAATAATGTTATTTGTATTTCCTTATATCATGATAAATGTCTTTTATTCATGCTAGAATTGTATTAGCCGGAAACTTAGTACATGTGTGGATACATAGACAAAACAGTATGTCCCTAGTATGCCTCTACTAGACTAGCTCATTGATCAAAGATGGTTATGTTTCCTAGCCATAGACATGAGTTGTCATTTGATCAACGAGATCACATCATTAGGAGAATGGTGTGATGGACTAGACCCATCCGTTAGCGTAGCACAATGATCGTTTAGTTTTACTGCTATTGCTTTCTTCATGACTTATACATGTTCCTATGACTATGAGATCATGCAACTCTCGAATATCGTAGGAATACCTTGTGTGCTATCAAACGTCACAACGTAACTGGGTGATCATAAAGATGCTCTACAGGTATCTCCGAAAGTTTTCGTGGTGTTGGCATGGATCAAGATTAGGATTTGTCACTCCGAGTGTCGAAGAGGTATCTCTGGGCCCTCTCGGTAATGCACATCACTTAAGCCTTGCAAGCATTGCAACTAATGAGTTAGTTGCGGGATGATGTATTACGGAACGAGTAAAGAGACTTGACGGTAACGAGATTGAACTAGGTATTGAGATACCGACGATCGAATCTCGGGCAAGTAACATACCGATGACAAAGGGAACACCGTATGTTGTTATGCGGTTCGACCGATAAAGATCTTCGTAGAATATGTAGGAGCCAATATGGGCATCCAGGTTCCGCTATTGGTTATTGACCGGAGAGATGTCTCGGTCATGTCTACATAGTTCTCGAACCCGTAGGGTCCGCACGCTTAAACGTTCGTTGACGATATAGTATTTAATGAGTTATGTATGTTGGTGACCGAATGTTATTCGGAGTCCCGGATGTGATCACAGACATGACGAGGAACTCCCGAATGGTCCGAAGATAAAGATTAATATATGAGATAATAGTGTTTGACCTCCGGAAGGGTTCCGGAATTCACCGGAAGGGGTTGCGGATGTTTCCCGAAGTGTTTGGGTACGAGAACACTTTATTTGGGCCAAAAGGGAAAGCACACAAGGTTTTTGGAAGGCGCAAAAGGAAGTTTTGCGGAGTCCAGGGGCCAGACGCCAGGGTCCCTGGCGTCTGGGTCCAGACGCCGGGAACCCTGGCTTCTGGCCCTGGAGTCCGAGAAGGACTCTTGCCTTTCGGGTGAAACCGACTTTGTGAAGGCTTTTACTCCAAGTTTCGACCCCAAGGCTCAACATATAAATAGAGGGGTAGGGCTAGCACCCAAGACACATCAAGATACACCAAGCCGTGTGCCGGCTACCCCGACCCTCTAGTTTATCCTCCGTCTAGTTTCTGTAGTGCTTGGCGAAGCCCTGCAGAGATTGTTCTTCATCAACAACCGTCACCACGCCGTCGTGCTGCCGGAACTCATCTATTACTTCGCCCGTCTTGCTGGATCAAGAAGGCGAGGACGTCATTGAGCTGAACGTGTGCTGAACGCGGAGGTACCATACGTTCGGTACTAGATCGGGACGGATCGTGAAGGTGCACGACTACATCAACCGCGTTGATAAACGCTTCCGCTTTCGGTCTACGAGGGTACGTAGACACACTCTCCCCTCTCGTTGCTATGCATCTAGTAGATAGATCTTGCGTGATCGTAGGAAAATTTTGAAAATACTAGGTTTCCCAACAGTGGCATCATGATCCAGGTCTATGCGTAGATGATATGCACGAGTAGAGCACAATGAGTTGTGGGCGATACTAGTCATACTGCTTACCAGCATGTCATACTTTGCTTCGGCGGTATTGTGAGATGAAGCGGCCCGGACCGACATTACGCGTACGCTTACGCGAGACTGGTTTCACCGTTACGAGCACTCGTTGCTTAAAGGTGACTGGCGGGTGTCTGTCTCTCTCACTTTAGCTGAATCAAGTGTGGCTACGCCCGGTCCTTGTGAAGGTTAAAACATCACATACTTGACGAAACATCGTTGTGGTTTTTTGTATGCGTAGGTAAGAACGGTTCTTGCTAAGCCCGTAGCAGCCACGTAAAACTTGCAACAACAAAGTAGAGGACGTCTAACTTGTTTTTGCAGGGCATGTTGTGATGTGATATGGTCAAGACATGATGAGTTATACGGTTTTGTATGAGATGATCATGTTTTGTAATGTTATCGGCAACTGGCAGGAGCCATATGGTTGTCGCTTTATTGTATGAAATGCAATCGCCATGTAATTGCTTTACTTTATCACTAAGCGGTAGCGATAGTCGTAGAAGCAATATTTGGCGAGACGACAACGATGCTAAGATGGAGATCAAGGTGTCGCGCCGGTGACGAAGGTGATCATGACGGTGCTTTAGAGATGGAGATCAAAAGCACAAGATGATGATGGCCATATCATGTCACATATTGTGATTGCATGTGATGTTTATCTTATTTTGCTTAGAACGACGGTAGCATTATAAGATGATCCCTTACTAAATTTCAAGGTATAAGTGTTCTCCCTGAGTATGCACTGTTGCAAAAGTTCGTCGTGCCGAGACACCACGTGATGATCGGGTGTGATAAGCTCTACGTTCAAATACAACGGGTGTAAGCCAGTTTTGCACACGCAGAATACTCGGGTTAAACTTGACGAGCCTGGCATATGCAGATATGGCCTCTGAACACTGGAGACCGAAAGGTCGAGCGTGAATCATATAGTAGATATGATCAACATAAGATGTTCACCATTGATACTACTCCATCTCACGTGATGATCGGACATGGTTTAGTTGATTTGGATCACGTGATCATTTAGATGACCTGAGGGATGTCTATCTAAGTGGGAGTTCTTTAATTAATATGATTAAATTGAACTTCAATTTATCATGAACTTAGTCCTGATAGTTTTTGCATATCTATGTTGTTGTAGATCAATGGCCCGTGCTACCGTTCCTTTGAATTTTAATGCATTCCTAGAGAAAGCTAAGTTGAAAGATGATGGTAGCAATTACACGGACTGGGTCCGTAACTTGAGGATTATCCTCATTGCTGCACATAAGAATTATGTCCTTGAAGCACCGCTAGGTGACAAGCCCCCTCCCGCTAATGTAGATGCTTTGAACGTCTGGCAGTCGCGGTCTGATGACTACACGATAGTTCAGTGTGCCATGCTTTACGGCTTAGAACCGGGACTTCAACGACGTTTTGAACGTCATGGACCATATGAGATGTTCCAGGAGTTGAAGTTAATATTTCAAGCAAATGCCCGGATTGAGAAATATGAGATTTCTAATAAGTTCTATAGCTGCAAGATGGAGGAGAATAGTTCTATCAGTGAACACTTGCTCAGAATGTCTGGGCACTACAATCATATGACTCAACTTGGTTGCAAAGTTGACGAGGATAGTGTTATTGATAGAGTTCTTCAATCACTGCCACCAAGCTATAAAGGCTTCGTGATGAACTATAATATGCAAGGGATGCAAAAGACAATTCCCGAGCTCTTCGCTATGCTCAAGGCTGCGGAGGTAGAAATCAAAAAGGAGCATCAAGTGTTGATGGTTAACAAGACCACTAGTTTCAAGAAAAAGGGCAAGGGAAAGAAGGGGAACTTCAAGAAGAATAGCAAGACAGTTGCTACTCCCACGAAGAAACCCAAATCTGGAGCCAAGCCTGAAACTGAGTGCTTCTACTGCAAGGGGACTGGACACTGGAAGCGGAACTGCCCCAAGTATTTGGCGGATAAGAAGGATGGCAAGGTGAACAAAGGTATATGTGATATACATGTTATTGATGTGTACCTTACTAATGCTCGTAGTAGTACCTGGGTATTTGATACCGGTTCGGTTGCTAATATTTGTAACTCGAAACAGGGACTACGGATTAAAAGAAGATTGGCTAAGGACGAGGTGACGATGCGCGTGGGAAATGGTTCCAAAGTCGATGTGATCGCCGTCGGCACGCTACCTCTACATCTACCTTCGGGATTAGTTTTAGACCTAAATAATTGTTATTTGGTGCCCGCGTTGAGCATGAACATTGTATCTGGATATTGTTTGTTGCGAGACGGTTATTCATTTAAATTAGAGAATAATGGTTGTTCTATTTTTATGAATAATATCTTTTATGGTCATGCACCCTTGAAGAGTGGTCTATTCTTATTAGATCTCGATTGTAGTGATACACATATTCATAATATTGAAACCAAAAGATGCAAGGTTAATAATGATAGTGCAACTTATTTGTGGCACTGCCGTTTGGGTCATATTGGTGTAAAGCGCATGAAGAAACTCCATAGTGATGGACTTTTGGAATCACTTGATTATGAATCACTTGGTGCTTGCGAACAATGCCTCATGGGCAAGATGACTAAAACTCCGTTCTCCGGAACTATGGAGCGAGCAACAGATTTGTTGGAAATCATACATACTGACGTATGTGGGCCAATGAGTGTTGAAGCTCGCGGTGGGTATCGTTATTTTCTGACCTTCACTGATGATTTGAGCAGATATGGGTATATCTACTTAATGAAGCACAAGTCTGAAACATTTGAAAAGTTCAAAGAATTTCAGAGTGAAGTAGAGAATCATCGTAACAAGAAAATAAAGTTTCTACGATCTGATCGTGGAGGAGAATATTTGAGTTACGAGTTTGGTCTTCATTTAAAACAATGTGGAATAGTTTCACAGCTCACGCCACCCGGAACACCACAGCGTAATGGTGTGTCCGAACGTCGTAACCGTACTTTATTGGATATGGTGCGATCTATGATGTCTCTTACCGATTTAACGATATCATTTTGGGGTTATGCTTTAGAGACAGCTGCATTCACGTTAAATAGGGCACCATCTAAATCCGTTGATACGACACCTTATGAACTATGGTTTGGCAAGAAACCAAAGTTGTCGTTTCTTAAAGTTTGGGGCTGTGATGCTTATGTGAAAAAGCTTCAACCTGATAAGCTCGAACCCAAGTCGGAGAAATGTGTCTTCATAGGATACCCAAAAGAGACTGTTGGGTACACCTTCTATCACAGATCTGAAGGCAAGATATTCGTTGCTAAGAATGGATCCTTTCTAGAGAAGGAGTTTCTCTCGAAAGAAGTGAGTGGGAGGAAAGTAGAACTTGATGAGGTAATTGTACCTTCTCCCGGATTGGAAAGTAGTACATCACAGAAAATTGTTCCAGTGATTCCTACACCAATCAGTGAGGAAGTTAATGATGATGATCATGAAACTTCGGATCAAGTTTCTGCTGAACGTCGTAGATCAACCAGAGTACCTTCCGCACCAGAGTGGTACAGCAACCCAGTTCTGGAAATCATGTTACTAGACCATGATGAACCTACGAACTATGAGGAAGCGCTGATGAGCCCAGATTCCGCAAAATGGCTTGAGGCCATGAAATCTGAGATGGGATCCATGTATGAGAACAAAGTGTGGACTTTGGTTGACTTGCCCGATGATCGGCAAGCCATCGAAAATAAATGGATCTTCAAGAGGAAGACTGACGCTGACGGTAATGTTACTGTTTACAAAGCTCGACTTGTTGCAAAAGGGTTTCGACAAGTTCAAGGAGTTGACTACGATGAGACTTTCTCACTTGTAGCGATGCTTAAGTCTGTCCGAATCATGTTAGCAATTGCCGCATTTTATGATTATGAAATCTGGCAAATGGATGTCAAAACTGCATTCCTGAATGGATATCTCAAAGAAGATTTGTATATGATGCAACCAGAAGGTTTTGTCGATCCAAAAGGTGCTAACAAAGTATGCAAGCTCCAGCGATCCATCTATGGACTGGTGCAAGCATCTCGGAGTTGGAATATACGCTTTGATGGGGTGATCAAAGCATATGGTTTTATACAGACTTTTGGAGAAGCCTGTATTTACAAGAAAGTGAGTGGGAGCTCTGTAGCATTTCTAATATTATATGTGGATGACATATTATTGATTGGAAATGATATAGAATTTCTGGATAGCATAAAAGGATACTTGAATAAGAATTTTTCAATGAAAGACCTCGGTGAAGCTGCTTATATATTAGGCATCAAGATCTATAGAGATAGATCAAGGCTCTTAATTGGACTTTCACAAAGCACATACCTTGATAAGATTTTGAAGAAGTTCAAAACGGATCAGTCAAAGAAAGGGTTTTTGCCTGTATTACAAGGTATGAAGTTGAGTAAGACTCAATGCCCGACCACTGCAGAAGATAGAGAGAAAATGAAAGTCATTACCTATGCCTCAGCCATAGGATCTATCATGTATGCAATGCTGTGTACCAGACCTGATGTGTGCCTTGCTATAAGTCTAGCAGGGAGGTACCAAAGTAATCCAGGAGTGGATCACTGGACAGCGGTCAAGAACATCCTGAAATACCTGAAAAGGACTAAGGATATGTTTCTCGTATATGGAGGTGACAAAGAGCTCGTCGTAAACGGTTACGTCGATTCTAGCTTTGACACTGATCCGGATGACTCTAAGTCACAAACCGGATATGTATTTTTATTGAACGGTGGAGCTGTCAGTTGGTGCAGTTCCAAGCAGAGCGTCGTGGCGGGATCTACGTGTGAAGCGGAATACATAGCTGCTTCGGAAGCAGCAAATGAAGGAGTCTGGATGAAGGAGTTCATATCCGATCTAGGTGTTATACCTAGTGCATCGGGTCCAATGAAAATCTTTTGTGACAACACTGGGGCAATAGCCTTGGCGAAGGAATCCAGGTTTCACAAGAGAACAAAGCACACCAAAAGACGCTTCAATTCCATCCGCGATCTAGTCAAGGAAGGAGACATAGAGATTTGCAAAATACATACGGATCTGAATGTTGCACACCCGTTGACTAAGCCTCTTCCACGGGCAAAACATGATCAGCACCAGGACTCCATGGGTGTGAGGATCATCACTTTGTAATCTAGATTATTGACTCTAGTTCAAGTGGGAGACTGAAGGAAATATGCCCTAGAGGCAATAATAATAATGTTATTTGTATTTCCTTATATCATGATAAATGTCTTTTATTCATGCTAGAATTGTATTAACCGGAAACTTAGTACATGTGTGGATACATAGACAAAACAGTATGTCCCTAGTATGCCTCTACTAGACTAGCTCATTGATCAAAGATGGTTATGTTTCCTAGCCATAGACATTAGTTGTCATTTGATCAACAGGATCACATCATTAGGAGAATGGTGTGATGGACTAGACCCATCCGTTAGCGTAGCACAATGATCGTTTAGTTTTACTGCTATTGCTTTCTTCATGACTTATACATGTTCCTATGACTATGAGATCATGCAACTCCCGAATATCGTAGGAATACCTTGTGTGCTATCAAACGTCACAACATAACTGGGTGATCATAAAGATGCTCTACAGGTATCTCCAAAAGTATTCGTGGTGTTGGCATGGATCAAGATTAGGATTTGTCACTCCGAGTGTCGGAGAGGTATCTCTGGGCCCTCTCGGTAATGCACATCACTTAAGCCTTGCAAGCATTGCAACTAATGAGTTAGTTGCGGGATGATGTATTACGGAATGAGTAAAGAGACTTGACGGTAACGAGATTGAACTAGGTATTGAGATACCGACGATCGAATCTCGGGCAAGTAACATAACGATGACAAAGGGAACAACGTATGTTGTTATGCGGTTCGACCGATAAAGATCTTCATAGAATATGTAGGAGCCAATATGGGCATCCAGGTTCCGCTATTGGTTATTGACCGAAGAGATGTCTCGGTCATGTCTACATAGTTCTCGAACCCGTAGGGTCCGCACGCTTAAACGTTCGTTGACGATATAGTATTTAATGAGTTATGTATGTTGGTGACCAAATGTTATTCGGAGTCCCGGATGTGATCACGGACATGACGAGGAACTCCGGAATGGTCCGGAGATAAATATTAATATATGAGATAATAGTGTTTGACCTCCGGAAGGGGTTCCGGATGTTTCCCGAAGTGTTTGGGTACGAGAACACTTTATTTGGGCCAAAAGGGAAAGCACACAAGGTTTTTGGAAGGCGAAAAAGGAAGTTTTGCGGAGTCCAGGGGCCAGACGCCAGGGTCCCTGGCGTCTGGGTCCAGACGCCGGGAACCCTGGCGTCTGGCCCTGGAGTCCGAGAAGGACTCTTGCCTTTCGGGTGAAACTGACTTTGTGAAGGCTTTTACTCTAAGTTTCGACCCCAAGGCTCAACATATAAATAGAGGGGTAGGGCTAGCACCCAAGACACATCAAGATACACCAAGCCGTGTGCCGGCTACCCAGACCCTCTAGTTTATCCTCCGTCTAGTTTCTGTAGTGCTTGGTGAAGCCCTGCACAGATTGTTCTTCATCAACAACCATCACCACGCCGTCGTGCTGCCGGAACTCATCTACTACTTTGCCCGTCTTGCTGGATCAAGAAGGCGAGGACGTCATCGAGTTGAACGTGTGCTGAACGCGGAGGTGCCGTACGTTCGGTACTAGATCGGGACGGATCGTGAAGGTGCACAACTACATCAACCGCGTTGATAAACGCTTCCGCTTTCGGTCTACGAGGGTACGTAGACACACTCTCCCCTCTCATTGCTATGCATCTAGTAGATAGATCTTGCGCGATCGTAGGAAAATTTTGAAAATACTACGTTTCCCAACAGGGCGATTATACGAGTAAAACCAGCCCTCGGGTTTCCCCAAGGTGGGCCTGCATACTCCCCGTTTGGGACCAACACCATCAGCACTGGCCCCCCTTGCTATGTTGAAAAGAATCTCGAGGGCGCGACCCCCTATGCAATTTTAATTAATTAATTAAGTTGTTATTATGAGGCAAATTAAAACCAATGTTGGGCCTTGCTGGAGGAGTTTTATTCAAAGACGAACTGTCAAGGGGTCCCCATATACCCAACCGTGTAAGGTAGCAAAATCAAGGAACATAATGCCGGTTTATCGGCTCCTAGGGTGGCATGAGTGGAACAAAACACCGAGCAAAAGGCCAAGCCTTCCACCCATGCCTAGTATATAGGTGTGTTAATAATAATACTAGATATTGTGATATTCCCAAAGCATCAAGATCCGACATGGACCAATCTTCATCTTCACCTTCAGCTAACAACGCTATAAGAGGGCTAAGCAAGCGGGTAACATAGCCAAACAATGGTTTGCTAGGAAGGTGTCAAAGGTTAGAGGTTTTATGGAAACAAGGAGAGGGGCTGACAATAATGATGGGTGGCGCGACATATAACGATAGCATCGAGACAACTAAGCAAAGGCAATGATAGTAAAGGTATCCAAGGTGATGGTCATCTTGCCTGAGATCCCGCAAGGAAGAGGAACAGGTCCATGAAGAAGACAAAGAAGAAGCCTTGAAGACGAACCACGAGTAGACGAACGAATCCTCACGATCGCAACGGAACAAGCACTAACGAGAAGAAGCAAGCAATACGGTAAATACACAACACAAGAACATGACAATATGCTCAACCAAGTATGATGCAAGACAAGTCTATATATGATGCAATACATGGCAAGGGATGAAGCACACAAG
Source organism: Secale cereale (assembly GCA_902687465.1). Taxonomy (NCBI): domain Eukaryota; kingdom Viridiplantae; phylum Streptophyta; class Magnoliopsida; order Poales; family Poaceae; genus Secale; species Secale cereale. The sequence goes on along the minus strand of LR738715.1, from coordinate 75,973,710 downwards.
AACAACACCAAACAACAAGTTTAAATGAGGCCGGAAACTACACATATCAAATCCGGTAAGTCCTCATTTACATAATTTGGAATTAGTCCAGATCTGAACAAACCTTAAGTTCAAGTTGTTAAAAACAAATTTAACATGCACCAAGATGATATATACGAAATTCTAGTCAAGTTTCATATAAAGTTCATTTGATTTGGAGCTACAGCCTAGAATATAAGAGCAAAACAAGACAAGCATGGCAACGATGCAAGATGCACCCAAACATGAAGCAAACTCACTCCAAACATGAAAACAACAAGATATTATGATTCTACATGCAAAATCACACAAGTTTCATATAGGGAACACTCAAAACGGAGCAACGGGCTAGAAGTTAAGAGCTAAACAAGTAACAATGCAAAGCTGAAGTTAACAGCCACATAGCAACTTTGGAGCAAGATATATATATGCTACAGCACTCAAACATGATAACAAGAAGCATGGATGTGAAATAGACATTATACTCTCCAAGCATGAACTTAGAACACACCCAAAAGCTTGCTGGAACACAATTAACCAAGCATGGCAAGTTGCAATAAAATTATCCAGATTTAGTCAAAATCTGGGAAGGCAAAAACATCATCACGATGCTGCCTTCGGAGGCACAAAACAACATTCATATGAACTCCACTAAGCATATAAACAACATGGACATGTAGTAGACATATCATACAACAAACAACTCCATTGGAGCAACCCAATAGGAGGCATGGATCAATAACAACAAGCTCCACCAAATTGAACATGCTGCTAAAAACCTGACAGGTATAATTTATAGCAACTTGAGAGCAAGAAATAAATAAGCTACAGCAGGTCATATGAGCAAGTAAGGGCATGAATGGATAGACAATAACATGGACAGCAAGACATGATCATTGGCCACTCCAAAACAAGCATGGATTTGAGTGGGGCATCAAGCAAACATAGCATCAGGTTATAACAGATTCCAGACTTAGCAGTTTTTTCACTAAGTATAAAACAGTAACAACAATATGGCATGTTTACAAGCTTGTTTAAGTCACCTCAAGGCATATCATGGAAAATTAAATGCACCACAGCAAAGACCAAATAATGGTGCTTCTAAAACATGTAGACATGTGGCATGAGGACAAACACATCAATAGCAATGATCAAGTGAAATCAGCATCTCATAACAAGTTTCAACACTTAACATCCAAATGCACTTTTGCAACAGAGATTAACATGGCAATATGGACTCAAACAAGCATGCTACAGCAACCATCATGTAGAGCACTTCACAATGAACATTTTAACATACCATATGCATCATTTGGATAAACATGCACCAAGTTATCATATCTCAAACATGGCATAAAATTAACAAGTAGCAGCAGTTTATAACATGTAGCACTCTTGCAACAGAGATTAGAGCATCTAGATGAAGTCAAACATGCATGGCACAGTGGAACAAAGTGTAGAGCACATCACCACGATCATTGTGACATATTATACACTCAATTTGGATCATCACACAAAAAGTTACATGCATGCAAAATATGCATCACAATATGAAGTTTTTGGGGACTTAGGAGAAAAAGACCTCGGGGAAATGGACATGTCCGGTGGGCATCGGACATGTCCGACGGGCTGGGCCCACATGGCAGAGAGAGAGAGGGGCGGACATGTCCGGCTCCAAATGGATGTGTCCGTCGGTGGCGGCTGGCGCGGGGCCCACTTGGCAGTGGCTCCGGGGTCAACGCGGGTTGGGTTTCGGGTGACGAAGCGGATCGGGTCCTGCCCGATCCAAAGGAGCGGGAGGCCCGGCGGCAGCTCGGATCCGGCCGAAGTACGCGGCCGGCGAGGGATCTCCGGCGGGGCGGCGGCTGAGGAGAACGGCGACGAGGCGCGGGGTCCTCCGGTGAGGCAGTTGAAGGCGATGGCCGACGAGCTTAGAGCTCCGGCGGAAGGAGGCGGGGCACGAAGGCCGCGGAGGCTGCCGCAGGCAGTGGTCGCCGGTGGCACGACGGCGGAGCTGAAGCTCGCCGGCGGGGACGGCGGTTCCCCACGCACGGCGGCGCAACGCGCTAGGAAGAGAGGCTCGGGCGAGCGGGATCCCGGGCGCACGGGGCGCGGGCCACGGCGGCGGTCTGCTCGGGCCCGGGCGGGCTTGGCTCGGGCCCGCGGGCCTGACGCGTGGGAGGAGGCAACTAGAGGCACCTGGCGGCGGGTAAGAGGTGGGAGGAGGCTGGCGGCGTGCAGGTTTCGAAGAGGAGGCCTAGGTTTCCAAATTAGGCAAGGGTAGGCTTCCTTTTATAGCAGGTTTAGCTAGGGTAAGAGGTTTTTAGCTCCCTTTCGAGCCACCGGATCGCGATCGGACGGCTCCGAAGCGGAGAGGGACTAGGCTGGGCCTAGAGGAAAATAGTGGGCTGTGTAGAAGGCCTTGGGCTTAGGGAGGAGAAGAGAGAGAGAGGCCCGCGGAGGTTTTCGGAGACCGAAAACGTCCGACGAATTAACCGGCGACTAGTGCGGCTATATTTAATGGTTGGGCTATCAAACAAGCTCCGAATGCGATGAAATTTGGCAAGCGGCCTGTCTACACTATAATAAGACCACACGCCAAGTTTCAACCCATTCCGAGAACGTTTTTCGGCCAGTCATAAAATAAATATTCGGAGGCACCGCGGGCGCGTGCAAGTGTGTCTGGACTCAGAACGGACAACGGAAAGGACGAGCGGACTCGGGCGGATGCAAGTTTTGAAAACATGCTGATAAAATGCACACGATGACATGGCAAGATGCAACACGCAAGCAATTGACATGGCAACGAGGACGAAAAACTGGCTGACACCTGGCGCACCGGTCTCGGGGTGTCACAACACTCCCCTACTAACAAGAGATCTCGTCCGGAGATCTTAGGAATGAGACGGAAGGGAAAAAGGAAGAACAAAGTTCTTCGAGGATAAAAGAGTGAAACCAAAGAACCTTGAGAGGTTGAACAATTTGAAATAAAAGATACAACGGAGATGAACGAAGTTGCAAGACTTCGTTAGACAAAAGGAAGAAGGAATATGACGAGAACCAAGGAGGTTGAAAGACACGAAGCAAGAGCTGAAGGAACGAGGATTTATTCGAAACCAGTCCGGTTAAGAAGAGATAGAAAAGAATTTGTACGAAGTAATTCGGGCAGCGCTCCGGCTGAAACTGAAAGAAATAGCACATGAGACGATGGAACAATACTTGACGAGAGGAACAACACAATGCCTCCAGAAGAATTGAAAGAGAGTGGAATGAAAAAGAACGGAGAAGAGAACAACAACTTACACCACGAAGGAATTGAACGAGAATTTATAAGAGAAAGACTTGAACGGAGTTGTTGAGATGATCAACAACAAAAGAATAAGCTTGTTATGGACTTATTTAAACATCTCAAGACTTGAGGTGAATTATGCCACAACCAAAATATTGATGAGCTGAGAAGAGCGAAGAATGCAAAACTCCACTTCGAAAGAATACGGCGAATTATTTGCATTCGAGAGGCAAAAGAATAATGCTTGAGCTGCTCCAGAAGAATTTGATGAATATTTGAGGAATGAGTTAAATCGTGAAGAACCACCGTGAAGAACTCCGGTAACAAAATAATTATAAAAGATGGAAAGAATAAGATTAAAGCATTGCGATGATTTTGAAGGGGGTACCGACGACATAATCAAGAAAATTTGAACTCCGGAAAAAAGAAAAGATTAAAGCAATTGGAACTAGAATTTATTCATCAAGAATAAACTCCGAAGGAAGGAATAAATCAACTTGATGAAAAGGAATAAGAATTATGTTATGCTTATCCTCCACCAATTAAATTGATGAAAACAATGGATTCACATACTACTTATTCTCGTTGAAATTGATTAAAGAGGGATATATCTCAAACTTGTGACAAACTCTTCATGACACACCAGAATGATTGGAATGAACGAATTAAGTGATATGATAGCACCAGAAAAGAACTGTTGAGAGAACCCGTAAAGAATTAAAGCCGAGTGAAGAAAAGGAACGAACCATCTGGAAGAATTAAAATCGAATGATGAAAGAGATTAAACCACCTTGAAGAATTGAATTTGAGTGAATACGATGAATGAATCGCCGGGAAGACTAAATAACTTGAGGAAATTTAGATGACGAGAACGAAGAGATCGCGAACTAATTAAAGAATTCTTAAAAGAAGCACCGGACGAATGTGAGACGAACGAAGAGGTATCGATGAAGAATATTTGGAGGACGAAGTTGAAAACTAAGAACGAAGAAATCTTCTGAAATGATGGCCTTCGGAGGAACACAAAGAAAAGAATTCGGTAAATACTCCGGAAGAATGAAAAGAATTAAGGTTGAACCAACGATGAAAAGACTTGAAAACAATCTTGGAGAAGGTATATGACTGATGGAATCCATTCTTACATCATACTTAAAAGAATTTTGGAACACTCCGGGAAATTAGAAGAGTCAGGTAAGATCCTGGAAAAAACCCATGGGTTATGAGCCCACCGAAAAGAAAACACCATTGAAAAGGATTTAAAAGGAGATGGTGCATCAGAACGATTGAAAAACTTGAATGAGGTGACGACCTCGAATTAATTGAATGCAAACACGAATCTTCTAAGATGTCTTCGAAACTCCGGAACAATTAATTAGCGAGAGGTGAAGGAGCAAGAGGAAACAATTGAGCCGAGGAAAATAAGAACAACACCGAGAACAACTTGAATTGGAACCACCGGAGAAGAAGAAGAGGTGAAGAATATCAAACGAGAGGAGAATTCATCGGAGAAGAAAAGAGATGAAGGATGACGTACAAGACAAGAATTCACCGGTTGAAATAACTGAGAAAAAAATGCAAAGGATTCACACGAGTAGGATGGATACTCGATTAAGGACTCCGGCTCTGAGAAGAAAAAGGGTGGGCGGGTGGGAAAAAGAAAGACCACATCGGACGGGGAAAACAACACCGATTGGAAAGAACTGAGGATTGAACTTGCAAGAAGAAGAGGGTCGAGTCCACTTGTCGAGAGATGCACCAGATGAAAGAACTAACAACACGAACGAAAACTAACCGCGTGATCCTAAAAAAAATTTGAAGGGGAAGAGGAGTAATTCAAAACACCTACGTCAAGATTCCTCACCAGAGCGACGAAGGGACTGAGGAGTAAAAAGAATTCCTACTCTCCGATATAACTAGACTCTGAAAAAGTTTTCTGCTAGACTCAACAACGGCCAAGCTATGATCAATCAAGGGGGCTCCTATGGTCAGCGAGGCTCTGATACCAACTTGTCAGGCCCAAGATGCGATTCTATCCCGATCACGTGACACTTACGTGATTGGGGCACAACCGCATTTCGGGCGCTTATCAAGATGGATATCATTACATCATACCATTACATACATACATGGGGGATACAACAATACATACAATTCACACGAATACAACAACATAATTACAAGGCATCCGACTACGGATGCAAACATGAAAAGCACAACGACATCCATCTGCTATCCCAGGCTGCCGACCAGGAACCTAACCCAAGACTGAAGAAGAAGAAGAAAGAACTCCAACACAACGATCATCGCTCTCAAGTTAGGACATCGGAAACCTGCACCTGCAACTGTAGTTGTAGTATCTGTGAGCCACGAGGACTCAGTAATCCCATAACCATGGGTAACAAGACTATCAAAGCTTAATGGGTAGGAAGAGGTAAAGTGGTGAGGTTGCAGCATCAGCTAAGCAATATATGGTGGCTATCTTACGAGTACAAGAATAAGATGAGCATCTACGCAAACGGTCGCAAACTAGTAATGATCGCTAAAGATCCTGAACTACCTACGAGGCAAACATAACCCCACCGTGTTCTCTTCTCAAAGTGAAAAGAGACAGTCACGGTTACTCACACAGTTGTGTGTTTTACTTCGGATCCTCTGTCAAGTTTTCTACAACCGGACATTAACAAATTCCAATCTGCCACATAACCGCGGGCACGGCTTTCGAAAGATCATAACCCTGCAGGGGTGTCCCAACTTAGCCCATCACAAGCTCTCACGATCAGCAGAAGTAATAATAATATTACCCCTTATCTTAGGGACAAACCGATCAGGCTCGGAATCCCGGTGCACAAGACATTTCGACAATGGTAAAACAAGTCCAGCAAGACCTCCCGGCGTGCCGACACCCTAATAGTAGCCGCGCGTATCTCGTCTCAGGCCACGTCCGAATGGGCGATTATACGAGTAAAACCAGCCCTCGGGTTTCCCCAAGGTGGCCTCGCATACTCCCCGTTTGGGACCAACACCATCAACACTGGCCCCCCTGCTATGTAGAAAAGAATCTCGAGGACGCGACCCCCTATGCAATTTTAATTAATTAATTAAGTTGTTATTATGAGGCAAATTAAAACCAATGTTGGGCCTTGCTAGAGGAGTTTTATTCAAAGACGAACTGTCAAGGGGTCGCCATATACCCAACCGTGTAAGGAACGCAAAATCAAGGAACATAATGCCGGTTTATCGGCTCCTAAGGTGGCATGAGTGGAACAAAACACCGAGAAAAAGGCCAAGCCTTCCACCCATGCCTAGTATATAGGTGTGTTAATAATAATACTAGATATTGTGATATTCCCAAAGCATCAAGATCCGACATGGACCAATCTTCATCTTCACCTGCAACTAACAACGCTATAAGAGGGTTGAGCAAGCGGGTAACATAGCCAAACTATGGTTTTCTAGGAAGGTGTCAAAGGTTAGAGGTTTCATGGCAACAAGGAGAGGGGCTGACAATAATGATGGGTAGCGCGACATATAACGATAGCATCGAGACAACTAAGCAAAGGCAAGGATAGTAAAGGTATCCAAGGTGATGGTCATCTTGCCTGAGATCCCGCAAGGAAGAGGAACGGGTCCATGAAGAAGACGAAGAAGAAGCCTTGAAGACGAACCACGAGTAGACGAACGAATCCTCACGATCGCAACGGAACAAGCACTAACGAGAAGAAGCAAGCAATACGGTAAACACACAACACAAGAACATGACAATATGCTCAACCAAGTATGATGCAAGACAAGTCTATATATGATGCAATACACGGCAAGGGATGAAGCACACAAGAACAACACCCAACAACAAGTTTAAATGAGGCCGGAAACTACACATAGCAAATCCAGTAAGTCCTCACTTACATAATTTGGAATTAGTCCAGATCTGAACAAACCTTAAGTTCAAGTTGTTAAACAGCAATTTAACATGCACCAAGATGATCTACACGAAATTCTAGTGAAGTTTCATATAAAGTTCATTTGATTCGGAGCTACGACCTAGAAGATAAGAGCAAAACAAGACAAGCATGGCAAAGGTGCAAGATGCATCCAAACATGAAGCAAACTCACTCAAAACATGAAAACAACATGATATTATGATTCTACATGCAAAATCACACAACTTTCATATAGGGCACACTCAAAACGGAGCAACGGGCTAAGAGTTAAGAGCTAAACAAGTAACAATGCAAAGCTGAAGTTAACAGCCACATAGCAACTTTGGAGCAAGATATATATATGCTACAGCACTCAAACATGATAACAAGAAGCATGGATGTGAAATAGACATTATACTATACAAGCATGAACTTAGAACACACCCAAAAGCTTGCTGGAACACAATTAACCAAGCATGGCAAGTTGCAATAAAATTATCCAGACTTAATCAAAATCTGGGAAGGCAAAAACATCATCACGATGCTGCCTTCGGAGGCACAAAACAACATGCATATGAACTCCACTAAGCATATAAACAACATGGACATGTAGTAGACATATCATACAGCAAACAACTCCATTGGAGCAACCCCATAGGAGGCATGGATCAATAACAACAAGCTCCACCAAATTGAACATGCTGCTAAAAACCTGACAGGTATAATTTATAGCAACTTGAGAGCAAGAAATAAATAAGCTACATCAGGTCATATGAGAAAGTAAGGGCATTAATGGATATACAATAACATGGACAACAAGACATGATCATTGGCCACTCCAAAACAAGCATGGATTTGAGTGGGGCATCAAGCAAACATAGCATCAGGTTATAACAGATTCCAGACTTTGTAGTTTTTTCACTAAGTATAAAACAGTAACAACAACATGGCATGTTTACAAGCTTGTATAAGTCACCTCAAGGCATATCATGGAAAGTTAAATGCACCACACCAGAGACCATATAATGGTGCTTCTAAAACATCTAGACATGTGGCATGAGGACAAACACATCAATAGCAATGATCAAGTGAAATCATCATCTCATAACAAGTTTCAGCACTTAACATCCAAATGCACTTTTGCAACAGATATTAACATGGCAATATGGACTCAAACAAGCATGCTACAGCAACCATCATGTAGAGCACTTCACAATGAACATTTTGACATATCATATGCATCATTTGGATAAACATGCACCAAGTTATCATATCTCAAACATGGCATAAAATTAACAAGTAGCAGCAGTTTATAACAAGTAGCACTCTTGCAACAGAGATTAGAGCATCTAGATGAAGTCAAACATGCATGGCACAGAGGAACAAAGTGTAGAGCATATCACCAGGATCATTTTGACTTATTATACACTCAATTTGGATCATCACACAAAAAGTTACATGCATGCAAAATATGCATCAGAATATGAAGTTTTTGGGGACTTAAGAGAACAAGACCTCGGGGAAATGGACATGTCCGGCGGGCATCGGACACGTCCGACGGGCTGGGCCCACATGGCAGAGAGAGAGGGACGGACACGTCCGGCTCCAAATGGACGTGTCCGTCGGTGGCGGCTGGCGCGGGGCCCACTTGGCAGTGGCTCCGGGGTCAACGCGGGTCGTGTTTTGGGCGATGAAGCGGATCGGGTCCTGCCCGATCCAGATGAGCGGGAGGCCCGGCGGTAGCTCGGATCCGACCGAAGTACGCGGCCGGCGAGGGATCTCCGACGGGGCGGCGGCTGAGGAGAACGGCGGCGAGGCGCGGGGTCCTCCGGCGAGGCAGTTGAAGGCGATGGCCGGCGAGCTCAGAGCTCCGGCGGAAGGAGGCGGGGCACGAAGGCCGCGGAGGCTGCCGGCGGCAAGGGTCGCCGGTGGCGCGGCGGCGGAGCTGAAGGTCGCCGGCGGGGACGGCGGTTCCCCACGCACGGCGGCGCAACGCGCTAGGCACAGAGGCTCGGGCGAGCGGGATCCCGGGCACGCAGGGCGCGGGCCGCGGCGGCGGTCGGCTCGGGCCCTGGCGGGCTTGGCTCGGGCCCGCGGGCCCGACGCGTGGGAGGAGGCGACTGGAGGCACCTGGCGGCGGGGAAGAGGTGGGAGGAGGCTGGCGGCGCGCGGGTTTCGAGGAGGAGGCCTAGGTTTCCAAATTAGGCAGGGGCAGGCTTCCTTTTATAGCAGGTTTAGCTAGGGTTAGAGGTTTTTAGCTCCGTTTCGAGCCACCGGATCGCGATCGGACGGCTCCGAAGCAGAGAGGGACTAGGCTAGGCCTAGAGGAAAATAGTGGGCTGTGTAGAAGGCCTTGGGCTTAGGGAAGAGAAGAGAGGGAGAGGCCCGCGGAGGTTTTCGGAGACCGAAAACATCCGACGAATTAACCGGCGACTAGTGCCGCTATATTTAACGGTTGGGCTATCAAACGAGCTCCGAATGCGATGAAATTTGGCAGGCGGCCTGTCTACACTATAATAAGACCACACGCCAAGTTTCAACCCATTCCGAGAACGTTTTCGGCCACTCATAAAATAAATATTCGCAGGCACCGCGGGCGCGTGCAAGTGTGTCTGGACTCAGAACGGACAATGGAAAGGACGAGCGGACTCGGGCGGATGCAAGTTTTGAAAACATGCTGATAAAATGCACACGATGACATGGCAAGATGCAACACGGAAGCAAATGACATGGTAACAAGGACGAAAAATTGGCTGACACCTGGCGCACCGGTCTCGGGATGTCACACCGCATTCCCAGCCGGACTGCCGACTGGCTGGGGGCGGCCGGCCACCGCTTCGAGGCCTGGAAGGGTGCCGCAGCAAGGGCTGGTGCGCGGACCGCCCTGGAGTTTGCCAAGGGCTGGTACCCGGATTTGAACCTCGATCAACTGAAGACCTTCCGCGTGGAGGCTGAGCCTGAGCTGGCCGCGGTGCAAGGGGACCTTGCTAGACGTGCCCCCTCCCTTGCCGAGTACGTCGACACCTCCATCTTCGTCCCAGAGTTGGATGAGAATGGCCATGTGGTGCCACCCAGCAACTTTGGGCTGGACCTGGCGGCGTTAGAGGAGCCGGACGAGGAGATCGCCTCCAGCGATGAGGTCGAGGAGGAAGAAGACAGCGACGAGGAGTCCAGCTCCCAGGAGGCGGATCCGTCTGCTGGCCATCAGCCTGACCGATCCTCGACAAGCGGACCAGGTGTGGTGGCTCCGCCTGCTGCAGGAGGTGGCCAGGCCGAGACCCGCCAGACGGCCCCCTCGGAAGCCGGCTCCGTCGTGCCGCCCGCTCCGCCCTAGGCTTTTATTCTTGTATCCTTTGGTTCCTGTTTCTATGTAAGACTTGGTAGGATTAGTCCGAACAATTCCACCCGCTGGGTGTATAACTAAGCTGCTACTGGGAGGCGGCCTTGAGGCCTGTTTCATGTAAATATTCTTTTAATACTGCATGGTTTTTATGCAATTGTGCCGGGTCCTGGGGTTAGCCCCGCCCTTGGTTCCTTAGGGCGATTTTCTCTTGTTGTCTCCGTTAACTGCCGTCTTGCCAGCCAGACAGCCACTCTGTGGTTCTGTGGCTGGGTCAGGTACTTAGTTGTTTTCCGGATGGGCAAGTATCCCGCTCTCTGGAAGGCAGCGTGGCTAAGCCCGAGGCCAGCTGGCCGGCTGCGTAAAAGCCGGCTGATTTGTATGAAGGGCCGCCTTGCCCTATGTCTGTTTTCCTTAGCCATTTTTCATGTGGGCACCGCTTCTCGCCTCTGGCTCCTGCCAGTCGGACAGCCGCGTTCTGCGAGGCTATGACAGAAGGCGGGAGAGGGCTTGGATGCCGTCACATTACGTGTCCGACTATTTTAAGGAAAAGTTTTAAACATAGGGCTAGGCGGCCAGTCCTCGGGCCATCTGCTAGGCTCCGGTGCTGGACAAAGGAATGAACAATACTCATTCATAGGCATAATTCTTATCATATAGATAAAGGGTTGGGCAGTCCCCGAGAACTCTTCGGAGGTCCCATTGGTTCTCAAAATAAAATAGATAGCGCGACACATACTGTCTTTTAGCTATAAAAGCGACGAAGTAGGTTTGCGTTCCATGGGCGCTCCGACTCCTTGCCTGAGTCGTCTCTCTTGCGTGCTCTTGGCTTCTGGGCATCAATGAGGTAGTAGGCATCGTTGCCTAGCACCTTGCTGATGATGAACGGTCCTTCCCAAGGAGCCGAGAGCTTGTGCTGGCCGGCTGTTCGCTGGATCAGTCAGAGCACAAGGTCCCCCTCGCGGAAGGAGCGTGGCTTGACTCGCCGACTGTGATAGCGGCGGAGACCCTGCTGGTAGATGGTGGAGCAGCTAAGTGCTCCCAGCCGGGCCTCCTCCAACAGGTCTACGCCGTCTTCGCGTGCTTCCTTGGCCTCGGCCTCTGTATACATGGTGACGCAGGGCGAGTCAAACTCAACATCTGTTGGGATGACGGCCTTGGCCCCATAAACGAGGAAGAAAGGAGTGAAGCCGGTGTACTTGTTCGGAGTTGTTCTGAGGCTCCAAAGGACGGACGACAATTCTTCAATCCAGCAGCCGGCTGATCGTTCCAAGGGTTCGACCAGCCGGGGCTTGATGCCAGACAAGATAAGGCCGTTGGCGCGCTCAACCTGGCCGTTGGACTATGGGTGGGCAACGGACGCTAGGTCCAGTCGGATGCCTTGTGTTGCACAGAAACGGGCCAGTGCGTCTTTGGCAAAATTTGTGCCGTTGTCGGTGATGATGCTGTGCGGTATGCCATACCGGACTGTGATGTCTGCGATGAATGTCACAACAGTTGGGCCGTTGAGTTTCTTGATTGGTTTTGCTTCGATCCACTTGGTGAATTTGTCCACTGCCACGAGTAAATGTGTCAAGCCGCCTCTGGCTGTCTTGAAGGGGCCCACCATATCCAGCCCCCGGACGGCAAATGGCCAAGTGATCGGAATGGTCTTGAGTGCAGAAGCTGGCAAGTGTTGCTTGGAACTAAAGCGCTGGCAGCCGTTGCACTTTTGTACCAAATCTTTGGCGTTGTCCAAAGCTGTCAGCCAGAAGAAACCGTGGCAGAAGGCTTTGGCGACGAGGGATCTTGAGGCCGCGTGATGGCCACACTCCCCTTGTTGAATGTCCTTCAGGATAGCCAGACCCTTTTCTGCTTCCACGCAGCGCTGGAAGACACCTGTTGCACTTCTTCTGAAAAGCTCTTTGTTGACTATGGTGTATGCTGAAGCTCGGCGTTGAACTTGTCGTGCCAAGGTTTCATCTGCTGGCAGCTCTCTTCTGAGCAGGAAGGTGAGGATTGGCTGTGCCCAAGATGGCGCTGAGACTCCTGTTGCTTCTGCCAGAGAGACCAGGGTGGTTGGGCTGGGAGGCGGAGGGCTGGGCTGGGCCGCCTGCTGTGCTTCCAAAGTCCCCGAGCCGGCTGCGGCGGTCCCCGGGCCGTCTGCTAGGGCTGGTGCCTCCTGGCCGTTTGCTGGAGCAGTCCCCGGGCCAGGAACCGGCGCCTCGACTGTTGGACCGGCTACCGGAGTTGGAGTATCAAGGCCGCCTGCTGGAGCAGTCTTCGGGCCGGCTGCTGAAGTTGCCGGGCCGTCTGCTCCAGGATCGGCTGGTATGAAGATTGACTCCGACTCTCGTGAAGGCTTGATAGACGGCTTGCGCATGCATTGAAGAGACACGCTGGCTGGTATTGCTTGGCGGGTGGAACCGATTCGTTCCAAGGTGTCGGCTTGCATGTTGTCGGCTTGTGGTACGTGGAGGAACTCGCAGCCATCAAAGTGCCCACTAATCTGCTGGACAAGGAAACAATAACTTGCCATATTTGCGTCTTTGGCGTCCTAGTCCCCAGATGACTGCTGGACAACCAAGTCTGAGTCACCATAGGACATCACTCGGCGGATACCAATCTCTTTGGCCATCCAGAGCCCATGGATAAGTGCCTCATACTCGGCCACGTTGTTAGAGGCGGTGAAGTGGATCTGCAGGGTGTACTTGAGATTGTCGCTCTTGGGGGAAGTGAGGACGACGCCGGCTCCCAAGCCAGTGCGCATCTTTGACCCGTCAAAGTGCATCCGCCAATGGGTTGAGTCTGGAACAGGCGGCAGGTACTGGGTTTCGGCCCAGTCGGCGAGGAAGTCAGCCAATGCTTGCGACTTGATGGTGGTGCGTGGCTGGTAGAAGATGGTGAAGGGGGCCAGCTCTATGGCCCACTTGGCCACTCTTCTTGAGGCATCTCTATTGCCCATGATTTCAGCAAGCGGGGCCGTGCAGACGACCGTGATTGGATGCTCTTGGAAGTACTGCTTGAGTTTCTTGGCGGTGAAGTACACGCCGTAGCACATCTTCTGGTAGTGGGGGTAGTTCTGCTTGGACACTAACAACACCGCACTCAAGTAGTAGACCGGCCTCTGGACGGGCAAGGCTCTACTATCTTCTGGGCGCTCGACCACAATGACCGTGCTGACCACTCGGCTGGTGGCGGCTATGTAGAGGAACATGGGTTCCTTGTCTGCCGACGCCGCCAGGACAGGCGGGGTGGACAGCAGTCTCTTGAGCTGTTGGAAAGCTTCGTCTGCCTGGTCGTTCCACTCGAAGCAAGTGGTCTTCTTCATCAGTTGATACAAGGGGAGTGCCTTTTCTCCCAGCCGGCTGATGAAACAGTTGAGAGATGCCAGGCACCCCGTGAATTTCTGGACGTCCCGCACACGGATTGGCCGCTCCATTCTCTCAGTGGCCTTGATCTTGGCAGGGTTGCACTCGATGCAGCGTTCAGATACCAAGAAGCCAAGGAGTTGGCCGGCTGGTACCCCGAAGACGCTTTTCTCCGGGTTTAGCTTGATCCGAAAGTGGTGCAAGTTTTCAAATGTTCTTGGAGATCCTCCAATAGTGTTCCTCTCTTCTCCGTCTTCACCACGATATCATCCACATAAACGTGGGCGTTTCTGCCAATTTGCTTGAGGAGACACTTCTGCATGCAACGCTGAAAGGTGGCGCCGGTGTTTCTTAGGCCGAACGTCATGGTCAGTTAGCAAAAGGCCCCAAATGGCGTGAGGAAGGCGGTCTTCAGGCGGTCAGACGGATCGAGTTTGATCTGGTGATACCCATAATAGGCATCAAGGAATGACAGCAGCTCGCATCCGGCTATGGAGTAAATCACTTGATCTATTCGCGGCAGAGCAAATGGATCTTTAGGGCAAGCTTTGTTGAGGATGGTGTAATCAATGCACATGCGCCATTTGTTGTTCTTCTTCAGCACTAGGACTGGGTTTGCGAGCCACTCTGGATAAAAAACTTCCATAATTAAACCGGCTACTAGCAGCCAGGCAACTTCTTCCCCAACAACTTTTCTCTTCTCTTCTGATAGGCGGCGCAGCGGCTGCCTAACAGGCTTTGCATCTTCTCTCACATGAAGTTTGTGCTCGGCGAAATCCGTCGGGACACCCGACATGTCTTTGGGGGACCATTCAAAGATGCCCCGATTCTCACGGAGGAAATCCACGAGCTCGCTTTCCTATTTGCTGTCTAGGTTTCACCCTATGACAGCAAATCGCTCTGGGTGAGACGGGTCCAAGGCAATCTTCTTTGTCTCCCTGGCCGGCTAGAACGAGCCTTGCGGCTCCGCCTTCCTGGGATCGGCTGGTATGGCTGGCTACTCGCCAGCCATTGCCACCAGCCGTTTTAGGCGGCACTTTTCTTCAGCCACGACAAGGGACACGGCCAGACGGCTGCTGGCTGTTGCGCATGCAATGGACTTCTCGTAGTCCCCAGCTACGGTGATTATTCCCTTGGGGCCCAGCATCTTCATCTTGAGGTAGGCATAATGAAGTACTTCCATGAGCTTTGCAAGAGCAGGCCGGCCCAAGATCACGTGATAGGGACTTTCCAGGTTCACTACTTCAAACCAGACCGGCTCCCTCCGGGAATGCATCTTGTCACCAAACAGGACATCAATCTTGGCCTTGCCGATTGGTGAGCAAGAGAGGCCTGGCACAATGCCGTGGAACACGGTCCTGGTAGGCTGAAGCTGCTTTTCTTTGATGCCCAACTTCTCCATGTTATCGCGGTACATGATGTTGATGCTGCTGCCGCCATCTACCAACACCCGGGAGAAGTGACAGGCCCGCCTGTCGGTGGAGAGAGTAGCATCCAGGACTAAGGCGTAGGACCCCGGCGAGGGCATGATAGCCGGGTGATCCTCTCAGCTCCAGCTGACAGGCCTCTCAAACCAGTGCATGAATTCTGGGTCTTTGACGGCAATGGTATTGACTTCTCTGCGCTGCTGGTGCCGGCTGTGCCTATCGTCCACCTGGCTGGTGAAGACGACATAGGCCCCGTTCTCTTCTGGGAATTCATCCTGGACCTGGCCGCCAGGATGTGTGTAACACCCCAAAATTTTGATTTGGTTTTTCTTGCAAACTTTTGGCCTTTTTGAAAGGGGATGGTTTGATCTTTTCTTCTGCCCTTCTAAAACCCCTTTTTGCCAAAGTTTGTGTGTGTCTTCTCAAGATTGGGTTTTGACCTTGAAGCTCTCCTCCTGTGTTTGGCTCAAGCACAAGTTGAGATTCAAATGGAGTTGTTTGAGTTCACCCCTTTTTGTTTTTAAATTCTCAAGTTTAATCTTGACTCCTCTCCCCTCCAACTTTCATCTTGCCATGATCCCAACTTAAGCAATCCTCTCCAAGACTATCTTCACATCATGGGACAAGCACTTCTTCAATTCCAGCAAGTTTGAACCTCATTGGGATTTTTCTCCATTTTATTTCACTTCAAAACAAATTCTGTCTTTTGTAGTGGACCTTGGTGATTTACAAAGGAACCACCCTTTTCATCTACCTACCTGACTCCAAACCAACTCTCCTAGATAGTCCTTAGTACCCACAATATAGATCCATCTTGTTTCACTGGTCCACAGTTTAAATTTTTCAAATTTCACCTGCTGCAAGTTTGGACCAGATTTGCAAAATTTGGTGAAATTCATATTTATCTTCTTCCAAAAATTCTGTGAAAAATCATGCAGCCTCTAGATACATCAAGAGGCCACTCCACCAAAAATCAGCTCCAGAGACATTGCACAAATACCAAAATCATTTCATCAAACACCTAACCTACACTGTACTGTTAGCTGTTAACTGACACTGTCGACAGTTAACACTTCGTCAGTTTCGTCAGTTTCGACAGTCGTCGGGCGCGGCGACAAAACGCGTCTGTATCTCCCTTGGCTCGACGCTGCACTGCAGCTCCTTCTTATCCTCGCGCCGCACGGTCACTTGGCAGCTTCTTGGCGTCGGTGGCGCCCTGGCCCGACCGCGCCGGCAGCTGCCACGGCCACAGCGCCGCCCGTGGCGGCTGACAGACGCAACGCCGCTGCTCCAGGCCATTTCGCGCCGCCCAGACCACCCCAGTGCACCGCGTGTCCTTCTCCACAGCCAGCGCACGCCTGGCACGCCGTTGGCCCGGCCTGGCACGCGCAGAGCGCCGTTTCTGCCGCCGACGTGCCACACGGCCGCTCCGTCGGTGACAGGTCGTAACACCCCTTCTACTGCCCAGTTAAGCGCGGGAATGGAACCGCAACAACTCATGGAAGGTGCTCAAGCTCTTAACCCCGCCGTCCAACCACTGCAGCGCTGCAATTAGCTCGCCGGACTTATCCGTTCGCGGCAGCCACCTCGGGCCGCCTATAAAAGGCACCCCCGAGCTCGTGCTCGAGCACACACGCCTCCACTACTCCCCTAGACCTCGCCAAAACCTCTGGAAGAGCCCCGAGAGGCTTTTCTTCCCCGGCTCCGGCCAACTGCCTCCGCCTCGGGCTCCAGCTCCGTTCACTCCAGTGAGGACTCCTCCGCCGCCGTGAGCTTGAACGTAGTACCCTGGCATCCCCCTAGTCCTAACCCCCAGCCCAATTTCTCCTCAGGAACCTTCCCCGACGAGCTCCACGAACACCCGAGCCGCCGTCCGCCGGAGATAAGCTCGCCGTCGACGTGGGACTCGCCGGCCTCCAACTCCACCACCGTTCGACGCGGAAGACCACCGTGAAGCTAGAGGTACCCCTCCCCTCCCCTATCTCGCCGTGGATCGACGCCGGCGATCACCGCAGTACCGTCGCCGGCGCGGCTCGGCTCCGTTTTTCAAACCTGACACGAGGGGCCCTCTGTCAGTCTCTCATCTCTCTCCCTTCGAAACGTTTTCTGTTAGCGCAATCTGCAAAATACGCCTTCCCTCTGTGGCTGGCGTATCACATACCGGTTCGCTTTGTCCTTTTCTGTTCTAGCCCCTGGATCTTTTCTGTTTCATTACAGATAGGTCCCTAGACAGAAACCTTAATATCTTTTAAACTAAAAGTGATTTTGAGTTGATTCTTTTTCTGTCCATCTTGGTTTTCTGTCTAGTTTTTTGTCATATTTATGTGGTAATATTTTGAGCAACTTTATTTGCACGCGCGGTATTTATGTTAGTATGTATTTGTTTGAATACATAGATACCGGAGGCCGTGACGGAGACGCGAATCACGCCGAATTAGACTCCGACTTTTCAGAACCAGGCAAGCATGTTTGAACTCTTGATATGACGAGTGTGTTGCATGTTTGCTCGAGTAGCTCGTTCATAAGCATGTTTATATGAGCATATGTGTATGGCATATTTCATGCAAGTGATGCTTCAGGTGAGTCCCGAAGGAGAATGTTGCACCACCTCGGTCATATGGTGATATGATGGGGTGGAATACTGGTATTGTTGGAGCATGCCAGTAGTTGGTCAACTCAGTATCAACGGAGATCACATCTCGATCCCGTTCGTCTCCTTTTCAGTACTATCATAGGCCGTCCGTTGGGATTACGGTCTAGTCGGTTGTAAACCACTTTCCGAGTACACACCAAGTAGAGGGGCCGGGATGAGGGTTCCATGGCCCTGGATTAAAGCCCGTCATCCGGTCAGGGGGCATGGGTGTTTCCGGTTGGGACCGTGAGGGGGGCACCCCTTAGAGCGCGCATATATAAAGTTGATCCCATGCCATTCGAGGTTGTAGCCTCCCCGTCTTAAAGTTTTCCGTGAATGTTGCCGCGGGTGATTCCGGACGACGGGATGTTAAATGGGTGTGTACTGGTTAGTTGAGTTTCTGCTAAAACACCGTAGACAGGGCTAGCCCACGTGGCTAGTAGAACCCGTTGGCTATGAGTTAATGGTACAAGCTCTGTAGAGTTAAATTCCTTCAGTAGCCATGTTTATGGCCTAGAGTCAATCTTGATATCACCCGGTGACCGTCTCTAGTTTATCCTCGAGAATAACCAGAGTAATATTTCTGTTAAGTTCATTGGGTAGATGAACTCACCAACCATCTCAGTATTTATTTTCGGAAGTACTTCATCATTATATCATGTTATTTACTTTTGTTATAAGCCCTTTATGTGATGTCGCTTAGACGTCCGACTGTGGCATTCTTGTTATTTACTTTTGTTATAAGCCCTTTATGTGATGTCGCATAGACGTCCGACTGTGGCATTCTTGTTATTTACTATTGTTATAAGCCCTTTATGTGATGTCGCTTAGACGTCCGACTGCGGCATTCTTTTTATTTATAAGCCCTTTATGTGATGTCGCTCAGACGTCCGACTGTGGCATTCTTGCTATTTATTTTGCTACAAGCCCTGTATGTGATGTCGCTCAGACGTCCGACGGAGGCATTCTCGTTATTCACTTTGGTTATAAGCCCTTTATGTGGTGTCGCTCAGACGCCCGACTGTGGCGTGATATCATTTATTATTTTCCTACGAGGCGTCACCCCAGACCCACTTTGACCCCGTTATTTTACGTTTTGGATTTCGGGAGGATTACCGCCCGACTTCCAGTCTTACTTTCAATACATTCATATTTTGTTCCGGTTGCATTTTGCCGGAATACTCATATGCATTCATGTTGGCATTTGTTATATCTTAAGTCCGAACTGTCTTGCGAGTACATTCAAAGTACTCACCTGGCTTGTTGATTTGTCCAGATGTGGACGAAGGCGATCTCATGGATGAAGAGTTCGATAGCGAGTCCGACGCTTAGAGGAGTCCCAGTCAGTCTCTCGCGATCCTGGAATTGATCACTGTTTTATACCGCTTCCGCCTACCACCAAATAAATTCATCGGGTCTCACTCCGGCACTCGATGAACTGTGAAATATTGGAGTCACACCACCCACTTCACTGTGACATATTCCACCGCCTTTTATTACGAGTCAATAGTATGCCGCCCTGCCTTTTGCCATATCCGCCTCTATGTAATATATATTGGCGCGCTTGTAATAAAAGTCTGTTGAGCCATCCTTGGCTCAACCTTGTATAATATTCAGTGTACTGGAAATTCTGTATCAAGGAATTGTCTGCCAGCAGGAATATTATTCCTCGCTGGTTTAATAAAGCGACCGGTCTTCCGGTAATTATTTAACTGAAAGACCGGTGGCGACAACCTTGGTATCAGAGCCAGGCTGACTGTAGGAAACCACTAGATGCGCTCCCTAATCGGTTATTAGCGAAAAATCTGCTTTTCAGCATTTTTACATCTGTAACAATTTTCTGTTAGTCAGCATAAATTTATGGCCTGACTATTCGGAATTTTTGTCTACTTTTGTAAATGGCCAGCAACGACTCTGACGTACAGGTGTTCGCCAACATTCCTGAGGGGTTTGTAAAGCTCCTCATCGCCATCACCAAAGTCGCAATCGGGCCATCCACACGTCCCGAATTTACACTCTACCGTCACAAGCTCAACGACAACGTGTCTATGCATCAGGCTGTGGTACATTTCAAAGGTGGGCGTTCTGAAGCGCGCCGCCTTCGATTTGTGGGCAGAGCCATGCCTACGGAGAGGCATGCTATGCAGATGGCTGCCCGTGAGGCGATAGCTCGTCTTTGGGACATTCTGCCCCACCTGATTTGTGACATGAGCGGGCGCCGGGACCCTAGCCGGACATGCACCAAGCCAATGCCATACAGGGAGGTGGCAAACTTGGTGAACTATATATCCAACTGCAAGGAATCCGACTCCGGCTGGGCCTTTGGCAAGCCACCATACAGCCGCAGCAACCAGCCACCTACAGTAAGTTTTTCTGCCTTCTCTTGTTTTTCTTTATTTTCTTTCCGGCTGTTATAGCCGTCTGATCCTACTGCCGTCTGTAGATCTTCCCCGGTCAGCCGGCGCCGGGTTCTGACCAGCCAGGCTGCCCCTGGAACCAGATCTCTCCTAGAGCGACACGAGCGACCCCGATCTTGGGGCCGCCGCCATGGAGGAGGAGGAGGTGACAGGCGGCGGGGGCCAACCATCAGTCAGCCTGCCAGAAGGCGGCATCGAGAACTGGCCAGACGATGAGGAGGAGGAGGAGGAGGCGCCCATCTGCGTCCGGGAGGCGGATCTGCCTGGTCGCGGCAGCCAGCAGGCGGGGCCGTCTGGCACAGGTGGCGGCGTGAAGCGGCGGTCCTCTTCAGGGCCGTCTGGTGGCCAGCCCAAGAAACTCTGGCTGTCGAGCGCCGCCACCAGGCGCCGGGAGGCGGCCGCCGGGGCGATCCTGCCTAGGGTACCCAAGGCCAGGCCAGGTCGTATCCGGGTAAGTATATTGTGTTCTTCTTTTGTTTGATGCTTATCCTCCTCAGCCGTTCCCATCTTGGCTGATTCCATATCTTCTTCGGGATATCCATGCAGCGCGCCGCTCTTCCTCTCGCGAGCGCTGGTGGGATCCATTGTGGGAGGCTCGGATGTCCCCCTTGCACCCCGCCGCATGGATCCAGCCGTCGCGCTCCGAGAGGCGACGGAGAGGAACGCTCGCGAGGTGCGCGAGGAGCGGGAGGCCGTGGACCGCGAGCGAGCAGTGGCTGATGTTGCAGCCAGGGCAGAGGCCGAAGCGGCTAAGAAGGCCCAGGCAGACACCGCCCGAGCCCAGGAGCACGAGGCGGGCTCCCAGCAGCCAGTGGGCCGCACCGTCTTCGCAGAGGCGGGCTCTTTGAAGCCGTCCGCCCAAGTGCCGGCTGCTGATGAGCAGCCGGCTCCAGACAACGAGGGGGACTACTGCGTCGCCATGGAGACACATGCGCTGCCCCCCGCGCCGCGTGTGAGGACGCAGGGCAGCCGGCCTGTAGGGGCGGAGGTGCCGCCAGCTGAGGGCGTGCTGGTGACAGGCCCGCAGCCAGCGCCCCGAGCCCCTGCCCGTCCGCGCCGTGCGAGGGCGGTCTCCGTGCCGCAGCAGGTGGAGGCCGGCGGCGCCAGCTCGTCCGCGCCAGAGAGTGAAGCCACCAGCGCGGCGCCGTCAGGTTGGAGGCCCGGAGGCGGCGGCGCGCTGATTGTCGTGTCGCGAGACGTCCTCGACTGCTTCACCTCCCTGGGCAACGTCGTGCAGACGGTGGTGCAGGAGTTCGTGGCTGCACGGTCCTCTGTTCGGGTATGTAGGCTTCATGCTCTTTCGCTTTTATTCCTTCAATTTCTTGTCTGGGGGTGCGTCAGCGCACCCACTGGGTGTAGTCCCCGAGTTCCGAGCCGGCTGCTGAGCAGGCGGCTCGGAACTCCAAAGTGTACGTCGTGGGCTGATCTTGTGTCTTGTTGCAGGACTACCACAACCTCCGTGTGGCCTCCTCAACGCCCAGCGCCAGGAGCTGGCGCAACTGCAGGCTGCCCTGGCAAACAGCCAGGGTGAGTGCTTCCCTTCTCCTCGTTGCGAGGTCGCGTCAGTGCACCCACTGGGTGTAGTCCCCGAGTTCCGAGCCGGCTGCTGAGCAGGCGGCTTGGACCTCCAAGGTTATCTTTTTGCTGCTGCTGACATTATTATTCTTCTTCTTCTTCTCTTGCCAGCAGTCGTAGCCAACCTCCGCAACCAGCTGGGTGAGGCCCAGTCGGAGCTAGCTGCCAAGGAGCCAGAGCGCGATCTTACCGCTCGGGATCGTGACCGCCTGGCCAAGGAGCTGGCAGACCAGACGGCGGCCCACAAGGTTGAGCTCGGGAAGATGTCGGATGCCGAGACGCTTTTTCAGGCAAAATTCGAGGCCGAGCGCTCGAACTGGGTCGAGAAGGAGGCGGCTCTGCAAGACGGCTATGGAGCCATTGCAGACATGGTCGACGGTGAGATGCCTGCCCTTTCTTCTTGTACTTGCCATCTGTTGCAGCCGCCTTTCTTTTGTTCTGATTCTTCTTCTAGCTTTGGCAGAGTTCTTCCCGGGGTACTCTGTGGCCGCCACCCAGGCCATCGAGTCCGAGCGTGACGAGAGGGGCAAGGCGGGCCGGGTGATTGCACCTAACGCGCCCAGGACCCCAGACGAGCAGCTTCTTGCTGTCAAAGTGCGCCTCCAGCCGGTCCATCGCCTGCTTCGCCGCCTGCAGCGCGCTGGTGCCCAAGTGCTGGCCGCCCTCTGGCCAGGTGCTCCGATACTCCGCATGTCAGGCCCAAGATGCGATTCTATCCCGATCACGTGACACTTACGTGATTGGGGCACAACCGCATTTTGGGCGCTTAGCAAGATGGATATCATTACATTGTACCATTACATACATACATGGGGGATACAACAATACATACAATTCACGCGAATACAACAACATCAATACAAGGCATCCGACTACGGATGCAAACATGAAAAGCACAACGACATCCATCTGCTTTCCCAGGCTGCCGACCAGGAACCTAACCCAAGACTGAAGAGAAGAAGAAGAAAGAACTCCAACACAACGATCATCGCTCTCACCTCAGGACATCGGAAACCTGCACCTGCAACTGTTGTTGTAGTATCTGTGAGCCACGAGGACTCAGCAATCCCATAACCATGGGTAACAAGACTATCAAAGCTTAATGGGTAGGAAGAGGTAAAGTGGTGAGGTTGCAGTAGCAGCTAAGCAATATATGGTGGCTATCTTACGAGTACAAGAATAAGATGAGCATCTACGCAAACGGTCGCAAACTAGTAATGATCGCTAAAGATCCTGAACTACCTACAAGTCAAACATAACCCCATCGTGTTCTCTTCTCAAAGTGAAAAGAGACAGTCACGGTTACTCACACAATTGTGTATTTTACTTCGGATCCTCTTTTAAGTTTTCTAGAACCGGACATTAACAAATTCCAATCTGCCACATAACCGCGGGCACGGCTTTCGAAAGATCATAACCCTGCAGGGGTGTCCCAACTTAGCCCATCACAAGCTCTCACGATCAGCAGAAGTAATAATAATATTACCCCTTATCTTAGGGAAAAACCGATCAGGCTCGGAATCCCGGTGCACAAGACATTTCAGCAATGGTAAAACAAGTCCAGCAAGACCTCCCGGCGTGCCGACGCCTTGATAGTAGCCGCGTGTATCTCGTCTCAGGCCACGTCCGGATGGGCGTGAAGGAAATATTCCCTAGAGGCAATAATAATAATGTTATTTGTATTTCCTTTTATCATGATAAATGTCTTTTATTCATGCTAGAATTGTATTAACCGGAAACTTAGTACATGTGTGGATACATAGACAAAACAGTATGTCCCTAGTATGCCTCTACTAGACTAGCTCATTGATCAAAGATGGTTATGTTTCCTAGCCATAGACATGAGTTGTCATTTGATCAACGGGATCACATCATTAGGAGAATGGTGTGATGGACTAGACCCATCCGTTAGCGTAGCACAATGATCGTTTAGTTTTACTGCTATTGCTTTCTTCATGACTTATACATGTTCCTATGACTATGAGATCATGCAACTCCCGAATATCGTAGAAATACCTTGTGTGCTATCAAACGTCACAACGTAACTGGGTGATCATAAAGATGCTCTACAGGTATCTCCGAAAGTTTTCGTGGTGTTGGCATGGATCAAGATTAGGATTTGTCACTCCGAGTGTCGAAGAGGTATCTCTGGGCCCTCTCGGTAATGCGCATCACTTAAGCCTTGCAAGCATTGCAACTAATGAGTTAGTTGCGGGATGATGTATTACGGAACGAGTAAAGAGACTTGATGGTAACGAGATTGAACTAGGTATTGAGATACCGACAATCGAATCTCGGGCAAGTAACATACCGATGACAAAGGGAACAACGTATGTTGTTATGCGGTTCGACCGATAAAGATCTTCGTAGAATATGTAGGAGCCAATATGGGCATCCAGGTTCCGCTATTGGTTATTGACCGGAGAGATGTCTCGGTCATGTCTACATAGTTCTCGAACCCGTAGGGTCCGCACGCTTAAACGTTCGTTGACGATATAGTATTTAATGAGTTATGTATGTTGGTGACCGAATGTTATTCGGAGTCCCGGATGTGATCACGGACATGACGAGGAACTCCGGAATGGTCCGGAGATAAAGATTAATATATGAGATAATAGTGTTTGACCTCCGGAAGGGTTCCGGAATTCACCGGAAGGGGTTGCGGATGTTTCCCGAAGTGTTTGGGTACGAGAACACTTTATTTGGGCCAAAAGGGAAGGCACACAAGGTTTTTGGAAGGCGCAAAAGGAAGTTTTGCGGAGTCCAGGGGCCAGACGCCAGGGTCCCTGGCGTCTGGGTCCAGACGCCGGGAACCCTGGCGTCAGGCCCTGGAGTCCGAGAAGGACTCTTGCCTTTCGGGTGAAACCGACTTTGTGAAGGCTTTTACTCCAAGTTTCGACCCCAAGGCTCAACATATATATAGAGGGGTAGGGCTAGCACCCAAGACACATCAAGATACACCAAGCCGTGTGCCGGCTACCCCGACCCTCTAGTTTATCCTCCGTCTAGTTTCTGTAGTGCTTGGCGAAGCCCTGCAGAGATTGTTTTTCATCAACAACCGTCACCACGCCGTCGTGCTGCCGGAACTCATCTACTACTTCGCCCGTCTTGCTGGATCAAGTAGGCGAGGACGTCATTGAGCTGAACGTGTGCTGAACGCGGAGGTGTCGTACGTTCGGTACTAGATCGGGACGGATCGTGAAGGTGCACGACTACATCAACCGCGTTGATAAACGCTTCCGCTTTCGGTCTACGAGGGTACGTAGACACACTCTCCCCTCTCGTTGCTATGCATCTAGTAGATAGATCTTGCGTGATCGTAGGAAAATTTTGAAAATACTAGGTTTCCCAATAGTGGCATCATGAGCCAGGTCTATGCGTAGATGATATGCACGAGTAGAACACAATGAGTTGTGGGCGATACTAGTCATACTGCTTACCAGCATGTCATACTTTGCTTCGGCGGTATTGTGAGATGAAGCGGCCCGGACCGACATTACGCGTACACTTACGCGAGACTGGTTTCACCGTTACGAGCACTCGTTGCTTAAAGGTGACCGGCGGGTGTCTGTCTCTCTCACTTTAGCTGAATCAAGTGTGGCTACGCCCGGTCCTTGTGAAGGTTAAAACATCACATACTTGACGAAACATCGTTGTGGTTTTTTGTATGCGTAGGTAAGAACGGTTCTTGCTAAGCCCGTAGCAGCCACGTAAAACTTGCAACAACAAAGTAGAGGACGTCTAACTTGTTTTTGCAGGGCATGTTGTGATGTGATATGGTCAAGACATGATGAGTTATACGGTTTTGTATGAGATGATCATGTTTTGTAATGTTATCGGCAACTGGCAGGAGCCATATGGTTGTCGCTTTATTGTATGAAATGCAATCGCCATGTAATTGCTTTACTTTATCACTAAGCGGTAGCGATAGTCGTAGAAGCAATATTTGGCGAGACGACAACGATGCTACGATGGAGATCAAGGTGTCGCGCCGGTGACGAAGGTGATCATGACGGTGCTTTAGAGATGGAGATCAAAAGCACAAGATGATGATGGCCATATCATGTCACATATTGTGATTGCATGTGATGTTTATCTTATTATGCTTCTTATTTTGCTTAGAACGACGGTAGCATTATAAGATGATCCCTTACTAAATTTCAAGGTATAAGTGTTCTCCCTGAGTATGCACCGTTGCGAAAGTTCGTCGTGCCGAGACACCACGTGATGATCGGGTGTGATAAGCTCTACGTTCAAATACAACGGGTGTAAGCCAGTTTTGCACACGCAGAATACTCGGGTTAAACTTGACGAGCCTGGCATATGCAGATATGGCCTCGGAACACTGGAGACCGAAAGGTCGAGCGTGAATCATATAGTAGATATGATCAACATAAGATGTTCACCATTGATACTACTCCATCTCACGTGATGATCGGACATGGTTTAGTTGATTTGGATCACGTGATCATTTAGATGACCAGAGGGATGTCTATCTAAGTGGGAGTTCTTTAATTAATATGATTAAATTGAACTTCAATTTATCATGAACTTAGTCCTGATAGTTTTTGCATATCTATGTTGTTGTAGATCAATGGCCCGTGCTACCGTTCCTTTGAATTTTAATGCATTCCTAGAGAAAGCTAAGTTGAAAGATGATGGTAGCAATTACACGGACTGGGTCCGTAACTTGAGGATTATCCTCATTGCTGCACAGAAGAATTATGTCCTTGAAGCACCGCTAGGTGACAAGCCCCCTCCCGCTAATGTAGACGCTTTGAACGTCTGGCAGTCGCGGTCTGATGACTACACGATAGTTCAGTGTGCCATGCTTTACGGCTTAGAACCGGGACTTCAACGACGTTTTGAACGTCATGGACCATATGAGATGTTCCAGGAGTTGAAGTTAATATTTCAAGCAAATGCCTGGATTGAGAAATATGAGATTTCCAATAAGTTCTATAGCTGCAAGATGGAGGAGAATAGTTCTATCAGTGAACACTTGCTCAGAATGTCTGGGCACTACAATCATATGACTCAACTTGGTTGCAAAGTTGACGAGGATAGTGTTATTGATAGAGTTCTTCAATCACTGCCACCAAGCTATAAAGGCTTCGTGATGAACTATAATATGCAAGGGATGCAAAAGACAATTCCCGAGCTCTTCGCTATGCTCAAGGCTGCGGAGGTAGAAATCAAAAAGGAGCATCAAGTGTTGATGGTTAACAAGACCACTAGTTTCAAGAAAAAGGGCAAGGGAAAGAAGGGGAACTTCAAGAAGAATAGCAAGACAGTTGCTACTCCCACGAAGAAACCCAAATCTGGAGCCAAGCCTGAAACTGAGTGCTTCTACTGCAAGGGGACTGGACACTGGAAGCGGAACTGCCCCAAGTATTTGGCGGATAAGAAGGATGGCAAGGTGAACAAAGGTATATGTGATATACATGTTATTGATGTGTACCTTACTAATGCTCGTAGTAGTACCTGGGTATTTGATACCGGTTCGGTTGCTAATATTTGTAACTGGAAATAGGGACTACGGATTAAATGAAGATTGGCTAAGGACGAGGTGACGATGCGCGTGGGAAATGGTTCCAAAGTCGATGTGATCGCCGTCGGCACGCTACCTCTACATCTACCTTCGGGATTAGTTTTAGACCTAAATAATTGTTATTTGGTGCCAGCGTTGAGCATGAACATTGTATCTGGATATTGTTTGTTGCGAGACGGTTATTCATTTAAATTAGAGAATAATGGTTGTTCTATTTTTATGAATAATATCTTTTATGGTCATGCACCCTTGAAGAGTGGTCTATTCTTATTAGATCTCGATTGTAGTGATACACATATTCATAATATTGAAACCAAAAGATGCAAGGTTAATAATGATAGTGCAATTTATTTGTGGCACTGCCGTTTGGGTCATATTGGTGTAAAGCGCATGAAGAAACTCCATAGTGATGGACTTTTGGAATCACTTGATTATGAATCACTTGGTGCTTGCGAACCATGCCTCATGGGCAAGATGACTAAAACTCCGTTCTCCGGAACTATGGAGCGAGCAACAGATTTGTTGGAAATCATACATACTGACGTATGTGGGCCAATGAGTGTTGAAGCTCGCGGTGGGTATCGTTATTTTCTGACCTTCACTGATGATTTGAGCAGATATGGGTATATCTACTTAATGAAGCACAAGTCTGAAACATTTGAAAAGTTCAAAGAATTTCAAAGTGAAGTAGAGAATCATCGTAACAAGAAAATAAAGTTTCTACGATCTGATCGTGGAGGAGAATATTTGAGTTACGAGTTTGGTCTTCATTTAAAACAATGTGGAATAGTTTCACAGCTCACGCCACCCGGAACACCACAGCGTAATGGTGTGTCCGAACGTCGTAACCGTACTTTATTGGATATGGTGTGATCTATGATGTCTCTTACCGATTTACCGATATCATTTTGGGGTTATGCTTTAGAGACAGCTGCATTCACGTTAAATAGGGCACCATCTAAATCCGTCGATACGACACCTTATGAACTATGGTTTGGCAAGAAACCAAAGTTGTCGTTTCTTAAAGTTTGGGGCTGCGATGCTTATGTGAAAAAGCTTCAACCTGATAAGCTCGAACCCAAGTCGGAGAAATGTGTCTTCATAGGATACCCAAAAGAGACTGTTGGGTACACCTTCTATCACAGATCTGAAGGCAAGATATTCGTTGCTAAGAATGGATCCTTTCTAGAGAAGGAGTTTCTCTCGAAAGAAGTGAGTGGGAGGAAAGTAGAACTTGATGAGGTAATTGTACCTTCTCCCGGATTGGAAAGTAGTACATCACAGAAAATTGTTCCAGTGATTCCTACACCAATCAGTGAGGAAGTTAATGATGATGATCATGAAACTTCGGATCAAGTTTCTGCTGAACGTCGTAGATCAACCAGAGTACGTTCTGCACCAGAGTGGTACAGCAACCCAGTTCTGGAAATCATGTTACTAGACCATGATGAACCTACGAACTATGAGGAAGCGCTGATGAGCCCAGATTCCGCAAAATGGCTTGAGGCCATGAAATCTGAGATGGGATCCATGTATGAGAACAAAGTGTGGACTTTGGTTGACTTGCCCGATGATCGGCAAGCCATCGAAAATAAATGGATCTTCAAGAGGAAGACTGACGCTGACGGTAATGTTACTGTTTACAAAGCTCGACTTGTTGCAAAAGGGTTTCGACAAGTTCAAGGAGTTGACTACGATGAGACTTTCTCACCTGTAGCGATGCTTAAGTCTGTCCGAATCATGTTAGCAATTGCCGCATTTTATGATTATGAAATCTGGCAAATGGATGTCAAAACTGCATTCCTGAATGGATATCTCAAAGAAGATTTGTATATGATGCAACCAGAAGGTTTTGTCGATCCAAAAGGTGCTAACAAAGTATGCAAGCTCCAGCGATCCATCTATGGACTGGTGCAAGCATCTCGGAGTTGGAATATACGCTTTGATGAGGTGATCAAAGCATATGGTTTTATACAGACTTTTGGAGAAGCCTGTATTTACAAGAAAGTGAGTGGGAGCTCTGTAGCATTTCTAATATTATATGTGGATGACATATTATTGATTGGAAATGATATAGAATTTCTGGATAGCATAAAAGGATACTTGAATAAGAATTTTTCAATGAAAGACCTCAGTGAAGCTGCTTATATATTAGGCATCAAGATCTATAGAGATAGATCAAGGCTCTTAATTGGACTTTCACAAAGCACATACCTTGATAAGATTTTGAAGAAGTTCAAAATGGATCAGTCAAAGAAAGGGTTTTTGCCTGTATTACAAGGTATGAAGTTGAGTAAGACTCAATGCCCGACCACTGCAGAAGATAGAGAGAAAATGAAAGTCATTACCTATGCCTCAGCCATAGGATCTATCATGTATGCAATGTTGTGTACCAGACCTGATGTGTGCCTTGCTATAAGTCTAGCAGGGAGGTACCAAAGTAATCCAGGAGTGGATCACTGGACAGCGGTCAAGAACAACCTGAAATACCTGAAAAGGACTAAGGATATGTTTCTCGTATATGGAGGTGACAAAGAGCTCGTCGTAAACGGTTACGTCGATTCTAGCTTTGACACTGATCCGGATGACTCTAAGTCACAAACCGGATATGTATTTTTATTGAACGGTGGAGCTGTCAGTTGGTGCAGTTCCAAGAAGAGCGTCGTGGCGGGATCTACGTGTGAAGCGGAATACATAGCTGCTTCGGAAGCAGCAAATGAAGGAGTCTGGATGAAGGAGTTCATATCCGATCTAGGTGTTATACCTAGTGCATCGGGTCCAATGAAAATCTTTTCTGACAACACTGGAGCAATAGCCTTGGCGAAGGAATCCAGGTTTCACAAGAGAACAAAGCACATCAAAAGACGCTTCAATTCCATCCGCGATCTAGTCAAGGAAGGAGACATAGAGATTTGCAAAATACATACGGATCTGAATGTTGCAGACCCGTTGACTAAGCCTCTTCCACGGGCAAAACATGATCAGCACCAGGACTCCATGGGTGTGAGGATCATCACTTTGTAATCTAGATTATTGACTCTAGTTCAAGTGGGAGACTGAAGGAAATATGCCCTAGAGGCAATAATAATAATGTTATTTGTATTTCCTTATATCATGATAAATGTCTTTTATTCATGCTAGAATTGTATTAACCGGAAACTTAGTACATGTGTGGATACATAGACAAAACAGTATGTCCCTAGTATGCCTCTACTAGACTAGCTCATTGATCAAAGATGGTTATGTTTCCTAGCCATAGACATGAGTTGTCATTTGATCAACATGATCACATCATTAGGAGAATGGTGTGATGGACTAGACCCATCCGTTAGCGTAGCACAATGATCGTTTAGTTTTACTGCTATTGCTTTCTTCATGACTTATACATGTTCCTATGACTATGAGATCATGCAACTCCCGAATATCATAGGAATACCTTGTGTGCTATCAAACATCACAACGTAACTGGGTGATCATAAAGATGCTCTATAGGTATCTCCGAAAGTATTCGTGTTGTTGGCATGGATCAAGATTAGGATTTGTCACTCCGAGTGTCGAAGAGGTATCTCTGGGCCCTCTCGGTAATGCACATCACTTAAGCCTTGCAAGCATTGCAACTAATGAGTTAGTTGCGGGATGATGTATTACGGAATGAGTAAAGAGACTTGACGGTAACGAGATTGAACTAGGTATTGAGATACCGACGATCGAATCTCGGGCAAGTAACATACCGATGACAAAGGGAACAACGTATGTTGTTATGCGGTTCGACCGATAAAGATCTTCGTAGAATATGTAGGAGCCAATATGGGCATCCAGGTTCCGCTATTGGTTATTGACCGGAGAGATGTCTCGGTCATGTCTACATAGTTCTTGAACCCGTAGGGTCCGCACGCTTAAACGTTCGTTGACGATATAGTATTTAATGAGTTATGTATGTTGGTGACCGAATGTTATTCGGAGTCCCGGATGTGATCACGGACATGACGAGCAACTCCGGAATGGTCCGAAGATAAAGATTAATATATGAGATAATAGTGTTTGACCTCCGGAAGGGGTTGCGGATGTTTCCCGAAGTGTTTGGGTACGAGAACACTTTATTTGGGCCAAAAGGGAAAGCACACAAGGTTTTTGGAAGGCGCAAAAGGAAGTTTTGCGGAGTCCAGGGGCCAGACGCCAGGGTCCCTGGCGTCTGGGTCCAGACGCCGGGAACCCTGGCGTGTGGCCCTGGAGTCCGAGAAGGACTCTTGCCTTTCGGGTGAAACCGACTTTGTGAAGGCTTTTACTCTAAGTTTCGACCCCAAGGCTCAACATATAAATAGAGGGGTAGGGCTAGCACCCAAGACACATCAAGATACACCAAGCCGTGTGCCGGCTACCCAGACCCTCTAGTTTATCCTCCATCTAGTTTCTGTAGTGCTTGGTGAAGCCCTGCAGAGATTGTTCTTCATCAACAACCATCACCACGCCGTCGTGCTGCCGGAACTCATCTACTACTTCGCCCGTCTTGCTGGATCAAGAAGGCGAGGACGTCATCGAGCTGAACGTGTGCTGAACGTGGAGGTGCCGTACGTTCGGTACTAGATCGGGACGGATCGTGAAGTTGCACGACTACATCAACCGCGTTGATAAACGCTTCCCCTTTCGGTCTACGAGGGTACGTAGACACACTCTCCCCTCTCGTTGCTATGCATCTAGTAGATAGATCTTGCGTGATCGTAGGAAAATTTTGAAAATACTACGTTTCCCAACAGGGCGATTATACGAGTAAAACCAGCCCTCGGGTTTCCCCAAGGTGGCCCTGCATACTCCCCGTTTGGGACCAACACCATCAGCACTGGCCCCACCTGCTATGTTGAAAAGAATCTCGAGGGCGCGACCCCCTATGCAATTTTAATTAATTAATTAAGTTGTTATTATGAGGCAAATTAAAACCAATGTTGGGCCTTGCTGGAGGAGTTTTATTCAAAGACGAACTGTCAAGGGGTCCCCATATACCCAACCGTGTAAGGTAGCAAAATCAAGGAACATAATGCCGGTTTATCGGCTCCTAGGGTGGCATGAGTGGAACAAAACGCCGAGCAAAAGGCCAAGCCTTCCACCCATGCCCAGTATATAGGTGTGTTAATAATAATACTAGATATTGTGAAATTCCGAAAGCATCAAGATCCGACATGGACCAATCTTCATCTTCACCTTCAACTAACAACGCTATAAGAGGGCTAAGCAAGCGGGTAACATAGCCAAACAATGGTTTGCTAGGAAGGTGTCAAAGGTTAGAGGTTTTATGGAAACAAGGAGAGGGGCTGACAATAATGATGGGTGGCGCGACATATAACGATAGCATCGAGACAACTAAGCAAAGGCAATGATAGTAAAGGTATCCAAGGTGATGGTCATCTTGCCTGAGATCCCGCAAGGAAGAGGAACAGGTCCATGAAGAAGACAAAGAAGAAGCCTTGAAGACGAACCACGAGTAGACGAACGAATCCTCACGATCGCAACGGAACAAGCACTAACAAGAAGAAGCAAGCAATACGGTAAATACACAACACAAGAACATGACAATATGCTCAACCAAGTATGATGCAAGACAAGTCTATATATGATGCAATACATGGCAAGGGATGAAGCACACAAGAACAACACCAAACAACAAGTTTAAATGAGGCCGGAAACTACACATATCAAATCCGGTAAGTCCTCATTTACATAATTTGGAATTAGTCCAGATCTGAACAAACCTTAAGTTCAAGTTGTTAAAAAGAAATTTAACATGCACCAAGATGATATACACGAAATTCTAGTCAAGTTTCATATAAAGTTCATTTGATTTGGAGCTACGGCCTAGAATATAAGAGCAAAACAAGACAAGCATGGCAACGGTGCAAGATGCACCCAAACATGAATCAAACTCACTCCAAACATGAAAACAACATGATATTATGATTCTACATGCAAAATCACACAAGTTTCATATAGGGAACACTCAAAACGGAGCAACGGGCTAGAAGTTAAGAGCTAAACAAGTAACAATGCAAAGCTGAAGTTAACAGCCACATAGCAACTTTGGAGCAAGATATATATATGCTACAACACTCAAACATGATAACAAGAAGCATGGATGTGAAATAGACATTATACTCTCCAAGCATGAACTTAGAACACACCCAAAAGCTTGCTGGAACACAATTAACCAAGCATGGCAAGTTGCAATAAAATTATCCAGATTTAGTCAAAATCTGGGAAGGCAACAACATCATCACGATGCTGCCTTCGGAGGCACAAAACAACATTCATATGAACTCCACTAAGCATATAAACAACATGGACATGTAGTAGACATATCATACAACAAACAACTCCATTGGAGCAACCCCATAGGAGGCATGGATCAATAACAACAAGCTCCACCAAATTGAACATGCTGCTAAAAACCTGACAGGTATAATTTATAGCAACTTGAGAGCAAGAAATAAATAAGCTACATCAGGTCATATGAGCAAGTAAGGGCATTAATGGATATACAATAACATGGACAACAAGACATGATCATTGGCCACTCCAAAACAAGCATGGATTTGAGTGGGGCATCAAGCAAACATAGCATCAGGTTATAACAGATTCCAGACTTAGCAGTTTTTTCACTAAGTATAAAACAGTAACAACAATATGGCATGTTTACAAGCTTGTTTAAGTCACCTCAAGGCATATCATGGAAAATTAAATGCACCACAGCAAAGACCAAATAATGGTGCTTCTAAAACATGTAGACATGTGGCATGAGGACAAACACATCAATAGCAATGATCAAGTGAAATCAGCATCTCATAACAAGTTTCAACACTTAACATCCAAATGCACTTTTGCAACAGAGATTAACATGGCAATATGGACTCAAACAAGCATGCTACAGCAACCATCATGTAGAGCACTTCACAATGAACATTTTAACATACCATATGCATCATTTGGATAAACATGCACCAAGTTATCATATCTCAAACATGGCATAAAATTAACAAGTAGCAGCAGTTTATAACAAGTAGAACTCTTGCAACAGAGATTAGAGCATCTAGATGAAGTCAAACATGCATGGCACAGTGGAACAAAGTGTAGAGCACATCACCACGATCATTGTGACATATTATACACTCAATTTGGATCATCACACAAAAAGTTACATGCATGCAAAATATGCATCACAATATGAAGTTTTTGGGGACTTAGGAGAAAAAGACCTCGGGGAAATGGACATGTCCGGTGGGCATCGGACATGTCCGACGGGCTGGGCCCACATGGCAGAGAGAGAGAGGGGCGGACATGTCCGGCTCCAAATGGATGTGTCCGTCGGTGGCGGCTGGCGCGGGGCCCACTTGGCAGTGGCTCCGGGGTCAACGCGGGTTGGGTTTCGGGCGACGAAGCGGATCGGGTCCTGCCCGATCCAAAGGAGCGGGAGGCCCGGCGGCAGCTCGGGTCCGGCCGAAGTACGCGGCCGGCGAGGGATCTCCGGCGGGGCGGCGGCTGAGGAGAACGGCGGCGAGGCGCGGGGTCCTCCGGCGAGGCAGTTGAAGGCGATGGCCGACGAGCTTAGAGCTCCGGCGGAAGGAGGCGGGGCACGAAGGCCGCGGAGGCTGCCGCCGGCAGGGGTCGCCGGTGGCACGACGGCGGAGCTGAAGCTCGCCGGCGGGGACGGCGGTTCCCCACGCACGGCGGCGCAACGCGCTAGGAAGAGAGGCTCAGGCGAGCGGGATCCCGGGCGCACGGGGCGCGGGCCGCGGCGGCGGTCTGCTCGGGCCCGGGCGGGCTTGGCTCGGGCCCGCGGGCCTGACGCGTGGGAGGAGGCACCTGGAGGCACCTGGCGGCGGGTAAGAGGTGGGAGGAGGCTGGCGGCGCGCGGGTTTCGAATAGGAGGCCTAGGTTTCCAAATTAGGCAAGGGTAGGCTTCCTTTTATAGCAGGTTTAGCTAGGGTCAGAGGTTTTTACCTCCCTTTCGAGCCACCGGATCGCGATCGGACGGCTCCGAAGCGGAGAGGGACTAGGCTGGGCCTAGAGGAAAATAGTGGGCTGTGTAGAAGGCCTTGGGCTTAGGGAGGAGAAGAGAGGGAGAGGCCCACGGAGGTTTTCGGAGACCGAAAACGTCCGACGAATTAACCGGCGACTAGTGCCGCTATATTTAATTGTTGGGCTATCAAACGAGCTCCGAATGCGATGAAATTTGGCAAGCGGCCTGTCTACACTATAATAAGACCACACGCCAAGTTTCAACCCATTCCGAGAACGTTTTTCGGCCAGTCATAAAATAAATATTCGGAGGCACCGCGGGCGCGTGCAAGTGTGTCTGGACTCAGAACGGACAACGGAAAGGACGAGCGGACTCGGGTGGATGCAAGTTTTGAAAACATGCTGATAAAATGCACACAATGACATGGCAAGATGCAACACGCAAGCAATTGACATGGCAACGAGGACGAAAAACTGGCTGACACCTGGCGCACCGGTCTCGGGGTGTCACAACACTCCCCTACTAACAAGAGATCTCGTCCGGAGATCTTAGGAATGAGACGGAAGGGAAAAAGGAAGAACAAAGTTCTTCGAGGATAAAAGAGTGAAACCAAAGAACCTTGAGAGGTTGAACAATTTGAAATAAAAGATACAACGGAGATGAACGAAGTTGCAAGACTTCGTTAGACAAAAGGAAGAAGGAATACGACGAGAACCAAGGAGGTTGAAAGACACGAAGCAAGAGCTGAAGGAACGAGAATTTATTCGAAACCACTCTGGTTAAGAAGAGATAGAAAAGAATTTGTACGAAGTAATTCGGGCAGCGCTCCGGCTGAAACTGAAAGAAATAGCACATGAGACGATGGAACAATACTTGACGAGAGGAACAACACAATGCCTCCAGAAGAATTGAAAGAGAGTGGAATGAAAAAGAACGGAGAAGAGAACAACAACTTACACCACGAAGGAATTGAACGAGAATTTATAAGAGAAAGACTTGAACGTTGTTGTTGAGATGATCAACAACAAAAGAATAAGCTTGTTATGGACTTATTTAAACATCTCAAGACTTGAGGTGAATTAAGCCACAACCAAAATATTGATGAGCTGAGAAGAGCGAAGAATTGAAAACTCCACTTCGAAAGAATACGGCGAATTATTTGCATTCGAGAGGCAAAAGAATAATGCTTGAGCTGCTCCAGAAGAATTTGATGAATATTTGAGGAATGAGTTAAATCGTGAAGAACCACCGTGAAGAACTCCGGTAACAAAATAATTATAAAAGATGGAAAGA
Organism: Secale cereale; assembly: GCA_902687465.1. Taxonomy (NCBI): domain Eukaryota; kingdom Viridiplantae; phylum Streptophyta; class Magnoliopsida; order Poales; family Poaceae; genus Secale; species Secale cereale. The sequence continues at coordinate 75,936,893 of LR738715.1, read as the reverse complement.
ATAAGATTAAAGCATTGCGATGATTTTGAAGGGGGTACCGATGACATAATCGAGAAAATTTGAACTCCGGAAAAAAGAAAAGATTAAAGCAATTGGAACTAGAATTTATTCATCAAGAATAAACTCCGAAGGAAGGAATAAATCAACTTGATGAAAAGGAATAAGAATTATGTTATGCTTATCCTCCACCAATTAAATTGATGAAAACAATGGATTCACATACTACTTATTCTCGTTGAAATTGATTAAAGAGGGATATATCTCAAACTTGTGACAAACTCTTCATGACATTCCAGAATGATTGGAATGAACGAATTAAGTGATATGATAGCACCAAAAAAGAACTGTTGAGAGAACCACCGTAAAGAATTAAAGCCGAGTGAAGAAAAGGAACGAACCATCTGGAAGAATTAAAATCGAATGATGAAAGAGATTAAACCACCTTGAAGAATTGAAATTGAGTGAATACGATGAATGAATCGCCGGGAAGACTAAATAACTTGAGGAAATTTAGATGACGAGAACGAAGAGATCGTGAACTAATTAAAGAATTCTTAAAAGAAGCACCGGACGAATGTGAGAAGAACGAAGAGGTATCGATGAAGAATATTTGGAGGACGAAGTTGAAAACTAAGAACGAAGAAATCTTCTGAAATGATGGCCTTCGGAGGAACACAAAGAAAAGAATTCGGTAAATACTCCAGAAGAATGAAAAGAATTAAGGTTGAACCAACGATGAAAAGACTTGAAAACAATCTTGGAGAAGGTATATGACTGATGGAATCCATTCTTACATCATACTTAAAAGAATTTTGGAACACTCCGGGAAATTAGAAGAGTCAGGTAAGATCCTGGGAAAAAACCCATGGGTTATGAGCCCACCGAAAAGAAAACACCATTGAAAAGGATTTAAAAGGAGATGGTGCATCAGAACGATTGAAAAACTTGAATGAGGTGACGACCTCGAATTAATTGAATGCAAACACGAATCTTCTAAGATGTCTTCGAAACTCCGGAACAATTAATTAGCGAGAGGTGAAGGAGCAAGAGGAAACAATTGAGCTGAGGAAAATAAGAACAACACCGAGAACAACTTGAATTGGAACCACCGGAGAAGAAGAAGAGGTGAAGAATATCAAACGAGAGGAGAATTCATCGGAGAAGAAAAGAGATGAAGGATGACGTACAAGACAAGAATTCACCGGTTGAAATAACTGAGAAAAAAATGCAAAGGATTCACACGAGTAGGATGGATACTCGATTAAGGACTCCGGCTCTGAGAAGAAAAAGGGTGGGCGGGTGGGAAAAAGAAAGACCACATCGGACGGGGAAAACAACACCGATTGGAAAGAACTGAGGATTGAACTTGCAAGAAGAAGAGGGTCGAGTCCACTTGTCGAGAGATGCACCAGATGAAAGAACTAACAACACGAACGAAAACTAACCGCGTGATCCTAAAAAAAATTTGAAGGGGAAGAGGAGTAATTCAAAACACCTACGTCAAGATTCCTCACCAGAGCGACGAAGGGACTGAGGAGTAAAAAGAATTCCTACTCTCCGATATAACTAGACTCTGAAAAAGTTTTCTTCTAGACTCAACAACGGCCAAGCTACGATCAATCAAGGGGGCTCCTATGGTCAGCGAGGCTCTGATACCAACTTGTCAGGCCCAAGATGCGATTCTATCCCGATCACGTGACACTTACGTGATTGGGGCACAACCGCATTTCGGGCGCTTATCAAGATGGATATCATTACACCATACCATTACATACATACATGGGGGATACAACAATACATAAAATTCACACGAATACAACAACATCAATACAAGGCATCCGACTACGGATGCAAACATGAAAAGCACAACAACATCCATCTGCTATCCCAGGCTGCCGACCAGGAACCTAACCCAAGACTGAAGAAGAAGAAGAAAGAACTCCAACACAACGATCATCGCTCTCAAGTTAGGACATCGGAAACCTGCACCTGCAACTGTAGTTGTAGTATTTGTGAGCCACGAGGACTCAGTAATCCCATAACCATGGGTAACAAGACTATCAAAGCTTAATGGGTAGGAAGAGGTAAAGTGGTGAGGTTGCAGCAGCAGCTAAGCAATATATGGTGGCTATCTTACGAGTACAAGAATAAGATGAGCATCTACGCAAACGGTCGCAAACTAGTAATGATCGCTAAAGATCCTGAACTACCTACAAGGCAAACATAACCCCACCGTGTTCTCTTCTCAAAGTGAAAAGAGACAGTCACGGTTACTCACACAGTTGTGTGTTTTACTTCGGATCCTCTGTCAAGTTTTCTACAACCGGACATTAATAAATTCCAATCTGCCACATAACCGCGGGCACGGCTTTCGAAAGATCATAACCCTGCAGGGGTGTCCCAACTTAGCCCATCACAAGCTCTCACGATCAGCAGAAGTAATAATAATATTACCCCTTATCTTAGGGACAAACCGATCAGGCTCGGAATCCCGGTGCACAAGACATTTCGACAATGGTAAAACAAGTCCAGCAAGACCTCCCGGCGTGCCGACACCCTGATAGTAGCCGCGCGTATCTCGTCTCAGGCCACGTCCGAATGGGCGATTATACGAGTAAAACCAGCCCTCGGGTTTCCCCAAGGTGGCCTCGCATACTCCCCGTTTGGGACCAACACCATCAACACTGGCCCCCCTGCTATGTAGAAAAGAATCTCGAGGACGCGACCCCCTATGCAATTTTAATTAATTAATTAAGTTGTTATTATGAGGCAAATTAAAACCAATGTTGGGCCTTGCTAGAGGAGTTTTATTCAAAGACGAACTGTCAAGGGGTCGCCATATACCCAACCGTGTAAGGAACGCAAAATCAAGGAACATAATGCCGGTTTATCGGCTCCTAAGGTGGCATGAGTGGAACAAAACACCGAGAAAAAGGCCAAGCCTTCCACCCATGCCCAGTATATAGGTGTGTTAATAATAATACTAGATATTGTGATATTCCCAAAGCATCAAGATCCGACATGGACCAATCTTCATCTTCACCTGCAACTAACAACGCTATAAGAGGGTTGAGCAAGCGGGTAACATAGCCAAACAATGGTTTTCTAGGAAGGTGTCAAAGGTTAGAGGTTTCATGGCAACAAGGAGAGGGGCTGACAATAATGATGGGTAGCGCGACATATAACGATAGCATCGAGACAACTAAGCAAAGGCAAGGATAGTAAAGGTATCCAAGGTGATGGTCATCTTGCCTGAGATCCCGCAAGGAAGAGGAACGGGTCCATGAAGAAGACGAAGAAGAAGCCTTGAAGACGAACCACGAGTAGACGAACGAATCCTCACGATCGCAACGGAACAAGCACTAACGAGAAGAAGCAAGCAATACGGTAAACACACAACACAAGAACATGACAATATGCTCAACCAAGTATGATGCAAGACAAGTCTATATATGATGCAATACACGGCAAGGGATGAAGCACACAAGAACAACACCCAACAACAAGTTTAAATGAGGCCGGAAACTACACATATCAAATCCAGTAAGTCCTCATTTACATAATTTGGAATTAGTCCAGATCTGAACAAACCTTAAGTTCAAGTTGTTAAACAGCAATTTAACATGCACCAAGATGATCTACACGAAATTCTAGTGAAGTTTCATATAAAGTTCATTTGATTCGGAGCTACGACCTAGAAGATAAGAGCAAAACAAGACAAGCATGGCAACGGTGCAAGATGCATCCAAACATGAAGCAAACTCACTCAAAACATGAAAACAACATGATATTATGATTCTACATGCAAAATCACACAACTTTCATATAGGGCACACTCAAAACGGAGCAACGGGCTAGAAGTTAAGAGCTAAACAAGTAACAATGCAAAGCTGAAGTTAACAGCCACATAGCAACTTTGGAGCAAGATATATATATGCTACAGCACTCAAACATGATAACAAGAAGTATGGATGTGAAATAGACATTATACTATACAAGCATGAACTTAGAACACACCCAAAAGCTTGCTGGAACACAATTAACCAAGCATGGCAAGTTGCAACAAAATAATCCAGACTTAATCAAAATCTGGGAAGGCAAAAACATCATCACGATGCTGCCTTCGGAGGCACAAAACAACATGCATATGAACTCCACTAAGCATATAAACAACATGGACATGTAGTAGACATATCATACAGCAAACAACTCCATTGGAGCAACCCCATAGGAGGCATGGATCAATAACAACAAGCTCCACCAAATTGAACATGCTGCTAAAAACCTGACAGGTATAATTTATAGCAACTTGAGAGCAAGAAATAAATAAGCTACATCAGGTCATATGAGCAAGTAAGGGCATTAATGGATATACAATAACATGGACAACAAGACATGATCATTGGCCACTCCAAAACAAGCATGGATTTGAGTGGGGCATCAAGCAAACATAGCATCAGGTTATAACAGATTCCAGACTTTGTAGTTTTTTCACTAAGTATAAAACAGTAACAACAACATGGCATGTTTACAAGCTTGTATAAGTCACCTCAAGGCATATCATGGAAAGTTAAATGCACCACACCAGAGACCATATAATGGTGCTTCTAAAACATCTAGACATGTGGCATGAGGACAAACACATCAATAGCAATGATCAAGTGAAATCAGCATCTCATAACAAGTTTCAGCACTTAACATCCAAATGCACTTTTGCAACAGATATTAACATGGCAATATGGACTCAAACAAGCATGCTACAGCAACCATCATGTAGAGCACTTCACAATGAACATTTTGACATATCATATGCATCATTTGGATAAACATGCACCAAGTTATCATATCTCAAACATGGCATAAAATTAACAAGTAGCAGCAGTTTATAACAAGTAGCACTCTTGCAACAGAGATTAGAGCATCTAGATGAAGTCAAACATGCATGGCACAGAGGAACAAAGTGTAGAGCATATCACCAGGATCATTTTGACTTATTATACACTCAATTTGGATCATCACACAAAAAGTTACATGCATGCAAAATATGCATCAGAATATGAAGTTTTTGGGGACTTAAGAGAACAAGACCTCGGGGAAATGGACATGTCCGGCGGGCATCGGACACGTCCGACGGGCTGGGCCCACATGGCAGAGAGAGAGGGACGGACACGTCCGGCTCCAAATGGACGTGTCCGTCGGTGGCGGCTGGCGCGGGGCCCACTTGGCAGTGGCTCCGGGGTCAACGCGGGTCGGGTTTTGGGCGATGAAGCGGATCGGGTCCTGCCCGATCCAGATGAGCGGGAGGCCCGGCGGTAGCTCGGATCCGGCCGAAGTACGCGGCCGGCGAGGGGTCTCCGACGGGGCGGCGGCTGAGGAGAGCGGCGGCGAGGCGCGGGGACCTCCGGCGAGGCAGTTGAAGGCGATGGCCGGCGAGCTCAGAGCTCCGGCGGAAGGAGGCGGGGCACGAAGGCCGCGGAGGCTGCCGGCGGCAGGGGTCGCCGGTGGCGCGGCGGCGGAGCTGAAGGTCGCCGGCGGGGACGGCGGTTCCCCACGCACGGCGGCGCAACGCGCTAGGCACAGAGGCTCGGGCGTGCGGGATCCCGGGCGCGCGGGGCACGGGCCGCGGCGGCGGTCGGCTCGGGCCTTGGCGGGCTTGGCTCGGGCCCGCGGGCCCGACGCGTGGGAGGAGGCGACTGGAGGCACCTGGCGGCGGGGAAGAGGTGGGAGGAGGCTGGCGGCGCGCGGGTTTCGAGGAGGAGGCCTAGGTTTCCAAATTAGGCAGGGGCAGGCTTCCTTTTATAGCAGGTTTAGCTAGAGTTAGAGGTTTTTAGCTCTGTTTCGAGCCACCGGATCGTGATCGGACGGCTCCGAAGCGGAGAGGGACTAGGCTGGGCCTAGAGGAAAATAGTGGGCTGTGTAGAAGGCCTTGGGCTTAGGGAAGAGAAGAGAGGGAGAGGCCCGCGGAGGTTTTCGAAGACCGAAAACGTCCGACGAATTAACCGGCGACTAGTGCCGCTATATTTAACGGTTGGGCTATCAAACGAGCTCCGAATGCGATGAAATTTGGCAGGCGGCCTGTCTACACTATAATAAGACCACACGCCAAGTTTCAACCCATTCCGAGAACGTTTTTCGGCCAGTCATAAAATAAATATTCGGAGGCACCGCGGGCGCGTGCAAGTGTGTCTGGACTCAGAACGGACAACGGAAAGGACGAGCGGACTCGGGCGGATGCAAGTTTTGAAAACATGCTGATAAAATGCACACGATGACATGGCAAGATGCAACACGGAAGCAAATGACATGGTAACGAGGACGAAAAACTGGCTGACACCTGGCGCACCGGTCTCGGGGTGTCACACCGCATTCCCAGCCGGACTGCCGACTGGCTGGGGGCGGCCAGCCACCGCTTCGAGGCCTGGAAGGGTGCCGCAGCAAGGGCTGGTGCGCGGACCGCCCTGGAGTTTGCCAAGGGCTGGTACCCGGATTTGAACCTCGATCAGCTGAAGACCTTCCGCGTGGAGGCTGAGCCTGAGCTGGCCGCGGTGCAAGGGGACCTTGCCAGACGTGCCCCCGCCCTTGCCGAGTACGTCGACACCTCCATCTTCGTCCCAGAGTTGGATGAGAATGGCCATGTGGTGCCACCCAGCAACTTTGGGCTGGACCTGGCGGCGTTAGAGGAGCCGGACGAGGAGATCGCCTCCAGCGATGAGGTCGAGGAGGAAGAAGACAGCGACGAGGAGGCCAGCTCCCAGGAGGCGGATCTATCTGCTGGCCATCAGCCTGACCGATCCTCGACAAGCGGACCAGGTGTGGTGGCTCCGCCTGCTGCAGGAGGCGGCCAGGCCGAGACCCGCCAGGCGGCCCCCTCGGAAGCCGGCTCCGTCGTGCCGCCCGCTCCGCCCTAGGCTTTTATTCTTGTATCTTTTGGTTCCTGTTTCTTTGTAAGACTTGGTAGGATTAGTCCGAACAATTCCACCCGCTGGGTGTATAAGTAAGCTGCTACTGGGAGGCGGCCTTGAGGCCTGTTTCATGTAAATATTCTTTTAATGCTGCATGGTTTTTATGCAACTGTGCCGGGTCCTGGGGTTAGCCCCGCCCTTGGTTCCTTAGGGCGATTTTCTCTTGCTGTCTCCGTTAACTGCCGTCTTGCCAGCCAGACAGCCACTCTGTGGTTCTGTGGCTGGGTCAGGTACTTAGTTGTTTTCCGGATGGGCAAGTATCCCGCTCTCTGGAAGGCAGCGTGGCTAAGCCCGAGGCCAACTGGCCGGCTGCGTAAAAGCCGGCTGATTTGTATGAAGGGCCGCCTTGCCCTATGTCTGTTTTCCTTAGCCATTTTTCATGTGGGCACCGCTTCTCGCCTTTGGCTCCTGCCAGTCGGACAGCCGCGTTCTGCGAGGCTATGACAGAAGGCGGGAGAGGGCTTGGATGCCGTCACATTACGTGTCCGACTATTTTAAGGAAAAGTTTTAAACATAGGGCTAGGCGGCCAGTCCTCGGGCCATCTGCTAGGCTCCGGTGCCGGACAAAGGAATGAACAATACTCATTCATAGGCATAATTCTTATCATATAGATAAAGGGTTGGGCAGTCCCCGAGAACTCTTCGGGGGTCCCATTGGTTCTCAAAATAAAATAGATAGCGCGACACATACTGTCTTTTAGCTATAAAAGCGACGAAGTAGGTTTGCGTTCCATGGGCGCTCCGACTCCTTGCCTGAGTCGTCTCTCTTGCGTGCTCTTGGCTTCTGGGCATCAATGAGGTAGTAGGCATCGTTGCCTAGCACCTTGCTGATGATGAACGGTCCTTCCCAAGGAGCCGAGAGCTTGTGCTGGCCGGCTGTTCGCTGGATCAGTCGGAGCACAAGGTCCCCCTCGCGGAAGGAGCGTGGCTTGACTCGCCAGCTGTTATAGTGGCGGAGACCCTGCTGGTAGATGGTGGAGCAGCTAAGTGCTCCCAGCCGGGCCTCCTCCAACAGGTCTACGCCGTCTTCGCGTGCTTCCTTGGCCTCGGCCTCTGTATACATGGTGACGCGGGGCGAGTGAAACTCAACATCTGTTGGGATGACGGCCTCGGCCCCATAAACGAGGAAGAAAGGAGTGAAGCCGGTGTACTTGTTCGGAGTTGTTCTGAGGCTCCAAAGGACGGACGACAATTCTTCAATCCAGCAGCCGGCTGATCGTTCCAAGGGTTTGACCAGCCGGGGCTTGATGCCAGACAAGATAAGGCCGTTGGCGCGCTCAACCTGGCCGTCGGACTATGGGTGGACAACGGACGCTAGGTCCAGTCAGATGCCTTGTGTTGCACAGAAACGGGCCAGTGCGCCTTTGGCAAAATTTGTGCCGTTGTCGGTGATGACGCTATGCGGTATGCCATACCGGACTGTGATGTCTGCGATGAATGTCACAACAGTTGGGCGGTTGAGTTTCTTGATTGGTTTTGCTTCAATCCACTTGGTGAATTTGTCCACTGCCACGAGTAAATGTGTCAAGCCGCCTCTGGCTGTCTTGAAGGGGCCCACCATATCCAGCCCCCGGACGGCAAATGGCCAAGTGATCGGAATGGTCTTGAGTGCAGAAGCTGGCAAGTGTTGCTTGGAACTAAAGCGCTGGCAGCCGTTGCACTTTTGTACCAAATCTTTGGCGTCGTCCAAAGCTGTCAGCCAGAAGAAACCGTGGCAGAAGGCTTTGGCGACGAGGGATCTTGAGGCCGCGTGATGGCCACACTCCCCTTGTTGAATGTCCTTCAGGATAGCCAGACCCTTTTCTGCTTCCACGCAGCGCTGGAAGACACCTGTTGCACTTCTTCTGAAAAGCTCTTTGTTGACTATGGTGTATGCTGAAGCTCGGCGTTGAACTTGTCGTGCCAAGGTTTCATCTGCTGGCAGCTCTCTTCTGAGCAGGAAGGTGAGGATTGGCTGTGCCCAAGATGGCGCTGAGACTCCTGTTGCTTCTGCCAGAGAGACCAGGGTGGTTGGGCTGGGAGGCGGAGGGCTGGGCTGGGCCGCCTGCTGTGCTTCCAAAGTCCCCGAGCCGGCTGCGGCGGTCCCCGGGCCGTCTGCTAGGGCTGGTGCCTCCTGGCCGTTTGCTGGAGCAGTCCTCGGGCCAGGAACCGGTGCCTCGACTGTTGGACCGGCTACCGGAGTTGGAGTATCAAGGCCGCCTGCTGGAGCAGTCTTTGGGCCGGCTGCTGAAGTTGCCGGGCCATCTCCTCCAGGATCGGCTGGTATGAAGATTGACTCCGACTCTCGTGAAGGCTTGATAGACGGCTTGCGCATGCATTGAAGAGACACACTGGCTGGTATTGCTTGGCGGGTGGAACCGATTCGTTCCAAGGTGTCGGCTTGCATGTTGTCGGCTCGTGGTACGTGGAGGAACTCGCAGCCATCAAAGTGCCCACTAATCTGCTGGACAAGGAAACAATAACTTGCCATATTTGCGTCTTTGGCGTCCTAGTCCCCAGATGACTGCTGGACAACCAAGTCCGAGTCACCATAGGACAGCACTCGGCGGATACCAATCTCTTTGGCCATCCAGAGCCCATGGATAAGTGCCTCATACTCGGCCATGTTGTTAGAGGCGGTGAAGTGGATCTGCAGGGTGTACTTGAGCTTGTCGCTCTTGGGGGAAGTGAGGACGACGCCGGCTCCCAAGCCAGTGCGCATCTTTGACCCGTCAAAGTGCATCCGCCAATGGGTTGAGTCTGGAACAGGCGGCAGGTACTGGGTTTCGGCCCAGTCGGCGAGGAAGTCGGCCAATGCTTGCGACTTGATGGTGGTGCGTGGCTGGTAGAAGATGGTGAAGGGGGCCAGCTCTATGGCCCACTTGGCCACTCTTCCTGAGGCATCTCTATTGCGAATGATTTCAGCAAGCGGGTCGTGCAGACGACCGTGATTGGATGCTCTTGGAAGTACTGCTTGAGTTTCTTGGCGGTGAAGTACACGCCGTAGCACATCTTCTGGTAGTGGGGGTAGTTCTGCTTGGACACTAACAACACCGCGCTCAAGTAGTAGACCGGCCTCTGATCGGGCAAGGCTCTACTATCTTCTGGGCGCTCGACCACAATGACCGTGCTGACCACTAGGCTGGTGGCGGCTATGTAGAGGAACATGGGTTCCTTGTCTGCCGACGCCGCCAGGACAGGCGGGGTGGACAGCAGTCTCTTGAGCTGCTGGAAAGCTTCGTCTGCCTGGTCGTTCCACTCGAAGCAAGTGGTCTTCTTCATCAGTTGATACAAGGGGAGTGCCTTTTCTCCCAGCCGGCTGATGAAACAGTTGAGAGATGCCAGGCACCCCGTGAATTCCTGGACGTCCCGCACACGGGTTGGCCGCTCCATTCTCTCAATGGCCTTGATCTTGGCAGGGTTGCACTCGATGCAGCGTTCAGATACCAGGAAGCCAAGGAGTTGGCCGGCTGGTACCCCGAAGACGCATTTCTCCGGGTTTAGCTTGATCCGAAAGTGGCGCAAGTTTTCAAATGTTCTTGGAGATCCTCCAATAGTGTTCCTCTCTTCTCCGTCTTCACCACGATATCATCCACATAAACGTGGGCGTTTCTGCCAATTTGCTCGAGGAGACACTTCTGCATGCAACGCTGAAAGGTGGCGCCGGTGTTTCTTAGGCCGAACGTCATGGTCAGGTAGCAAAAGGCCCCAAATGGCGTGAGGAAGGCGGTCTTCAGGCGGTCAGATGGATCGAGTTTGATCTGGTGATACCCAGAATAGGCATCAAGGAATGACAGCAGCTCGCATCCGGTTGTGGAGTCAATCACTTGATCTATTCGCGGCAGAGCAAATGGATCTTTAGGGCAAGCTTTGTTGAGGCTGGTGTAATCAATGCACATGCGCCATTTGTTGTTCTTCTTCAGCACTAGGACTGGGTTTGCGAGCCACTCTGGATAAAAAACTTCCATAATTAAACCGGCTACTAGCAGCCAGGCAACTTCTTCCCCAACAACTTTTCTCTTCTCTTCTGATAGGCGGCGCAGCGGCTGCCTGATAGGCTTTGCATCTTCTCTCACATGAAGTTTGTGCTCGGCGAAATCCGTCGGGACACCCGACATGTCTTTGGGGGACCATTCAAAGATGCCCCGATTCTCACGGAGGAAATCCACGAGCTCGCTTTCCTATTTGCTGTCTAGGTTTCACCCTATGACAGCAAATCGCACTGGGTGAGACGGGTCCAAGGCAATCTTCTTTGTCTCCCTGGCCGGCTAGAACGAGCCTTGCGGCTCCGCCTTCCAGGGATCGGCTGGTATGGCTGGCTGATCGCCAGCCATTGCCACCAGCCGTTTTAGGCGGCACTTTTCTTCAGCCACGACAAGGGACTCGGCCAGACGGCTGCTGGCTGTTGCGCATGCAATGGACTTCTCGTAGTCCCCGGCTACGGTGATTATTCCCTTGGGGCCCGGCATCTTCATCTTGAGGTAGGCATAATGAAGTACTTCCATGAACTTTGCAAGAGCAGGCCGGCCCAAGATCACGTGATAGGGACATTCCAGGTTCACTACTTCAAACCAGACCGGCTCCCTCCGGGAATGCATCTTGTCACCAAACAGGACATCAATCTTGGCCTTGCCGATTGGTGAGCAAGAGAGGCCTGGCACAATGCCGTGGAACACGGTCCTGGTAGGCTGAAGCTGCTTTTCTTTGATGCCCAACTTCTCCATGGTATCGCGGTACATGATGTTGATGCTGCTGCCGCCATCTACCAACACCCGGGAGAAGCGACAGGCCCGCCTGTCGGTGGAGAGAGTAGCATCCAGGACTAAGGCGTAGGCCCCCGGCGAGGGCATGACAGCCGGGTGATCCTCTCAGCTCTAGCTGACAGGCCTCTCAAACCAGTGCATGAATTCTGGGTCTTTGACGGCAATGGTATTGACTTCTCTGCGCTGCTGGCGCCGGCTGTGCCTATCGTCCACCTGGCTGGTGAAGACGACATAGGCCCCGTTCTCTTCTGGGAATTCATCCTGGACCTGGCCGCCAGGACGTGTGTAACACCCCAAAATTTTGATTTGGTTTTTCTTGCAAACTTTTGGCCTTTTTGAAAGGGGATGGTTTGATCTTTTCTTCTGCCCTTCTAAAACCCCTTTTTGCCAAAGTTTGTGTGTGTCTTCTCAAGCTTGGGTTTTGACCTTGTAGCTCTCCTCCTGTGTTTGGCTCAAGCACAAGTTGAGATTCAAATGGAGTTGTTTGAGTTCACCCCATTTTGTTTTTAAATTCTCAAGTTTAATCTTGACTCCTCTCCCCTCCAACTTTCATCTTGCCATGATCCCAACTTAAGCAATCCTCTCCAAGACTATCTTCACATCATGGGACAAGCACTTCTTCAATTCCAGCAAGTTTGAACCTCATTGGGATTTTTCTCCTTTTTATTTCACTTCAAAACAAATTCTGTCTTTTGTAGTGGACCTTGGTGATTTACAAAGGAACCACCCTTTTCATCTACCTACCTGACTCCAAACCAACTCTCCTAGATAGTCCTTAGTACCCACAATATAGATCCATCTTGTTTCACTGGTCCACAGTTCAAATTTTTCAAATTTCACCTGCTGCAAGTTTGGACCAGATTTGCAAAATTTGGTGAAATTCATATTTATCTTCTTCCAAAAATTCTGTGAAAAATCATGCAGCCTCTAGATACATCAAGAGGCCACTCCACCAAAAATCAGCTCCAGAGACATTGCACAAATACCAAAATCATTTCATCAAACACCTAACCTACACTGTACTGTTAGCTGTTAACTGACACTGTCGACAGTTAACACTTCGTCAGTTTCGTCAGTTTCGACGGTCGTCGGGCGCGGCGACAAAACGCGTCTGTATCTCCCTTGGCTCGACGCTGCACTGCAGCTCCTTCTTATCCTCGCGCCGCACGGTCACTTGGCAGCTTCTTGGCGTCGGTGGCGCCCTGGCCCGACCGCGCCGGCGGCTGCCACGGCCACAGCGCCGCCCGTGGCGGCTGACAGACGCAACGCCGCTGCTCCACGCCGTTTCGCGCCGCCCAGACCACCCCAGTGCACCGCGTGTCCTTCTCCACAGCCAGCGCACGCCTGGCACGCCGTTGGCCCGGCCTGGCACGCGCAGAGCGCCGTTTCTGCCGCCGACGTGCCACACGGCCGCTCCGTCGGTGACAGGTCGTAACACCCCTTCTACTGCCCAGTTAAGCGCGGGAATGGAACCGCAACAACTCATGGAAGGTGCTCAAGCTCTTAACCCCGCCGTCCGACCACTGCAGCGCCGCAATTAGCTCGCCGGACTTATCCGTTTGCGGCAGCCACCTCGGGCCGCCTATAAAAGGCACCCCCGAGCTCGTGCTCGAGCACACACGCCTCCACTACTCCCCTAGACCTCGCCAAAACCTCTGGAAGAGCCCCGAGAGGCTTTTCTTCCCCGGCTCCGGCCAACTGCCTCCGCCTCGGGCTCCAGCTCCGTTCACTCCAGTGAGGGCTCCTCCGCCGCCGTGAGCTTGAACGTAGTACCCTGGCATCCCCCTAGTCCTAACCCCCAGCCCAATTTCTCCTCAGGAACCATCCCCGACGAGCTCCACGAACACCCGAGCCGCCGTCCGCCGGAGATAAGCTCGCCGTCGACGTGGGACTCGCCGGCCTCCAACTCCACCACCGTTCGACGCGGAAGACCACCGTGAAGCTAGAGGTACCCCTCCCCTCCCCTATCTCACCGTGGATCGACGCCGGCGATCACCGCAGCACCGTCGCCGGCGTGGCTCGGCTCCGTTTTTCAAACCTGACACGAGGGGCCCTCTGTCAGTCTCTCATCTCTCTCCCTTCGAAACGTTTTCTGTTAGCGCAATCTGCGAAATACGCCTTCCCTCTGCGGCTGGCGTATCACATACCGGTTCGCTTTGTCCTTTTCTGTTCTAGCCCCTGGATCTTTTCTGTTTCATTACAGATAGGTCCCTAGACAGAAACCTTGATATCTTTTAAACTAAAAGTGATTTTGAGTTGATTCTTTTTCTGTCCATCTTGGTTTCCTGTCTAGTTTTTTGTCATATTTATGTGGTAATATTTTGAGCAACTTTATTTGCACACGCGGTATTTATGTTAGTATGTATTTGTTTGAATACATAGATACCGGAGGCCGTGACGGAGACGCGAATCATGCCGAATTAGACTCCGACTTTTCAGAACCAGGCAAGCATGTTTGAACTCTTGATATGACGAGTGTGTTGCATGTTTGCTCGAGTAGCTCGTTCATAAGCATGTTTATATGAGCATATGTGTATGGCATATTTCATGCAAGTGATGCTTCAGGTGAGTCCCGAAGGAGAATGTTGCACCACCTCGGTCATATGGTGATATGATGGGGTGGAATACTGGTATTGTTGGAGCATGCCAGTAGTTGGTCAACTCAGTATCAACGGAGATCACATCTCGATCCCGTTCGTCTCCTTTTCAGTACTATCATAGGCCGTCCGTTGGGATTACGGTCTAGTCTGTTGTAAACCACTTTCGGAGTACACACCAAGTAGAGGGGCCGGGATGAGGGTTCCATGGCCCTGGATTAAAGCCCGTCATCCGGTCAGGGGGCATGGGTGTTTCCGGTTGGGACCGAGAGGGGGGCACCCCTTAGAGCGCGCATATATAAAGTTGATCCCATGCCATTCGAGGTTGTAGCCTCCCCGTCTTAAAGTTTTCTGTGAATGTCGTCGCGGGTGATTCCGGACGACAGGATGTTAAATGGGTGTGTACTGGTTAGTTGAGTTTCTGCTAAAACACCGTAGACGGGGCTAGCCCACGTGGCTAGTAGAACCCGTTGGCTATGAGTTAATGGTACAAGCTCTGCAGAGTTAAATTCCTTCAGTAGCCATGTTTATGGCCTAGAGTCAATCTTGATATCACCCGGTGACCGTCTCTAGTTTATCCTCGAGAATAACCAGAGTAATATTTCTGTTAAGTTCATTGGGTAGATGAACTCACCAACCATCTCAGTATTTATTTTCGGAAGTACTTCATCATTATATCATGTTATTTACTTTTGTTATAAGCCCTTTATGTGATGTCGCTTAGACGTCCGACTGTGGCATTCTTGTTATTTACTTTTGTTATAAGCCCTTTATGTGATGTCGCTTAGACGTCCGACTGTGGCATTCTTGTTATTTACTATTGTTATAAGCCCTTTATGTGATGTCGCTTAGACGTCCGACTGCGGCATTCTTTTTATTTATAAGCCCTTTATGTGATGTCGCTCAGACGTCCGACTGTGGCGTTCTTGCTATTTATTTTGCTACAAGCCCTGTATGTGATGTCGCTCAGACGTCCGACGGAGGCATTCTCGTTATTCACTTTGGTTATAAGCCCTTTATGTGGTGTCGCTCAGACGCCCGACTGTGGCGTGATATCATTTATTCTTTTCCTACGAGGCGTCACCCCAGACCCTCTTTGACCCCGTTATTTTACGTTTTGGATTTCGGGAGGATTACCGCCCGACTTCCAGTCTTACTTTCAATACATTCATATTTTGTTCCGGTTGCATTTTGCCGGAATACTCATATGCATTCATGTTGGCATTTGTTATATCTTAAGTCCGAACTGTCTTGCGAGTACATTCAAAGTACTCACCTGGCTTGTTGATTTGTCCAGATGTGGACGAAGGCGATCCCATGGATGAAGAGTTCGATAGCGAGTCCGACGCTTAGAGGAGTCCCAGTCAGTCTCTCGCGATCCTGGAATTGATCACTGTTTTATACCGCTTCCGCCTACCACCAAATAAATTCATCGGGTCTCACTCCGACACTCGATGAACTGTGAAATATTGGAGTCACACCACCCACTTCACTGTGACATATTCCACCGCCTTTTATTACGAGTCAGTAGTATGCCGCCCTGCCTTTTGCCATATCCGCCTCTATGTAATATATATTGGCGCGCTTGTAATAGAAGTCTGTTGAGCCATCCTTGGCTCAACCTTGTATAATATTCAGTGTACTGGAAATTCTGTATCAAGGAATTGTCTGCCAGTAGGAATATTATTCCTCGCTGGTTTAATAAAGCGACCGGTCTTCCGGTAATTATTTTACTGAAAGACCGGTGGCGACAACATGCAGCCGGCGGATTGGGAGGCGGGGCCGGCTGCCCAGCAGGCGGCGGTGGCAGAGCTTCCCCCTGGCAATCCTTGTGAGCCAATGACACTTTCACGTGGTGTGGTTGGAAGGCTTCGCGCCACTGTGGAACTTGCAGGGGGCGTCCAGAGCTTGGTCGAAGGAGAAAGCTGGCCGCCAGACTGGCTTGCCGCCCTTCTGGCGCTTGGGTCCTGCTTGAGCTTCTGGTTGCTGGCCGTCAACTGCTGCCACCAGCCGGCTGTTGGGAGCCGGCGCATGGGTCTTGCGTTTGTGGTCGTTTGACTACTGTCGTCGGCTAGACTCTCCAGCCGGCGTATTGGGAGTTGGAGGAGTCATCTTGCCAGAAGCATCCACTTGCAGCTCGGTCTTCATGGAGGAGTCGGCGGTGGCGTACTTGTCTGCTATGCTCAACAGCTCGTCCAGCGTGGCCGGCACGTCACAAAGGAGTTTGTGTTTGAGTAAGGTGCCTTCTCTGCACCCGGCCCTAAAATACTCGATGGCTTGTACTTCGTGCACTCCTTCACAAGAGTTTCGCAGCTCTGCCCAACGCGTAAGATATTCGTGGGCTGACTCATCTGGGCCTTGGACGCATAGGGAGAGCGGGCGCGGCTTGGGAGGACGCTTGTAGGTGCTGGTGAAGTTGCGAGTGAAGGCGCCGGTGAAGTCCAACCAGCCGTTGATGCTGTTGGGTTTGAGGCTGTTCAGCCATGTCCGGGCCGTGCCCTAGAGCATAAGTGGCACGTACTTCACCGCAACACGCCTGTTGCCGGTGGCTATGCTAACTGCTGTGGAGTAGTCCACCAGCCAGTCCTCTGGTTTCACTGATCCATTGTACTTGGGGGTATCTATGGGGAGCGAGAAGCCCTTCGGGAAAAGCTCGTTGCGGATGCGGGGGCCGAAACAGGCTGGACCGAGGTCATCTTCTTCTTCGACCGCGTGGGACCGAGCTAGTCGGTCTAGGCGGTGGCGGGCGTCGTTCTCCGTGCTCCCGCCGAAAGGGGGCGGTTGTCAGCGTGCGCGCCGGGCTCTGATACCCGGTAATGGGCCTCCTGCTGCGCGGCAGCAACGTCAAGGAGCTGGCGGGCGTGCTGAGTCACGCAACGAAGCTCGTCTCCCTCCAAGTGGCCCATCTCATCGACTGCCGCCTGGGCAGCCCTTAGGTTCTCCGATGGAGTGAGGTACACAGGCCGCGGGGCCCCCAGCATGTCCGCTAGCAGCCCGCCGCGATCACGAACGGCGCCAGCCCGGCTAGGCTCGCCAGCAGCCGACGTGCCGCAAATGGCACGGTCCATCTCGCGGCGGTAGGCTTCAGTGAGGCGTCGGGAGGCAGCCAGCTTGTTGGCGCTGTCGAGGATCCAGACGCGGAGGGCCTCCAACGCCGCGCCGTCTGCCCCCGCCGCAACCGGAGCGGCGAGGTTCTGCAGAGCAACCTCGAGCGGGTCTTGGTCCGCCCCGCCGGACGGTTCGTCGTGGTTGGTGACGAGCACCTCCATGACGGTGCTAATGGTGCCGCTGGCCGTTGGACCGGGGAGGGGGTCGTCGATGATCACCACGTGCTCGGGGAAGGAATCAACGGGCTCTGCGTCGAGGTCGATGATCATGTCTACTGGTGGGTCAAAAGAGCCCACTGACTCCACGACAGAGGCTCGCTCGTCGACGATGTGGAGTTTGTCGAGGAGCTCGACGAGGCAGCTCTCTAGAGCTACTAGCTCGGCCGCCGGAGAGGGCTCGTCATGAATGTGGACGCCGCCGAGAAGGTTGGTGAGTCCGCTCGCGGCGCATGCGGCCTCAGCGCCGCAAAGCATCCCGGTTTCCACGCCTATTGGAGTGCCGGGCTGGCTTCTCTCGCCAGGGTGGAACAAAGTTCCCGTCCAGAACATGTCTCTGGACGACAGTGCACCTTGCCCCATGCTGGGCGCCAAATGTCGAGGTTTTGGGGCGACATATGCCAACGGATGGCTTATCATGCATGGTGACAATAGAGCGTCGCCGGGCCCTGGAAGGGCGATAAGGCAGAACTTAGGACGCCTACGGATCTTACCCAGGTTCGGGGCTCTCCAAGGAGATAACACCCCTAGTCCTGCTCTACGGGGACTCCGCGTCATGACTAATGTCACTATGGTAGCTACAAGGTTGCTCCTCGAGCTGTGTCATCTAGAGGAGGAAGATGAGCAAGGCTAGCTCACTACCTTCGCTCTAGGGACTGGGGGTGCTTGCTAGGGTTTCTCTCTCTCTCTCTCTTTCTATTCCTCTGTGTGCTCTCCTTCTTTTAAGGCTTAATCTTTCAACCCCACCTCATGGAGGATCCTGGGGGGTTTATATAGGCCTACCCCCAAGGGGTACAATTGTAATCTCGACGGAGTGTCCCCCGGCTGTCAGCGTCTTCTGGAGTCGGCCTCGCCGCCTGTCTGCTCGGGCCCGCCGCCTGCGGGCCCATGTGATTGCCTTTTACTGTAGGCATGCTTCTGCTGACGGCAGCATCGTCAGGGGGGGAGTGGCTACAGTGCCACCGCCTCCTGCCGTACACTGCCGCCACGCCTTGTCTTGTCGTCTTGATGAGGTCCAGACTTCTAGGGCAGGATTCGCCGTCTGTTACCAGGTGGCCGCCTCCCCGGGCCGCCTGCCAGGGGCGGCTTGTCTATGACTTACCCACTGGCCGGTGGGGTCAGCCGCTTGCTGGCCCCGCCGGCTGCGGGTTGTGGGATCGTGGCTTCCTTTGACCAAAGCTTGGTCACGAGTAGCGTGGCTACACTGATTCTCCGCTTAGGAGATGTCCATAATGTACATGTTCACTGTAGCCACGCCCTTATAGATTCTCTAAGGACGTACTCATCTGTAGCCATGCCTTAGTTGCGTGGTGGCCCCCCCAGCACGCATCCCGAGGGAGGGGCTTGGGACCGTCTGCTAGCTGCTAGCTGTGATGTTGCCGCCTGTTTGGGCCCCTGCCGCCTGCTGGAAACCGGCTCCTAGGATAAGTTGTTCTAGGAGGCGGTTCGATGAGCAGACGGCCGGGGGAGTAACAGGCGGCCCAAAAATTGTCTTGAAATACCGCGGGTGGTCAAGGAGGACACCCGTGGTCAATATCTCTGACATTTCATAACAGCCTTTAGCAAATCTCGAGGAGGAGATTTTTCTTAAGGGGGGTAGTGTTGTAACACCCCAAAAATTTAACCATGATTTATTAATTAAAATTTTGCCATGGTAAATTTAAATTTATTCTCTGGATTTTCTTTTGATTCAAAACCACTCTTTTCTTCTGAATTGTGGAGTTTTCCCTCCAAAAGGAAAACCATTCAAAAATATTGTTGGACTTGTATATCTTCTCAAGAAAACATTTCTTTTATCAGTGGAATTATTTCTGTAATTATTTTCCTGAGCTTTATTTCTTTTAAAGTGATTTTTCATAAGTTTTGGAGCCTCTTTTGCACTATAACACTTTGATAAATTTATTTAAAATCTCCACCAAAATTTGGGGATGACATGTGAGGTTCCTAATTCACTTTTATGCAAAAACTTCTCTTAATCACTTGGGATTTTGAGCCCTACCTCAGGTTTTCAAATCTGGATCGGTTTGTGGTTTGCACTGCAACCTATTTAAAATTTTCTTTAAAGATTCCACCAAAGTTGGGAGATGCTAGTAGGAGTATATAATTCAACTTTATGCAAAAAAACACTGGTGTTCTTTGGAAGATTTGAGCAAATCATCCTCTTTTGCTCTCTGGTCCAGTTTGGCATTTTCTACTGCAACCATATTTTAACTTGCCCTTTTACCCATGATTCTTTTTCCTGCTTATAGACCACTCTACCAAACCCTTAAGTCCAGAAGATTGGATCCTTTGGAGCATTTTTGGTCCATACAATAATGCCCTTTATTTTCTGTCCAGATTTGAGTTTCTCAAAAACTAGCACTAACAAGTTTCTGGTTTTGCCCAAATAACCTTGCCATCATCACTTGCACCTAAAGAGACCCCAAACTGGAGACTTTGGCCAGCAGAAGAGATGCCTAGATACCCCTGGCATTTCATCAAGCAGGTTAGGAGCATGGCCAGTTCTGGCATGCTTTTAGACTTGCATTAGGAAGTTGCTCTAATAACCTTACCAGCATGTCTATTAGCTCTCTCATGATTATTAGCCTAATTCTGTTTAGTTGCAGAGGCATCAGAGAGGCCTAGAACGCGTTGGCATAGCGTCGAGCACCTGGCGTGCGTGCTCTGGGCGCGCCCAGAGCGCACGTTTTGCACGCGTGCGCACCGAGCCGCCGCACCTTGCCCCTGGCCTTCGCTCGCCCGCAGGGCCACGCCTCGTTCCCATCCACTCGCCAGAACCCTCCAAGCCACCCTGGCGCCCTACAGCGCCACCGTCAGGTCGGCCATGGCGGCTAGTTGACGGCCGCAGCAGGCCCAGGCTGTGGCAGCGCCGCCCAAGCTATACGCGCACGCCAACTCGCCCCCTTGACCAGTGGGGAGTTCGTCGGAATGCGCCGACCCGCTCCAATCACCTCCACGTCGCCTGCTAGCAACAGAACGGCGGTTCACCGTTCCTATCCACTGCCGCCGTCAGAACCGACCTCGACCGCCTATATAAGAAGCCCCTGAGCTCGTACAGACCCTCAGGCGATCTCAGGCCATCCCCCTGGTGCCCCCATAGCCAGCAATCGGCGGAGGGAGGCCGTCTTCCCTGTCTCTGATCAGTTCGGCCGCCGTCACGCTTCGGTTCCGTCTGTCGCGAGCAAGGCCTCCCCCGTCCATCCAGTGCCACCATCCGACTCTCCTTACCCTTGCGGAGCCACCCCACCTCTCAAACTTGATTGGGAACCACCATAGCTCGAGTCCCCAATCCTCCCGAAGCCGTCGTCCGTCGCGGAGCTCGCCGCCGGCGACTCCCTTCGTCCCCGCCAGCCTGTCGACCACCGGGAGGACCACCTTGGACTGGCGGATCCATCCCTGCCCTCGAAATGTCGTGGGGAGCTGCCATTCGTCGACGGCGATTGCCGGAGCCCCGCCTCTGCTCGACCAGAGGAGAAAGAATGTGCGGGTGACTGGTCAAACCTGACTAGTGGGCCCAAGGGACCCACTGTCAGTGACCCAGCCCCGCCGAAGCGTGTTTTAAGTGGAAGCTCCGAATACGCCTTCGCTAGAGGAAAACGTAAGTGCTGCCGAACCGTTTTCTTTTTTCTGATTTAAAAAAACAGATTTTGACTAAACTTTGACTAGCTATAACTTTTAAAATACAAGTCCAATTGATTTGATTCTTTTTCTGTTGTTTCTCAAATTTTGTCTAGTTTATTTTCATATTTACGTGAAAATTTTCCAAACAACTTTTTTGTACTGTTTCGAAACTATGTGTTAATTCAAATTTTCGTAAAATATGATTTTGAAGAAGAAGGCAACTTTCAAAAAGCGCACCCCCACTTGCATACTCTTGAAGGGAAGCATTCTGAACCCTGGCATAATATTGTTGTGTGTTGTTTGATACGGTCGGAGTTTTCATTGTTTTATGTGATGATATGATCGTACTCATGAGTGCATATTCATGATTCCGCGCTGTTGGAATTTGATATGTTTGTGATAGTAATCACCCTCGTATGACTTTCATGCCTACCGGAAGGAATCCAGGAAAGCCTTTGTCTTGTGTAGACACGAGCTTGTCCCTAGTTCCCCGTCGAGACGGTTGTGTCCGGTATGGCATGGTGAGGTATGATGGGTGGTGATTTTGTCTGTTGGTTCAAATATATTTGTTATGCTAATCATGCAGAGAATACTTAAACCTCCTGAGTCGGCCGTAGATCGAGTCTTGTTCCAGTAACCTCCATACATGTTTCGTACTACCACTTGTCCCTGCCATAGGTAGGGTACGGTTCAGTAAGTTGTCAACCCCTTTCTAGCACACAACATACAGAGCGGCCATGGTGGAAGATACCGACTGCATCTGGTAGGCATGCCACCTGGTCCGGGGGCATGGGTGTTTTCGGTTGGAGCCGAAGGGGTAGCTCCCCTAGTTTGCGCGCGTTATAAATTTTGTGATCCCATGCTAGTCGAGGTTGTAGCCTCCCCACTTAGAGTTTCGCTTAACGGGTGTCGTGGGTGATTCCAGACACCGGTAAGTTAGGCTGGTGTGTGCGGTCAGGTGTGTTTTCAATTAAAAGACCATAGACGGAATTAGTCCCGATGGACTAAAGGAATCTGTTACTCGTGGGTAAAGAGTACACTCTCTGCAGAGATTATATCTATTCGAATAGCCGTGTCCATGGGTAAGGACTACAGTCTGGGATGGGTCAAGTGTCGGTCTTAGTGTCGGTCTTCGGAGGAAAAATTGCTAAACCAGAACATGGATCATAGCTTGTGACTCATGATGATTTTGGATACTATTATTATGGACTAACCATTTATATTATTTGAGTTATTGAGTATCCCTAGGATGGTTCTACCTCCTGGATATTCACTGTGACTATCCTCTTGTAAGCCCTTTATGTGGCGTTGCACAGACGCCCGACTGTGGCATGTTTGTTATTTATTTCATTTATAAGCCCTTTATGTGGTGTCGCTGAGACGCCCGACTATGGCATACTTGTTATTTATTTACTTTATAAGCCCTTTATGTGGTGTCGCTGAGACGCCCGACTGTGGCATGCTGTTATTTATTTATCCTTATAAGCCCTTTATGTGGTGTCGCGGAGATGCCCGACTGTGGCATGCTTGTTATTTAAATCAGTTATAAGCCCTTTATGTGGTGTCGCACAGATGCCCGACTGTGGCCTGCTTGTTAATTAAACTACTTATAAGCCCTTTATGTGGCGTCGCTCAGACGTCCGACTGAGGCATGCTTTATATTATTACCCTTTCGAGGCGTCGCTTCAAACACCCGATTGGTGCATTTCATTTCTACTCCCTTATTGCATATTCATATTGTATATGAACAACCTGCTTGCATCATGGATTTTTATTTCGTGACTGACGTTGTGATCATAGAATATTTCGGAGCATGATTATCATTTATTATATTATACTAGTGTTCATAATGTTTGCGAGTACATTCAAAGTACTCACTCGCTTGTCCCTGGCTATTATCTTGGCCAGATTTCTTGCATGGAGAGGAGCGTTGCGATGACAGCCCCGGAACCTACATAATGGTGATAGCAGCCTCGCGAAGATAGGAGTTATCCTGGTCAGCTGTCCCTGTGGGAAATGGAGTCCCATAGACACCGATGAACCACAAACCGCTTCCGCCATCAGCCACTAGAAACATTGTGTTGTACTTACAGGCCAGAATGGTCTTCTACTACATGTGATGTACTTTTCTTGGAATTTCTGTATCAAGTTGGTGCCTCATCAGCTAACAGTAATCCTGGGGCTGGTGAGCACAAGGGCCATTTTCTAGGAAATTGATAACCCGAAAATCCGGTCCTGACAGGTATTCACCACGTCGTCTCCCGACTAGGTGGATTGGGCCGAGGACCCCCATGGCCGTTTACTCATGGGCCACTTCGGGCAGCCGATGACATACATGAGGAAGATTCCATAAGACTTGGTGATCAAGACAAGGACTCCTCTCCACCGATGTATTCGACTAGGACTCTTGTTATCCTAGGCCTCTGGTACATTATATAAGCTGAGGACAGGCTAGTCCATAGAGGATTATGACATTATTGATCATACCCTTAGGTTTTAGACCACAACATATGATTTTGAGGTATATCAACTCTTGTAACCCCAATATTCATCAAGATCAATCAAGCAGGAAGTAGGATATTACCTCCATTATGAGGGCCCGAACCTGGGTAAACATCGTGTCCCTTGTCTCCTGTTACCCATCGATCCATTACAGACAGCTTGGGACCCCCTACCCGAGACCTACCGGTTTTGACGCCGACAATGGTGCTTTCATTGAGAGTTCCGTTGTGAGATCAACGAAGGATCAATGCCTCGTCTGCATATTAACTGTGACGTCAGCATCTTCGTCACCGGATGGACTGGTCACCTTTGCTGGACCGAGGGCTGCACTCCGCGTCAGATCGTCATGTTCAGACGGTGACCTTTATCAACATCAACTCCGACCTCTCTCAAAATCATGGAGGAATCATCCATGGAGCTCGGGGGCTCAACGTCAACATTGTCCTCAGACGACCATCCTGCTTTTCTGGACAAGGAATTTGTATCCATCGTCACCACCTCCCTGAGTATCGCCTTGACGATTGCTTCTATGGAATTGTGCGGAATTGGATCTACAACAACCCTGTAAAAATTCGTCGCGTTCATCGGAATATTTAGCGATCTACAATATACCGGAGCCGTGTCAAATCTTGATGGGAATCTGGATGAGTTTGGGGTGAGGAGTCCAGCGTCTGGCTCGGAATTTGGAAGATCCAACCGTTCATCTGCTGCGGATTTCCTATGCCTACCAGCCCTCAAAATTTCAACTCGATCTGGTCGTTCAATCTCCGGGAACCTTCCGATAAGTGGACAAATTTTCGGATATGTTTTCTGCGCTAATACGAATCCGACCCGAGTCATGTTTCTTCATGAACGGTGTATTTGACAAACTTTTTGAAGGAAAATTTTTCTAGGGTATTTGACAAACACGCGCCCATAAAATTTTAAGCCTTCTCTGAGGTAATCTCCACCATCACACTGGTGTCAAACCAGTCCGACAATATTGCTCCACGACTGCCGACCTGCGCTAGACACGTAGTCGATTTGTTGAGCCGAGCTCATCTTCTTCGGATCATCATCTCGGTGAGCCGAACAAGATTTCGTATTCGCGAAGGATAAATCATCAGCAACATCGCCGCCCCACGGATTACACGGAGCAGGCACACCGGCATCACCGCACGGTCACTTCAACAAGCCGGCATTGACCGTGACACAAGTTACAACCTGCATCAGCATGGCTGCACTGTTGCTTCTTCAAGACGATGTTCATCACGCCGAACAACTTCAAAACATTGGTTGGCATGGTGGCTGCAACATCACCTTACCGACCTGCTCCGTCACCTTGGCTAGGCTGGGGCCTTCGTCATTAACCTACTTTGGGGACTTCGGCGTCACCAACCATTCGATTTTATCATGATTAGCTGGACCGAGGCTTTGGCTCGCCACATCGACCATGCTGTGTTGCCACTTCGTCAAGCCGAACTCCTCGCCCGGTCACTTCGGGCTCGGGGCCTGTGACCTCAGCCAGGCCAAGGACTACATCTTCGTCCCGTCACAAGCCTGAATCTCGTCAACAAAACCGAGAACATTAAGCAGCTAAGTCGGTTCCATGCTCAGTTATTTTTTTATTCTTGTTCGGTTCGACCAAACATTATATTTATTTGTTAAAAACTTATTTTGTCAAAAATGTTATTTGTTAAAAATATTTATTTTACCCAAGTTAACTGGGGGCTCGCAAATTTATATGACCCATTTTATAATAAGTGTTTTCTTCTAAGTCGTTGCAAAGTCTTTTTCTACCACTCCTTTTTCGACTCGAGTATACGGTTAATAGCCAGATGGCCCGGTCTCAATCTAAAGCCGCTCGAGTTTTGTTCGTCAAACTGGCCTTTGAGAAGCACTCCGCCTTCGGGATAAGGAGGTTGAAGCCGAAGGCTGACCTACTTGATGTCTAGAGATCGGATGTGTCAAAGCACGACGGAAGCACAAATTTATTTTAAGTCCAATTTTTGGATTGGCATCGAAAAACTTGATTTTGTTCGGATGTCAAGCTTTTACATAAGTTTGTTGGATTTATCGTGCTTATGGCACTTTTTAGCTATTTGTATGTTTTTCTTTTAGGAAGTGGGACATCCTCATGACCGAGGTGCCCTGTATTATAATTTAGCTCGGGAGATCTTTTCCGACCCATATCTCGGCATCTTTCCCGCTGAACTACACCTCGGCGTTGACAAAATACGTGCCACATCGGGACTAGTTCCTGAGCAGTGCAATGCCAGCCGCCCTTAAAGCATTGGCAATATTAACGGGGGGCTGGACTATAGCCGAACCCACCAAAAGCCAAGGTACTTCACAGAATCTTCAGCAAAACGTTCTCGGATATTGCTTTATATGCATCAATTTTGAATTGTGTCTTCGGTCAATAGTTGGATTGCCCATCCCTTGTGCTTGCCTCCCACGTTCCGCTTTGTTCGGCTAGGAGTGCAAAGGAAGAACCACTGCGATTGTGCTTCCAGCTCAAATGGTTAAGCGCCTCAGTGGAGAAAGCCGAAAACTGACTGTCATAATGGGCGTAAACTGGTCAGCGGTCCGATGACAATGTCAAACTACAGATCGATAGCGATTACCCCATGTTAAACGATGGGCCTTTCATAACATTGGTCGAAGTGTTAATGGCTAGACTTCAGTCGGTGCAGAACACTGATCGAGGGCTCGTAGCTAACCTCCCCAATTTAAAGCTGCTATGACTAAGTGAAAGTTATAATGCCCGCATATCTGATTGCCTCGTTCCGCTAACACAACCGCCTTCGGGCACCGAGACGTCGGCTAAGGGTTGTTTTGTTATTGCGGAAACACCCTGCATTGCATCTACAAAGGGGTGGAAGCTGACGATGGGCC
The DNA here is from genome assembly GCA_902687465.1 of Secale cereale. NCBI lineage: Eukaryota > Viridiplantae > Streptophyta > Magnoliopsida > Poales > Poaceae > Secale > Secale cereale. Next base: position 75,910,269 of record LR738715.1, on the reverse strand, counting down.
ACTTTCAAATGATAAACGATCGCAACGGAGTCAAAATAAACATATATCATCAGCCTTTGTATTCAATATACAAAGCGCTACTTTCCGCAATTGTCGTTATAAAGCCATAAATATGCATCAATTTGACTTAAGATTTTGGCCAAGCTGGGTTGCCTGGTTCCTGTGCTTACCCCTACATTCCCGATCATTCGGCTAGGCGGTAAAGGGAGCACATCTGTGATTGTTACTACCGGGTCATCTGTTAGTACCTCAAACTGGGTGAAGCCGAAAGCTAGGATATAATTGGTCGGGAACGACGAAAGTGAAAATTTTGGTTCATTAAAGACCACAGAGATCGGGAACTTTTCCCGGACTAAATCCTCAATATTTTCTTCCCACATTGATCGGAGGTGAGGTTTCATGATCATGGTCAGCATTACAACCTAAAAAAAGGAACCGATAGGGGGACTATTTTCCTTGGAAGATCTTTCTTACATTAAATAGTAATATAAAATATCTCTTTGCGTACCTTTGTTTATAAAACCATATGGTCGGATTGCCTTGTTTTTCGTAAACCTTTGCCCTTGTAAAGGCCTTATAAAGTAGGACAAACACTCCCCGTCTACTAGCCAAGGAGGTTGAAGCTGATGGTTGGTCAACAAAGTTTTGTAAATACTTGGCTTCTTGGATTGTGTCAGAGAATCTTGGTCCAAGCATGTGCACAGAAAATCCTCTGCTGCTGTTATCTTAGTTAAATTCAAAAACTTTAGACATACTCTCAAGGTTTGGCATACTAACCTTTCCAAGGTTAAGGCTCTTATTGCTGATTGTAATAAGGTTATTCTCTGTCTTGATACTCTTGAGGAGAAGAGGCCTCTTTATTTGCCTGAATCCAACTTTAGAAGAATTGTGAAGCTGCATTGGGAAGATGTGCTTAGGCTACAATTTATCTACTGGAAACAAAGATGCACCATTAGGTCTATAAAAGTTGGAGAAGAGAATACCAAATTCTTTCATGCTATAGAAACTAAATGTTTCAGGTCAAACACTTTATCCAGCATTACTGTGGATGATGAAGTGGTTACTTACCATTCTACTATGGCAGCTATGTTTTTGAAAGATTTCAAGGAAAGGATGGGATGCTCCAATGATATTAAGATGGGTTTTGATCTTAAGACATTTATAAATAAAGTTGAGGGGCTGGATGAACTGACAAAACCTTTTCCTGCTGAAGAGATTAATTTGGTCATCAAGCAAATGCTACTAGATAGAGCCCCTGGGCCAGATGGTTTCACTGGTCTGTTTTTGAAAAGGTGCCGGGAAATAATTAAAATGACTTCATTCTTTTAGTGCAGGAGTTCTATGATGGAAAGCTGGATCTGGAGTGCATTAATAGCTCTTTGATCACTTTGATACCTAAGAAAATCAGTTCTGAGACTTTGAGTGATTATAGGCCAATTTCACTTACCAACACATGTTTGAAGTTCCTGCATCCACAAAAACCAGTATGGATTCTTGAAGTCTAGATCTATTCACGATTGCTTAGATTGGTGTTTTGAATATATACATCAATGTCAAGATTCCAAGAGGCCAATTGTGCTGCTTAAGTTGGATTTCACAAAGGCATTTGACACTATTGAGCATGAGGTTATTATCAGTATACTCAGATACAAAGGTTTTAATGGGAAGGGGATTTCTTGGATCAGAAATATATTATCTTCTGGATCATCCTCTATATTACTAAATGGAGTGTGTCAGAACTGGGGTTCCGGCAAACCCTTGAGATTCGAACACTGGGGTGCGCATGAAGATCTATCCTTCCGCCCTAGCTCGTCTACTCAATAGCCCTAGGCCTAGCTCGTCCGATCCGATGAACAAGAGATACAAGATTTCTACTGGTTCGGGCCACCGTTGTGGTGTCACACCCTAATCCAGTGTGGTGGGGTGGATTGCCTTGGAGGCTGAGGAAGAACTAGTACATGGATGAACTGCCTCCTAAGGAGAGGTGTTCTTCAGCTCGGGGGAGCTTGTGGTGTATGAGAGATCTCGATGAACCGATGTCCCTCTATGATGGTGGCTAGGTCCCATTTATAGTGGACCGGGTCCTCTTCCAAAATATTGAGCGGGAAGGAATCCCACAACGACCAAATTTGAAGGCAGACAGCTAGTACAAGCTATCCTGACAAAAGGTGGTATTCGCCTGTCAAAGGCTCTAGTGGTGACGCCGCTGTGGGCTCCGCGATGACCACCGTCCCGCCGTCCTGCTGGTCTTGGTCTCGTTGCACCGATATGGAAACCTTTGCCTGATACCTCGGGACTCCCCGCCTAAACCTGCTCCTTTAGCACCAAAGAGGAAATTGGCACTCTCCGCCCGCTGGCGCCCGCCTGGCATTGGTCGTCACTGCTCACGTCACGAGGACCTCGCAGGGTGCCCCTCCCATCGATATCTCCGATCCTCACGAACCGTCCTGGCGAGGCCGCCCCTGGAGATGCCTTGTGTCGTCCGCCTCGCGAGGCTTGGCCCCACACAAGGGTCTTGGTGGTTGTTGAAGATGCTGGGCCGTACTAGGCCGCCTTGTGAGCCACGCCCTGGGCCGCAAGCAGGCAAGTCTGGGTACCCCCGTTCCCAGAACGCCGACATTAGCCCCCAGGCCCAAGGTGCGTTCGGTCTTGGCTTCGCGGCGAAGCCAAGGGCCAAGTGCGGAGAGTTGTGGGCCCCAAAGCATGCGGTCCTGACTGACACGTGGCGATTGACGAGATGTGGGCGTCTCCACTTCGCCATATGGCCTCGATTTCCGCCCGGCCGGGCGGCCACTGTTACCTGCTCAACTCTGCTTCTTCTGTCATTGGCGTGCCCGGCGATTTTATTGATCCTCTGAATCTCCTTCCCCGGACATGACCAACACCAAATCCCTCCGCCGCCATGGCTTTTGGTACAAAGAAGGAAGAGGGAGCGGAGGCCTGCGCCTCGGCTTCCTCGCCGTCCGTCTTCTTGCCGGCCACCGAGCGGTCGGTGGTGATCAATGAAGAGATGATGGAGAAGGTGCGCTTGGCGCTCACCGCCATCTCCAAGGAGTGGGAGGCGACGGTGGCATGGCCTGCTTCTCACGCCGCGATTGACAGGTCTACCACCTAGTTCCCCCTTCTTCTTGACGCCCTTTGGGCTGGCCTGATTCCTCCCTACTCTGACTTCTTCAACGCGGTGCTTTCGCACTATCAAATTAGCGCGCTGCATCTTCCCCCTCGGTCCATTGTCCTCCTCGCTGTTTTTGCTTTTGTCTGCGAGGCCATGGTGGGCGTTGCTCCCTCCGTGGCCTTGTTCCGCCACTTCTTCTCGCTGCATCTGATGGGTGCGCTCCAATGCTCCGGATGCGCGTCCTTCCAAACCATCGCGGCGACAGCCAGTGCGGGTATAGACTTTGACCCTGAGCTGGTCGTTGGTGGCTTCAGGAAGCAGTGGGTGTTTGTCGATGTCAGGGTGCGCAGCCCCCTGCTGCTCCCGCCTCGGAGCCCGGCCGCTCCGAGCTCTGGTTGGGGCCATGTGAGGCTTGCTAGTCCGAAGCTAGCTCCTGTTTGGTTCCGGTTTGCCAGGCTGCAGATGCTTGGTGTGACGGCGCCGATGGTGGTGAGGGAGTTCATCCAGTGCCGCGTCGCTCCACTCCAGCGCCATTCTCAGCCGATGTGGGCCTTCTCCGGCCATGGGGACCGCATGAAGCTCTAGGCGCCTGCCCTTCCTCGCAAGGCATGGCGCACGGCGCTCAAGATCCTGACGGGTGATCCGTCGCCAGCTCGCCTACCAAAGGAGGGTTGCCTCTTGTACTGTTGCTCAAACAAGATGGAGTTCGTGAGGCAGATGCCCTCCTTCGACGAATGGGGGCTTCACCCGCCCGGGCTTGTTGGGTCTCGCGAGAACCCAGTCTGTGTAGCTCCCTCACTTGCTGCCATTGAGGTGGTCGTCCCGGGAGTAGGTGCTGGGGGATAGCTGCTGCCGGGTGCTAGTGGTACTGTGGCCTCTGTACTGGCACCTCCTGAAGTTCCTGAAGTGCCGCCCTCCAGAGCTCAAGAGAGTCGCCCGGAAGGAGTGGTTGGAGTGCAAGTGCCGCCGGATGGTCCTGAGGCCGAAGCCCCCGTGGGCTCTTCGCATCGTCCTGAGGTGGGCGCTGGTGCCTTCGAGGGCACCTCGCCTGGAGATGCCCTGGCTGTGCCCGATGATGCCGACCGCTTCCGGGGCTTCGGCCGGCTCCGGCCAAATTTTGAAGTTCTCCACCAGAGGAGGAGAGTCCCTGGTGGTGGTGACGCCGCTTCCCGACCGCTAAAGCTGAGGAAGTTCATCGCCATAAACGAGTCAGTAGCTTGCCCTTGTGACCTCTTGTGTGTTGCCTTCCGTCCTGACCATGATTCCTCAGGACCTCGCCTGCCAAGACTACGACGCCCACCGAGGAGCGAGCCCCTGCGGCCCCGAGCCTTTTGCCTGCCTGGGGCGCCCTTGGTCGACGCGCCTCCCTGGCCATGAGGCCGTCCACGAGGCCGGGCGCGCCAGCTTGGTGTCTCGACCCCACGTTATTGCCGTTCCTTCTCCGCGACCCCGCCTAGGGGCTGGGGGTGTGCCAAGAGCTCCCTCCATGGTCGTTGATGAAGGAAATATGCCCTAGAGGCAATAATAAAGTTGTTATTTATATTTCCTTATATCATGATAAATGTTTATTATTCATGCTAGAATTGTATTAACCGGAAACTTAGTACATGTGTGAATACATAGACAAAACAGTATGTCCCTACTATGCCTCTACTAGACTAGCTCATTGATCAAAGATGGTTAAGTTTCCTAGCCATAGACATGAGTTGTCATTTGATCAACGGGATCACATCATTAGGAGAATGATGTGATGGACAAGACCCATCCGTTAGCATAGCACCATGATCGTTTAGTTTAACTGCTATTGCTTTCTTCATGACTTATACATATTCCTATGACTATGAGATTATGCAACTCCCGAATACCGTAGGAACACCTTGTGTGCTATCAAACGTCACAACGTAACTGGGTGATCATAAAGATGCTCTACAGGTGTCTCCAAAAGTATTTGTGGTGTTGGCATAGATCAAGATTAGGATTTGTCACTCCGAGTGTCGGAGAGGTATCTCTGGGCCCTCTCGGTAACACACATCACAATAAGCCTTGCAAGCAAAAGACTAATGAGTTAGTCACGAGATGATGTGTTACGGAACGAGTAAAGAGACTTGCCGGTAACGAGATTGAACTAGGTATAGAGATACCGACGATCGAATCTCGGGCAAGTAACATACCGTTTGACAAAAGGAACAACGTATGTTGTTATGCGGTTCTGACCGATAAAAGATCTTCGTAGAATATGTAGGAGCCAATATGAACATCCAGGTTCCGCAATTGGTTATTGACCGGAAATGAGTCTCGGTCATGTCTACATAGTTCTTGAACCCGTAGGGTCCGCACGCTTAACGTTTGATGACGATCGGTATTATGAGTTTATGAGTATTGATGTACCGAAGGTAGTTCGGAGTCCCGGATGAGATCACGGACATGACGAGGAGTCTCGGAATGTCCGAGACATAAAGATTGATATATTGGACGATTATATTCGGACACCGGAAGTGTTCCGGAAAAGTTTCGGATTTATCGGGATTGCCGGAGGGGGTTACCGGAACCCCCTACGAGAGGGGATGGTCCATAGTGGGCCTAAAGGGAAAGAGAGAGGCAGCCCATAGGGTTGGGCGGCGCCCCCACCTAGGGTTCCTAGTTGGACTAGGATTGGGGGGGGGGGGCGCCACCTCTCCTATTCCTTTCCCTCTTCCTTCTTTTGGTGAATCCTACTAGGAATAGGATTGCAATCCTATTCCTAGTAGGAGTCCACTCCCTAGGCGCACCAGGAAGGGCCGGCCGGCCTCCCTCCCTTGCTCCTTTATATACGGGGGCAGGGGGGCACCCAAAGACACACAAGTTGAATTGTTTTAGCCGTGTGCGGTGCCCCCCTCCACAGAATCACACCCCGGTCATACCGTCGCGGAGCTTAGGCGAAGCCCTGCGCCGGTGAACACATCATATCCATCACCACGCCGTCGTGCTGACGAAACTCTCCCGTGAAGCTCAACTGGATCAAGAGCTCGTGGGACGTCATCAAGCTGAACGTGTGCTGAACGCGGAGGTGCCGTACGTTCGGTGCTTGATCGGTTGGATCGCGAAGAAGTTCGACAACATCAACCTCGTCACTTGACGCTTCCGCTCCCGGTCTACGAGGGTACGTAGACACACTCTTCCCTCTCGTTGCTATGCATCTGGTAGATAGATCTTGCGTGATCGTAGGAAAATTTTAAAATACTACGTTCCCCAACAGTGGCATCATGAGCCAGGTCTATGCGTAGATGATATGCACGAGTAGAACACAATGAGTTGTGGGCGATACTAGTCATACTGCTTACCAGCATGTCATACTTTGCTTCGGCGGTATTGTGAGATGAAGCGGCCCGGACCGACATTACGCGTACGCTTACGCGAGACTGGTTTCACCGTTACGAGCACTCGTTGCTTAAAGGTGACTGGCGGGTGTCTGTCTCTCTCACTTTAGCTGAATCAAGTGTGGCTACGCCCGGTCCTTGTGAAGGTTAAAACAGCACATACTTGACGAAACATCGTTGTGGTTTTGTATGCGTAGGTAAGAACGGTTCTTGCTAAAGCCCGTAGCAGCCACGTAAAACTTGCAACAACAAAGTAGAGGACGTCTAACTTATTTTTACAGGGCATGTTGTGATGTGATATGGTCAAGACTTGACGAGTTATATGATTTTGTATGAGATGATCATGTTTTGTAAAGTTATCGGCAACTGGCAGGAGCCATATGGTTGTCGCTTTATTGTATGAAATGCAATCGCCATGTAATTGCTTTACTTTATCACTAAGCGGTAGCGATAGTTGAGGAAGCAATAGTTGGCGAGATGACAACGATGCTACGATGGAGATCAAGGTGCCGCGCCGGTGACGAAGGTGATCATAACGGTGCTTTGGAGATAGAGATCAAAAGCACAAGATGATGATGGCCATATCATGTCACATATTTTGATTGCATGTGATGTTTATCTTATTATGCTTCTTATTTTGCTTAGAACGACGGTAGCATTATAAGATGATCCCTTAATAGATTTCAAGGTATAAGTGTTCTCCCTGAATATGCACCGTTGCGAAAGTTCGTCGTGCCGAGACACCACGTGATGATCGGGTGTGATAAGCTCTACGTTCAAATACAATGGGTGTAAGCCAGTTTTGCACACGCAGAATACTCGGGTTAAACTTGACGAGCCTAGCATATACAGATATGGCCTCGGAACACTGGAGACCGAAAGGTCGAGCGTGAATCATATAGTAGATATGATCAACATAAGATGTTCACCATTGAAACTACTCCATCTCACGTGATGATCGGACATGGTTTAGTTGATTTGGATCACGTGATCATTTAGATGACCAGAGGGATGTCTATCTAAGTGGGAGTTCTTAAGTAATATGATTAATTGAACTTTAATTTATCATGAACTTAGTCCTGGTAGTATTAGCATATCTATGTTGTAGATCAATAGCTCGCGATGTTGCTCCCCGTTTTTTTTCATATGTTCCTAGAGAAAACCAAGTTGAAAGATGTTAGTAGCAATGATGTGGAATTGTTCCGTGATCTGAGGATTATCCTCATTGCTGCACAGAAGAATTATGTCCTTGATGCACCACTAGGTGACAGACCTATTGCAGGAGCAGATGTAGACGTTATGAACATTTTGACAAAAGCTCGATATGATGACTACTTGATAGTTTAGTGCACCATGCTTTACGGCTTATAACCGGGACTTCAAAAACGTTTTGAAACGCCACGGAGCATATGAGATGTTCCAAGAGTTGAAATTAGTATTTCATACTCATGCCCGTGTCGAGAGGTATAAGACCTCTAACAGTACTTTGCCTACAAGATGGAGGAGAATAGCTCAACCAGTGAGCATGTGCTCAGATTGTCTGGGTAGTACAATTGCTTGAATCAAGTGGGAGTTAATCTTCCATATAAGATAGTAATTGACAAAGTTCTCTAGACACTATCACCAAGTTAGTAGAACTTCGTGATGAACTATAATATGCAAGGGATGACGAAAGTAATTCCCAAGCTCTTCGCGATGCTGAAATCGGCGAAGGTAGAAATCAAGAAAGAGCATCAAGTGTTGATGGTTAACAAGACCACTTGTTTCAAGTAAAGGGCAAAGGGATAGAAGGGGAACTTCAAGAAGAATGACAAGCAAGTTGTCACTCCCGTGAAGAAACCCAAAGCTAAACTCAAGCCTGAAACTAAGTGCTTCTACTGCAAAGGAAATGGTCACTAGAAGTGGAACTGCCCTAGATATTTGGCGGATAAGAAGGATGGCAAAGTGAACAAAGGTATATTTGATATACAGATTATTGATGTGTATTTTACTAAGTGTTCATAGCAACCCCTCGGTATTTGATATTGGTTCAGTTGCTAAAGAGTAGTAACTCGAAATGGGAGTTGCATAATGAACAGAAACTAGTTAAAGGATGAAGTGACGATGTGTATTGGAAGCAGTTCCAAGATTGATATGATCATCATCGCACACTCCCTATACTTTCGGGATTAGTGTTGAACCTAAATAAGTGTTATTTGGTGTTTGTGTTGAGCATGAATATGATTTGATCATGTTTGTTGCAATACGGTTATTCATGTAAGTTAGAGAATAATTGTTGTTCTGTTTACATGAATAAAACCTTCTATGGTCATACACCCAATGAAAATAGTTTGTTGGATCTCGATCGTGTGATACACATATTCATAATATTGAAGCCAAAAGATGCAAGGTTAATAATGATAGTGCAACTTATTTGTGGCACTGCCGTTTAGGTCATATTGGTGTAAAGTGCATGAAGAAACTCCATAATGATGGACTTTTGGAATCACTTGATTATGAATCACTTGGTGCTTGCGAACCATGCCTCATGGGCAAGATGACTAATACTCCGTTCTCCGGAACTATGGAGCGAGCAACAGATTTGTTGGAAATCATACATACTGATGTATGTGGGCCAATGAGTGTTGAAGCTCGCGGCGGGTATCGTTATTTTCTGACCTTCACTGATGATTTGAGCAGATATGTGTATATCTACTTAATGAAGCACAAGTCTGAAACATTTGAAAAGTTCAAAGAATTTCAGAGTGAAGTGGAGAATCATCGTAACAGCAAACAAGAGTTTCTACGATATGATCGTAGAGGAAAAATATTTGAGTTAACGAGTTTGGCCTTCAGTAAAAACAATGTGAAATAGTTTCACAACTCACGCCACATGGAACATCATAGTATAATGGTGTGTCCGAACGTCGTAACCGTACTTTATTAGATATGGTGAGATCGATGATGTCTCTTACCGATCTACCACTATCGCTTTTGGGGTTATGCATTAGAGACAGCTACATTCACGTTAAATAGGGCACCATCTAAATCCGTAGAGATGACACCGTATGAACTATGGTTTGTCGAGAAACCTAAGCTGTCATTTCTTTAAGTTTGGGACTACGATGCTTATGTGAATAAGTTTCAACATGATAAGCTCGAACCCAAATCGGAAAGGTAAATCTTCATAGGATACCCAAAAGAAACTGTTGGGTACACCTTCTATCACAGATCCGAAGGCAAGATCTTTGTTGCTAAGAGTGGATCCTTTCTAGAAAAAGAGTTTCTCTCGAAAGAAGTGAGTGGGAGGAAAGTAGAACTTGATGAGGTAATTGTACCTTCTCCCGGATTGGAAAGTAGTACATCACAGGAAATTGTTCCAGTGATTCCTACACCAATTAGTGAAGAAGTTAATGATAATGATCATGAAACTTCGGATCAAGTTTCTGCTGAACGTCGTAGATCAACCAGAGTACGTTCCGCACCAGAGTGGTACGGCAACCCAGTTCTGGAAATCATGTTACTAGACCATGATGAACCTACGAACTATGAGGAAGCGATGATGAGCCCAGATTCCGCAAAATGGCTTGAAGCCATGAAATCTGAGATGGGATCCATGTATGAGAACAAAGTACGGACTTTGGTTGACTTGCCCCATGATCGGCAGGCCATCGAAAATAAATGGATCTTCAAGAGGAAGACTGACGCTGACAGTAATGTTACTGTTTACAAAGCTCGACTTGTTGCGAAAAGTTTTTCAACAAGTTCAAGGAGTTGACTACGATGAGACTTTCTCACCCGTAGCGATGCTTAAGTCTGTCCGAATCATGTTAGCAATTGCCGCATTTTATGAAATCTGGCAATTGGATAACAAAACTGCATTCTTTAATGGATTTATTAAAGAAGAGTTGTATATGATGCAACTAGTAGGTTTTGTCGATCCAAAAGGTGCTAACAAAGTATGCAAGCTCCAGCGATCCATCTATGGACTGGTGCAAGCATCTCGGAGTTGGAATATATGCTTTCATGAGGTGATCAAAGCATATGGTCTTATACAGACTTTTGGAGAAGCCTGTATTTACAAGAAAGTGAGTGGGAGCTCTGTAGCATTTCTAATATTATATGTGGATGACATATTGTTGATTGGAAATGATATAGAATTTCTGGACAGCATAAAAGGATACTTGAATAAGAGTTTTTCAATGAAAGACCTCGGTGAAGCTGCTTATATATTAGGCATCAAGATCTATAGAGATAGATCAAGACGCTTAATTGGACTTTCACAAAGCACATACCTTGATAAGATTTTGAAGAAGTTCAAAATGGATCAGTCAAAGAAAGGGTTCTTGCCTGTATTACAAGGTATGAAATTGAGTAAGACTCAATGCCCGACCACTGCAAAAATATAGAGAGAATGAAAGTCATTCCCTATGCCTCAGCCATAGGTTCTATAAAGTATGCCATGCTGTGTACCAAACATGTTGTGTACCTTGCCATGAGTTTGTCAAGGGGGTACAATAGTGATCCAGGAGTAGATCACTGTACAGCGGTCAAAATTATCCTTAGTAACTGGATGACTAAGGAAATGTTTCTCGATTATGGAGGTGATAAAGAGTTCGTCGTAAAGGGTTACGCCGATGCAAGCTTTGACACTAAATCCAGATGACTCTAAGTATCAATCTGGATGCGTATTGAAAGTGGGAGCAATTAGCTAGAGTAGCTCTATGCGGAGCATTGTAGACATAGAAATTTGCGAAATACATACGGATCTGAATGTAACAGACCCGTTGACTAAACTTCTCTCACAAGCAAAACATGATCACACCTTATTACTCTTGGGTATTAATCACATAGCAATGTGAACTAGATTATTGACTCTAGTAAACCCTTTGGGTGTTGGTCACATGGCGATGTGAACTATGGGTGTTATTCACATAACGATGTGAACTATCGGTATTAAATCACATGGCGATGTGAGCTAGATTATTGACTCTAGTGCAAGTGGGAGACTGAAGGAAATATGCCCTAGAGGCAATAATAAAGTTGTTATTTATATTTCCTTATATCATGATAAATGTTTATTATTCATGCTAGAATTGTATTAACCGGAAACTTAGTACATGTGTGAATACATAGACAAAACAGTATGTCCCTAGTATGCCTCTACTAGACTAGCTCATTGATCAAAGATGGCTATGTTTCCTAGCCATAGACATGAGTTGTCATTTGATCAACGGGATCACATCATTAGGAGAATGATGTGATGGACAAGACCCATCCGTTAGCATAGCACTATGATCGTTTAGTTTAACTGCTATTGCTTTCTTCATGACTTATACATGTTCCTATGACTATGAGATTATGCAACTCCCGAATACCGTAGGAACACCTTGTGTGCTATCAAACGTCACAACGTAACTGGTTGATCATAAAGATGCTCTACAGGTGTCTCCGAAAGTATTCGTGGTGTTGGCATAGATCAAGATTAGGATTTGTCACTCCGAGTGTCGGAGAGGTATCTCTGGGCCCTCTCGGTAACACACATCATAATAAGCCTTGCAAGCAAAAGACTAATGAGTTAGTCACGAGATGATGTGTTACGGAACGAGTAAAGAGACTTACCGGTAAACGAGATTGAACTAGGTATAAAGATACCGACGATCGAATCTCGGGCAAGTAACATACCGTTTGACAAAAGGAACAACGTATGTTGTTATGCGGTTCTGACCGATAAAAGATCTTCGTAGAATATGTAGGAGCCAATATGAACATCCAGGTTCCGCTATTGGTTATTGACCGGAGATGAGTCTCGGTCATGTCTACATAGTTCTTGAACCCGTAGGGTCCGCACGCTTAACGTTTGATGACGATCGGTATTATGAGTTTATGAGTATTGATGTACCGAAGGTAGTTCGGAGTCCCGGATGAGATCACGGACATGACGAGGAGTCTCGGAATGTCCGAGACATAAAGATTGATATATTGGACGACTATATTCGGACACCGGAAGTGTTCCGGAAAAGTTTCGGATTTATCGGGATTGCCGGAGGGGGTTACCGGAACCCCCTACGAGAGGGGATGGTCCATAGTGGGCCTAAAGGGAAAGAGAGAGGCAGCCCATAGGGCTGGCCGGCGCCCCCACCTAGGGTTCCTAGTTGGACTAGGATTAGGGGGGGCGCCACCTCTCCTATTCCTTTCCCTCTTCCTTCTTTTGGTGAATCCTACTAGGAATAGGATTGCAATCCTATTCCCAGTAGGAGTCCACTCCCTAGCCGCACCAGGAAGGGCCGGCCGGCCTCCATCCCTTGCTCCTTTATATACGGGGGCAGGGGGGCACCCAAAGACACACAAGTTGAATTGTTTTAGCCGTGTGCGGTACCCCCCCTCCACAGAATCACACCCCGGTCATACCGTCGCGGAGCTTAGGCGAAGCCCTGCGCCGGTGAACACATCATATCCGTCACCACGCCGTCGTGCTGACGAAACTCTCCCGTGAAGCTCAACTAGATCAAGAGCTCGTGGGACGTCATCAAGCTGAACGTGTGCTGAACGCGGAGGTGCCGTATGTTCGGTGCTTGATCGGTTGGATCGCGAAGAAGTTCGACAACATCAACCGCGTCACTTGACGCTTCCGCTCCCGGTCTACGAGGGTACGTAGACACACTCTTCCCTCTCGTTGCTATGCATCTGGTAGATAGATCTTGCGTGATCGTAGGAAAATTTTAAAATACTACGTTCCCCAACAGTTGAACGCGCCGGGGCTACTTCGGCTCTAGCGTCTTCTTCAGGCGGTGGGTCCCAGCCCCTCCGGGCCCTGGCCGAGGCCCGAGAGACATCTGGGGCGGAGGAGACCCCGGTTTCGCCTCCGGGGGAAGACGGGTCCCCTCAGACTTCTTCAACTGCTCCTGGTGCCGAGGAGGGCCCTAGCCTCTTGCTCAAGTCAGTGCGCAGGCGCGGAGCTGCCCGCCGCGAGCTTCTCCGGGAGGTGGTGGACGCGTTGGGCTGGCTTGGGAAGGAGCTTAATGGGGCCGACGCTTGTCTTGAGGCTGAAGGTCTTCAACAGCTGGACGAGTGGCGCCAGCTAAGGGTGGCCATCAGCCTCGGGCGCCTCCAGCATGAGAGCGCTAGCGCGAAGGGAGACACGTCCCTCGCCGCCTCGCGAGAGACCTACGCCCAAGCCATGGAAGAGGCCCGGGAAGCCGCCGCCCGTCGTGAGGCCGCGGAGAGGCACTTACTGGAGCTTCAGGTCTAGAATGCCGATTTGGAAGACCGTACTGAGGTGCGCATGGCCGCCCTGGCGTCGATGCGAGGGATGCCCCTCGAGGATGCGGAGGTCTTGAGGCGCGAGGAGGCGCTGATGCTGGAGGCCACGGAGCACAGCGTGGAGCTTGAGAGGCTGGAGGCGAGGGAGCGCCATGTGACCCTGGCTAAGGACGCCGTCTCCGCTCGCGAGTCCAAGGTCCAGGAGGAAATCGATCGAAGGGTGGCGAAGGCCCGTGCGGACCTCACCAAGGGGTATAACTTGAAGTTGGAGTTCCAGCGAGCGGAGGTCGGCGGGAGGACTCCTGCCCTCAGGACGAGGCTGAGAGAAGCAGAGCTGCGCAAGAGGGCCACCATGGCAGCCCAGTCTTCTGCCCAGGCCGAGTTGGCCTCCGCGCAGGCACAGTTGTCCTCGCTCCGGAGATAGGTTGATGAGGCTGCAGTCTTTGCACGACAGAGCAAGGACGAGGTTGGCCGTCGACTCGTGTTGCATCATGAGTATGGCCCCATGCTGCGAAACCTTCGGGCGAGGGCGAACCGGGCACTGGGAGCTATCTGTGAGGAGTACGCCCCCGACCCCCACGTGGAGGACTAAGCCGGTCATCGTGTTTTCTTCACCGAGATCATGACGCGCCTGGAGAACCAGGCCATGAGGGCCAGCCGCCTCGTTGAGGAGAAAAGTCGGGGCCTCCTGGGTCGTGCGTTCTCCCGGGTCTTCAACTACCTCTAGAGCATTGATCTTGACTTTGAATTCGACGTTGTCATCGCCCCCGTGCCCGGAGCTGTCCGAGACAACCTGGCGCACTAGGTGGATGACCAGGTGGATGCCCTAGTCCAAGCCTTCACCACCGATGATGATGATGCCGTGGTCGTGGCAGATGAAGGAGGCGCGGTTGAAGACGCTGGAGATGTGTTCAGCGATAGAATTGGCGGCGCATATGTGGGTGGCTCGGACGGCTCAGCAAGCGATATGTCCGGTTGAGCTTGCATTCTTCTGACCTAATCCTGCACGTGTAAACTCGCAAAGGGCTCGCGGGGTATGAGAGCAATTTGATTAGGGAAGCCCCTTATGTGTGTAAATCGGTATTCCGTTTTCTTCCTTTCTGTTTAGCGATTGAATCCGAACCTGAAGCGTGTGTCCTCAAGCCTTTCTTGCTTAGTTGTCGTAGCGCCCATCTAGATCTTCCCTGTCATCGTGAGGGTTACGAGGCCGCAGGACCGCCTCCCTCCTGAGGTTGACTGATGTCGGTCCGTGCCGTGGGCCTCCTGGGCAATGCTTGGCCCTGCTCCGGGGAACAGGGCTAGGGGCGCTCCGCTGGCTGCGGCTGGATGCCTACGCGTCACCATTGCGGCGCGTAGGCTATTGTCGCGAGAGGGCCCTGCCGATGTTGTAATGGCACGCCGAGTGGGATTGGCCTTCCAGCCGCCTGGCTTGAGGACCCGGGGCAAGATTTTCGAGACAGCAAAAAGCGGCAAAATCCGGCAGAAAGCAAAGAAAACTTCCCCCCATTTTGGCAACAAGTGAGATTTCAAATTCAAATCAAAAGACACGGCGAATTCAATTACAAAAAAGGAAGGCGAGGAAAGCAAATGGCCGCGTCCGACTCCTATCTAGTCTTCAGTCTTCTCACCAGCGCGGAGCTAAGTGCTGCCACTAGGACGTGGGAGGGAGCCCCCGAGGCCCGAGTGCGGCTCTCCAGAGACTTCGTGTCGTGTACAGACCCACTCATTATTACATGAGAGTGTCATGGGCGGAGATCTTCACAGGCCTGAGCCTTACTTCATATCGCTAGACGAGGGCCCCGCCTTGCGCACCCCCGACCTCCGTTGGGGCGACCGGAAACCAGGACAGGACCAAGGAGGTAGAAGGGCGACGCCAGTGGCGCCCCCGGCGACAACGAGCCCTCTGCCGGGGGGGGAACTCGGCGAGGCCCTCCCAGACAGAGGACCTACTTTCGCATACTTCCCTGCTCCTCGCGTCGCTGGGGAGGCCGTGGCTCTAGGCCTTCTAGACGCAACCCCCAACGTACCGCTCCGGTTGAGGGCAGAGCGATCGCTCTCGGGTCTTCGACCATCGCCGTGGTCTGATTCACCCGCAGTCCAATGCTAGCGTACGCCTGCTGCTGTGATACCTGCTGTGCTCTGTCGTCGCTGAAGGGGTCCACGGTGTCCCCGGGTGACCCGCTGTAATCTTCTTCCTCGTGATCCTCGCTGTCCATCCCGGCCCGTGGAAAGCATTAGGGCCCTCCCCGAACACGTACGCCAGGTCCACCATGCGGGGCACGTAGGCTTTGTTGGCAGCCCCATCAAGGGCACAGCCTGCGTGTCCCACGCCTTGAGCCCCCGGTTGCAGCATCTGGCTTTGGTGCCCGCTGAGTTGAACTCCATCGTACCCTCTCGAAGGGCCGCCGGCGTCTGCTCTTGCTGGTGACGAGGTTGCTGCAGTCGTAAGGAGGGCACCAGCGCGCCTGCTGATGTCACCGGGTCTTCCTATCATTCCAGAGGATGGCAACGCCGGTCGGGGCCTCACCAGCACCCAACCTGCGACTTGGGGTGGGGGTGAGGAGCAGAACGGCGGTGCGCCTCCGTAAGCGCAACCTAGTAGTTCAGCGACGCGTTCTAGCAGCACGTCACGGCCGCTCTCGGCCAGCCTGCATCGTAACAGCTCCCGCGCCATGATAGCGCAACCCTCGTGTTTGCCTGCTCCCGTCGGGTGCAAGGTGTTGTCGCCGCGGCGTGGTTTGCAGAGCGCGCCGTGTGGTTTGCAGGTGGTGCTGGGGCAGCCTGGAGCGTAGGGTTGGGGTCTCCGTGGTCGGGCGGTGCCGCCCGCGCAGGCCATGTCACCCAGCGGTTGGCATGAGCCCCCTGGTCGTCGGTCATCGGGATCGTGGGGCGGTGACGGTGCGGACGACGAAGAACAGATCCGGTGCACCCCTACCTGGCGCGCCAAATGTTGGATCTGGGGTTCCGGCAAACCCTTGAGGTTCGAACACTGGGGTGCGCACAAAGATCTCTCCTTTCGCCCTAGCTCGTCTACTCAACAGCCCTAGGCCTAGCTCGTCTAGTCCGATGAACAAGAGACACAAGATTTATACTGGTTCGGGCCACCGTTGTTGTGTAACACCCTAATCCAGTGTGGTGTGGTGGATTGCCTTGTAGGCTGAGGAAGAACTAGTACATGGATGAACTGCCTCCTGAGGACAGGTGTTCTTGAGCTCGGGTGAGCGTGTGGTGTATGAGAGGTCTCGATGATCCGATGCCCTTCTATGATGGTGGCTAGGTCCCATTTATAGTGGCCAGGTCCTCTTCCCAAATATTGAGCGGGAAGGAATCCCACAACGGCCAAATTTGAAGGGAGACAGCTAGTACAACCTATCCTGACAAAAGGTGGTCTTCGCCTGTCAAAGGCTCTGGTGGTGACGCCGTCGTGGGCTCCGCGATGACCTTCGTCCCGCCATCCTGCTGGTCTTGGTCTCATTGCACCGATATGGAAACCTTTGCCTGATGCCTCGGGACTCCTTGCCTGCACCGGCTCCTTTAGCACCAAAGAGGAAACGGGCACTCTGCACCCACTGGCTCCCGCCCGGCATTGGTCGTCACTGCTCACGTCACGAGGACCTCGCGAGGTACCCCTCGCCTCTATATCTCTGATCCTCACGAGCCGGCCTAGTGAGGCCGCCCCAGGAGATGCCTTGTGTCGTCCGCCTTGTGAGGCTTGGCCCCTCACGAGTGTCTTGAGTGGTTGCTGAAGATGCTGGGACGTACCAGGCCGCCTTGTGAGCCACGCCCTGGACCGCAGGTAGGCAAGTCTGGGTACCCCCGTTCCCAGAACACCGACAGAGTGCCTGGCCATCACTTCCATTGTAAGAGAGGTGTCAGACAGGGGGATCCTATGTCTCCTCTGCTTTTTGTTCTAGCTGCTGATTTGCTTCAATCTATGGTCAATGATATGTGTGATAAGGGCATCCTAACACTGCCAATACCCACAACCTGCCAGGATTACCCTATAGTTCAGTATGCTGATGACACCCTCATTGTTCTACACCTGGGGATCCTCAACTTCTAGATTTGAAGGATATGTTGGATATTTATGCTACTTCCACTGGATTGTCTGTCAACTTTCCAAAGTCCATGATGATACCTGTAAATGTTTCTTGTGAGGAAGCTAGCACATTATCCAGTGTTTTAGGCTGTAAGCTCGGATCAATGCATTTTACATATCTTGGATTGCCCATGGGCACCACTAAACCCTCTGCAGACCTCATGCCCCTAGTGCACATAATTGAGAGGAGACTTCCTGCTACTTCATGTTTTCTGAACCAAGGTAGCAGGTTGCAACTATTACAATTTGTTTTCTCCTCAATGCCAATATATTTTCTCTGCACTATGGATATCCCCCCTCGCATATTAAAGCAAATTGAGCGCATACAGAGGCAATGTCTTTGGAGAGGAAATTATGACACCCCCAGACAATCCCTTGCTGCATCGAATCTTGTTTGCTTGCCAAAAAACAAAGGTGGTCTTGGTGTTCTTAACCTGAGAATTCAGAATGAAGCTCTCCTCATGAATTTCTGCACAAGTTCTACAATCATCATGACACACCTTGGGTTAGTTTGATCTGGGACTCTTACTATCATGAATCTGTGCCTCATACAACTACCCTTTGTGGCTCCTTCTGGTGGCGTGATGTGTTTAAACTATCCACCAAATATTTAAACTGTTCAACACCCTTTCTTGGGAATGGGAGGTCTATTCTATTCTGGAATGGCACTTGGATCTTAGAACTAAATGGATCCTCCATCAGCCAAATTTTCCACGCCTATTTTCTTTTGTGATTCATGGACAACTTTCAGTTGCTCGGGTTTTGGAACAGGACATCATGGAGAGCTTTCACTTGCCTATTTCAACACAGCCTTTTGAAGAGCTTCAATCTCTACAGCTAGTTTTGGCTACCTATGAGACTTCTGCAAGGGATGATATTTGGAAATAGCCATTCAATGAAGGGTGTTTCAGACCTAAATCTTAATACACTCAGGTGCATCAGAGTGTTGTGGTTGATCCTATTTTTCCATGGATATGGAAAAGCTCATGTACTATGAAGATAAAAATGTTTGGATGGCTGTTACTCAGGGCAGACTGAATACCGGAGACATGCTCCAACATAGGCATTGGCATGTGGATGATCATACATGTGTTCTTTGTCCTCTTCTCATTCATGAAGATGTAGGTCACCTATTTTTCTCATGCAACTTTAGTGAAAGGATTTGGAACTATTTACAAATCTCAAGGGAACCAGTGCTTGGTATGAAAACATACTAGATGGCTTTGCAGGCCAGGTCAAACTTTGGCAAGCCTTTCTTCACTAAGGTGGTCTTCACTGCTGCTTGGAACATCTGGATAATCAGAAATGGAAAGGTTTTTAGAAATGAACAACCCCTTTTCAGGATCTGGAGACATAATTTCATCCATGACATGACCCTTTTATCTCATAGTATCAAATGTAAAGTCAAGGATAGCTACATAGACAGGCTGACTAATCTTCCTTAGTTATTTGTATAGGCTAACTTCATTGTAAGTATCTGTAACTTTACCTGCCATTCTAGTTTGTAAAGGTTTGCTTTATTTCTGTTTTCAATAAAGAGGGTTTTGAGGCTTTTTTCCTTGCAGTATATAGTCAAAAGATACAAAGTTTTGTACAATGCGGATCCGAGCATTAATCATGTAAAGTTCCTGGATACATAGAATCATTACACATAAAAATTGCGAGTAAAATCCATTTACTGCAACCCATCTTTTAAACCCCTTGGGGCCGACCTTGGCGAGCCCAGCTTTTGCTGATTCTAGCTCCTTTAAAGTATCTTTATTCTCTTTCCGAGAAGTTTGTGTTAGACACAACAACTTTTTTTTCTGTCAAACGAATATCGATCCTTAATTCGGCCACCCGTGCCCACATTAAGGCTCACGGGCTACTAGGCTTCATGCTTATCATTTACAAATATTTAAGGGGCACATCGATCCCCTGATCTGGTGTTGCTACCCGACCAGTGGCTCAGGGCTACTGCATTGCATATTCAATGCAGAAAATCCAAAGTGCTTAGTGTTCGACTTGACCAAGTTGTGGACAAGCGCGTCTTTGGACAACAAAAGTACCATCTGGGACTTATCCGGCATCAAGCTAATATATCATGGCGACTTCTCACGACCCTCTCAAAAGGGGCCGTCCGCCGATCACTATTACCTCTAACATATTACACTGCATTTCTATTACTATGTTTGGTGCCGAGCTAGGAGTTGATCCTCAGGCTGATTTCACGAATCGACCTGAGTCTCGGGGGCTACTAGGATCAGCGGTTTCATGTTTTCCTTCGGGTGCATCTCAGATTTTTAGGCTGACAGACACCTTGAGGGCTACTGGCAATACATCTCGTCAGCAAATAAATTTACATGCATCAGAAATAAAATCCGCAAACAATCAGCCCTCGACCGAGGTGGTGCACCACCTCGGAAGCAGTTCGGCATATAGCTCGGATGCTAGTGGCTGGCTCCTTAGAGGGCATTTCCGGCATTAAACTCAGTTGAACTCCTTCAAAGTTTTCCAAGAATGAGGTAATTTATGACACCTCAGATATAGTCCGGCGTTGGAGCTCGGATACAATTCGTTTTAGAGCTCGGATATAGTTCGGCGTTGGAACTTGGATACAGTCTGGCGTTAGAGCTCGGATACAGTCCGGCATTGGAGCTCGGCTGCCAAAGGACAACTCAGATGCAATCCGGCATTGGAGCTCGGTCATGAAAGGGGATACCACCAACGGGGAAAAACTTCAAACCCGAGGAGTGGCATAAAAATAACAATGCATTGATAAAGGCCGAACACTTAAAGGGCTCCTCGCATACCCGACATGTGAAATCTTCAGATTTAGCTCGGCAATCCTCGGGATCAAAGATGTGAAGATTTGTTGTACCAGTTTTCAAGACCGATGACTGAAGACGAAGAACAGTTCAGAAGAAACGAGGAGTGTCCCCAACTTGAAGATCGGTTCAGGGGGCTACTGACGGTGTCCTGGACTAGGGGGGGTACTCACCACGTCATCTCCCGACTAGGTGGATTGGTCCGAGGACACCCAACTACTGACGGTGATGTAATATGATGATATGGTATCCTCCTCTGAATGTTTCGAGTGGCCTAACTTGACACATGTTCACACATGTAGTTGAATCAAAACCAACATACCCCTCATGATGTTTATGTTCACGGTGTCTATATCCTACTCATGCTAGTGCTCAATGGTAATTATTCTCATTGCATGATTATGGTCGTTTTCGCTCTCTAGCTGGTCACTTCTCAATCTAATTGCTATCCTTCGCCCGTAAAAGCGGGAATATTGCTTGTGCATCAAAATCCTAAACCAAAGTTGTTCGAGATGAGTCCACTATATCTACCTATATGTGTTATTACTCTGCCATCCCAAGTAAATTTGCATGTGCCACCTCTAAAATGTTCAAATGAACATATGTTTCGTGTGTTCGTACTGCACATGGAGCGACATGGGGTGGTCAGTATCTTCCATGCTAAGCGGGTTATTCCCATGATGAATGTTTATTCATTCGTCCTTGCACGAAAGGGGCCGGTAATAGTGATTGCCAGTCCTGAAATCAAATTCACAAATAATCAAACAAAACTCCCCCAGGACTGTTGTTGGTATGGACGACATCCATGGATTCGGCTAGTCGTGGAGTGTGTTTGTTGGTGGAGGGGGAGTAAACCTTTACTTTTACCTCTTGGGAACCGCCGCTAATTTGTTTGGCATGGAAGATATTGAAAACTCTTGGTCGTAACGTTGACAGGAAAGGTATACCTCCCAAAATTAAATTTATCTCTGATTTAAAACTTTGAGTCTAGCACCTATGCAAATCACTAATTCCCTCTTCGAAGGGACTATCCATTTATTTTTTGTGTTGAGTCTTCATCTTCTCAAATAAGCACGAGACCTGAGAACACAATTGTCATTCTTATGCATTGAGTATAGCTAATGTTGGGTGTTTGCATGACTAGCTCTCTTCTACCATGAATTACAATGTCTAGTCGTTGCTTGAACTTTGAAGGTGCTCTGCATTTATGTTTTGCGGTCTCAAAAAGGGTTGGCGAGATACCATTATTGGCATATTATATCATGATTGTTTTGACAAAGTATTGGCATTTGAGATATCTTATTATTGCTCGCTGGTTGATTATGCCATTGATATGGATGAATATAATTTCTAAGAGTTATCGTCCGCATGGTTAGTTATGATCTTTCTGAAAACTTGAGTATTATTTAAGCATGTATATGTAAACACGAACAAGAGAGTTATTAAAAGTTTTTCTTTATCACTTTCTGTTTGTCAACTGAATTGCTTGAGGACAAGCAATGGTTTAAGCTAGGGGGAGTTGAAACGTTTCTGTCGTATCTACTTTTCTGAATGTTTTCGCTCTTATTTTGGACTCTAATTTGCATGATTTGAATGAAACTAACCCGGACTAACGTTGTTTTTAGTAGAACTACCTTGGTGTTATTTTTTGTGCAGAAATAAAAATTCTCGGAATTGGATGAAACTTTGCGGAGATTTTTTATGGAATAAAAGATAATTATTATAGCCAGAACCACCTAGAGGGGGTGCCCTGGCTGCCCACGGTCCACCAGGGCATGTCAGCCCCCCATGCGCGCCCTGGTGGGTGGTGGGGCCCTCGGGGTTCCGCTGACCCTAACTCCACCACTACAAATTCCTATTTTCAGAGAAAAAAATAGGAGAGGAAGTTTCATTGTGTTTTACGATACAGAGCCGATGTCACCTCATGTTCTTCATCGGGAGGCCAGATCTGGAGTCCACTTAGGGCTCCAGAGAGGGGGATCTTCTATCTTCGTCATCATCAACCATCCTCCATCACCAATTCCATGATGCTCACCACCGGAGTGAGTAATTCCTTCATAGGATTGCTGGTTGGTGAGAGGTTGGATGAGATTCATCATGTAATCGAGTTAGTTTTTTTAGGGCTTGATCCCTAGCATCCACTATGTTCGCGGTAGTATTGTAGCCTCTGCCCCAGGGCCGTGGTTAGCGCGGAAGTAGGAGCAGAAGTAATTTTTTTTACTTCCGCACCTTACGCGGTAGTGCCGCTCCAGGTGAGAGGTAGTACCGTTGCATCGATCGAAACTCTGCGGAAGTAGCCACGGATGTAATTTTATTAGTCTGTGCCCTTCCTAGCTCAAACTGTACCCTTCCTTGCGGTAGTACCGCAAGGGCGTGTGGTAGTACCGCTCCGGCAGTACTACCATTCGTTGCTATATGCAATAGGGCCTCATCTGGCTCCTACCGCGCAAGAGGTAGCACCGCACCGCCTTGTGGTAGTACCGCAAGTCTGGGGCAGTAGTACCGCTTGTCGCACGTAGAGTTGGTGGATAACGGTTGGATCTTTTCTCTTATTATATAAGGGGGTCTTTGATACGTCTCCAACGTATCTACTTTGGCAAACACTTTTGCCCTTGTTTTGGACTCTAACTTGCATGATTTGAATGGAACTAACCCGGACTAACGCTGTTTTCAGCAGAACTGCCATGGTGTTGTTTTTGTGCAGAAATAAAAAGTTCTCGGAATCGACTGAAAATCAACGGAGATTTATTTCAGAAAATATAAAAAATACCTGCAAGAAGATCCACACCTGGGGGCCCACGGGCCGTCCTCGAGGGTGGGGGCGCGCCCCCCTTCCCAGGGCGCGCCCCCTACCTCGAGGGCAGCCTGGTGCCCCACCGACGTATCCCCAGGTCCTATATATTCCGTTTCGTGGAGAGAAAAATCAAGGAGAAAGAATTATCGCGTTTTACGACATGAAACCGCCGCCAAGCCCTAATCTCTCTCGGGAGGGCTGACCTGGAGTCCGTTCGGGGCTCCAGAGAGTGGAGATCGTCGCCATCGTCATCATCAACCTTCCTCCATCACCAATTCCATGATGCTCACCGCCGTGTGTGAGTAATTCCATTGTAGGCTTGCTGGACGGTGATGGGTTGGATGTGATCTATCATGTAATCGAGTTAGTTTTGTTAGGGTTTGATCCCTAGTATCCACTATGTTCTGAGATTGATGTTGCTATGACTTTGCTATGCTTAATGCTTGTCACTAGGGCCCGAGTGCCATGATTTCAGATCTGAACCGTTTATGTTATCACAATTATATCTATGTTCTTGATCTGATCTTGCAAGTCATATGCACCTACTACGTGTTAGGATCTGCATAATCCAAGGTGACAATAATTGGGATTCTTTCTGGTGATTACCGTAGTATGAGGAGTTCATGTATTCACTATGTATTAGTGCTTTGATCTGGTTCTCTATTGAAAGCAAGCCTTAATATCCCTTTTTTTCCTTATGGACCCCGCTGCCACAGGAGGGTAGGACAAAAGATGACATACAAGTTCTTTTCCTTAAGCACATATGACTATTTACGGAATACATGCCTACATTATATCGATGAACGGGAGCAAGTTCTGTGTTGCCCTAGTTTATAATTGTTACATGATTAATATTA
This sequence comes from Secale cereale, assembly GCA_902687465.1. Classification (NCBI taxonomy): domain Eukaryota; kingdom Viridiplantae; phylum Streptophyta; class Magnoliopsida; order Poales; family Poaceae; genus Secale; species Secale cereale. The sequence continues at coordinate 75,885,999 of LR738715.1, read as the reverse complement.
TCTAACGATATCACTAGTCCAGTGCCTACGAGCTTTTTGACATATTGTTCTTGCTATGTTACTACCGTTGCCACTACTGTTACAATTGCTACAAAAATACTTCTACTACTGTTACCGTCACTACTACTATCAAAACTACCATACTATTGTGCTACTGATCACTTTGCTGCAGATATTTAATCTCCAGGTGTGGTTGAATTGACAACTCACACTAGTACGCGTCGGTGCTATACAAACGGTTTTTAACCCCTTTCCGTGACGATATTTGGAACCGTTGCCAAGTGAGTGTGGGCGATAGGGGGGTCCTTCCCACACGACCCAGAAACCGTCGGGGAAGCCAAGATGCATATACAGTACTCCTACTCATTTGTGCTCGCATTGCCATCGCAGTCGGTATTCTATGGTGCTACGTTTACAATGCACGGCCCATCACAAACGGTTCACTATTATAGAACGTGTATGGTAAGCATACAATCACACACATTCGCTTTTCTCAAACTGTATGCGATAACTAATGAAGAAGATTAGCTAATCGTCGTACGAGGGTCGGACATGATTATGAAACATCGGACCGTCGTAACATTGTTGTACATGACAACTATCGCACACGCTATTCTGTGGTGCAACATTTACGATGCATACTTCATCAGAAATAGTTCATGGTTGCGAATCATGTGTGATAAGGCAACTATCACAAATGTTTAGTTTACCCACACCGTTTGTGATATTGTCTGACATCGCACAAGCTTTGCAAACGACAACTGTGTGCATGCTTGCACATGTTTCCTCTCTGTGAACCATGTCGGATTATGGTGTATATCGCAAACGTTTGTGTTTTACCAACCGTGTGTGCGTGACGACCTGGAGAGCGTAATTTCACCATAATTTAACTACTGCTATTTCAAATTGTACCGGATTTGAATTTGAATTTGAATGTATGCTATAGCTTTATTCATATCCATCAGGTTCAAACAACCAATGCATTATTCGACCCATAGGTACATATATTCAAGAATTACATAAGAACCAAATAAAGAATGATGAACCACAGTTGTATAGTTGTGCTATTAAAGACAGTAATGAAAGAGGCGAAATACATTCTGGTTGCTGAACAAGGTGAAGCGGAATGCCCATATTGTGCCCTCCTCCATGCAGAAGGCACGCATGACTCTAGTCCAACCCCTTGTGATGGCCGACCGCCCATCCTTCATGGTGTTCATGAAAACATATAGATAATCACCGTGTTCTGGTAGAAATACTTTAACCTTTGCATGCCCACCAATCATGTAGTTTGAGAGGTAATCTTGAATAAACTGCTTTGGGAACCATTGCAAAGGAAAAAGATTCATACATTGTCATCAATGGCGAATCTAGCCTGACATTGGAGGGTAGGCTTAAAACATAAAGCTCATAAGTCTAATTAGCAAATGCATTGAAATTATTGCACTTAAAGCACCAGAATATACATGTCAAGTGGTATATTTAGCTTAATTATGATTTTGGAGGGTAGGCTTAAGCCTATTGAAGCTTCCTAGTGAAATCACCACTGATTGTCATCTAACACAAATCATTATGGGCAGTAAAAAGAAGGCTGCAAAGTTCTTACTTACCATCCTGAAGTTCGCTGTTGTCTTGGATAAAGTGTAAACAAATAGTTTAATTGCCATCTTTTGACCCATTTTACTAACAATCTTTATGAGCTTCTCACTTGATGATGGTTCATCGATATCTCATTTCCTCATACGCAGAAATGGTCGAATTGTGGATCTTTGCAATGACATATGTACCTAAAAGCACCAAGTTAATATAAGAAGCTAAACAGCAATTGCACAATGATGTAGTACAACACTCTTTTATAATATCTTATAACATCCAATATACTCACATATTAGATGAATTAACATCTTATATTATGGGCCAGAAGGAGTTTATTGCATTCTTACAAATTATCGGCTGATTAACTGATGATGTATCCATGGGTTAGAGTTAGTTTGAGCTAGTTCGGGCTCAAATAGCCCTAAAGTATATCCAAACATGAGGTATAGTTTGAGCTAGTTGCATCTAACCCACCCAAAAAAACTATCCAACCCAAGAGGTGCTAATTGGAGCTAGTTCTCCTAGTGCTTTATTGTCAAACTAACCCTGTCATCCAAACACCTCTTTGGATGGAGTTAGTTCAGGGTTAGTCATGAGCTAGAAACAACTCTAACCTCTAGCTAAGTTGAGTATCCAAACATGGTTCTGTTGTTGTTGATGCTACTGCTCTTCTACGTATATCTAGACACCATCAAAACATTAAGGTAGCACTCTTCCTTGTTGCTATGTAGCCTAGGATTGCGTATTTAGACATTAAGTACAGTGCATGTTGCTATGTAGCCTCAAATATATTACATATGGCCCTAGTTAACCTAACGATAAATGGGTTACAGATATACTCCCTTCGTCCTGAAATACTTGTTGTAGAAGTGGATATAAATGGATGTATCTAGAACTAAAATATATCTAGGTACATCCATTCCCCAGACAAGTATTTTTGGACGGAGGGAGTATTCAGTTAAAAGTCCGTTTGACCGATTAGTTCCTTATCAGCCCCCGGCCTATATGGTACCAGCTACCGATATCCTGAACCGTGAGTATATATAAGCCATGGGATGAAACTAACTTTGATGGAAAACAGTAGTCGTTCCCAAAATTGTCATGTGTAGGTACATCAAGAGGCATGTTAAGGACAACAGGCTAAACATCAACCAAAATTATCCATGGCAGAAAAAATAATCTCCAAAAGATAGCTTTGGTATGCTGGTTTAAGTACGCTAGTAAAGCAAAACAAGTGGAAAGGTGTGTTAACTGCAACATGCCTAACATTTAAGAACAAGCAAACATAGTCATTCAAACTGGTATTGTGCCAGTCTAAGTACACTGGGTATTGTTAGATAAAAACGGAAAGGCGTGTTAACTACAAGATGCAGCAACCAAATGTATTCATTCATAGTGGTATTGTTGAAACTGGTACTAATGAAATTGAACTGCACAGTTCATACTTGCACATATAGAACATCTCGTTGTGAATAACTGGAATAAACAAGGCATACTACGAACAACCAAAGATAGCATTTGAATCTAGACATATGATAACTACGAACAACCGAACAATCAAAAAACTTTAAAAGAGGCATATGCTAGCTATAACAGGCTTAACATCAAGCAAATATATGCATTCCTATCGGTACGTTTAAAACTGGATTGATGAAATGTACTACACAATAAATAATTGCCCATATATAGCATCACATTATGAACAACTAAAATAAATAAGGCATACTTCAAACAAGCAAATATAGCAATTCAAACTGGACATGTTCTCACTACACTACAAAAGGGACTCAACAAAACAAATCATGGGTTCCCCCTGTGAAGAGGCACGGAAAAACAAATCAAGGGTTTCCTCACTTTTCACAGATGGGCTCGTTCCCGTGGGAAGAGCACAAACCCTGGATGCGCTCCATGTTGTCGTAGATGGGCTCCTTCCCCTTGGAAGAAGAGCACGAGGGTGCCCTCCTCGTGGTCGCCATCGATGAGGTCTGACTTGGAAGCTGTGGATCCCAAGAAAGCGTCGCAGAACATGTCCTTCAGAAATGAAAAAAGGGGCTCGATGGCGATGTAGGATGGAAAATTCTTGACAGTGAGCCAGGGGAGATCAGCGGCGGGGCCATGGATGAGATCGATGGCGGTTGAACCCGAGGGATCGGGGGTGGGCCAGTTTGTAGGATTATGGGTTCCGGCAGACCCTTGAGGTTCGAACACTGGGGTGTGCACGAAGATCTCTCCTTTCCGCCCTAGTTTGCTCTCGCACCGATTCCTAGGCCTAGCTCGTCGAACTCGAAGAACAAGGGACACATCAGTTTATATAGGTTTGGGCCACCGTTGTGGTGTAATACCCTAATCCAGTGTGGTGTGGTGGATTGCCTTGTAGGCTGGAGAAGAACTAGTACGTGGGAGAACAACCTCCGAAGGAGAGGTGTTCTTGTGCTCCAGTGAGCTTGTGGGTGTTAGGGCTATGCTGAGCCAAGCCGTGGCGGCCTCCGAGGAGGACAAGCAGGCCGCCGACCAAGCCGCAGCTGCCCGCGAGGCGGCGCTAAAGGATGTGCAGGCCGCCGAGGAGCGATGCCGGTCGATGGAGGATAAGCTGAAGTCCAGGAGCGACAAGCGCGTGGCGGAGGAGAAGAGGATGAAAGCCCGAGAAGACGCCATAGTCAGTCGCAACGCTGAGTTGGAGCAGTTGGCGAAGGCTCAGGCTGCAGAGCGCAGCCACCTAGAGGAGCTAGGGCAGGAGGTGAACGCAGAGAAGGCCCAGCTGGAGACCAAGGTGAAGGTTGTTGCCGAGGATCGCGCGGCCTTGAAGTCCTTGGAGGAAAGGTCGCGCCAAGCGCTGAGGGCACTCTATGAGAAGGGCTTGGAGAAGCCGCTGGTGACGGATGACGAAGGCCCTGCCCAGCTGGTTCCCTATCTTGTTATGGCGCTCGAGGGTGTCATCAACGAGATTGGCCCAGTGGTGGAGGGGGAAGCCCGCACGCTTTCCTCCTCAGCCCTGACGTGTGTCTTCAGCCACCTGCATCTTCGCGATCCTGACGCTAACCTTGGTGCACTGCTCGAGCCTGTGGACGAAGAGCGCTCCGAGACCGCCACTGAAGCCGTGAAGTGCCAGGTGGAGGCCTTGCTGAAGAAGTTCCTCACCATCGACCCCTCACCTCCAGCCGACTGCGCCACCGATCCTGTGGCCGAGGCCAGCTCCACATGGCTTGGTGGTGCTACCGATGGAGAAGCGCTTCCTGACTGCGGCGCCCAAGGCTGAAGAAGGGGCTTGGTGGACGACAGTGCTCCTTCCTCTCTTTACTTTCCCGCAAACCTGCATGCGACGTGTGACGTGCCTCGTGGAGGCATTAAAACTTATGTCTGATGCTTGAAGGACAATTTGGCTTGTAATAATTGCTAGCTATTCACGGTTCCCTTCCTATTTGCTTTGTTGTTCTACGTCGGGAGAGCTCGGCCTCGCGCGTACCTCAGCCGCCGTTGGGTCGTCCGGATCACCGGGACGAGACCAAGGGGTGAGGGGCTATGTGACCAGTTAGGCTCCTAAGTCGCGATGCTCAGGAGTCCTCCTTGACGTGCAAACGGTCTCTAGGAAGGAAGCGCAAAACAAGGCTTTAGCATTCTGCGTCAGCAAGGCCCGGCCTCATGCGTACCTCAGCTGCCGTTGGGTCGTCCGGATCACCAGGACGATACCAAGGAGTGAGGGGCTATGGGACAAATTAGGCCCTTGGGTCGCGATGCCCCAGGGTCCCCCTTGACGTACGAAAAACCTTTGGGAGAGTAATGCGAGAGATGGCCTTAGTGTTCTGCTTCGGCAGAGCCCGGCCCCACGCGTACCTCAGCCGTCGTTGGGTCATCCGGATCACTAGGACGAGAGACCAAGGGGTGAGGGGATACGGGACCAGTTAGGCCCTTGGTTCGTGATGCCCAAGAGCCCCCCCTTGACGTACAAACAGACCTCATACATGTCCTCGCTGGACTTGCGCTCGGGAGGGTTGCGTGGCGACTAGGTCCGGGAGACCTGGTGGGGCGTACGTCAGGCGTGACCTGAGCGTAGTCCCCGTGCCCAACCCCCTCGCGCTACCCTCCCAAGGGGAGCGCAGCGCGGTGGGGCTAGTCACCGTGCCTGGTGGCTCCCTGAGGTTAAAGCATCCATGAGGCCACCCTCAGTTGTTTATCACTAGCGCGGAGCATGGCGCTACCGTTCTTGCGTGGGCATAGCCGCTCCTCGACCATGTTGACTGCCAACATGGAGCATGGTGCTTCCACTAGAACGTGGGAGGGGACTCCCTACTGCGGAGAGCCCCCGGGGCGTGTATAGCCCCACCCTGACACGTGGTTTGCGCGGTACGGCTAGACGAGGTGTATCTGGGCACCCGTGAGCCAGCGCAGGACTCATGGAGCCCTACTTCAAGGCGGGTTGTGCCTGGTATTGATTGGGAGCGCCTGAGGTGATCCTGCAAGATGGTTAGGCAACCTTCGCTAAGTGAATCCCTCGAGGTTGCTACATGAGAAGGCCAGACACCAACGACCCCAGGAGGTGACGTGAATAGGGGCCAGCCCACCAGACAGAGCTCAGCCGTTGGGTTTATCGACGCTGCAGGGACGGACCCGACCACAGACGCCATGCCTAGTCTTCTCATGCGGATATCCTAAGGAAAGACAACCGACGTGCGGCTCCCGTAGCGATGTGGCACCATGTTGCACACCCTTACCCACCTGTTCGCACCCAGCTCATGCAAGGGTGAGGCACTAAGGACCACGGTAGGGGACGTACACGCGGCTGGCCCGCGAGCCAGAGCTTGGCCGCTTGGATTTGGCGACGCTGCAGGGACGGACCCGAGCATAGACGCCATGCCTATCCTTAGTCATGAGCCGGGCGCAAGCTGGTTAGTAAGGGCGTACAACGTTCATGGCATCGAGGTGTCGGTCAGGCAGGTAAATAATTTAAAACTGCTGGTGGGAGAGGTAACGCTAGTTCGGGTAAGACGCCAGAACTATACATGCCGCCGGGACGGACCAAGGTCGCCTGGGGATGATGCGGCCTGAGGGGGCGCCCCCAATCAGAGTATGCTACAGATGCCAAAGGATACACACCGCAGGTACATGCCCGTGCGACCTGGCAATAATGCAGCCCGAGGGGCGCTCCCAGCTGAACAAAACTAGAAAATGTCACCTGGCACAGTTGCTGAAGTAGTGTTGATGCAGCTGAAGATGCTTGATGCAGATGCCATTCCTCACGTGCCGCCAGACTGCGGGACCTCGCGAGGCTCCGGAGGTTCCTAGAGCTCGCGAAGAACCGAGGCCAACTCCGCCAAGATCTCCTGATGCCTGGCCTCACGAGTCACCAGGACCACCTGCATGTGGCGCTGGTGCAAGGTCGCTTGGTTCGGCAAGCTGAAGGGCATGCCGACGTAGCTGTGAGGGGGACCCTCGCACCGACCCATCTGGGAGGGCCAGTAGAGCTCCTGAGATGCCATCCTATTGAGTGCAGGGACATTGACACATACGAGCATCCCGTCGCCCGAGTCTGGGGCGACAGCTACACTTCAAGGCGCCGGGCGGCGCTCGCGCCGCATTGTTCTTGGCACCTGCAAGTCTTTGATGGTCTGGCCGATGACCTTCTGAGCGCTTGGTGCCTCACGCCTTGAGGCCTCCAGAGGGAACGTGCGGCGAAGCATGCCTCCACATGGTGCCCGAGTGCCTCCCTCGAGACATTAGCTAGGTCGGAGGCTCTCCAGAGGAGAGCCCCCCAGCCCAGCCCGAGGGAGCGCAGGGCGTGCCTTCCTATGTAAGGGAGGGAGGCGCCCCATCACTGGGCATAGGTCCTGAGGTACGGCCACCGGGTGCTGCATCTTCGTGAGGCTCTAGGGCAAGAAGCTACTTCTTCTTCTTGGGGACGGCCTCAGGTGGGTAGATGGCGCCTTTATTGTCTGGATCCTCGACCGCCACAGCCTGGTAGGCGCGCTCGAGCGAGCACACCACATCTTTTTCTTCGCATGCGACGGTGATGACGCCGCCGCTTCCTGACATCTTGAGGACGTTGTAGCCTTGGTGAGTCACTGTCATGAACTTGGCCAGTGCTGGGTATCCGAGGATGGCGTTGTAGGGAAGACGAATGTGGGCGACATCGAAGTCGATGAGCTCGGTGTGGTAGTTATCGTGCTTGCCAAAGGTGACAGGTAAGTGGATTTGCCCTATCGGGGTGGTGGAGCCGTCGGTTAATCCTGAGAAGGGCTTGGTAGGCTGTAGCTGATTGTATGGCGCTTGGAGGTTGTCGAATGTCTCGACGAACAGGACATTGAGTCCTGCACCACCATCGATGAGGGTATTGGTAACTTGAACGTTGCAGATGACGGGCGAATAGAGCATCGGGATAGCGCTAGCAGTCGCCGCACACTTGAGTTGGTCCGCCAAACTGAAGGTGATGGTGCACTTGGACCACCTGAGTGGGCGCGTGGCTACGAGCCTGGGGAGAGCCGCATTCACCTCTCGGGCGAACTGCTTGAAGAGGCGCTGAGAGGCAGGGGCCTGACACCGCCCAAGATGCAAGCGATAGCGCGAGGCTCGTGGAAGCCCCCAGCCCCCTCGTCATGATCATCATTCCTCCTTGGTGGTAGCAGCGGGGGGAGGCCGGCCTTGCCCCGAGGACGGTCCTCTCGAGGCTGGTCCCTCCAGGTACCCTCACGAGGCTAGTCCATCCAGGCGCCCTCGCGAGGCTGATCACGCCAGCGGTCCTCACGAGGCTGATCCCGCCACTCCTCACGGGGGTCGCGGTTGTCCCCGCGCCCCCCGGTCCTGATTCCTCCGCGGCCATAGCCACGGCCACTGCGCTCGGGGCATTGGTTGATGCGCCCTTCGTGGATGGCCCTAAGCTCTTGAAAATCATTGGTGTTGTGGTTGTGCACGTTGTGGAAGGCGCAAAATGGACAGCTGCTCTTGGACGACTTTGGGTAATCGCGGCCATGCTTCATGTCTGGCTCAGCCGCGAGCACAACCACCCCCTTGCGCTTCACGTCCTTCCCTTGGCCTTCTTGTCTTCAAGTTCAACGATGGGGAGCTCGACGAGAGAGAGGCGCCCCTCCTCAGCTCTGGCGCACTTGGTCGCGAGGTTGAACAGCTCTAGGGTCGTGCACAGGTCTTTGTGGATGGCGACCTCCTCCTGCATCTTGACGTCACGGACGCCATCTGAGGATACTGAGATGATTGCCTCGTCCGTGACCTTGGGGATCTTGACGCGGACGTTGTTGAAGCGCTGGATTAACTTCTGCAAAGTTTCTCTTGGTTGTTGCTTGATGCACCGCAGGTCACCTGCGGCCGGGGGGCGGTCGCGGGTGCCCTGGAGACCGATCCCGCGGGCAGGTTCAGAAGCCAAGAGCGCGCATTGTCCTTGAGAGCCATGAGAAACCAGTTCGCCATGATCTTCTCATTGTCGCCGGATGCCTCGATGCTCAGCTCGTAGAGCTGCAGGAACTCAGCAGGGTTGGGGGTGCCATCGTAGGGTGGAGGCAAGTCGGGCTTGAACTTCCTAGGCTAGTTGACGTTGCGCAGCTCGGGGGCGAGGGCCTTGTAGCCCGTTGTTGACACCGGAGCTTGTTGTGGAGGTGGAGCTTGGTCCTGATTCTCGCGCGCCACCACGGTAGGGGAAGCGTGGTCCCGATGTGGTGGTGGAGGGAGTGCTGGCGCTCCTCCTCGAGGCCGCTGGATCTCTTAGCAGCTTCCTTCTTTGTGCACGGGCACCGCGCGTGTGGGGTCATGTTGCGGGGCCGCGTGCCTTGGGTCGTGGACGACTCCATGATGTGGAGGTGGTAGAGGCACTTCATGGGCCACGTCGCCCGCATGAGGAGGCAGGCGAGTCAGCAAGAGGGACGGTGCGGGAGAGCCCCCAGCGGCGCTGACGAGCTCGATGATGCGGTCGAGCCAGTCTTCGTAGAAGTCGTCGACAAGGCGGTAGCGCAGGAGCTTATGTGCCATGAGCAACGTAGCCTGTGCGTCCGTGTGTCCGCGACGAGCGTGAGATGACGAGACTGCCAGAGTTTGCGACAGGGTGGCGATGTGTCCATCCCGCCGCACGGAGGGTTGGAGGGACGAGGCCTGCTGCTCATGCCGCGCCGGACCGGTGGCGGTGTTGGTAGAAGGCGATGGAGAACGACAGGGAGGTCCACCAGCGGGAGCCGTCTAAGGGACGCGGGCTACAAGGTCGGCCCGCCGCTTATCTCGGGCTCGGCGAGCGTCAGCCATAGAACAGGTGGGATGATGGCACGAAGATCAACAGAACAGGGAAGCTTCGGCACACCCCTACCTGGCGCGCTAAATGTCGGATTATGGGCTCCGACAGACCCTTGAGGTTGGAACACTGGGGTGCGCACGCAGATCTCTCCTTTCTGCCCTAGTTCGCTCTCGCACCGATTCCTAGTCCTAGCTCGTCGAACTCAAAGAACAAGGGACACAAGGGTTTATACTGGTTCGGGCCACCGTTGTGGTGTAATACCCTAATCCAGTGTGGTGTGGTGGATTGCCTTCTAGGCTGGGGAAGAACTAGTACATGGGAAGAACAGCCTCCTGAGGAGAGGTGTTCTTGGGCTCGACGAGCTTGTGGGTGTAAGGGTGGTGTCGATCTCCTCCGATGCGGATCCCCTTTCTATGGTGATGGCTAGACCTATTTATAGAGGCCCAGGTCCTCTTCCCAAATATTGAGCGGGAAGGGGTCCCACAACAACCAAGTTTGAAGGGGACAACTAGTGCAAGCTATCCTAACAAAAGGTGGTCTTCGCCTGCCAAAGGCTCTGGTGGTGACATTGTCGTGGGCTCCATGGTGACCTTCGCCCTACCGTCCTTCTGGTCTTGGTCTTGTTGCACGGATATGGAAACCTTTGCCTGACGCCTCGGAACTCCTTGCATGCACTTGCCCCTTTAGCACCGAAAAGGGAACTGGAACCCTGCACCCGCCGGGCCTTGGTCGTCACGGCTCACGTCACGAGAACCTCATGAGGTGCGCCTTCCCTTGATATCTCTGCTCCTCGGGAGCCAGCCTAGTGAGGCCGCCCCAGGGGAGGTCTTGCGTCGTCCGCCTCGCGAGGCTTGGCCGCTTGCGAGGGTCTTGAATGGTGGCTGATGAAGTTGGGTCGTACCAGGCCGCTGGATGAGCCACGCTCTGGGCCGCAGTCAGGCAAGTCTGGGTACCCCCGTTCCCAGAACACCGACACCGTTAACTTGTGACATAGCCCGCCTCAGGCCCTTGCTGTCGACGACCTCGATGTCGTAGCTGGCGTCCACGACATACCCGCATACTCTAGCCTGCTGGTTGAGTGCCTGCGGCCAGTAATGGTTGTCAGCTTCCTCGACGATGTCGGGCGAAGAGACCACGATACACCTCTTTTGGGCCAGTCGCTCCTCGAGCTCCATAGGAAGCGTAGCCGGGCTTAGGTTGTGATGCTCTGTAGTGGGGGATGGGGATGGGGATCGGGATCTATGGGAAAGGGGGCATTTGGCAGGCGTCATCTAAGAAACTAAGGCGGCCTGGGTATGGAGATTGGTGGGTATGCTGCATGGGTAAACCGGCAGATGTTGACAGTGGAGGCCTTGCAGCGGCGGCGGCAGGGGGGACCTTGCTAGGGTTTCTAGCGAGGGAGGGGGTGTGTCTGGGTGTGTGCACGCCGATGAGGTTTTGGTGTGTGTATGTGTGTGTGGAGGGGGCGGGGGTGTGTTTGAGGAAATGACGTAGGTACTAAAAATTTTACTACGCGGGAGTCAAATGCGGGAGCGAAATACCGGGACTATTGAAAATTTTGATGATGGTGCATCGCGCACGGTCCGGAGATAACAACCGTGTGTTATGAAACGGAAAAACCTTTGAGGTGGGCAGATATTTTCGAGGTATGCAGGCGGGATTGGGAACAAGAAACATCACACACCGTCGAAACACAATAACTGTGTGTTGTCAAACAGGAAAAAACTGCAGGCGGGTAGATATTTTTGATAGGGGAAGCCTCGTAGAGCCCAATGTACTATGCAGATGTGTGCGTGACAGGGGCACCGGCGTGGCACACAGTTAGTTTGAGTGAACCGTGTTTGTTGCGTCACCCAACTTGTCTAATGTTCATAAATTTGGCAAAAAAATGACGCGGGAGAGGGTCAGAACACGAACATGCTTGCATGTGGATCAAATTTATGTATGAAAAGGGTGGTTTGATGTTCAAATACCAAATGCAACTTCGATGTGGCACCTATCTCGCAAAGTGCACAGTATTGCTTGCCCCCCCTCCTCGTTTCGCCACGAAGGGAATCCCAAGCTATGAATTAACGCCCCTCCAACCGAGGTTCACCTAGCAAAGTGCGAAGTAGCTAGCAGCCCTCCAACTGAGGTTCACCTAGCAAAGTGCGAAATAGCTAGCGGCCCCCCTTCGTGTCGGCACGAAGAGAATCCTAAGCTATGACATGCCCCCAACCGAGGTTCACCTAGCAAAGTGTGAAGTAGCTAGCAGCTCCCCCTCGTGTCGGCATGAAGGGAATTCTAAGCTATGAATGCATGCCCCCAACCGAGGTTCACCTATCACAGTGCGAAGTAGTTAGCAGCCCCCCTCGCGTCGGCACAAAGGGAATCCTAAGCTATGAATGCATGCCCCCCCAACCGAGGTTCACCTATAGCAAAGTGCGAAGTAGCAGAACCCTGTCGGCGTCCTGAGAATGGGGGTACCCAGACTTGTCTGCCTGCGGCCCATGACGTGGCTCCATCGGCGGCATGGTATGGCCCAGCTTCAGCAACCATAGCTCAAGACCCTCGCGAGGCGAACGACGGCAAGACCTCCATGGGGGCAGCCTCTCTAGGATGGCTCCCGAGGAGCGGAGATATCTATGCAAGGCACACCTCGCGAGGTTCACGTGACGTGGGCCATGACGACCAAGGCCATGCGTGCGCCAGCGGGCGTAGTGTACCAGTTTCCCCTTTGGTGCCAAGGGGGCAAACGCAGGCGCGGAGTCCTGAGGAATCAAGGAAAGGTTTCCATATCAATGCAACAAGACCAAGGACCGCCAGGATGGCAGGACGGAGGTCACCGTGGAGCCCGGCACGGCGTCACCACCAGAGCCTTTGGCAGGCGAAGACCTCTTTTGTCAGGATAGCTTGTACTAGTTGTTCCCTTCAAATTTGACCATTGTGGGAATTCTTCCCGCCTACATTTGGGAAGAGGACCAAGGCCACTATAAATTGGACCTAGGCACCACCATAAGTGGTGGGGGTGCGATTCGACCAGAGAGAGAGAGAGAGAGAGAGAGAGAGAGAGAGAGAGAGAGAGAGCATTCCACCAGAAGGAGCCGACAACGGGGATTCATGCATGCATGCGTGCATAGTATATGCGCTCAAACTTAATTAGGTTTGAATCTCACCATGACCTATACTAACATAGCATGAGCCAAAGGAAGAATCCTCCATGGTAACCTATCTTGTTGTCGGTCAAGGTGATCATGGATGTCCACGCAGGCCCATGAATATATAGGCTTATCGCCGATAACCACGTAAGGGAGTGTACTGTTCGAAGACAACCACTACATGCATATGTATGGAGGTGATGCGTGCATGCATGTTTGAATACCATTTCACAACATTGATGTGGCGCGTGCGTCAAAAATCGTACAGTCCCCACACAGAGTGAGATCGGTTCATGACGTGTCGTTGTATAGCCACTTTGACTCGATGGGAGGGATTCATGCATACACATGCATGTGTGTGTGCTCAAATTGTATCATGTCATCCCAGAGCATGACCTATATATATATACCTTATTACAAGCAAAAAATAATCCCCTTCTAAATCAATTTAACCTCTCTCATTGTCAGGAAAAAAGTAGTGATGGACCAAGCGGGCCCACAGATGAAAAGCATCAATATCGTGATAACCGCTTAAGTGGATGCGAGAGGACAACCACCATCGCTTTGCATGTGGGCCAAACATATTTTGAATACCCAAAATGCACAACTTTGATGTGCCACATGCCTCAAAATCGTAAACCCCCCACACAGAGCGAGGTTTTCATGAAGCGCATTGCATATGATGGTCTCTTTCCCCCTCTTCGATGCATACTATATGCTCCTACCATAATACAACCCAAAAAGAATCCTCCTCGATGGTGAAATTAATTAACCTCTTTCAATGTAGGTCAAAGTGATGCATGCATCGACGATGGCCTCGTGTGCTCACAGATGGAAGCATCACACGTGAGTGTCCTAGCTAGGATAACCACCGCATGCATGCATGTGGCCCAAAGAGGTGTTGTGTGATGTTTGAATAGCCAATTTCACAACTTTGACGTGGCACGTGCCTCGGAAACCGAAAAGTCCCGACACTAAGTGAGGTGTACTTGTTCACGGACGCGTACATATAGTATATATGCTAGTCCCCTCCCACCTCTTCGACGTGTACTATATACCACCATAACAAAAACAAAAAATATTCTACCTTGCTGGTCAAATTAACCTCACTGTCGGCTGTTTGTCAAAGTGATGGACGACGACCTCGCAGGCCTACAGAAAGCATCACACGCGAGTATCGAGTGTCGTGTAGGACAACCACCGACTGCATGTGGCCAAAAACATGTATTTATGAAAGTGTTGTGTAATGTTTTAAATAATGAATTCACGATTATGATGTGCCACCTGCCTAACAAAACGGCAAACCCACACGGTGGCAAACAACTCGTAGTGTACTGCGAGCCACCCGCCACCCCCCAGATGCACACACCCACACACACACCACGACTCCACCGCAAATACGATGCATGTTATATTATCCTGCGGTGAACATATGTTACCAAAGAAGGGACGTTTTAATTAAAAAAATAGATCATTAAGACGTTTTAGTACATTAATTGATTGATTTTCTACGGGTATAATGTGTAAAAATCAAATTTGAGCTACATGCACATGTGACAGTGCACCCAAATGAATTGCAAAAACACATGTGTCTCACTGGGTGCATGTTTACTCCCCATGCAAGAAATTTCAAACATTCAGAATCTTGATTTTTAAATTCTAGTACATCCAAAACTTATATCAAGTTCATGAAACTTATCGTGTTGTCATATGGACACCAATACAAAGTGGCATTGTACTTTTTTGTAAAATTTGAGACCAGTTTTGAAGTAATATTTATCTAATTGCAAACGGGAGATTATTAATAATTGGGAACCAATATCCCAAACGAATTATTTATTCGAACCGTGAGCGTTAGACCAAGAATGGATATGTGCCATGCTTCGGTTAAGCAATAAAGCGGTGGCATTAATCATCCAAATAAATAAAAATATACGTGTCGCCAAGCGACCCGTGTGCCGTGCGAGCAGGCGTGATTTGATGGGACGCATGCAAGCAGTCCACCGCGCAGGCAGACCGGGAGGCATGCGTGCATGTGTGTGAATTGACGGAGGCATGCTCGCTGTACAATGTCATCGGGAGGCGTGCTCGCTGTGTCAAACAACGGTAGGCATGCCAGCGGTTTGACCGCCGCCCTCCTCTCTCCCACTACATATTAATGGTGCACCCGAGCGGCCGCAACCCCATCCTCGCCACACACACAATCCTCTCTCTCCGCTTGCATCCTCGATGCCGCTCTTAGTCCTCAAATCCGTCAGTGTATGAGGATGCCGCCGAAGCGCCCCATCGGAGGGAGTAGGACGCTGGGGCTGCTGAAGCACCGGAGAACGACGTGAAGATGGAGACTGAGGTTGCTGTCACCGCTAGGGAGTAATAGCTGCACCCTGACGTTGTCGACGGCGTCGAGCTTCCACAACCGGAGGCGGAGTTCCACACCAACTCTAGTGATGACTCGGGCGATGACTCCGACGATGACGGACAACTGGTTAGTCATCTATACCCATTTATGTGTCAAATAGATCCTAGGGTTTCTCTGGTTACTCTTGCCTTCCCCCATTTTGGAATAGAAATCCTATGGTTATGTTCTCCCAATCCATGAAATCTGAATAAGTTTCGCTAGATCCATGTAGTGTATTGATTGTTTGAATGGTACAAGTGATAAGTGATTAGTTGTTTCATCTGTGCAAATGATTTCTGCTAGTAATCCTACTATGGTTGGTGTTCGTGTTAATATTTCCTAGCCAGGACTTGATAATTGATTTTGAATGACATACATATATGTTTGTGCCATTATTTTCTTCAAGATTGGTTTGTACATAGACGACTGTGCTTAAAATTTGAACCACAATTTCTAGATATGTATTAAAAATAGCCATAAATTCCTAATCCTACTTTACGGCATGTAAACATTGATTTGATGCCAAATTTGTTTTACTATTTGTATAGGTGTTGTTTGACGATGTGGACATCGATGAGGAATATGTCCAGAGGAGGTACATGAGGCAAATCCTGAGGGAGCTTTATGCGGGAATGCATAATAGGTGTATTAGGACCTGGGACGGTGGCTATCGTTGCCTATTTTGCTACCACAAGCTTCATGACGTGTATCAAAGTGTTCAGGCGCATGCAAGAGGACGGGTCGTTGGCTCCTTCAAGTAGAACTATTCTCGCATGGTGGCGCACGGCGCGTACGCTGAGTAACTGGAGAAGCTTCAGGATCGTGCCGGCATGTGAGATGAGATGTGGGATCGAACTATGTACGCTTGAGCATAGTTAATGACGGTTGAACTATGTACTTATGGTTGAACTATGCTTGTGTACGTGTACGCTTATTATCTATGTCTGAGTATGTTTAATTATGCCTAACTGTGGGATATGGATGCAATCAGTTCGGTTGATGGAATCTACCTCCGTCCTCGTTTATTAGTCCCCATTGTAATTTGTGTTAAATTTTGACCAAAGATTTAACTGACAAAATGTTAGTGCATGTCAGCAAAAATTATATCGTTGAATGCTTATTTGAATATAGTGTTCAATGATATAATTTTTGGTGACATGCATAAACATTTCTTAGTTAAATATTTGGTCGAAATTTGTTACAAATTACAAAGGGGACCAATAAACCAGGACGGAGGTAGTACGTCAATCACACACGGTTCCTAAAATTGGAACCGTTTGCAATGACTTTCATTTTGCCTGTTGTGTCAATCGCACACGGTTGGCTCTAGCAAACCGTTGCCTCCAAAATTCTTTGTGGGACAAAAAACCCTCACCGCCTCAATTCAAAAAATATAACCCTCACCATCCCCACGTCACAAAAACCCTCACCCCGCCCGCCACCCCTCTGGTCCCCATTAACACCTGCAGAAGCTCCTCCGCGTCTATGCATGGCACCGCCTATCACGGCGGTAACCACTTCGCTTGACGTCTGCCACCGCCGCCAGGCTGCCGGCAAACCCCCACCACATTTCGCCATTTCCGCTTGCTGCCGCCTATCGCCATCGACTTTCTCGACACTACTCGCGGTTGACCCATCTCCGCTCAGTTGGGGAATCTGCCGTACTGAGGGTTCTTTGTCATGGACAACAAGGTAACTAATTTAATGAGATATTATCTCATCTCTTATCCCAGTTCATCTGCCTCCTTTAATCAACTGGCCAAAATCGCCATGAATTCATTTTTATTCAAGCTGATTTGAGGGTTTTATTTCATTCATATACTGTAAGGTGTGCGGCCACATCAGGACTTTGCGGCCTCCGCCAGAGATTCAATCTCACCGTACCAGATGACTTGAGGATGCGTGGTATGCTCAACCTCACCCTAAATCGGTTCGCATGGCCTACTTTCATGAATATATTCTAAATATTGCTACATTTTGATAAAAGGTGCCACATGCACCATATACGTCAAAGGTTTTTTTCCTCTTCTTTCTATATTAGACAAATTAATGATGTATTCTTCTTTCGATTACTCTCATATTTCCATGACATCGTGTTTACCCTATCTATTAAATTATAGATTTTTATCCTTCGATTTCAACTGTTGTACAGTTCTTTCAATTTGGGCCCATATTTACATGTTACCATATTTTCTTTAACAATCCTACCTTTTTCTGCAGCGCATCCCTTGCTATGCAACAAAATCTGTAGTGCACAAGCTTTCCCTTTACATAAATCAAGACTGCAGGGATGTCATACCGAACACAAACCATGGATTTACAGTCATTGCTACTATAAGACTTGATGAATATGATGACTCCTATTTAGGCATTGGCTTTTGGAAAGAAATTTCTAAGTTTTATGTACTGAAAGCTGGCACTAAAATTGCACTGCACATAAAAGAGCCTAGTCATGAGATATATGCTAACTTCCCCGACGATATCCGTCCAGACTTTGTTCGAAGTAAGTTTCTTTTCAAGTATCTGCTTGTTGTCTTACCCGACAATATCAAATGAATTGTGTAGTATTTAAGAAACCAATTGTTATTCCCTTTTCTTACTATATTCCTACCTAATAACTTCTAGTTATCAATACACTTTTGTATTTCCCTATTTTAAATAAATATTACATGTACTCCCATTTCTATCAGAAAGCGCCGCTGACAAGGAGACTCCGGAGGTGAAGAACGGGGCTGCCAACAAGCGGAGGCGGGGCGAGCAAGCGACTCTAGCAGACCTAGACATCATCAGCAGCCTCCGCAATGATATGTTGATAGTCATCATATCCCTCCTCCCAATCAAATATGGCGCGTGGACAACCGTCCTTTCCCGGCGGTGACGCCACCTATGGAACTCCAGCCCTCTCGACCTCATCGACACCCACGAACTCTGCCATGGCTATCGCAAAAGCTTGTATGCATTCTCTGAGATCATCGGCAGTCACCTTGGCCCAACCAGAGGGCTTAGAACGGGCAAGTTCCATTCCAACGGCAAGGACCGAGCCAAGCTTGACGACTGGTTTCGATCCCCCGCCCTAGATCAGCTCGAGGAGCTCACTTTTGATGATGGGCATATGCGCTCGCTGCCAACGTCCGCGCTCCGCCTCGCACCCACGCGCTGCGCGTAACCAAGGTCCAGAACTGTCATCCCCCCTTAATGACGCGCCCACTCTTATTCTACCACACCTCGAGCTCGTCGTCATATGCCTCCCAAATGGTGACATGGAGTGCCTACTCTATGGTTGTACTACACTCGAGTACCTTCGTCTTCAGGCTATCAATGGGTTGAGTAGCTTCCACATCACCTCCATGACTCTCTGGACTATTTATGTGTGTTGCTGGTGTGGCAGGAAGACATCACTAGATGTGTACCACGGTATGGTCATTGAGGACACACCTGCACTTGAGAGATTACTTGTAGTTGATCAAGAAGGTCCAATAGGAATCAATGTCATTTCTACGCCGAAATTGGCAGTGGTGGGCTACTCGTTTGACAAATACTCCGAACTTGTTATTGGATCCACACCCGTTCAGGTACAACAACCACCTTCTATCGTACCTCTCCTTCTATAAATTAACATTATTTCTAATTTTGAAGATGTTTGTTCGTCTGTCATCCAGAAAATGATTCCGACAAGCTTGACCCCGAAACTGCGCACTGTGAAGGTCTTGGCACTAGAATATGTTGGCCCCAACCTGGAGCAAGTTGCTAGTTTCCTGAGATGCTTTCCGTGCCTAGAGAAGCTATATATCGAGGTGATGTTGCTTTCCTATTAAATTTTAACCATAATGGAGCTCAATTTGTGACACCTTTTTCCAAGTTTACAATGATAATGTATTGCGATTTTTTAAGGATTCTTTTGGAGGATTTTAGTACATACATGCCCCCAATTTGGTTGCTGGATCCATATGGTTACAATCCATATGCATTTCTCCTTTGAATTCATCTGTACTAGTTTTCTTAGGGAACTTTTCATCCACTCCAACCTCTTTTGAAGAAGGCTACATTTTTCTAGAATGTAATCCAATGTCCATGTTAATCATGTCAGATCAAAGATGGCATGTTAGTGCATTTTACAAATCCTGCAAACCAAATAGGCCTATAGTAGTGTTCAAAACAGCATGTAGGCACTAACACGTTTTATTCTTTTGTAGATAAGATTGGGCCCAATGGTGGATAATGTGATACAATATAACAATCACGTCGAATGCCTAGATCTGCATCTCTCAGAAATTACTTTGGACTCCTACCAAGGGACCTTACCGGAGATTATATTCGCCAGGTTCTTTGTTGTCAGAGCAAGGGTGCTGAAGGAAATGAGGTTTGCCCTACATTTATTTCGCAAAAATGAATGGTTTGTTGATCAGCACCGGCGCCAGCGGCAGAATGGAATAGGCTCCAAAATGCTGAATTTCATTTTGGAACTTCAGATGACAGAGTAATCGGAAGTCATTGTGTCAACCCCATACATGACTTCTCAGTGGCTGGCCCCTTTGCAAAAATTATGAGGTTTCGAAACCAGACTAAGAAGTGGTAATATTAGTTTGAACCTCTCTGATATCCATGTTCAGCGGATCAGCGCGAGCGTTTGCATCTGATGAGCTGAATTGCATTGCTAATATCAATTTGAACCTTGTAATCTTCGAATTTGAGCCATATAACTATGGAATTTGAACCTTGTAATATTTTGAGCTTTTCTGGTACAATTGTTGAAATGGCATCGTATGAGACTCGTATATTGGTAGCACTATTTTGACCTTAATATGCAATGGTGTTAGATTTTATTAACCATTCTTGAATCTGTTTACCTTGTCGATCTACAGCACACGATCTATCAAGCTAACTCGACTGTGATCTTCAACATTATTGCACATAGTTGGTTTCTTCAACTGTGTGCCATGTAGAGCGCATAATTAATTATCGCACTCGAGTGTCCATGATTACCCTCATGTGTAACTTTGACCTCATCACCCACGGGTCAACTTATGACCAAAGTCATTCCACACACTTCATTTTTACAAAGCTTTTTGCCAATAACTGCCCATGATTTGTCCCTCTTCTAGCCGAAGCATGGCCAAACTAGCCGAGCGGGAAGCTTGCGCGGTAAACTGCACGGTAGCGCGGGAACAGGCTCATCGACGATACATTTTGCGCCCCTTCGAGCCCATGCGTGGTCAAACAAAACGCGTGCGGTGCGGTGTTGTCAAGCGTGCACTAGAAATCTGGAATCATCCGCTATGAATGCCGTGAAAAGATGTGATGATTATTGGCCGACCAGCCCCCATTATTTACATCGGCCATTTAACCCTTGTGTATCTTCAACCTTTCGATCACGCCCCACCATTACAAGAATCACACCCACCATGAGAAATTCTTGGGGGGTATCCTACGCGGCTCCAATGGCACTCCGAGCAGCTGCCAACTACGAGCAGCAGTTCACCATGCATGCCATGGTGGACACCCACAAAAGGTTCACGGACCTCTCGGTGGTGTACACCAATGACCCGGTCTGGGTGGAGCACTCCATCCACATCATGGCGTTGTTGCTTGCCAAAGAGAAGTACAAGGTGGTCGGGTTAGACCTCAAGCACACCCGCGCTCGTGCCGGGTCTCGTCCCAAGGTTGTCGTCACCAAAATGTGTGTGCGCCACCACGTCCTCGTCTACCACTACACCCTGGCCACAAGGCCTTGCGAGCATTTCGCCAGGTATGTCAACATCCCCCACTACATGTTTATTACGGTGGACATCACCAATGATGTAAAGGCGCTCAAGAATTTGGGCATCGCCTGCCAGAATCTTGTCGACATCCAGGGCCAATACAAGATCTAAGGCAGCAAGGAGCATGAGAAGGACTCACTGGTTCACCTCACTAAGGCCATCATCGAATCCTACTACAGAGACATGAAGGATTCCTGCATCAAGGACAAGCGTGCGTGGCACTCGGCCTGGATGGAGAAACTCGACAAAGCTCACGTCGTGTACGCGACCAAGGAGGCGTACATGAGCTACAACATGTACAGGCAGATCGTTGACAAGAGGAAGTGCCTCCTTCCCCAAAATGGGCAGCGATCCAGCCGGAAGCATAGAAATGGCAAGCGTCATCGGAACAATAAGTAGATGATTAGATCCTCATTTCTCCTAGTTTAATTTAGTATGCATGTAATTGCTTACTTTGGTGTGTGGAAATGTTATGTGTGTAGTCACTTGTGTAATTGTATGCTTAATTTGGTTTTGCAATGTTGTCTTTTTAAGTATATATGTTGATCCTTTGTGGACTGAGAAAATCACATCATACACGGACTAAACAATGGAACCCGTCGGTCATGATTTCATCAATCACTGACAATTGTATACCAGAAATCGTTTGCTCACAACACACACGGCTTGTTAATAGGAATCGTTTGTGTTATTATCAGTCTTCCCACCCGTTTCCGATTACAGACCTGTTTGCCGCGTATCAGACACATCTTGTTATATTGAACCGTTTCTGTTCTGTTGTCTCAACACAAACGGTTCATCCGAGTGAACTGCATGTCGTATATCGCACACACCTTGATCTGGCTGACCATTTCTTTTGTATTGCCTAATCACAAACAGTTCATTCGCCGTATGTTGTATATCGCACACACCTACATCTAGCTACCCGTTTCTTTTGTTCCTCCTCATCCCAAACAATTAATTGAACTGAACCACATGTCCTGCATCGCACACGCAACTAAAATCCGAATGGTGTTTGATGCATCCGTCATCGCAAATGTTTTGCACCTTTTTTGACGGTTTATTTACACTACCGTTTGCGATTATTGCATCACACACAGTTTCGTCGAAGGGTCTCTGATCGTAGTGTCGTGTTAGCAGCATCCTGCTGTAGTTTCAACTGCTAATAATAAAAAATATTTTTTGGCTCCCCTTGTGTCCAATCTATAAATTTGAGTTGAATACTCTACCCTCAAAAACTGTTGCGATCCCTTATACTTGTGGGTTATCAGACACGGACAGAGGCGGGGCTGGAGCGGGCCAGGGGGGAGATCTAGGGGTCTGGTTTGACACATCACGCGCCATGGAGAGCACCAGCGGTGGGTGCGGGTGATCAGGAGCCTACTCGGCGCGTGGGCGGTGATCATGGCGGCGGGGGAGCGATAACTAAGGGGGAAGAACACTGGAGAGGATCCACAGCTGAGGGAAAGAGGGGGGAAGATGCGGCCACTCACAGTGTTGCAAGGGAGGCTCGGGGAGGCCGGCGGTCGTCGAAGTCGACTGAATCGACGGTGGTAGTGGCAGACGGCGTTGAGGAAGAAGTGTCTGAGGCATCATTGGTGGGGGTCCCGTGGTTCGGACCCGTGGCGAGGTCGATGATGATGAGCACGGGGAAGCTGCCAAACTCCTTGGAATGGCGCGAGGAGGTCGGTGGCCGCGTGGTTTACGGCGCGTTGGGCTTAGGGCTAGGTGGCTCGACGAAAGTCTCCAAGCCAATCCCGTCGGCGATGCGTGTGGCGCCTTCAACAAAGGTCTCCATGAAATCCGTAAACTTGAGGTTCTTCTTGTTAATCACTAGGAAGCCCTTCAACCTCTCCTCGTCCACGTTCTTACAATATACGCGGACGAGCGACAGCGCCACGTTAGCACCGCTTCGTGCGGAGGACTTCTTCCAAGCTTTCACATGGCCAGGGACCTCATCCAGCCGCGTCATGACTGCCTCCAGGTCCATGGGAGTCTCCTCACCCGGCTGCAGCTCCTTGTCAATCCCGATCAGAGCACCTCTTGTCTGAAGGATATAGCCTAAGACATTCTCCAGGCGATCTTCCAGTCGCAGGATTGCGAGGGCCGCTTTGCCAGCGACCAATGACGTGGAAGGGTTCAGATCCCTCTCAAGCATCTCCAGCTCCAGCTCCTTGTTATAACAATGCTATGAGCGAAAGTAGACAACCCATGAGCAAATAATTGGGGAACTCGGTAGCGTATGGATCTCATTCGGCCAAGATTACCTTAACGACGAGCTTCTCATTGAACTCCATGCAGAACTCCTCAATGTACGACTCCAGGGCATTCTTCTTCTCCTCCACGGTCTGTCTCTCCCGTGTGAAGACATCAGCTTGACCTTCATATTTCGTCTTCCATTCGGAAGATTCGCCTCTTGCGGCGTCAACGGCAGCCTTGAGGTCCCTGATCTTCGCCGTCAACTTGCCGACTGAAGCTAGCTTCTCGTCGGCCAGCTTGGTGTTTGTCCCGGCTTCCTTCTAAGCTAGCACTGGGTCCTTGTCCTTGTTCTCCAGGGCCCGCTTCATGGTTTCCACAGAAATAGAAGTCATGAGCTTCTTTGTGAGCTGGGTGTTCTCTCTGTAAACATCTGTCGGAGCGAAATGACTCGGATCAAAAGAGAAAAAAGTGTGTAGCGGCCAAACAGAGAAGATAACTTACCTCCCAGTATTCTCTTCTCCTTCTCCAGTTGGGCACTCTTGAGCTTCTCAGCTTACAGATCCAGTCGGAGGGATGTAACCTTCTTCTCCATTGTGGCATAGGGGATCCCAGCTCACAAGCTCTCTACACAACACCAAAAACAGTCAGTCGAAAGGTATAAAGGAGAAACTAAAAGTAATAGCTCACTACCATTCGGTCATGAGCCGCTGAGAGGAACAAACTAGACCAGTACCAGATCCTCAAGTACCCTCTGGCTATCGCACGGTCGTGCACTACTGGAAGGAACAAGTTAGACTAGTACCAAATCCTCAAGTACCCTTTCACTACCACTCAGTCATGCCCTACCGGAAGGAAAAAGCTAGATCAGTACTAGATCCTCAAGTACCCTCTGGCTACTAATTAGTCATGCACTACCAAGAGGAACAAGTTGGATCAGTACCAGACCCTCAAGTGCCCTCTAATCTCTGTCACCCGGCCTGCCTCCGAGTCAACGATGAAGAAGATCAAAGACAACAACACTATGATAGACGAGTGTCACCCAGCACCCCTAGTACGGAGTGACAATTTTAAAGACCGCAGCCGATTGCCAGCAATCGACGGTAGTCTCGGGGACTACACCTAGTGGGCGCACTCAGCGTGCCCCCACTGGACAGTGACTCATCGATATAAAAAATAGCAAACAACCCCAGGGCGAAAGTAACCACAAGTTCTAAGACTACCACCGACTGCCACCAGTCGACGGCAGCCTCGGGGACTACAACCAGTGGGTGCACTCAGTGTTCCCCACTAGACCATAATCACTAGGACACGCCATGGCTATACACCGAGTGAAAGCGACAGAAAAACACAAAAGTTCATAGACTCCTGCTGACTGGATCCAGTCAACAGAAGCCTCGAGGACTACACCCAGTGGGTGCACTCAGAGTGCCCCTACTAGATCATAAACACCCAGTGGGTGTGCCCTCCGCAAACCCACTGGCACAAATCCTACCACAGAAAAGAAGAAACTTCGGCTGAAAATCATACTCACATGGGTACTTACTCAGGCGTTGGTCTGTAGTGCCTCGCTGGCATCGAAAGCTTCCTTCAATTGGCCACACATCAGCCCCACCTAGATTAGAGCCTCCTTGCTTGCCCCCACTTGATCTTCAGGGACATGGTACAGGGGGGAGGAGGTGACTGGGGCCGACAAAGACGCAATCGGTAGCCTCGAGGTCGAAACCACCGCCGACCCTCTTGGAGGAGCGGGTGTAGATCTCGCGGCCATAACCATTGCAACCGGAGCCGTCGAACCACTTTGGGCTAGGGGACTCGGCCCCGCAACTCTCACAGCGATCTTCACCGAAGAAACATGAGCCACTCGGCGAGGAGAGGTATCCCGCATCGGCATGTCAGCGCTCGACGTCGCCTCCCTGATGGCCTCCCGGTTAGGCAGGTTGGCCCTGTCCTCATCATCCAGTTGAATGATTTCGGTTGGAGCTGCATGAATACACGAACCAGGAAAATTAGCAGAGATCACTCAGAAGAAACTTGGCCATCCTAATTAGTTGGTGCAAAATACCTTTGGAGGTGGTGGTGTCCGCTGCATCAGCGTCACTTGGACCCGGCTTGCGAGTGTGTGGATCCGCCGAGGTCGTCGAGGTGTCATTACTATAGGGATTAAAACAACACTCGGTCAGCAACCGAATCAGCGCAGAAACAATCAAATGACTGACAAGAACACTCACGTCGAAGCCATGGGCACAGCCACCTTAACCCGTGGCACCACGACCTTCCAGGGCTTAGCAGAAATCTGCTTGGGCAACTTGGGCTGCTTCTTGGGGGAACTCTCCGCCTCGGCACGAGCGAGCTTGGAGCTGTGAGTCGTCCGCCCCTACATAGTCAGCTGCTGAGCCCCACCTGCCTTACCACTCGGGCCGTGTTGCGCTTTAGAGCGGGGTTCCCTCAGAGCCTCATAGGACGGGGAAGACTCGGCCTCTTCCCCTTCATCAGATCTCTCATCCTCGTCACTTTCGTCCTCATTGTCATCGTCATAGGACCCCTTCGAGTAGTGGCGCTCGGTGTCACTCTCCACATCCTCGGGAGACCAATCAACCGTCGGGGTGTTGGAGATCATGTTCTGGAAGTTCTGAAAGGAGAAAGCTCCACATGGTCAAAATCATTCACACGAGGAATGGTACAAGTGCAATCTGATTGAGCATCATACGCGTACCTCTAGGGGCTGCATGTCCTTGGAGTATGGGGGCACCCTCCTGGCCCCCCTCGGGTTATCTCGCATGCAAGTGATTTCAAAAATTATAGATACGTTGGAGATGTATCATGCTTGAAGAGACCCCAGTGAGGGTGACAGCCGAGGAAATTTTCGCAGGGAGATACGAAAGCCGAGAGGTAGACAATGACATTGGGAGGAACATGGTGGAGCTACGCACCAAACTAATCGAGAAAAGCTCGGTAGAAAGGGTGGGAGGCATCGAGAAACCTCTCTTGATGTGAGTGACCAGAAGGACTTATTTCTCCTCCCATGGCGCCGGCTCGACCTCCCCCGCCGTCGGGCAACACCATCCGTCCCGCGGAATGAGCGCCTACATAGCGAGCTGATACGTCTCCAACGAATCTATAATTTTTTATTGTTCCATGCTATTATTTATGAAGTCTTGGATGTTTAATGGGCTTTATCATACACTTTTATATCGTTTTTGGGACTAACCTACTAACCCAAAGGCCCAGTCCAGATTGCTGTTTTTTGCCTGTTTCAGGGTTTTGTAGAAAAAGAATATCAAACGGAGTCCAAACGGAACGAAACCTTCGCGAGAGATATTTTTGGAGAAAATCACGCACGGGGGACTTGAGAACCACGTCAGGGGATCAAGGGGCTTCCCACGAGGGTGGGGGCGCGCCCCCCTTCCCAGGGCGCGCCCCCTGCCTCATGGGGCCCCCGAGCACCCCTCCCGGTGTCCTCCTTCTTCCTATATAAGTCTATGTACCCCGAAACCTTCGACAACAGAGAGAAAACCCTAATTCACCGCCGTAACATTCTGTTCCCGTGAGATCCCGTCTTGGAGCCTGTTCCGGAGCTCCACCGGAGGGGGATCCATCACGGAGTTTTTCTTCATCATCATCATCGCCCTCACCATGAGTTGTGAGTAGTTTACCACAGACCTTCGGGTCCATAGCTAGTATCTAGATGGCTTGTTCTCTCTCTCTGGATCTCAATACAAAGTTCTTCTCGGTCTTCAAGGAGATCTATTTGATGTAATCTCTTTTTGCGGTGTGTTTGTCGAGATCCGATGAATTGTGAGTTTATGATCGAGATTATCTATGAGAAATATTTGGTTCTTATCTAAACTTTTTATGTGTTCTCATAATATCCTTGCAAGTCTCTTCGAATTATTGGTTTGGTTTGGCCTACTAGATCTATAGTTCTTGCAATGGGAGAAGTGCTTGGCTTTGGGTTCAATCTTGCAGTGTCCTTTCCCAGTGACAGTAGGGGCAGCAAGGCACGTATTGTATTGTTGCCATCGAGGATAAAAATATGGGGTTTATATAATATTGCTTGAGTTTATCCCTCTACATCATGTCATCTTGCTTAAGGCGTTTCTTTGTTCTTATGAACTCAATACACTAGATGCATGCTGGATAGCGGTCGATGTGTGGAGTAATAGTAGTAGATGCAGGCAGGAGTCGGTCTACTTGTCTCAGACGTGATGCCTATATACAATGATCGTGCCTAGATAGTCTCATAATTATTCGCTTTTCTATCAATTGCTCGACAGTAATTTGTTTACCCACCGTCGAATATCGCAATCATGAGAGAAGCCACTAGAGAACACTATGGCCCTCGGGTCTATTCTCAACATATCAATCTACATCTACTTTACTTTTATTGCTTTCATTTGTTGTTCTTATAAACCAAAAAACCAAAAATATAAACTATCATCTCTATCGGATCTCACTTTCGTAAGTGACCGTAAAGGGATTGACAACCCCTTATCGCGTTGGCTGCGAAGTTCTTATTTGTTTGTGCAGGTGCGACGGACTCGCGCGTGGTCCCCTACTGGATTGATACCTTGGTTCTCAAAAACTGAGGCAAATACTTACGCTACTGTGCTGCATCTCCCTTTCGTCTTCGAGGGAATACAACGCAAGCTCGAGAAGTAGCAAGAAGAATTTATGGCGCCGTTGCCGGGGAGCTTACGCAAAATTCATATACCAAGTACCTATCACAAACCCTTATCCTTCGCATTACATTTATTTGCCTCTCGTTTTCCTCTCCCCCACTTCACCCTTGCCGTTTTATTTGCCCTTCTTCCGCCGTGTGTTTATCGTTCGCTTGCTTCTTGTTAGCTTGTGTGTTGTTTGCTTGCCTGATTGCCCTCATGTCTGAGATGGGGGGCGATCCTATCGAGAAGGGTAGTAATGTTGAGGGCAACGTCTATGTTGACCCCCCGGATGAAGCTACCACTTTACATATTAAGAAGTTCCGGGTTGGTAGTGGTAATATCATTGGAAAAGGAGTTCTTCAAGACTTCTTTACTTGTGTCGGTGCTTTGCCCACTGTGGGTGGCTCTATTCTCCATAGAACTAGTAGCCTTGTGGATGTTGTATCCATGCTTATAGTAGAAATAGAAAGGCAATTTATCCATGTGCATCCCTGTATTCAGAGAATCTTTTTGGAGTTTTCCAATATTGAGCATTCTTCTGTTAAGCGTGCAGCTACTATCTTTTTCGCTCATGAATTTAGATATATCATGAAAGAGGCCAAAGAAATCTTTGCTCATTACGGGGTAGATGCCGGTCGACCTCCCATAGAGGATATCTTGTTCAATCAAGAAGACATAATGTGGTTGCGATCGCCTAATCATGTTGCTTTTAATGAAAACCTTAGAAAAAGGTTCCTATTGAGGTATTGATTGATGGAATTTCTGAGATGAATGATGATTTTGCTGTTCAAAACAATGGGTTAGGCTTCTCCCTTGGGCGTAGGCTTATGACCTTCTGCCAAAATAATGCCTACAATGATAAATTGGTTGTTCACTACAAAGGGCCAAAAGAGGAACCTATTCATCCTGAGATTGATGTAGGGGACTT
Organism: Secale cereale; assembly: GCA_902687465.1. Lineage (NCBI taxonomy): Eukaryota > Viridiplantae > Streptophyta > Magnoliopsida > Poales > Poaceae > Secale > Secale cereale. Next base: position 75,857,097 of record LR738715.1, on the reverse strand, counting down.
TTGTCCCATTAAATTTAGCCCTTTTGATTACTTTTGCTTACCACAAAGGAAGCTTGCTGCTGAACGTAGGGAATATGAGATGAGCTTTCGCGACATATCGTATCACTATGGCATTCCTTAGATCTATCTTGTATCGTGCCTAGCTAGGGGCGTAAAACGATAGCGCTTGTTGGGAGGCAACCCAATTTTCTATTTTTTTTTTTGTTTTTGTTGCTGTTAGGGAATAAATATTGCATCTATCCTCTGATTAGATGTGGCTTCAAGTTTTGTTTAGTGTTTGTGCCAAGTAGAACCTTTGGGAAGATGTGTGCGAAGTTTATGTGATCTTACTATGAAAAACAGAGTCATTAGCGCTTGCTAATGTGGTCGTCGGATTTTACTGGAGAGTGCTATTTAGTTTATTCTTTTTGCAGATGATTAATAGACAAATTCCTCAAATTTACCAATTTAGTTTGAATTTTTTGGAGTTCCAGAAGTAGGTGAAACCTGCATATTACTACAGACTGTTCTGTTTTTGACAGATTCTGTTTTTCGTGTGTTGTTTGCTTATTTATATGCATCTATGAGTAGTATTGGCAAGTATGAACCATAGAGAAGTTGGAATACAGTAGGTTTAACACATATATAAACAAAGAATGAATTCATTGCAGTACCTTTGAGTAGTGGTTTGCTTTCTTATACTAACGGAGCTCACGAGAATTTTTGTCTAAGTTTTGTGTTGTGAAGTTTTCTAGTTTTGAGTATTGCTTTGATGGACTATGGAACAAAGAGTAGAAAAGGCCTAAGCTTGGGGATGCCCATGGGACCCCAATTAAATTCAAGATAATGAAAAGCCTAAGCTTGGGGATGCCCCGGGAAGGCATCCCCTCTTTCGTCTTCATCCATCGTTAACTATACTTGGAGCTATATTTTTATTCACCACATGATATGTGATTTGCTTGGAGAGTCTTGTATAATTTGAGTCTTTGATTGTTAGCTTGTCACAATCATCCTTTCTATACACACCTATTTGAGAGAGTTAAATATGGCCTAGGAATTGTTAGAACATTCTATGTGCTTCACTTATATGTTTTGAGTTGAATAGTTTTTGCTCTAGTGCTTCACTTATATCTTTTAGAGCACGGTGGTGGTTATATTTTGTAGAAATTGTTGAACTCTCATGATTCACTTATATCTATTTGAGAGTCTATTAAAACAGCATGGTAATGTGTTTAGGCTAAAGAAACTAGTGTTCACATGATGAGATGTTGGATGCTTGATAATTGTTTTGAGATATGAGGATAGTGATATTAGAGTCATGCTAGTGGAGTTATTATGAAATTGAGAAATACTTGTGTTAAGGTTAGTGATTCCCGTATCATGCACGTATGATGAACCGCTATGTGACGAAGTTAGAGCATGAGGTATTTGTAGAGTGCCAACCTTTGTGTGGAGGTCAGGGGTGCGCGATGGTTAACTCCTACCAACCTCCACCCTAGGAGCATGCGTTGATTGCTTTGTTTTGATGACTCGTAGATTTTTGCAATAAGTATATGAGTTCTTATGACTAATGTTGAGTCCATGGATTATACACACTCTCACCCTTCCACCATTGCTAGCCTCTCTTGTACCGCGCAACTTTCGCCGGTATCATAAACCCACTATATATACTTGCTCAAAACAGCCACCATATTATTCCTCAAAACAGCCACCATACATACCTATCATGGCATTTCCATAGCCATTCCGAGATATATTGCCATGCAACTTTCCACCGTTCCGTTCATATGACACGCATCATATTGTCATATTGCCATGCATGATCATGTAGTGGACATCGTATTTGTGGCAAGGCCGCCATGCTTAATTTTTCATACATGTCACTCTTGTTTCATTGCACATACTGGTACACCGCCGGAGGCATTCATATAGAGTCATACCTTGTTGTAGTATCGAGTTGTAATATCGAGTTGTAATGAAAGTGTGATGATCATCATTATTAGAGCATTGTCCCATGGGAGGAAAGGCTAAATCTATAAAGCCCCTCCGCCAAAAAAAGAAAAGAAAAAGAAAGGCCAAAGAAAAAAGAAAGGCCCAAAAAAGAAAAGAAAAAGGGGACAATTGCTACTATCTTTTTCCACACTTATGCTTCAAAGTAGCACCATGTTCTTCATTGTAGAGAGTCTCATGCTTAGTCACTTTCATATACTAGTGGGAATTTTCGTTATAGAACTTGGCTTGTATATTCCAACGATGGGCTTCCTCAAATGCCCTAAGTCTTCGTGAGCAAGCAAGTTGGATGCACACCCACTAGTTTCTTTTGTTGAGCTTTCATTAATTTTTAGCTCTAGTGCATCCGTTGCATGGCAATCCCTACTCACTCACATTGATATCTATTGATGGGCATCTCCATAGCCCGTTGATACGCCTAGTCATGTGAGACTATCTCCCTCCTTTTTGTCTTCGCCACAACCACCTCTATTCCACCCATAGTGCTATGTCCATGGCTCACGCTCATGTATTGCGTGAAGTTGAAAGGATTGAAAAGGTAGAGTATGAAAACAAATGCTTGGCTGAAATCGGGGTTGAGCATGATATGAATATTTTTTGTGATGAAGAGGGAGCATAGCCAGACTATATGATTTTGTAGGGATAACTTTCTTTAGCCACGGTATTTTGAGAAGACATGATTGCTTTGTTAGTATGCTTGAAGTATTGTTATTTCTTATGTCAATATAGACTTTTATCTTGAATCTTTCAGATCTGAACATTCATGCCACAATTAAGAGAATTACATTGAAAAATTATATTGGTTAGCATTCCACATCAAAAATTCTTTCTTTATCATTTACCTACTCGAGGACAAGCAGGAATTAAGCTTGGGGATGCTTGATACGTCTCCAACGTATCTATAATTTTTTATTGTTCCATGCTATTATTTATGAAGTCTTGGATGTTTAATGGGCTTTATCATACACTTTTATATCATTTTTGGGACTAACCTACTAACCCAAAGGCCCAGTCCAGATTGCTGTTTTTTGCCTATTTCAGGGTTTTGCAGAAAAAGAATATCAAACGGAGTCCAAACGGAATGAAACCTTCGCGAGAGATATCTTTGGAGAAAATCATGCACGGGGGACTTGAGAACCACGTCAGGGGATCAAGGGGCTGCCCACGAGGGTGGGGGCGCGCCCCCCTTTCCAGGGCGCCCCCCTGCCTCGTGGGGCCCCCGAGCACCCCCAAGTGTCCTCATTCTTCATATATAAGTCTACGTACCCCGAAACCTTCGACAACAGAGGGAAAACCCTAATTCCACCGCCGTAACCTTCTGTTCCTGTGAGATCCCATCTTGGAGCCTGTTCCGGAGCTCCACCGGAGGGGGATCCATCACGGAGTTCTTCATCACCGCAAAACCCGTTAAGTTCGAACACAGGGGCGTGAACGAAGATCTCTCCCACTCTCGTCTACCTAGCGCATCGCTCTCGTCGCGGTGGAAGGATTCAAGCAAACAACGAACAAAACGCACAAGAGTTTATCCATTCGGGCCACCGCGTGGTGTAAGACCCTACTTCCTGCTTTGGTGGATTAGCCTCAGGCGAGCTAGGATACAAGCTAGTACAATGGTTCCTCAGCTCAGGAGGTGAGCTCAGGAGGGTCAGGAGGCTAGTGTTCTTGCTCCTTGTGTGGCGGATGAGTGTATCCTTCGATCCCCTTTGCAGTGGGAGTTCTAGCTACTTATATAGGCGGCCACGGTCCTCTTCCCCTGAAATGTTTAGGCGGGAAGAGATCCCACAACGACCAATTTTCAGCAGGAACACAAGGACGTTCCTACCCTGACAAAAGCAGTCTTCGCCTGCAAAAGGATCAGGCAATGACGCGGTGGTGGGCTCGACGATGACATCCTACTTGTCGTCCTTGCGGTATTCAGTCTCGTTGCACCAATGAGGAAACCTTTGCCCCGCTCCTCGGGAACTTGCGGCTGCGCTGTCCCCCTTGCATCGAAATGGTAACTGCGCCACTCAAGTGTGCTGGCACCCGCTGGCGCGGTGCGTCACGGCTGATATCACTGCCTCCTCCCGAGGCAGGCTTGGCCTTGAATTCTCCGCCCCTCCGGAGCACCTTGCTGAGGCTGCTCCTGAGGAGGTCTTGACGTCATTCTTCTCGCAAGGCTTGGCTCCCTTGCGAGAGTCTTGGGCTGCCGGTTGATTAGCTAGGCCGTACCAGGCCGTAGTAGGAGCGCGTCGCGGCCCGGAGATAGGCAAGTCTGGGTACCCTGGTTCCCAGTACGCCGACAGTAGCCCTCGGGCCCAAGGCGCGCGCGAGTTGGCTTCGGGGCGAGGCCTTAGTCGAGGACGAAGCGCACCGGGCCCCAAAGGCTGCGGGCCAGGCTGGCGTGCGACGGTTGGATGGAACGTGGGCTGCCCCGCCTCCCACACAGTCTTGGTAGTCATGCGCCTTGCCAATCGCACGACCGATATGGCTTCTTGCTGCCGCCTCTGCTTTAAGCCTCCCAATCTCTCCCTTTCTCTAGTTGCCTTCTCTGCCCCCTCCCCCTTGCCGTCATGCTGCGCAGGGCGAAGAAGAGGGGGGACGCCTGCCGCGTCGCCGTCGGTGCTCGAGCCGGCGCTGGGTCGCTCCGCCATAGTGAACCAGGAAGGTCTGGACAAGGTGCGTCACGCCTTGGCCGATGCATCTAACGAGTGGGGACCGACCCGGGTCTGGCTTGCTTCCCGGCCGGTGACAGAGCTTAGTGCTAACGACATTCAGCTTCATCTTCACGCTATCTTCGGGGGTCTTCTTCCCCCTTTCTCCACCTTCTTCTACGCATTGCTCACGCATTACCAGATTCGGGCGTTACACCTGGACCCTGGGTCCATCATCCTTCTTTCCGGCTTCGCGTTCCTGTGTGAGGCTTTCGTTGGCGTTTCTCCTTCCGTGGCCTTGCTTCGCCACTTCTTCGCTCTCTGCTTGGTTGACAGGGGCCAGCGCTCGGGGTGCATGTCGTTGCGTGCGGTGGAAGCGACTGCTGCCTCCGGAATCGACTTCTCGCTTCACCCGACCATAGAACGGTTTCGCCGCCAATGGGTGTTTGTTGACACCACAGCGTACAGCCTCCAATTCCACTTCCTGATGCACCGGCGGTGCCAAACTCGGGCTGGGGGCATGAGGCCCTTTCAGATCCACAGGCAGAGCCAGTGATGCGCCGACTGGCCAACCTGAGGAGAAGCGGATTGACCCTGGCGATGGTGGTGAGAGACTTCCTTGTCCTCCATGTCGCCCCACTCCAGCGCCATTCCAACCCAATGTGGGTTCTTGATGATTGCGCGCGTCTTCAACGGAAGCGGCTCCCTCCTGATATGCTCCAGGGGCTGACGCGGCTGCTCGTTGGTGGAGTGCCTGAAGCTCGCCCTGGTTCCGTGGTTCCCTTGTACTTGGCTCCTGTAGCCGGAAGGGCTCTTGCTGAGAGGATGCCCCGCTTTGATGCATGGGGGCTGATCCTGGGAGGCACTCCCGATCCTCGTGACGATTCCTTGGTGGTATCCGGGCTCACGAGCCCGTCCTTCTCTTTCGGGGCGGACGCACCTGGCGGAGCCCCTGGCCTGGGGTCGACTCCGTCTCTGGAGCGAGTGGACGAAGCTCAGGCGCCAGTGTTGGCGGAGGTGGCGGAAGGTGCTGAGGCGCCGCTGGCTCCTGAAGCAGTCGAGGGGGAGGCGCAGCGGCCTCCGGTCGAGGCGAGTCCGGGAAGCACCACCTCAAGGAGCGGGGCGCCGGCCGTGGGCGACTGCTGGACCTTGCTCCGGGACTAGGCATATCTGCCTCAAGCGGCCTCCAGTCGTCCTTCGCGATGCTAGGCAAGAGGCGGAGGTTGAGGAGCGTCTTCGGCCCTGCCCCGAGGACCCTGAAGAGGATGAAGCTGACTATACCAAGCAGGTGTGTGTCCTTCGGCTCTCCCCATCCTTCTCAATGTGGTTCTGCTGACCTCTTGCTCCGCAGGGTCTCTCCCGCTTCGTCCTTGAGTCGCTTGACGAGGCCCGCAGGAGCCTCCGCCTGCACTCCTTCTCCGGACCATGCCGGGCCTTCAGGAGGCCTTGTGCGGGCTTTTGAAATCGTGCCCGGGTCCTATCGCATAGGTCGTGCTCCCAGCCCCCGAGCGCCTCTGGGGTAAGACAGCTGTTGGTACATCGGGAGCCAGCTCCGTGTCCCGGGTCTTGCCTTCACCATGGGTCAGCAAGCTCTTGAGGCAGCTCGAGCACCTATCCGCCCGTCAGGACCACGCCTGCTCCTTGCGCTGGAAGTATCGAGCGCCCTCGGGGCTAGCCCCGAGGCACACGCTGAGCACGAGGGAGAGGGGGAGCCCCCTTTGGGCGACGCGGGTGCCGGGGACGATCCTGGTCGTCTTCTGGAACTTGCAATGCGCCGGAGCGTGGTCTGCCATGACCTTGTGCGGGAGGCATCGGACGCCCTGAAGCATCACGAGGTCGAGGTTGCTGAAGTAGATGGGCGCGTTGAGGCCGAGGGTCTGCTTCTGGCGAGGGGTTGGCGCCAGCTGAAGACCGCCGTCAACCTGAGCCAGCTGCATCACGAAACTGCCCTAAGGAAGGCGGAAACGTCGGCCGCCGTGGCTCACGAGGCTTGCGACCGTGCCCTAAAGGAGGCCCGAGACGTCGAGCGCCGCTGCGTGGCCGCTGAGGAGCGCGAGCCTGAAGCCTAAAACGCCACGCTCGAGCGCCAGGTTCGTGCTCGACGGGTTGTCCTTGGTGCACCTGTGGTTGATGATGATAGTCCAGCGGGCCTCTCGGCACGGGAGGAGGCGCTGGCACTTGAGGCGATGGAGCTGAGCATGGAGCGCGAATGCCTGGAGACGATGGAGCGCCAGCTAGCCGAGGCCGAGGGCAACCTTGATGATCGCGAGGTCGTGGCGAGGAAGGCTGCCAGGGAGGCGGAGCGTCTCCGGAAGGATTACCGCGAGAAGTTGGGGCTTCGCGAGACTTGCTTCGCTGACAAGCGCAAGGAGCTCCAGAAGGAGATCACGACACTTAAGAGCAAACTGGCGGATGCCGAGCGTCGCCTGCAGGTGTCGGAGAAGGCTCGCGTTGCAGCCGAGCGTCGCGAATGGGCGTCGAAGAAGGCTTGTGCCGAGGCAGAACGCCGCGAGCGAGCGTCGGGAAGGCTCGCGCCACCGCCAGGGCGGAATTGTCCTGCTTTCACCAGCAAGTGGAGGACATTTCCACCCTCGCGGCTCGAACTTCTGAGGAGGCCGCACGAGTCCGTGGAATGCAGCACACCCGCTCAGAGATGTTTGAGGCCCTGCGGCACCGGGTCGGCCTGGCCCGAGGAGAACTTCTTGGCTCGGGGGTCGCCGGCCCCCTGGTTAATGATGACGCCAGGTATCTCGGGTTCTTTACCAGGGTGGTGACGCGTCTTGAAGGCGGGGTCAGGAAGGCTCGGCAGCTCGTCGAGGAGCAAAGCCGCGACGTCCTAAGTAGCGCAGTCTCCCGCATCTTCGGCAAGTTGCACCGTCTTGACCCTCATACGGACTTCGAGGCCCTGCTGGAGCCTGCGCCTAAGGCGGTCGCTGGCTCCTCGGAGAATTGGGTGAACGACCACGTGGACGCATTGGTGACGGAGCTTGTTCCGGCTATCGAGGATGCACCGGTGCCTGGGGGGAGCGACACCGACAGTTCCGGTGAAGGCGTCGATGCTTAGTCCAGTTCCTGCTGTAAATTTGTTTTTGGTTGTGGCTTCAGAGCCGGGTGAGATGGGTGTCACAAGGCTTAAACTTTTGATGATGTGATTGAACACTATAAGGATGGGTTTTTAGGCACTCCCTTGCTTGTTCCTGAGGCTTTGGCCTTAAGCCTTTGTCGCATGTCAGGATGGAGCGCCCGCCGACCTCGTCCGGGCACGCCTCGCGAGTACCTACTGTGAGCGCAAGAGTGGTTGGCGGTCCGTCCGCGGACCAGACAGAACGTGCGCCCATGCCTCGGCCCCTGCTCGCGAGGAGTGACAGGGCGGGGTTGCGGACGTAGCCTAGCTTCGCTGAGCAAGACGATAAAACGGACTAGCGAGGAAACACTACGGAAATCGCGGAACACAGACGAAAATTCTTCCTTTTATTCAAGAAACGAGTCGCGCGGTGGCGAGATCGGCTTGAGAAAGCGGATACATAGGGTGCAAATGCGAATGGCAAAAAGGAGGGGCCGTGTCCGGCCCCTGAGCAGGTCTTCAGTCTTCTCCCCGGCGCGGAGCATGGTTCTTCCACTCGGCGTGGGAGGGAGCCCCCGAGGTCCTAGGGCGATGCTTCGGAGACTCCGGGGCGTGTACAGCCCCACTCATTATTACGTGAGAGTGTCATGAGCGGAGATCTCCTGATGTGCCATCCCCTTCGCTTTGAGGGCCCCGCCCCGCACTAGTCCGCTCCCTCATGAACTCACCAAAAGGCGACATTCATGAAGTGGGACACTGCACATGATGGGGGGATCGGACCTTGGCCATAGGCCCCTCTCCGAGCACCAGGCACGCCGCTCACGCAATCTTCGAGCGTGCTTCACCCCTGAGGGCTAACGTCGTTCAGAGACGTGGCGTCCTGAAGTGCGAGGGGGACCCCGCCCTACCCACGCTCCTAATGGCCCCTAAGCCCTTCCTGATCTCCCAGCGGGTACGGGATTTTGTGATCACGGGGAAGGAGCCGCGGTCTTGGGCCCTCCTAGTGCGCGTAGGACGGGCTGCCATACCCCCTCCAGACGCACCCTCCGCAGCCCAGGGGATGGTACGTTGGGAGGCGCGGCGTCTTGAGGTTGAACGGAGGGGGAGAAGGCCCCTCCCCGCGCGCATCATACCCGCGCCAGCGAGCCCCTGGTGAAATACAGGGCGGGCTCATGCGCGACGGGTCACGCGCGGGGGGGGGGGGACGAGGGCCTGACCCGGGCCTTCCCTTCCCTTTTTGTCTTGACGTGGCAAACAGAGTAGCCCCCTAGCCTGCCAAGTCTCGGGGCCAGAGACACTGTTGGCCCGAGGCCTACGACTGGTGCTGCGAGTGCCGGCCCCCGCAGGCACCTGCGCGCGTCTCATTCGCGCTCCATGTCCATGGGAGATGATGATGGAGGGTTGATGGCTAAGAGTGGGGGATCTGCCTCCCGACCTTCCGCTCTTGAGCCCCCTTGTGCCGGCGCCTGGTTGCACCCGGCGTTCAGCGTAGTCCTGGGGTCGCCTCCTGGTGGCTCCTCGACGGGGCGGTTCCTGAATACAAGGGGCTTCGAGGCAGAGGAGCAGCGTCGTATGCAGGGTTCAGCGGATCATACCCCATGTCTCCCTCGTAGGTCGCCGCGGGTCTTGACCATACGGGCGACCGAGTGTGGCTGGGGCGGCACCTGATCCCCGACGTCGTCATGTGGAAGCAGAATGGCTCGGCTCCGGTGCTGGCGGCGTCGAGGAGCTCGGCCACCCTGAGGAGTAGCGCGTCGTGGCTGCTATTGAGAAACCGGCACCTTAGCAGTTCCCTTGCCATCAGTATCGCAGCCCTCATGTTCGCCATTTCGCGCCGGTCCCGTGAGCTTACCGCTGCGTGCTCGGCGGCCCGTGTTGCCGCACGGCCTTGGCGTCGAGTGGGCGGTGGTTGCTGTCGGTCCTCTGGCGGCGGGTTGGTGATTCTAATCATGTCGTCGGCCCCGATCAAGGACGGGTGGCGGCGAGTCCTGCGGCCGAAGGGCGATGCCTGAGCGGTGCGGGCGCCGCGGGCTTCCGCAGGCGTTTGGTGTGCCTCCGCCATCGTGGTTCCGGTTTGTTAGAGCTGGGCGACGCGGGGTTGATGGACGAGAGTGGGGCGAGGTCTTCGGAGAGGCGAGATTTCGACACGCCCCCTACCTGGCGTGCCAAATGTCAGATTCAGGGTTCCGCAAAACCCGTTAAATTCGAACATAGGGGCATGAACGAAGATCTCTCCCACTCTCGTCTACCTAGCGCCTCGCTCTCGTCGCGGTGGAAGGATTCAAGCAAACAACGAAAAAAACACACAAGAGTTTATCCAGGTTCAGGCCACCGCGTGGTGTAAGACCCTACTTCCTGCTTTGGTGGATTAGCCTCAGGCGAGCTGGGATACAAGCTAGTACAATGGTTCCTGAGCTCAGGAGGTGAGCTCACGAGGGTCAGGAGGCTAGTGTTCTTGCTCCTTGTGTAGCGGATGAGTGTATCCGTCAATCCCCTTTGCAGTGGGAGTTCTAGCTACTTATATAGGCGGCCATGATCCTCTTCCCCCGAAATGTTTAGGCGGGAAGGGATCCCACAACGGCCATTTTTGAGCGGGAACACAAGGGCGTTCCTACCCTGACAAAAGCAGTCTTCGCCTGCAAAAGGATCAGGCGATGACGCGGTGGTGGGCTCGACGATGACATCCTACTTGTCGTCATTGCGGTCTTCAGTCTCGTTGCACCAATGAGGAAACCTTTGCACCGCTCCTCGGGAACTTGCGGCTGTGTTGTCCCCCTTGCACCGAAATAGTAACTGCGATGCTGGCGCGAGCTAGCACCCGCTGGCACGGTGCGTCACGGCTGATATCACTGCCTCCTCCCGAGGCAGGCTTGGCCTTGGATTCTCCGCCCCTCCGGAGCACCTTGCTGAGGCAGCTCCTGAGGAGGTCTTGACGTCGTTCTCCTCGCGAGGGTCTTCGGCAGCCGGTTGATCAGCTGGGCCGTACCAGGCCGTAGTAGGAGCGCGTCGCGGCCCGCAGACAGGCAAGTCTGGGTACCCTGGTTCCCAGTACGCCAACATTATTTGCTTTTCTATCAATTGCTCGACAGTAATTTGTTTACCCGCCATAGAATATCGCTATCATGAGAGAAGCCACTAGAGAACACTATGGCCCCCGAGTCTATTCTCAACATATAAATCTACATCTACTTTACTTTTATTGCTTTTATTTGTTGTTCTTATAAACCAAAAATACCAAAAATATAAACTATCATCTCTACCAGATCTCACTTTTGTAAGTGACCGTAAAGGGATAGACAACCCCTTATCGTGTTGGCTGCAAACTTCTTATTTGTTTGTGCAGGTGCGAGGGACTCTCGCGTGGTCTCCTACTGGATTGATACCTTGGTTCTCAGAAACTGAGGGAAATACTTACGCTACTGTGCTGCATCTCCCTTTCCTCTTCGAGGGAATACAACGCAAGCTCGAGAAGTAGCACGAGCTCCTCCAGTCACCAACCTGAGACACGCGAGAGAATCCATTCCTCAGACGCGCCCCCGGTCATCGCCCGGAGCCTGAGGAAGAAGCTCTCCCGGCCTTCTTCGCCTTCTCTACCTTGGCCGTGGCGTCGCTCGCCATCACCGTCAGGATTTTTGGCACTCGGGTGGAGAAGGAGAGTGGAGGAGACGGGGAGGAGAAAGGGGATCTGGTGGCCTGACAGCTATCCCCCAAATCCTTTAATATCTCAAGATGAATCGTGAGCCAGATCACAGGCCGCAGATCTATGGATCGATGGTCTGTGATGTCTACTACGCAACCTTCGTCTTGTAGACGTTGTTGGGCCTCCAAGTGCAGAGATTTGTAGGACAGTAGCACATTTCCCTCAAGTGGACGACCTAAGGTTTATCAATCCGTGGGAGGCATGGAATGAAGATGGTCTCTCTCAAACAACCCTGCAACCAAATAACAAAGAGTCTCTTGTGTCCCCAACACACCCAATACAATGGCAAATTGTATAGGTCACTAGTTCGGTGAAGAGATGGTGATACAAGTGCAATATGGATGGTAGATATAGGTATTGTAATCTGAAAATATAAAAACAGCAAGGTAACTAATGATAAAAGTGATCACAAATGGTATTGCAATGCTTCGAAACAAGGCCTAGGGTTCATACTTTCACTAGTGCAAGTTCTCTCAACAAGGATAACATAATTAGATCATACAACAATCCCTTAACATGCAACAAAGAGTCACTCCAAAGTCACTAATAGCAGAGAACAAACGAAGAGATTATTGTAGGGTACGAAACCACCTCAAAGTTATTCTTTCTGATCGATCTATTCAAGAGTTCGTAGTAAAATAGCATGAAGCTATTCTTTCCGTTCCATCTATCCTAGAGTTTGTACTAGAATAATGCCTTAAGACACACATCAACCAAAACCCTACTGTCACCTAGATACTCCATTGTCACCTCAAGCATCTGTGGGCATGATTATACGATATGCATCACACAATCTCAGATTCATCTATTCAACCAACACAAAGAACTTCAAAGAGTGCCCCAAAGTTTCTATCGGAGAGTCAAGACGAAAACGTGTACCAACCCCTATGCATAAGTTCACAAGGTCACTAAAACCGCAAGTTGATCACCAAAACACATCAAGTAGATCACGTGAATATCCCATTGTCACCACAGATAAGCACATGCAAGACATACATCAAGTGTTCTCAAATCCTTAAAGACTCAATCCGATAAGGTAACTTCAAAGCGAAAACTCAATCCATTACAAGAAGTGTCAGGGATATGACTAGCAGGTATAAACCGGCTATTGTAAACCGGCTTAGTTATATTATATTTGATTGTAATATTTTGGTAGAGACTACGGCCCGTGAGATTTCAAGGCCCGTGTATAGAAGTGTGGTTTGAAACCGCCAAGAGATGTAACTTGAAAGATAAGAAAGAAAAGACAGAGACCGAGGCGGACACAAGTATGAGCCGGCCTCGGGACTCTGTAAACCGGACCAGGCGTTACCTCTATATAAAGGGACGACTTGGACGGTTCAGGGACAAGCAACAATCAACCCGTCGAGACACAGGCAAAGCGAATCCGCTCCCTGTAAACCGACGCCCAAGCAATACCAATCCAACTAGACGTAGGCTTTTACCTTCTCCGAATGGGCCGAACTAGTATAAATCCTTTGTGTCCTTTGTGTGCCATGAATCCTTTCAAGCTAACCCGTGCGATGGTTCCATCATCAAGTCTGTTAAACCGGACATCTGCCGTGTTATTTCCACGACAGTTGGCGCCCACCGTGGGGCCTGCGCACGATGGTTTCGAGTTCTTGAAAGGCGGCTTCGAAGGGCTAAAGGGTTACGCAGTCGGCCGGATGACCAAGAGTTGCCGCGGCCGGATCTACATCGACGACGCAGGTTGGGGACCGGAGGCCGATTCAATCGAGTACGGGTACCGGGTCCCCTTCGGCAGCATCCAAGTCTTCATCGGCAAAATTGGCGAACCGGGACCTGAGCCGGACATCTTCCCCAACATCGTCGAGCCGGCTCAGCGTGCGAGATCGGCCCGGATTCAGCCCGCCGTGAAGCGCGTGTTCGTTGGAGCAATCCACGGAGGTCGAGCCGAGAACGGATCGGAATCTGATGGTGCAACAATCATCTATTCAGATGACGAGTCTTCGTCTGGGGAAACTGAATCTCTGTATCAGTTGCGGGACGGCCGGTCCGAGGGCGAGTCCGATGGAAACAGTATTCCGGGCCCCTTTGACCCGCCAAACCGGGTGGCGGTCTTCATGGCCGGTTCACAACCCCCGATGAATGGGACGACAGCGGAAGCTGGTGCAGGGGGAAGCGGTTCAAATCCCTCCCTTACCGAAGTTCTATCCACCTTGATCGAGGAGTTCACAGCTAAAGCAGTGGAAGACGTAGCTCCAGCAGACGAGGCGCATCATGATGCAGAGCTTCTTCAGTTGAAAGGCCGGATCGATCAGTTGAAGGAGGACTTAAAGGCAGAAAGAGAGATGATAGCAACAAGGCAAGCAGAATTGGATGATCAAGCCTTTTATCTGAGGATGGAGAAGGCTTCTATGGAAGGAGTAAGGGGGCGAAAGTATCGGTCCCGCATACCGCCGGTTTACGAATCCACGAATCTGTTCAGGACACCTGGGGCTGGGGCCAGTAATCATCCAGCCTTAAACCGGAGAACACCCCCGGCTCGGGAGGAGCCGGTTCAACAGCCCGCCGCAGAGCAGGAGCGTCGGATTGCATCGGCACCTTATGTTCCCATCCCTCCAGGGCACTATTCAAACCCTTTGGATAACATTGCTGCAGCGGCGGCACGGTTGGCCGCTTTACCTACGGAAGAAACATCCCCGGTGGCGATAGAGGCGCGCAGGGTCCAGAAGCTACTTAATACTGCATTAATGCAGTAGCAAGCGTACTCTCATAGCAGGGAAAGGTTACATTCAACACCACGTCCCAACCGAAGTTATTCTAGGCATTGGGAGGAGCCAGAAGTATCTAGCAGTGAGCGCAGGAGACATCAGCGCAGGAAGGATAATCCGGCAAGGGCGGAGATGCCAGCCCCAGACCTAAACCGGCCCAGATCGGAGGCCAGGGAGGAAATTCGTCAATCGACGCCGGTTCACACAGCCACTGCGGGAACAGGAGCTACGGCGAGTTCCTTCGGGGTACAATGTCTTGTCCCCGCTCTGCGGAGTGTTAAGTTGCCCAAGGATTTCAAAGGGCCCCGCAAGGTACCTAATTACACAGCCGATTTACCGCCAGAAGCTTGGGTGGAAAGTTATGAGATGGCCATGGAGATGCTGGACGTGGATGAATCGGCTTGTGCGAAATATTTTACTATGATGCTCGAGGGCACGGCCCGGACCTGGTTAAAATCTCTACCCCCGAATTCTATTGGGTCATGGGGGGAACTGCGCAGTCAGTTCATCAAAAACTTCAAGGATACATGCAAGCAGCCGATGTCGGTGATAGACTTAGCAGCCTGTGTGCAAGGAGAGCAGGAGTCTACAGCAGCTTGGGTACGCAGAGTGGCAGAGATTTTACACTCCTCGAATGGCATCAATCCTAGTACGGCAATTGTAACATTGGAGAACAATTGCCGGTTTGAATCTTTAAAGTTAAAACTTGGACGGCTTAAAAGGGACTGCAATGACATGGGAACTTTAATGAGTGCCCTGGTGAAATACGGAGACTCTGATAACACCAAGTACCCGGAAGCAGAAGGAGATAAAGCGGGGAAGGCTAGCAAGTCTAGTAAACCGGCGCCGGTCAATCCGGTTGCCTCGAGCTTTTTGGGCAAACTGAAGGCAGAAGGTGGTTCAGATTTTGTGGCTAACACTCAAGTTCAAGGCGGTTTTCAGGGTAATCCGGAGGATTCTGCTTTCCAAACCGGCGGAGGAGCTCCGGGCTGGGAGCAGGAGTTGGATCGACCCTGTCCAAAGCATAGCGGAAAGGGGAAGACAGCGAGGCATACTATGAGAGAGTGCATACCCCTTATGAAGGCAGTAAACGGCCGTTTTAATCCTCCTAACCGACCCCCACATGGCGGTTCAGGGCCCGGATTTTATGGTTCGGGCCATCAGGGGAACAATTCCGGATCAGGATATAGGGGCAACAACGGTGGTTATCAACCCCGGCCAGGCGGCCAAAATAATCAAGGGAATTATAATGGTCAGGGGAATCAATCACATCATCAAGGTGGTTACAATGGTCAGAATAATCAGCAGCAGGGCCAAGGAAATTATCACAATCAGGGAAGTCAGCAGCAGCAGCGTCAGCAACAGCAGCCGCAATCCGGATATCAGAGTAATCCGAAGGAGTTAAGTAGTGGGCAGTATCATGTCTTCACCACAAGTCTGTGTAAACGAGACCAGAAGGTGTTAAAGCGGGCTGTTAATGCGGTGGAGCCAGCGACACCGCAGTTTCTTCGATGGTCGGAACAGCCTATTGTATGGAGTAGAGAAGACCACCCAATGCGGGTGGATAATCCGGGCCATTTAGCCTTGGTAGTAGCACCTCAAGTGGGGGGTTATAAATTTACTAAAGTTCTCATGGATGGTGGCAGCAGTATCAATATCTTATACTATGGGACCTTCCGTCGTATGGGTTTGACAGATAAACAGTTGAGATCATCAAACACAGTGTTTCATGGAGTGGTCCCGGGTAAATCAGCTTATCCGGTGGGTAAGATTGATTTAGAAGTTACCTTTGGAAATGAGTATGATTCCAGATCAGAGATGATCACCTTCGAAGTTGTCAAAATTAAAAGCCCATATCATGCTCTGTTTGGAAGGACGGTTTATGCTAAATTTATGGCTAGGCCATGTTACGTTTATTTGCAGCTTAAGATGCCGGGTCATAAGGGCACGATTACGGTTCATGGCAGTCGCAAGATAGCGGTAGAATGTGAGGAAGGTGATGCAGCTTATGCAGAAGCGGTGTGTGCCACGGAAGAGTTAAAATTTTATAAAGATAATGTTGATCCGGCAGATATGACTCCGCTGAAGAAACCAACTACCGAGCATGATCCGGCGTTGAAGTTCAAATCAGCGGAGGAGACTAAGCAGGTTGATTTTGTGCCCGGAGACTCGTCTAAACAGTTCACCATCAGCGCTAACCTTGATCCCAAATAGGAAAGCGCGCTCATCGAGTTCATCCGTGAGAATCGGGATATCTTTGCATGGAAACCTTCTGACATGCCAGGTATACCGAGGGAACTCGCTGAGCACAAGTTAAACATTGATCCGAAGTTTAAACCGGTTAAGCAGTATCTGCGCCGCTTCAATGAAGAGAGGCGCAAAGCTATAGGAGAAGAGGTGGCCAGGCTTTTGGCTGCAGGGTTTATCGTGGAAGTTTTTCATCCGGAGTGGTTGGCTAAGCCGGTGCTAGTCTTAAAGAAGAATGGGAAGTGGAGGATGTGTGTAGACTACACGGACCTCAATAAAGCTTGCCCAACTGATCCGTTTGCTTTACCTCGCATCGATCAGATCATCGATGCCACGGCAGGGTGTGAGCGGCTGAGTTTTCTGGATGCATATTCAGGGTATCACCAGATCAAAATGGCACTGGAAGACCAAGAGAAGACAGCCTTCATAACTCCTTTTGGTGCTTTTTGCTATGTGTCTATGCCTTTTGGACTTAAGTGCGCACAGGCAACTTATCAACGTTGTGTTCAGAATTGTTTGAAGGGGCAGATAGGGAGGAACGTGCATGCTTATGTGGATGACATTGTGGTCAAATCAAAGGAAGAAAGAACAATGATAGAGGACCTCAAAGAAACCTTTGATAATCTTCGAGCTTACAGGATGATGCTTAATCCGGAAAAGTGTGCTTTTGGTGTTCCGGCTGGTAAGCTTCTGGGATTCTTGGTCTCGAACAGAGGAATAGAAGCCAACCCAGAGAAGATCAAGGCCATCACATCTTTGACAAAACCAGTTTGCATCAATGATGTTCAGCGCATAGCTGGCCGGATCACGGCGCTAAGCCGGTTCATCAGTCGCTTAGGCGAGAAGGCAATTCCGCTTTATCAGATGTTGAGGAAAACGGACCGGTTTATCTGGAGCGACGAAGCAAATACAGCGTTCGAGGATCTGAAACGGCAATTAGCAAACCCACCAGTTTTGGCTGCGCCCATTGACAGGGAACCTTTGCTGTTATACGTTGCTGCAAACACGCGAGCGGTCAGCGTTGCTATTGTGGTTGAACGAAAGGAGGCAGAGAAGGAGCATCTGGTTCAGCGTCTGGTTTATTATATAAGCGAAGTGCTCATCGAGTCCAAGCAGAGATATCCTCACTGGCAGAAATTAGTATATGGGGTGTTCATGGCGAACCGGAAGCTGAAGCATTATTTCCAAGGACATCCGATAACTGTGGTTAGTTCAGCTCCGTTGGGGGATATAATCCAGAACAGGGAAGCTACAGGAAGGGTAGCCAAGTGGGCCATTGAGCTCAGCCCGCATGAGTTAAAGTATGTACCACGTACTGCTATAAAATCTCAGGCATTGGTAGACTTCATCAATGACTGGACAGAGTTGCAGACTCCTGAGGAGAAGCCGGATCTTACTTATTGGACGATTCACTTTGACGGTTCAAAACAGTTGGAGGGCTCGGGGGCTGGAGTTGTCTTAACTTCCCCCAGAGGTGATAAATTTTGCTATGTCCTCCGCTTATTATTTCCTTGTACTAATAATGCAGCAGAATATGAAGCATTACTTCATGGTTTGCGATTGGCAAAGGAGATGAATTTGAGCCGGGTTAAGTGCCTGGGCGATTCAGATCTAGTGGCACAGCAAGTTTCTGGCAAGTGGGATTCAAGAGATCCCCTCATGGCGGCTTATCGGCGAGAGGTTGAAGCGGTCGCAGGGTACTTCAAGGGATATCAGGTGGATCATATAGACCGGCGGAGGAACGAAGCGGCTGACGCTCTAAGCCGGCTAGGGTCGCAGCGTAAACCGGTGCCACCAAACACCTTTTTGGATAAATTACACAGTCCTTCGGTTCAAATACCTTCGGAAGAAGACCTAGCTGTTCCGGACCCAGAGGCACAGTTAGTTGCAGCACTCAATATTATTCCGGATTGGACGTTACCCTATTTGGCGTACTTAAGCCGAGGAGAGTTACCGGAGGACGAAGAGGAAGCACGGCAGATAATCCGGCGTTCTAAGTCCATGACAATTGCAAACGGAGAACTGCACCATCGTAGCACTTCTGGAGTATTTCAACGATGTGTTTCCGCTGAGGAAGGTTGTGAAATTCTAATGGAGATTCATGAAGGGGATTGTGGTCATCACGCCGGTTCAAAGTCATTGGTGGCTAAAGCGTTCCGACACGGTTTCTATTGGTTAACCGCGCATGCAGATGCGGCAGATCTGGTCCGAAAGTGTGATGCTTGTCAGAAATTCTCAAGACGTGCTCTTGTTCCGGCACAGGAACTCCGGATGATACCAATAACTTGGCCTTTTGCAACTTGGGGGCTTGACATGGTTGGGCCTTTCAAGCGATCCCAAGATCAGAAAACTCACCTCCTAGTGGCAGTAGACAAGTTCACAAAATGGGTTGAAGCAGAGCCTATAAGCAAGTGCGATGCAGCAACAGCGGTTAAATTCATCAAAAAAGTGATATTCCGGTTTGGCTTTCCACACAACATCATCACAGACAATGGAACTAATCTGTCTAAGGGTGAAATGAAGGAATTCTGTCAAAGAGAACATATTCGATTAGATGTATCTTCTGTGGCTCATCCTCAAACCAATGGCCAGGCTGAAAGGGCAAATCAGGAGATTTTGCGAGGTATCAAACCCCGGCTTATGACACCTTTGCAGAGAACCCCAGGTTGTTGGGTTGAAGAATTGCCATCTGTTCTTTGGAGTATTAACACTACACCGAACCGGTCTACAGGCTACACGCCTTTCTTCATGGTTTATGGTGCCGAAGCAGTTCTTCCAAGTGACATACGCCATGACTCACCAAGGGTAGCGACCTATGTGGAAGCCATCAATGAGGAGTCAAGACAAGACGGTTTAGACCGGTTGGATGAAGAGCGTGATATAGCTGCGGCACGATCGGCGATTTATCAGCAAGATCTGCGCAGGTATCATAGCCGCCGGATTAGAACCAGGACATTCCAGGAGGGTGACTTGGTACTCCGGCTCATCCAAGATCAAACAGATATGCACAAGCTATCCCCACCATGGGAAGGGCCCTTTTTGGTCAGCAAGAATCTGCACAACGGTTCATATTACCTAGTGGACATTCGAGAACATAAGGATTCATGGACATCAGAAGAGGAGACGAAGAGGCCGTGGAACATCGCCCTTTTACGGCCATACTACACTTGAGCTAAGTGCTCCAATGTATCCTATGTATATATTATGAATAATGAATAAACCGGCACCCTCGGTAAACCGGGGGCTCAGCCCTTTTTCCATATACAAAAATCATGTGAAAAATAACCATACCAGTTTACTATCAAATATCATATTTCAATGTTGGCCGGTTCAGAAACTAATTTTTGCAGAATATGTGAAGGAGCAATAGAACTCTCAGGAACAGGAGATCATATCCGGTTCAAGAAGAGAAGACTCCATAAAAAGCAAACCCACAGGTTCAAACAGAACCCTGGAGGCCCTCTGGGAGTTTGTATTATCCACTCCCAGTGATCGGATTAGTTTCATAATTCTTTCAACCCTCTGAAAAGTTGGACAAGTCCATGTTCAGTGATTGGTTTAGATTGACCCACCGGTTCAGGAGGAACCCTGGAGGCCCCCTGGGAGTGTCGGTCAATCCGCGTCCCAGTGATCGGAATAATTTTTCTTTCGACCCTCTGAAAAGTTGGATAGTACCACGTTCAGTGATTGGTTTAGATTGACCCACCGGTTCAGGAGGAACCCTGGAGGCCCCCTGGGAGTGTCGGCCAATCCGCGTCCCAGTGATCGGAATAATAGATACGATTCTTTCGGCCCTCTGAAAAGTTGGATAATTCCACGTTCAGTGATTGGCTAGGCCCCCTGGGAGTGTCGGCCAATCCGCGTCCCAGTGATCGGAATAATTTTTATACGGTTCTTTTGGCCCTCTGAAAAGTTGGATAATTCCATGTTCAGTGATTGGCTAGGCCCCATGGATGGTACCCGCATCCATTGATTGGCTGAACCTTGCTTTGAGCCTGGCAGCTCTTTGAAAAAGCCTCGACTACATGGTCTTATTTGCAAAAATTGAGTGTTTTTTGGTGTTTTTGTGTTCTATAACCTTTTAAACCGAGTGGAACAGCTACTCAAGTTGACCACATATCTATCAAATTGAAAGTCTGGATCATGTGTATCAGACCAAGTAAACTGGCGTTCATTAAAACCCAGATCGAGTATCAGGCACAAGTTACACCTTTCTGAAACAAGATGAACCGGATTTATCGTCCAGATGGACCGGAGAATTTCAAGTGTCTATTTGGATTGATGAAGACCGATTAAAGTGACTTTAAAGTTCTGACCGGTTTAAAGTATATTGGCCACATGCATCTCAGGTATAAAAGTTATCTTTAATATAAAGATATGCTTATTTGATGTTTTAAAGAGAACAAATTAACCCGTCCAGTGGTAAAGCCATTAGGACACATTGTTTTTCGATATTTTTTCTATGTGAACAGATGAAGGCAACCACATCAGACAATAGGTCAACGGACGACTATTTCATAAAGACAAAGTATCAGACCGAAGCACATTAAGTTTCAGCTAAACCTATTACAAGGCATAAAAAGCCCAGTAGTTTGGAAGCATTGTTTGATGGAATAACAATCATGGTTACAGCAATAGAATTCAAGACTGTGCTTCTCCTTGCTGAGATGGCTGGCCACCGTCTTGATCCGGAACATCTTCATCTTCGTGAAGCGGTTGGAAGTCCGGTGCACGCCAATCAATCTTCGCCAAGGCACGGAAATATACTTCATCGTTGATAAGCTCAGCAGAATCAATATCAGGAGCAAAGGTGTGAGGACAAACCGGCGGAATTAAGTTTACGGTATCGTAAACCGGTCGCTCCACCCGCTCGTTCTGCAGGTTGTATCCTGGATGATATCGGGACAAGTCGGATTCCGCCGCGAGCTTGCTCGCGAGGGGACGCATCTCCTTTGTCAGAGCATAAAGGTCTTTTTCATTGAAGGCTGAACCGTCATCCTTGGTATCAGGAAATCCGGTTAACACCTCCTCCGGATCAAGGTCCGGGACCCAAGCTTTAGCCCTCGTAAGGGCCAGAAGAGCACCTCCTCGAGCTGCCGATTTCTTCACTTCTTCAAGACGGGCCGGTAGAATGGACAACTTATTCAAGGTATCTTGGATAGTTGAAGGAGCCGGTTTACCTAATGAAGTGGCACTGATAATCCTTTGCGTTCCGGAGTACAACTGTTCGACCAAAGTGTAGCAGGCGTTGAGTTTTTTCCGCAAGTCGTCCCAAGATGGGAGACACGGCGCCCTACATACAACAATGATAGTTAAACCGGTACAAGGCACAGGTTACAAAGATAAAGACAGGAGTTCAGATTATACTTACCAAAAATAGCAGAGGTCATCAAGTCAATTTGCCGCTTTAACCCGGTCAATTCCTCAGTAATCGGGTTAAGTGCTCCTTCAGCATCTTGAACCCGTTTTTCAAGATCTTTTTTCTGGACTTCAAAAGTAGCCCGCTCCTCTTCAAAGTATTTCTTCAAGTCTTCAGCAGTCTTTAAGCTCACTTGAAGTTCTTTTTTAGCCTTTGAGGCGGCCGACTCAGTTTCCGTAAGCCGGCTTCGAAGCTCGTTAATCTCCAGAGCATTCCGGTTCAACTCAGCCTGCAGACAAAGTTCAAAAACAAGAGGTGAAGTTTAGTTAAGTTTCAAGCACACAACCAAGTTGTCTACTTGACACTTGGGGGCTAATGGCAGTTGAAGCAGTACAGCAAAGACAATTTTAAGTTACAAGTCTCAAGCACACAAACCAGTTATTTGCTTGACACTTGGGGGCTAATGTATAATTGAAGTATTGACAAAACTTTTTCAAGTATCAACTACATAAGCAAGTTATCTACTTCATACTTGGGGGCTAATGTAAAGGCCAGCTGTTCAAATCTACAAAGTTCCGGATCACCTTCAATAAGCAGCTAAACCGGAACTTGGGGGCTGTTATGAGATAGAGATGCATCAAAGGAACAAAGTCAGAAGAGGAAGATTACCTCATATTTTTCCCGCATTAAATTCACCAAGCTGGCTTCATAATCCCGACTGCTATGGAGCCGGTTCAGATACCCGGAATAAATGTCTTGTGCACTCATGTCGGAAAGGCTGGATATGTTAGTACTCCACTTACCCTTTTCCTGAGATAGTTTTTCCGCTTTAGCCGTGTGTTTGGCTAAAACAGTGGGTTCAGCCGGAGCAACATAAGCAGTGCCAGTAACCATGACATCAGGAGAAGTTGGTGCATTGGGGGGAGTAACGGTGTGAGCCGAATCAGGAGATGCCGGATTAACCTGAGGAGAATTAACCCGGGCTGGACTCGGTGGATCTTGGACGTTTTCCGGGATAGGATTTTCAGGAGCAGGGTCTTCAACAGGAGCTACAGGTGCACCTTCTGGAGGAACAACTGTTGACAGATTAATAACCGGATCATCCGTAGTAGGGTCGGCAACAGGCTTATTCGCCTTGGGCTTTTTGCTGGGTTTCGGTTTGCTGGAAAATATGCAAAATGAGTTAGCATTATGAAACAAAAAGGAGATTATAAACCGGAAAGGGTGAGGAGGCTTACCCTGGGACGGTTTTCAAAGGAGGAAGCTGTGTGGCGGTTGATTCACCAGAGGAAGACAACGGAGTTTCCTGATAGTCAGGGTCAGACGGTTTAAGGGGTTTTCGGATAAGACCAGCCTTGGGATGAAGGAGGGTCGGAGAGAGTATCACCTCAGCACGGCGTTTTCGAACCGGAGTTAAGGAGATTCCGGACGACTCCACCGCCAGGCCACTGTGGCGAGTGGTCCGGCGAAAGGCTTCGTGCTGTTGCTTCTTCAAAGTAAAGTTAGGGTGTAACTGAGCATAAGGATGAGAAAATTGATATTTCCTGACGGTCCGACGACTTTTTTGAGGAAGAGGTTCCGAATCAGAAGAAAGAAGTGTTACCTCAATTTCAGCCGGGTTATCATCTTCAGGCAAATCCTGTGAAAAGGTATTATTAAATACGATTACAAGTACATGAAAGCAAGAGTGTAAGCCGGATTAAAGCATACCTCGGAGTCCGGATCATCGTCCTCAGTGGGAGAACCGGCGTCGACGGCCGCCTTCCTCTTTTTGTTTGCGGGTGTTTTTCGGCGAGCCTGTTTGACGGTTTTGTCCTGAGGCTTTCTCCTCCAGAAAGGATCATCAGCCTAATTGAAAAAAGCGAGAGCAATTGAAAGACGGTTCAAAGGAGACGGTTTACAAATACAGGGCAAAGAGAAACTTACTTCAGGCAGCTTATTCTTCTTGAAGTACGGAGCCAAACCAACCTTAGCACAATCTGCTAAAGAGACATTGAGAATCTTTTTGGCTGACTCCACTACCTCCGATTCAGAAAGCTTATCCTTGGTAAACCTTTGAGGATCATCCGGTTTACCAGAATACTTGCACATCAACTTAGAACGCGGGCCCAGGGGGAGGATACTCCAAGATAGCCAACAGCGAAGGAAATCAGTACCAATCAGACCATTTGCTATAAAAGCCCTTAGCTTGGAGAGCTGGGGGGAGAACCGGGTCCGTTCAGCAGCGCTAAGCCGTGGTGGTAAGGGGTGATTCTCCGGAATACGGGTTTCGCGATAACCCGGCAAGGGATTTTCCCCCTCAGGAGAAGTGTCAACACAGTAAAACCAGGACTTGTTCCAATCTTTCGGATGAGAATGTAAAGCGGCGTGAGGAAAAACTGCGTCTCTCCTCTTCTGAATACTGACCCCACCAAGCTCTTGATGTGGTCCGCTGGTAAACTCAGTGCGCCGGTTTAAATGAAAGAAATCCCGGAATAAATCAACAGAAGGTTCTTCTTGCAGATACACTTCAGAAAACACTTGGAAGTCACAAATGTTGGAAACGGAATTTGGTCCAATATCCTGTGGGTGCAGTTGGAAAGCGGCCAGAACATCCCGGAAAAACTTTGAACCGGGGGGGGGGGGAGAAACCTCGAGATATATGATCCAAAAACACAATAACCTCCCCGGACCTAGGGGTAGGGGGACACTCATTACCCGGAGCCCGCCACTTTAACTCAGACTGAGGTCCTAATGTGCCGATTTCAGACATCTTGATTAAGTCATCCTCAGTAATGACAGAAGGGACCCAATCGCAGGAGACATACTGCTTAGCCATAGCGATGAAAGAAGAAAGTGCTGGAGAAGATAAAATACAGAAACGGATTATGAAAATGCAGCAATCCGGAACTTATCTACGAAAGCTATGCAACGGTTTAAACTGAGGACTAATGGCGTGGTTAAACCGGCAATTATAAAACAAGTTATATCATTTCCGGTTTATGGCAGTTGAAGGCGAATGATTAAACCGTCGCGTTTAAGTTTCAGAGTTTCGCAGGAGCAGAGCATATCAACTTAAACCGGAACATACTTAGCGAATCTACCAAGGAGAAAAACAGGTTTTCAAAAGATTGCTAAGGGGGATAGATCTGAGCATGCTGAGGAAAAAGAAACTAATCTAAGAATATGCGAGGAAAAGCTACAAAGACCTTATACTAAACAGATGGATCTACAGGCCAGACAGGAATAACGAAGATTTGAAGCATTTACAGCAGGGTAAAAATGGAGAAGATCGAAAAAAACAAAGTCGTTAGGGGTCACGGGCTCAAGATCTAACAAGATGAAGCTTTGCTAAAAGCTCTAATGGCGGAGGGATAAGAAGAAACCCTAGAGGTTATAGATCAATAAGTAAAGAGAATGAACATACCTGAGACAGCAAGAATGGACGGCGGAGATTTTTCTGGTCGAGCTCAGGGTGATGCAGCGGCCGGGTGAGAACTTGTGATCCAGCGGTCGGCGGCGGCGGTTCGAGCTCGGGCAGCGATGGAGGAAGAAGACGGAGGAGGAAGACGAAGGAAGAGGACGAAGCGAGAAGAAGGTAATGAATGAGGGGTGGCGGTATTTATAACCAGGAGTCAGATCTGAAACGACAAGTGCGAGAATCGAGGAGACAGAAAATCGGATAAAGATCCCGTGACGCCTCGATCTTCGGGATAACCCTTAAAATAAGCTACAGTACAGCTCACGGTGTTAAATGCGGAGATGATGTCATTGTCAGACTTTAATGATCTCGGAGGATGACGTCAGAGCCGGTTTACAAAAAGATGAAGATAAAGAAGAAAATTATACAAGACAGAGAAGACTGATATGAACAAGTTCAAATCATTCTGGGGCCTAATGTCAGGGATATGACTAGCAGGTATAAACCGGCTATTGTAAACCGGCTTAGTTATATTATATTTGATTGTAATATTTTGGTAGAGACTACGGCCCGTGAGATTTCAAGGCCCATGTATAGAAGTGTGGTTTGAAACCGCCAAGAGATGTAACTTGAAAGATAAGAAAGAAAAGACAGAGACCGAGGCGGACACAAGTATGAGCCGGCCTCGGGACTCTATAAACCGGACCAGGCGTTACCTCTATATAAAGGGACGACTTGGACGGTTCAGGGACAAGCAACAATCAACCCGTCGAGACACAGGCAAAGCGAATCCGCTCCCTGTAAACTGACGCCCAAGCAATACCAATCCAACTAGACGTAGGCTTTTACCTTCTCCGAAGGGGCCGAACTAGTATAAATCCTTTGTGTCCTTTGTGTGCCATGAATCCTTTCAAGCTAACCCGTGCGATGGTTCCATCATCAAGTCCGTTAAACCGGACATCTGCCGTGTTATTTCCACGACAAGAAGGTAGAGGGGGAGAAACATCATAAGATCCAACTATAATAGCAAAGCTCGCGGTACATCAAGATCGTGCCAAATCAAGAACACGCGAGAGAGAGAGAGATCAAACACATAGCTACTGGTACATACCCTCAGCCCCGAGGGTGAACTACTCCCTCCTCGTCATGGAGAGCGTCAGGATGATGAAGATGCCGTCGGTGATGGATCCCCCTCTGATAGGGTGCCGGAACAGGGTCCCGATTGGTTTTTGGTGCTTATAGAGGCTTGCGGCGGCGGAACTCCCCATCTAGGTTTCTTTCTGGGGGTTTCTGTATTTATAGGAATTTTTGGCGTCGGTCTCACATCAGGGGGGTCTCCGAGTCATCCATGAGATAGGGGGGACGCATCGAGGGGGTAGGGCGCGCCCTACACCCTCGTGGACGGCTTGGGACTCTTCTGGCCCAACTCTTTTACTCCGGGGGCTGCTTTTGGTCAATAAAAAATCATCAAAAATTGGCACGTCAATTGGACTCTGTTTGGTATTCCTTTTCTGTAAAACTCGAAAACAAGGAAAAAACAGAAACTGGCACTAGGCTCTAGGTTATTAGGTTAGTCCCAAAAATCATATAAAATAACATATAAATGCATATAAAACATCCAAGATGGATAATATAATAGCATGGAACAATAAACAATTATAGATACGTTGGAGATGTATCAGCCTGCGCAAAGGGATTTTGCGCAGATCAAATGCGACGCGTGGCAGATATCGAGCATGAAAATCGAGGAGCCACACCCACACTTTCCCCACTAACGCATGACATTACCACTTCTGCGCGTGCACGCGCAAATTAAAATCCCAAGATTCCCGGGACGAATTAATCCAATTGGTTACTCGTGATCCCTTTCCTAAAGGACGTGTGTCAGCCCGACTGACAACCCTCTGTGGGGACCCGTGCACTCGGCCACGTTAAACACCCAGCTGAAGTCTTCTTCAGAATCGTTACGTGACGAGCTTGACACCCCTCCGCGGGTTCATTTGGCCCTCTCAGTAGGCTCCAAGGCGCATGACTCGTAAATCTGGACTCGTAGAAGGCCCGCCCTGGCATTCCCCTGGGATAAGGAGTTGCACCTCTCCGGAGAATCAGACCATGCGCCGGCGTCGCCACTTGAGTTTTAATGGCATGCCCACACTCGGGCGCCAAGTCTATCTCCTCTGAGAGACCAAATGAATGCCACCAGGTTTTTCTCGACGATCAATAACACTTGGTCATTTGGATAAACCTATCGTCCGAAATTTGTTGTGTTTTCGTCCACGGAACGACAAGCCACAACTCAGAAACACATTCTAAATGCTCCCGCGGCACTCAGATCCAACCGAGAGATCAATTTGTCTGTCGTACAAAATCCCAACCGGTTCAGGGGCTAATGATGTGATCACCTATTACAGGCAGGGTCAAGGACCCATCATTTAGGGCCCACATGGGGCCCATCACCATCGCAGGTAGGTCCCTGGACCATGCCAAGCATTCGGTTGCTCACCTCAGGGAGTCCACTCGGACAACTCGACGGCACTCGGACGACCGCACGTCACTCGGCTGATGGACCGTCACTCGGACAAAGATGGCAGGAGGGTGTCATGGGAACTGCAATGGTCTAGGAATCCTAATTCATCCTTTCACAAGAGTCAAGGCTATCGTTACCCATAACTAATGTATTAGAGGCCCATTACGACCTGTAACTGTAGCACTAAGTATCATTTAATGCCTCGGCAGCGTGGGAGACATGGGCTGTAGCACACTCTATATAAGCCGCACCCCTCTCCATAGCCAGGCACGAGCACCTTTTGTAACCATATCCATCAAATTAGGGCAAGTCTCCGGGCACAAGATGTAGGGCTTTTACCTCCGCCAAGAGGAGCTTGAACTCGTTAAACACCGAGTGTTGCACATGCGTGGTAGCTAGGCTCTGCCCCTTATACGTACCCCTAGTACTCATTGTCAGGATCGTAACCCCAACCCGGACTTTAGGGGTTATCACTGTCAGGTCCTCAGATTCAGGGATCACAGGATTGGTTGATGACCCACCAATTTTTCTCTTCTTGGCTTTAGCCTTGGCCCTGCAGTCAAGGTGGCATATTCAAAAAACACATACTGGTGGTTATGTCAAACGGCCAGAAAAATAGCTAACAAGATTATTTATTCGGGGTTTATAACCAAAGCTGACAACTGAGTTGAGGACGAGTCCCCTAAAGACGGTGCTGACTCCTGATAATTCGAATCTGAAGGGTTACATTACTGTAGGTTGCTGCTAACGCGACACTACGATCAGAGACCCTTCGAGAAACTGTGTGCGATGCAATCATCGCAAACGGTGGTGCATAAAAACCGTCAAAAATATGTAAAACGTTTGTGAAGACGTATGCATCAAACACGGTTCAGATTTTAGTTGCGTGTGCGATGAAGGGCATACAGTTAAGTTGTCACAGCCTGATTTTTGGCCCTTTCTTTTTCTTTCGTTTTTCTGAGGTTTTTGCTTGAGTTTTCTTTTTCCCTGGCTTTGTGGTCTGGAAACTGAAGAAGATGCCCTCTTCTTTCTTTCCAGAGTGGCTTGTCATATCCAAATCATTCCCTAGACCTTGCCATTTTCATCCTAGACCAAATCCCAATATTCTTTTTATTGGGAATATTCCTTTTTCTATTAAAGGAATAACCATGTCTGTCCTAGGCTGTGAAGCAACCTATATTTCCATCACTCCTAAAATTCCAAAATAATTCTCATAAATTATTTGGGTCATATCTTCATCCAATGTGGCAAAAACATTCCTTGCCATGTTCAAAAATAATCCGCCAATATTCATATTCCTATTCTGCCCTAAATGGTACTTTGTGAAGCAAGTGCTATTTTCCTTTGCCCAATTGTCCTCAAACTTCTTGGACATATTTTAATGTCCATATCTTTGCCACATGACAAAATTCAACCACATTTGCCTAGTAGTTATTTAATTATGATTTTTCAAAGTTTCTATCCAGAAAGAAACTTTGTGAAGGAGGTACAAGCTAGACATGTCCAAATGAGTTGTAATTTTGCATGGTCCTCAATATCATAATATCATAGCCCCCCACCAAAGTGGAGGTCATGTCATGCCTCCATGTGAGCTCATGTTCAATTCTTTGATTCTGTCCAAAATTTCAGTTTGTGAAGCAAGTATATTTTATCTTGCTCCATTAAGGCTGGAATGTTTTATAGACCTTCTCCTATCCATATAACCTAGCTCCACCAAATTTGGGCATATTGTGTTTAGCCATTTTCCCTCAGGAATTTTTGCAAGTTCCTGGACAGTAAGGATTTTTGTGAAGCAAGTACCATTTTGGTTTATCCAAATGGTATGAAACTTGTCCAGCAACTTCATGTGCCCAAATAACCCTACCATGTCAAATTTCAGCTCAAGCGGACGCTCTATGTGAGTGAAACTTCAATATTTGCATTCTGGATCACTTTGTGCATTTGTACAGCAATTGCCATCTAAACTCCTTTTCTTGAGCTGAAACCATGCCATCTCAGTCACCTTAGTGAATGATCAACCTCCATCAAAGCTCACCCTTAATCGCCACACGTGTGAGCCACAGCAAACTCCAAACACCTTCCTGTGCCTGTCTGCTGGATCCTTCTACTTTTCTCTTCTTTGCCCCTGGACCAAGCTCTTACCGCCTTGGAACTCAGGGCACTAAGGTAAATGCAGTAGACATGGATGGCTCGGCCAGAACACGATGCATGCACCAGCTCACGCGGTGACCATGGCCCTGGCGTGTATTAAACGTGCTCTGGCGCGACCTCGGCGCTGTGCTCGTCCGTGCTCTCCTCGTCTCGACTCGCAACCTTGTCCAGTAGCTTCCCCGAGTACTCGCCGTCCCTCTCAAGCCCTTGCCCCCTCCATCTTCTTCCCCGGCGATCCATCCCCGTTGAGAAACAGAGCGTGTCCACGGGCGCACAGTGCCGACAAGGCATTAATGGCGCCATGGCTTCTTCCTCCCTTTTCCCCGAGCGCTGCCTCGTCTGTGTGAGCTCTGCGTCTCGTCCTCACCCTCCCTCTTCGCCTTCCCGAGCCCTCCCCGTGCCTCTGCTCGCGCCAATGCGACGGCACATGCGTCACCGCGGCCACGTCCGAGCACCGCCTCGCCCCGCCTATTTATAGTTAGCCCCGAGCTCGTCCGAGCTCACCAACAGCTTCTCTTCACTCCCAGAACCCTCCCTAGCTATTCTCCCGAGCCCCGGAGCCCCTCCTCGCTGCAGTAGGCCGCCATGGCCGCCGCACGGCCTCGGCTAAATTCGGCCGACCCGAGCCCTTCCCCTCCTCCTGGCCGCCACCAGAGCCCTCCACCGCACCCCTAGAGCCTCCCCGCCATTTCCCTCCTCCTCTGGTAGCCCTGGCCGCGATGCCCAACCCCCACCCGAAGCCATCTCTGCCGGAGTCCAGGCCCCCATCGCTCCGGTCCTCCTCGGCATTCGTGCGACCCTGGAACAGATGCGCGGAAGCCTCCTGAGTTCTTCGGTGGCCGTGGCGTCCCAAATGGTGGCCGGAGTTGGCCGGAATCCTGCCGGTGCCGGCGACCCCTCCCTCTGTTCTGCGCCGCATCGGGGGAAGAAGAAGGAGGCGCAGGAGGAGGCAGGTCAAGGCGCGGGACCCACCTATAAGCCGCACAGAGCCCGGCCCCGCCCTTGCCAGCGTGGCAAGTGGAGGCGTCTTCGCGTGAAGTGCGCTTACGCATGGGTAAAGCGTAATCACCTAAGTGCGTTTTCATTTTCAGAAAGCGTCTTTTCCCTCTTCTTCGGCCAAAGTACGTTTTCCTTTTTCCGAAAGCGTATTTCTAACTTTACTCCTCTGTCTTTCCCAGCTGTGAATAGTATTTTTACAGAAAAGTCCCTGATCTTATACACCTCATAACTCCGCAACCGTAACTCCGATTGAGGTGAATCCAACGCCCACTTCTTCGTTTCGTCGAGCCCAAACTTATGGTACCATTTTCACTATGTTTCAACATTCTGAAAATGACCATTTTGCCCTTGCCCCAATCAGCCCCCTCCGAGAGAGTACCCTTTCCGGCGAATCTTTCCGCGGCTTCACCGCACCTCTTCCCGGAGCCTTATTCATCCACACGGAAGCCACAACCACCAATTGCATGATAGCCATGCAGAAGTATTGGTTTTTAACTTGAATCTTTAATAAATGTCTGTATGTTTTACTGCTACTGTCGTTATTTTGGTTATACTTATGGACCGGTGTTTACCTTCATGCTATGTTTTTATGCACCTGGTTATCATGTTCTCCTTACTAGTATTGCTTTCATATGACATGCTTGGTAGTAGTACATGTTGATGTTGTGATGGTCTTCGGTGCATGACTGTCGTCTGTTCTGAGTACCGTTGTTATGCATGTTCCTTTGGATCCCGTTGATTAAATACTTGTATGGTAGTTTTATCGTTATGTTATTGCCTGGTATTTATTGTTGATGCTAGTGGTCATGTTATGTTGTGAGTAGTGTTTTAGTTGTGGCATTCATGCTCGTTAGTATGCCATGCTCATCTGGATAAATAGTTAAATATTGTTGTTATGCTCGTTGATTGTGATGCACCTCCATGCTTATGTTGATATCATGTTCATGCATTGTAGTTGTCGTGTTATTTTATTATGACTCGGCATTTTGCATTCAGTTTAACCGGATAATAATAAACTTGAACACCTGTTGGCTGAGTCATGGCGCCACCAAATCGAGCTTTTTCCTGTGCAACCACGCTTACCTTATGGGAAGGTCTTAACTCGGTCCTTTGTTATGCCTCTCACTGGTGCCTCCCGCGAGGGAAGGTTATGGGTGCGAGCTACCCTGATCAGGTAGGCGGACATAATCTTGTGTGCTCATTTTTTTATGCTACCTTTGTCCCCGTTTGGGACCTTTTGCCACGACGGTGGCAGTTGGTGTCTATGGTAGACACGGAGCCACCCAAGACCTAGCCCTGAGAAGGAGTTGGTCGGAGTGGCCGGGAGAGTGTCATGACAAAGGGAGGGTTTCGTCGGAATGCTTTGGTCCAACCGAATGGGAGTGCGAGGCCAGGGTTCCGTAGTGTGGGTAAAGTGCGCTACCTCTGCAGAGTGTGTGTGTTATCAATAGCCGCGCCCGCGGATATGGGCCCAGTTCTTGTCGGTCACACTGTGGGTCAACAATAATAATAATAATAATGTGCTTAATAATAACCCTGGTTCGATGATGAAAGAAGTTGGTGGATACTTATGTGATCATGAGAGGATCACTATGGTATCGTGAGTACCAACTACTTGGATATTTGGGATGTTATGCGAGAGTCAATGGTAAAGGTCAAGCTCCTTGTGGTCATAAATGATTACTACGGTATTGTTAATACCAAGCTTGATTGGATCCTGAGATGATCATGCGATGTCCATGATGGTATGTGATGCATGTGATGGTTACGAGGTAACCCGAACAGAGTAAGTTGGTGCATGATAGTTTCATCATTGTTGCATGCTAGTATTATCATGTTCATATGTTCATGCCATGCTCATATTGTTCTAGTTGTATCATGTTGTACAAGCCATGTTGTTCTAATAGTATCATGTACATCATTGCTTGATAACCTGTAATTGCCATGCTATTGTTTGTCTTGATTGCTTTGGTTGCTGTGAGCTTGCAAGTACAATCAATGTACTGACCTAGCGTGTCATGCCAGTTTGCAGGTCATGCCGGATATGATTGCTTGTTTGTCGTGGATTCCTTGTTAGCGAGCTAGGATAAGCGTTCCGGCCAGAGTCCCTGCAGAGTGGAGTTCACCACCATCGTCGTTGTTCCGCTGCAAGTAGTCATTCCGCTGCTTCGTGTTGTTCTTCTGCTTGCAAGGAGCAAACGTGGCAGGCGTAGTGTCGCCGTGTCGATGTAACCCCTTGTACCCACATAGATTGTAATAAAGAGCTGATTTGTTCTATGCTAAGCAGTGTCGTATTCCAGAAGACTTCTCCTCGATCTCTGGGCTGGAATACGGGGCATCCCAGTTTCTCTGAGCCGGGATGCCACATAAGTTCAATTAACTGTTTGCGATGAGGAAGAACAAAAGAAACGGGCAGCCAGATGAAGGCGTGTGCGATCCACAACATACGGTTCACTCAGATGAACTGTTTGTGATTAGGCAACACAAAAAGAAACGGGCAGGCAGATGAAGGTGTGTGTGATATACAGCATACGGTTCACTCGGATGAACTGTTTGTGATTAGGCAACACAAAAGAAACGGACAGCCAGATCAAGGTGTGTGCGATATATGGCATGCGGTTCACTCGGCCATGTCGTCAGTGTGTGACCTCTGTGGCAACCGTTCGCTCCCCACTAGCCTCTTCTTGTACCGTGGCAACCGTCCATCGCCTCTTCGCCTTTCCCTCTCGATTTGGAACTGTTGTCGCACGCTCTTCCTCCCTCCATCTGCCTTCATCCTTCCTTCTACCATTGTTTGATCGATCGTCTTCTCCATGGAGGGAACAGGCCGGAAACGACCCTGTTATTCTTGCCCCAATCTGAAAGATGACGTGGTGGAGGAATTCATTGATCGGTGCTATGTCATCACCTCGGCTAGCATGGCAGGTTCGTACAAGACCATTCTCGACTCAACAAATAGGATCATTACAAAGAACCCAAGGGTTTAGGAGCGGTTTGATCTCCCCTATCTTCTTCGCCATGACCCTGCTCGCCGTCGCGAGGATGACGGAAGCCTTGCCTTCTGCAAGTTGATGCCGCTTGGTAATGATACGTGTGATGTTAAGATGCCATCGCTTAAGGGCAAGGCCTGGGTAGGCGCAAATGGATATTGGGTTGTTTATATTGGGAACAACTGCGAGTGGGAACTTGTGAATGTGTACACTCGTCACCGGGTTCCACTTCCAAAAATCTCAGACTACCATGAGGTTCAGCACACAGATAGTCTACGTACGTTCAGATACGATAATCATGACTGTTGAGGGAATCCTGGATTGAGGGGTCCTCATGTGACCGGATAACTCTTGGTGGGCCGGACAAGTGGGTCGTGAAGATCATAGTCGAAGATCATCTCTCGTATCTGGATAGGACTCATGTGTTCATGTAATGGCAAGTTTTAGGTTCGGGTGTAGATTTTCCTTCCTCTGCAAGATGACATGTACAAACCCTAGGCCCCTCCGGTGTGTATATAAACCGTAGGTTTACTCCGTAGAGGCTAGAATAGAGAATCTAAAATCCTCATAGGCTAGACTTTAGGGTTTAGCTACTACGATCTCGAGGTAGATCAACACTTTTATTCATATTCATCCATATTAATATAGCAGGAAGTAGGGTTTTACCTCGATTGATAGGGCCTGAACCTGGGTAAACATCGTGTCGGGGATATTACCCCGCTATATAAACTGGCCGGAATTATGACCCGGCCGGACTTCGCATTTTACTTAAGACGGTTTATATTTGGCAAGTTACTGATGACCCAGCAGGCGGATCATGGATGACAAGGCCCAAGGCCCAGAAGGCCGGTTCATATTAATAGTGGGCCAGTTTAATAATAAAGCGCAAGGAATATTCTCCATAAAGGAAGCAATACTAGGACTCCTTGTAATAGATCAATCCTAGTCCTACTAGGACTAGTCATGTAAACCCGCCCCTTCAACATATATAAGGAGGGGCAGGGCTCCCCAAAGAGGGACAGGTTAGAAGAAACAATCTCTAGGGCTAGACACAAAGAGCCGGTTTACCGGCGACACCATGAGGATCATAATGAGACCTAGCCTCAAACAGCACGTAGGGCTATTACCGGATGATGTTCCCCGGGGCCCGAAGCTGTCTAAATCCGTGTCTTGCATCGCATCTCTCGATTCCGCTCAACCCCTTCAAGCTACCACATAAATGCGCGCCTCAACACTAAGTCCGTTGATCCGGACATCTGCCGTGTTAATTCCACGACAGTTGGCGCCCACCGTGGGGCCTGCGCACCGTGGTGTTGAGTTCTTGGAGGAAGCTCGTCTAGGGACCGAGAAGCTCGTGATCGGTCGAAAGAGGAAGAAGCCGCGCAGAAGATCTAGATCAGCTCTAAATACAAGATTGGGGGTTTGGAGCTGAAGAAAAGTTCAAGTTGCTGTCACTATACGCGTTCGTCGCAACCGTCCCGCG
The DNA here is from genome assembly GCA_902687465.1 of Secale cereale. Classification (NCBI taxonomy): domain Eukaryota; kingdom Viridiplantae; phylum Streptophyta; class Magnoliopsida; order Poales; family Poaceae; genus Secale; species Secale cereale. Next base: position 75,821,820 of record LR738715.1, on the reverse strand, counting down.
ACCCGCCAAGGTTAACAGCGGATCATCCAAGCTGTCAAATCGCCGAGTTTTTTAAATTGGAAAAAGTCCCGTCGTCAAAATCTAGATATCCTCTGGCCAAGTCCGTGCTGGTCTCAGGCTCATCCGGCTGCACATAATCAAGTGCTTAGGTGTACAATAGTTTAAGAGAACAAAACGGATAGAGAACTTACATGCATGGTTGTTTGCAAGAGAAGGCATTTGCTGGATCAATTATCAAGAAAGAAAGGCCCGGGCGAGCGTGAGCTATTCACCACGACCCCAAAGAGGAATCAAACTCGCCAGTCCGAGTGCACCTCGCCTCCATTATGGTCAAACCGCCACCGCTCCGGGTTATGCCCGAACGAAATCGTTGCCCGTCAAACCAGCTCGGCCATCCTTTGCCCCTGTTGCCGTTGGCTTGCTTCGTCACCTCTGTCCGCGTCGCCTTAGGCTGGCTGCCACCAGACCGCCGCCGTGACCTACTACCTTGTTCAAGCAGTTTCGAAGCCGCCTCGTCTACACGGAGAGTCGCCGTCGGATCTCACCGCTCCTGCATCCAAGTTGTCATGGCCCTACACTCCAAGCTGGCCTCGATCTCACCACGGCCCTCACTAGCTATGTCAAAGCATCTCGCCAGATCGCTTCTGCAGCGACCTCGAGCCACTCCAGCAGTTTCTGTCGCAAAGTCAGCCGCCGCCGGAGAGCCGCCTTGTATCAAGCCGCCTGGCCACATCGCCTCTGGGCGGACAGGCGCATCGTCGCGACCTCATTTCACTTCAAACCGGAACACTGCAGCCTCGACGTGCCACCTTTGACGTGGTTCCTTGGTGCAGCCTTAAAACCGCCATTGATGAATCAGCTTACCTCCGCGATGAACTGGCCGTTTGCCCTGTTTCCACCTCTGCTGCAGGGCCCTGTGACACCTCCACCGAAAATGGCCACAAGCCGCCCTCGAATCCAAACATACCGAGCCATCTCGTCTTCGCCGCGGACAGATTCAACCGAGATCCACCGGGGTAAAGTCGCTTCACGCTGCCGTCATGGATTGACGGATGCAACTCTCCGACCCGCCGTTGGCCTTGCCGCGCGGGTCACCCCGTTTTTCGCCTCATCGTTACCGTGGCCCTGAGTGGCCCCTGCCGGTCACCTCTTCTGCAGAGGCGGCGCGTCTCGACAACCGCCACGAACATGTCATCTCTGCCTACGACGGTCCGCTGTGGCGTGGGACAATGTTTGTGCGTCAAACAGTGGTGAGCTCCGGGACAGCGGCCTTGCGTCGCCTTCGCCGGGAGAGCCGGTCTGCCGCCGTCTCCGAGTGGTTCGCCACTACAAGCCGCCGTCCGTTGCCTTGCCGCTGCCTTCATCGCCAGGCCTCGCTTCTGTTTCTACACCGGATGAAACAAGAGAACCTACTCCTTGTTGATAAGTATGGTACATGTCCACCCCAGAGGTGGCACATAAAAATACACAAGAATTAGTACAATTCCAGGCTAGCAGACAAAATGGTCAAGGCCTGTGTTTGGCGAAGTGACGGATGTTTTAACTACTGGTGCGTCTTCACATGCAAAGGGTCATCTTTCTTTAGAAAACTCAGGTGATATTCATCCTATATATTTAGTACATATTAATTTCCTTCGACAAAACAACTACTCCGTCCTGCTGTATTTTTTGTACGTAGGTTAATTGTTCACTACAAATGGGGTTTATACCACGGGTGCGGAGCATGTACTGACAAACATTGCGCATGACATTCGTCTGTATCGCGTTACCCGGTAAATGGACGTGCGCAAGAAGCCGCCCCTATAGCCCGGGCTACATCGACTCATCGGGGCCGCGTCTACGATCGACTCGCTCGTCTGCACCGGTTTACAATACCGCTGCCGACTCATGTGCTGGCCGGGTGAATCAGGTGTTATATTTCCTATTTATTTTTATACACATTAATTCATCCGAGCAAAAATACCCCGCCCTGCTGTATTTTGTGCGCAGGAAAATCATTCATTACAAGGGTGGTGTTATATCCCGGAGGTGGAGGCATGCTAAAACATCATTCGATACAAATGGTCGTCGGACTTTGCACCGGTTTACAACGACGAGGCTGTCTTTCGTGACCGCGCCGGCTGGCCTATCTGTTCTTCTAGCAAATCAACCGGTTCACGCATCCACACCGGTTTACAACACGGAGGACAACTTACTCGTCTCCACCGGTTTACAACCCCACTACCGGTTTAACTGCCAGAGCCGCCTCTGATACTGCGGTCGTTCACCGTCCACCCTGTGATCCGGCCTATTCAACATACCGGTTCAAATACACTCAGGTGATATCCATCTATAATATTATTTCTCTTATTATATATTACTTTTTAAAGAAAACAAAATGCTTTGATCAGTCTATCTGGTTGTGCAGGGCATATGCACAAAGGAGCAATGAAACTCTCAAGAACATGAGATCATATCCGGTTCAAGGAGAGAAGGCTTCGCAATTTACCCACCGGTTCAGGAGGAACCCTGGAGGCCCCTTGGGACAGTCGGTTTGCCCACGTCCCATTGATTGGCTATGTTTACGATTCTTTGGGCTCCCTGAACAGTCGATACGCTCACGTTCAGGGATGACCCGGCCCCTTGGGACAGTCCGGTTTGCCCACGTCCCATTGATTGGCTATGTTATGATTCTTTGGGCTCCCTGAACAGTCGATACGCTCACGTTCAGGGATGACCCGGCCCCTGGGGACAGTCCGGTTTGCCCACGTCCCCATGATTGGCTATGTTACGATTTTTTGGGTTCCCTGAACAGTCGATACGCTCACGTTCAATGATGGCCCGGCCCCTGGGGACAGTCCGGTTTGCCCACGTCCCCATGATTGGCTATGTTACGATTTTTTGGGTTCCCTGAACAGTCGATACGCTCACGTTCAATGATGGCCCGGCCCCTGGGGACAGTCCGGTTTGCCCACGTCCCCATGATTGGCTATGTTACGATTATCGGCCCCTTGAACAGTTGATACGCTCACGTTCAATGATTGGCTACGCCCCTTGGGACAGTCCGGTTTGCCCACGTCCCAATGATTGGCTATGTTTATAGTTTTATCAGCCCTCTGAACAGTCGATACGCTCACGTTCAGTGATTGGCTAGGCTCCTTGGGACAGTAGGTTTGCCCACGTCCCATTGATTGGCCGAACCTTGTTTTGAGCCTGGCAGCTCTTTGAAAAAGCCTCGACTACACGGCCTTATTTGCAAAAAATTGCATGTTTTTTGGTGTTTTTTGTGTTCTATAACCTTTTAAACCGGAGTGGAACAGCTACACAAGTTGACCACATTGAAAGTCTGGATCATGAAATACCAGCATGAGTAAACCGGTGTTCATTATAACCCGGATCATCTATCAGGCAACAAAGCCACAAAATTCTGAACAAAGTAAACCGGTGTCTGTTATCAAGCCCGGAATTATTATTGGATCTATCAAAGACTCCCTCAGAAAATTGCAAGTTTCGCCGGATTAAGAATATCAAGCATATTTTGATCGCAGGTATGAAGTATTTTATTTTCAAATATATATTGGCGGTACATGATCAGTTATAATAACCGGTGTTTATTAAACCGGCCTGGTTTTGACTATAAGTCGCCAGTATGAGACCAAATAATGACCGGTGTTTATTAAACCCGGCCCGATTGTGATCAAACATAATTGGAACCGGTCTTCCAACCGGATTATATTATTGAATAGCCAAACATGGCTAGATTCCTATTATGGTTATCAATATTATGATTGAGGTCTTCAAAGTCGCTTTCAAGCGCAATGGATATTATTTCAACGATGGAAGTGATTTATTCTACAAAGGAATAGTCCCGAGTTGATGCAGGCTTACAACCCGGCACTTGGGGGCTACATTATTCAGATTAAGATTACATCAAATGCACAAGTCTCAAGCACACAAACAAGTTGTCTACTTGACACTTGGGGGCTAATGGGCAGTTGAAGCAGTAAAATAGCAGCAATTTAAAGACAAAAGTCTCAAGCACACAAGCAAGTTGTCTACTTGACACTTGGGGGCTAATGGAAAGATCATTTTCTTCATCTGGAAGTACCGGTTCACCTTCTAAATGTAGCTAAACCGGAACTTGGGGGCTACCAATCGCTCCTGTCAACAATTCAAGGTACACAAGTATTCATCCATTATATTGAAAGGCCCGTCTAACTCAGTTGGTAAAGCACAAAGCTCTTAACCTTGTGGACGTGGATTCAAACCCCACGATGGAAGTTACATTATATAATGTTCATTTCAATAATTATATCTACAAAGTCCCTGCTCATTATTATATAATGACCCGGCACTTGGGGGCTATATATTGCTATTCAAGTTTACAGGATCATATTTTCAAAGTCCCTGCTCATTATTGTATAATGACCCGGCACTTGGGGGCTACATAATATGGAATATTCAGTTTCATAGTGATTGGGATGAACAAATCCGGATTTCTTCAAGATTATACAAGGCTATTTTCAATAGAATATATACAAAGTCCCTGATCATTATTACATAATGACCCAGCACTTGGGGGCTATAGGTAATATGCATATAAAGGAGGAACATCTTCAAATTTTCAGTTCTGGCAATCAGATTAATTGTGTGACCCGGCAATTTTTGCAATCATAAGCCGGCAAGTTCTACATCTTCAAACCGGCTGGATATCAGTTGAATATTTCAAGGACCAATATTTTTTCAAGTCAGAGCATTAAAGGCCGATTGAAGTGAATTCTTCATTTACAATATTTCTTATGCAAGCAAGTTGATTATGAAGTTGGTCTGTTGACCCGGATTTTTTAGAATAAGAAATAACAAGGACTTAAGGATGATCAAGTGATGGTTTACAAGAAATTCTTAACCCGGAGCACAACCTATCAGATTCGCTATTGTGTTTATTTTGCAGCATAAGTTTACCATGGACACGTCCAAGCTAAACTTGGGGGCTAATGTCGGGGATATTACCCCGCGATATAAACCGGCCGGAATTATGACCCGGCCGGACTTCGCATTTTACTTAAGACGGTTTATATTTGGCAAGTTACTGATGACCCAGCAGGCGGATCATGGATGACAAGGCCCAAGGCCCAGAAGGCCGGTTCATATTAATAGTGGGCCGGTTTAATAATAAAGCGCAAGGAATATTCTCCATAAAGGAATCAATACTAGGACTCCTTGTAATAGATCAATCCTAGTCCTACTAGGACTAGTCATGTAAACCCGCCCCTTGAACATATATAAGGAGGGGCAGGGCTCCCCAAAGAGGGACAGGTTAGAAGAAACAATCTCTAGGGCTAGACACAAAGAGCCGGTTTACCGGCGACACCATGAGGATCATAATGAGACCTAGCCTCAAACAGCACGTAGGGCTATTACCGGATGATGTTCCCCGGGGCCCGAAGCTGTCTAAATCCGTGTCTTGCATCGCATCTCTCGATTCCGCTCAACCCCTTCAAGCTACCACATAAATGCGCGCCTCAACACTAAGTCCGTTAATCCGGACATCTGCCGTGTTAATTCCACGACACATCGTGTCCCCAGTCTCCTGTTACCATCGATCCTCAGACGCATAATTCGGGACCCCCTACCCGAGATCCGCCGGTTTTGACACCGACAACTGTCGCCTACGGAAGATAGTAATTTCTCGAGTTCCCAACCGCTCTTGGGAATACAAGAACTATGATGTTGTTGCTATCTTTGACAAGCTTGTTGCCGTCTCTGCTTCCACGGATGGATGGATATTGCTCAAAAATCAATTTCTGTACACGAATGAGTACTGTGATGCAATTTAATACAAGCGTCTTGTGTTGGCTGCCACCACTCTTGGCATTATTTTTGCATGGGATCCTTATTGTTTTGGTACGTTTGTCTTCCACCATAATTAGAATTGTTTCATCCACATGCATGCTAGTTAGTATCACCGTACTAATTAACCTTCTTGTGTTTCCAAGGTCATGTGAACATTCCAGCACCTATACTTGAAAAAAATTATAACCAAGGGGAAGATGACGATGGTGATGATCACGAGCATGAGGACGAGCAGGAACCATATACTCAGTGGCGCTTGGCAACTTATTCTGATGGACCACCTCTTCTTGTTTGTATACAGAGCATTGTCGATGTTACTAACGAAGCAGGTGTTGTCTCCCATGGTCGAACTATCCGGACCTATTCCAACATCCGTTGCATGGTATTCGGGATGGGTACTAGTGTACTAGCGCCAGCACCTTCTGGATGGTTCCGTATTGAAAGTCTTGGAGGAAACTCGCTCTTCCTTGGACAATAATATCCAATGATGGTGAAAGGCGATCCAGCTGTTGTTGACACAACGTTACTACCATTTATGAGAAGCAACTGTATCTATACCTTGGACATTGCAATGGTTCCCTACCCTGGCTATCACAATATGTGTCCTGATATAGGCCGATTCAGCCTGGATGACCAGTCCTGGCCATCAAGTCAGATCCGGAAGCTTGAACTACATTGCTGATATCCGCGGAGACTTGATCTTCGCCGGATTCGAACCAGCGGCAACCTCTCTCTGCCACCATGATGAGCATGACCTAGCTCTGTCATTGGATCAAGAAATAGCACCTGCAACAGTTCTGGCCCTAGATCCAGAACAGATCGCGTCACCCAAGTACGGGAAGCTCAACCCCGCCACGGAAGCCGCAGACACTACGGCGTTGGAGCCGCACACGAACCCAACTACGAGTGGGGTCTGTGTTACCAGAACCCCGGACTCAACTCCGGCCTCAGATTCCGAATCACGCACATCCGCGCCCTTCAAACCCGATCAGGCGTCAATCGCCGAATTCAGCACCGCAGATATCTTCCAGCACTCACCCTTTGGCGACATGTTAAAGTCATTAAGATACCTTTCCCTAGAGGAGGACTGATACGTCTCCAACGTATCTATAATTTTTTATTGTTCCATGCTATTATTTATGATGTTTTGGATGTTTAATGGGCTTTGTTATACACTTTTATATTATTTTTGGGACTAACCTACTAACCCAAAGGCCCAGTCCAGATTGCTGTTTTTTGCCTATTTCAGGGTTTCACATAAAAGGAATATCAAACGGAGTCAAAACGGAATGAAACCTTCGGGAGAGATATTTTTGGAGCAAAATACGCACGGGATACTTGAGAACCACGGAGTAGGGCACACGTGGCCTCCACGAGGGTGGGGGCGCCCCCCCCCTATAGGGCACGCCCCCTGCCACGTGGGCCCTACGTCTGGCCCCCGGTGCCCTCCTTCTTCCTGTATATATCTACATACCTTGAAACCATCAGAACAACAGAGAAAACCCTAGTTCCACCGCCGCAACCTTCTGTTCCCATGAGATCCCGTCTTGGGGCCTATTCCAGAGCTCCGCTGGAGGGGGGATCTACCACGGAGTGCTTCTACATCATCATCATCACCTCACCATGAGTTGTGAGTAGTTTACCACAGACCTTCGGATCCATAGCTAGTATCTAGATGGCTTCTTCTCTCTCTTTGGATCTCAATACCAAGTTCTCCTTGGTCTTCGAGGAGATCTATTCGATGTAATCTCTTTTTGCGGTGTGTTTGTCGAGATTCGATGAATTGTGGGTTTATGATCAAGATTATCTTTGAGAAATATTTGGTTCTTTTCTGAACTCTTTATGTATGATTATAATATCCTAGCAAGTCTCTTCGAATTATTGGTTTGGTTTGGCCTACTAGATCTATAGTTCTTGTAATGGGAGAAGTGCTTGGCTTGGGGTTCAATCTTGCGGTGTCCTTTCCCAGTGACAGTAGGGGCAGCAAGGCACGCATTGTATTGTTGCCATCGAGGATAAAATGATGGGGTCTATATCACTATGTTTGAGTTCATCCCTCTACATCATGTCATCTTGCTTAAGGCGTTACTCTGTTCTTATGAACTTAATACTCTAGATGCATGCTGGAGAGCGGTCGATGTGTGGAGTAATAGTAGTAGATGCAGAATCGTTTCGGTCTACTTGTTTCGGACGTGATGCCTATATATAATGATCATGCCTAGATAGTCTCATAATTATTCGCTTTTCTATCAATTGCTCGACAGTAATTTGTTTACCCGTCGTAGAGTATCGCTATCATGAGAGAAGCCACTAGAGAAAACCATGGCCCCCGGGTCTATTCTCAACATATCAATCAACAATCTACTTTACTTTCCCGCTTTTACTTTCTGTTCTTATATCCAAAAATACCAAAAATATCAAACTATCATCTCTATCAAATCTCACTTTCGTAAGTGACCGTAAAGGGATTGACAACCCCTTATCGCGTTGGTTGCGAAGTTCTTATTTTTTTCTGCGGGTGCGAGGGACTCGCGCGTGGTCTCCTACTGGATTGATACCTTGGTTCTAAAAAACTGAGGGAAATACTTACGCTACTATGCTGTATCACCCTTTCCTCTTCGGGAAAGCTCGAGAAGTAGCAAGGACACACAGCCGCATTATATCCGGTTCGGACTGGAGCTGATGGAGAATTTTGTTCCCCACCCACCACCCACTTGATAGCCACGATTGAAGATCTAACTGATCTACTTGACTATGCTTCCGAAGACTTCGAAGGGATGGATCTCGAAACTGAAGCGGATCCAGATCAAGGTCGGCCCGTAACCGGGCGGTGGACAGCTACGTCTTCATACGACGTGTACATGGTGGATACACCCAAAGAGGTAGAGGGCGACGGCTAAAACAATCCCATAGAGTACAAGCCCGCTGAAGAACCTCCCAAACGTCGGCGTCCAAAACGCCGAACTAAATCCCGTAAAGGAAAGGGTAGAAACACTGTGACTAACGATAGTGATATTTCGGAACAAGCCGAAGACCTCGTAGACCTAGCGATGGAGCAGGAGGAGCGGGAGGACGGCGAACAGAGTCTAAAGCCGCGGTCCGATGATAGCAATGCCGAAGACAGTAATTATGAACCTGTCTCCGAAGAACAGGTTAGCCCAGGCGACGATGCATTCATCGTCCCAGAAGAACCCTCAGAACAAAAGCACTTCCACCGGAGGCTTATTGCCACCGCAAGGAGCCTGGAAAAGCAGCAGAGACGGCTTCGAGCCGCATAGGACACGCTCAATGATAGATGGAATGAGGTGCTAGACGCCGAACAAAAAATGGCTATAACGGCCAAACCAAAGGCCATCCCAAGCGTAAACTGTTGTCTGAATTCAACGACGAGGCCGCCGCACCCGTCCTGCCGAAGAATAACACCGCCGACAAGCTGGATCGACCACCTCGTGGACGGGACAGAGTCGCTAGCAATGACGTGCACAAGTCCGCACCACCACTCCGTAAAGGTAAAGAAGGTGCGGCTCAAGTCCGAAAACACGATTTGTGTGAGGACCTGAACAAAAAAGCTAGCAAGACCATGTTTATCTACGGACCTAGGGACCGGGCTGCTTTTTGGGCCAATTTTCAAGGGACTTATGTCCGGCCCCCGGACACTGATGATCTAAGTCACACATCCAACAACCCGGGGAGTCAGCCTGCAAGCTTTGGAATCGGTTTCTTACCAAGAAGAACCAAATCGTCGACTATCCGGACGCTAAAGCCTTAGCGGCATTCAAGCACAGTATCCGGGACGAATGGCTAGACATTTACCTTGGACAGGAAAAGCCGAGGACAATGGCAGCCTTAACTACACTCATGACTCGCTTTTGCGCGGGTGAGGATAGCTGGTTAGCTCATAGCAGTACCAGTGACCCTGGAACATCTGAAGTCAGGGGTGGCAATGGAAATCCATGATGTAACAAAAACAAACGTCGAAACAATGCTGGAAGCCCAGATGATACAGCGGTAAATGCCGGATTCAGTGGCGCCAGACCCGGTCAACAGAAGAATCCATTTAAAGGCAACAAAGATGGTCCATCAAGTTTGGACATAATTTTAGATAGGCCCTGCCAAATTCATGCCACCCCAGAGAAACCTGCCAACCATACCAACTACAACTGTTGGGTTTTCAAGCAGGCCGGCAAGCTAAACGCCGAACACAAGGGGAAGGAGCCTCAGAGCAAATACGAGGATGAACCTCGCCAGCCGAATATAGGGGGGCAGAAAGAAATTTCCACCGGAGGTCAAAACAGTGAACGTGATATATGCCACTCATATCCCAAAGAGGGAGCGCAAGCGCGCACTCCGAGATGTCTACGCCGTTGAGCCTGTCGCCCCCAAATTCAACCCATGGTCAGCCTGTCCAATCACTTTTGATCGCAGGGATCATCCGAAGTGTATTTGGCATGGGAGTTCAGCTGCCCTAGTGCTCGACCCAATAATTGATGGATACCATCTAACCCGAGTCCATATGGACGGCGACAGCAGTCTCAATCTGATATATCAAGATATTGTCCGCAAGATGGGGATCGACCCGTCAAGAATCAAGCCAGGAAGCACGACCTTTGAAGGAGTGATACCGGGCGTTGAAGCCTGCTGCACATGCTCTTTAATGTTGGAAGTTGTCTTCGGTTCTCCCGAAAACTTTCGAAGCGAAGAACTAATCTTCGACATAGCTTTGTTCCGAAGTGGCTGTCACACTCTACTCGGAAGAACGGCCTTCACCCGCTTTAATGCAGTCCCGCATTATGCATATCTAAATCTTAAAATGCCTCGACCACATGGCGTTCTCATGGTCAATGGAAATATGGAGCGCTCTCTCCGTACGAAGAAGGACACTGCGGCCTTAGCAGCCGAAGTCCAATGCGGCCTACTCAAGTCGGATAATCTATCAATGGTAGACATAACTAAACGTGTCCGACACACCCCTCAGTGCGGCAGCTCAGATGAACCTGAGCAAGATCGCCCCCATCGACTGCTCCATAAGGTAATAGCATATGTACCTCGAGTACATAATTATGCCTTAAAAATTCCTTGGGCAGCGACCGGGGGCACCTGCATATAGTCCATAGTTCGGCTAGACCCTATTCGGACTCTAAACTTATCTTCCTTAGGTTCATTAAACGAACCAGACTTGTTATGGCCACACTGGATCGATTTTTTCTTTTCCAGGTTTAGTTTCCTTTCTTTTTTCTACAGATGGCCATCATACTCACACCTTCAAGGACACATTATAGAGGAGGAAACGGCGCAGACGTGCAACAGGGACCCGCACTAAGGTTTCTTTTTTAGATTAAGACCCCGTATAAACATTTTTTCTCTTTTTTGTTATATACCTTCTTGGCATGTAAAATGTCCAAAATGGTTCTCGGCATTGTCTGTAAGTTTGCGGCTCGCCGTACAATAGAGGGATATTGATAGAGCACCTTTATTTGCATTATGTTTGGAGTTTTATTCACTCACCATAAAATGTTCTATTCCCGCATCAGATTGCCATATGTGCCTTGTCAATAAGGGTTTATTACCAGGGGTTGTATTCAACCCGGTATATATTGAAAAGACCGAGCACCTGTAGGGAGTGTTCGGCGTCACGGATGTTTGCCTTATATGCATCAGTTCCGAATCATGTCTTGGGTCAATAGTTAGGTTTCCCGGCTCCTGTGCTTACTCCTACGTTCCCGATTGTTTGGTTAGGGTGTAAAGGGAGAATTACTGCGATTGTACTTCTGGCTAGTCCGGTGATACGTCCAAAACGTATCTATAATTTCTGCTTGCTCCATGCTTCTTTTGTGTGATATTGCTATGATATTGATGCACTTCCATGCACTTTTGATCATATTTGGACTAACCTATTAACTCAGTGCACCACAGTGCCAGTTCCTATTTTCTGCTGTTTTTCTATTTCAGGTTTCCCCCATATTAAAAGTGCTCCAAAAATTGCAGGAAAAATATAGGAAAAATCAGCGTACAGGAAGCTTCGCGAAGAACCAAAGATGGGCCAGAGGGGAGCCAGGGGAGGCCCAGGCGGCCACCTGGCGCGGCCCCACCCCTGGCCGCGCCAGGGGGGCACCTGGGGCCCCTGCTCCGCCTCTGGCTGCCCCCCTTCGCATATATGTCCCTCTCTTCCTGAAACCCTCGAGGACAGAACCCTTTTTCGCGATCTCGCCTCTGTTCCGCCGCCGTAGCGCTTCCAAGATCGGGAGCATCAGGAGAACTCTTCCCGGCACCCTGCCGGAGGGGAGAACCACCACCGGGAGCTTCTCCACCACCATGGACACTTCCCGGATGAGTCGTGAGTAGTCCACCTTGGACCATGGGTCCATGATCAGTAGCTATGTGATGTTCTCCTCCCCTCTTTGCTCTTCATGGTTTAGACCTCGTGAGCTGCCCTACATGATCGAGGCACATATGTAATCTTTCTGTTGTTGCTTTGCTGAGTTTGCTGGGATCTGATGGATTATGAGACTATGTTCAGATTGTGTTTGAGTAATATATTTGATTCACCTCTTTTATATCTTTGTTCTTGAGTAATTCTTGCATGTTCTCCGTTGCTGTTTATTGCTTTGGCCAAGTAGTAGGTAGTAACTCCAAGAGGGAGCGTTATGCTTGATTGTGGGTTCATGCCCCCTGATGACTAGCTTGAGTGACAGAAACATGAGTCTAGGGGATGTGCTGTTGCCACAAGGGAGAAAACAACGGTGCTTGTACTTGCGGGTGCAAGGATTGTTTACTTTATGCAAAGTTCTTTTAATGCAGTTGTCTGTTGCTTTGAGTTTACACTTAGGGTGGGATTCGCAACTTAATACCAGCGAGATGTTCTGGATAGATATCTCAAGGTGGATGATTAGTAGTAGATGCAGATGGATTTCGGTCTACTTGCCTTGGCGTACCGCCCATGCTTTTGAGCCTCTACCTTTCTTTGCAGCATAGTTAGCATTGGTTTGCGCACATAATCCTGTCAATTGCCCAGCTATAATTTGTTTACCTCGCTTTGCTGTTTTATCATCTTTTGGGAGAGAGACATCACTAGTGAACATCAGGGACCCTGGTCCATATTACCACCGCTGATCACACCTTCTATTTACTTCCTGTTTTTATTTCCTAGTTGTAGTCATAGCTATCATTATTATCTCTTGTGTTTGATCCTTTGTAAACAACAAGGCCAGAGGGATTGACAACCTCTCTGTACTCGTTGGGAGCAAAGTTACCTGTATCTGTGTGCAGGTCTCGTCAACCGCTAAGTTTCTGGCGCCGTTGACACCTACTTGTCGACCTTCGGAGTCTCACGGGATTCGATCCTTGGTATCTTTGCCAAGGGAAATTTGCCGCTACGCTACATCTCAACCTTCCACTTGGGGTAACCAACGAGGGGCGAGAAGCCATCATCCGGTCAAGTACCTCAGTAGAGAAAGCCGAAATGTGACCGTCATGATAGGCGAGAACCCGGTCCGCAATCCGGTGACTTAGTTTTATACTACGATCGATAGAGATCTACCCCGTGTTATACGAAGGGCTGGTTTTTCGCACGGCCGGGTGCAGTTGGGTGCCTTAAGTGAAGGAATATCATATCCGCACCAGGGGATAGTACCTAGCCCCACATGTCAAACTCCTACGACTAAGTGATAGCAATAACGCCACATAGTCTGATTGCCTGGTTCGCTCCGCATACACCTCCTATACAGACCAAGATGTTGGATAAAGAGTGTATATGCATATGACCGAATACCCCAATACTATGTACATGGGGCTGAAGCCGACGACTGGAAACTTTTAGATTTCAATAAACAGTCAAACAGGAGGTAAAAGACGTTGATATCATGCATAGCGCAAAAGTTATATACATCATGATTCATAAGCATAGTCTTTACATCCGGATAGAATCATTCAAAGACAACATCCTTCGAACACTGGCCTTCTATAAGGCGGGCACCGTCGATGATGTCCCTGAAGTACTTCTCCAGCTTGCCGTGCTCCTTGCCTGCGGGCGGGCCAGCAGTAGCTATATGTCCTGCGTTCATCTTCGCCCAGTGCAGTTTGACACGAGCGAAGGCCATCCGAGCACCTTCTATGCAGGCCGAATGCATCAATGTGTCGACTCGTGGACTCGCCTAGATGAGCAGCTTCACCAATCCGAAGTAGCTACTTGCGATTGGCTCAGCGGTCCATAGCCGGACTATTAAGTCCTTCATGGCTGAGCCCGCCATGTTGTGCAGCTCGATCAGCTGCTTCATCTGGTTGCTGAGGGGCACCGGATGTTTTGGCGCATAGAATTGCGACCAAAACAGCTTCTCTGTGTTGTTCCCCTCCAGGGCTTGGAAGTACTGGGCAGCGTCAGCACTGCTCCTCGGATGATCAGCAAACACGCCTAGAGAACTCCATAACCGTGTCAGCCCAACGGACTTCTGCCCTCCGAAGATGCTTTGTAAGCGAAATACCTTACCGGATCATATTTGTCGTGCCTGCTCAATTTCCTGACGAGCGTTGCGCGACTCGCCTTGCGCATCCTGGGCAGTCTTCACTGCCGCAGACAGCTCGGTCGCTTGTTCCGAAGTCTTCTTCTCCAATGCCTCACATTTAAGGATGGCATCTTTAAGCTCGACCTCGACTTCGGACACCCGGGATTTGTTCTTCTCGCACTCGGCCTTTTCGGCCTCCAAATCGGCAGCCACTTTGTCAGCGGCCACCTTGTTCGCCTCGACCTCCTTTTTGGCCTTGGCAACCTCGCCCTTGAGGGCCTCGAGCTCAGTGGCGCCAACTGTTTAACACAGAATATCACATCAGAGTTTATAAACATACTCAATTAATTAAGTCTTATTGACATTTTAAAATCCGCATACCTTGCATTTCATCTAAACACCGATTGACGCGGTCGAGGTCCGCGTTGGCCAACAAGAGCTTCCGGTTTAGTTCGGCAACTTCTGCATCTCGCACAATCGCCGTAACTAGTGAAGCATGCGCAAACAACTCAGCTCTGTAAGTATGCTATATTCGGGATACTTCGTCCGATTCTTTCAGAATCACACAAAGCATGAGGGGCTACTAGTTATGTATGTGCATTAAAAATAATAAACTTCATAAAAAGCATTACATTGCTCACCTCAAAGCCCGTTAACAGGCTATTGAAAGCTTCATTTAGTTTGCCCTTGACGGACTGAATCTTCTTCATCACCGCACCCATCATGGTGCGGTGCTCCTCCATGATGTAAGCACTTTGCAGTGCCCCCATCATCGAGTCCAGCGCCTCCAGATTGACTCCGGGCGCCGCTGTATCCTCCTCCGCTTGAGGAGTCGGGTCTTCGGACCCCGGAGCTGCACTAGGTTCCGGGATAGTATTCGGTGGGGCCCCGGTTTGGTTAGGCCCCACATCTTCGGTCTCCATGGGGATGGTCTCCCCATGGTCAACAGCCGCCGAGGTATTATCCCCGGCCGCCTTGTCACCTGCCCCGCCCTCATCTCCTAGAGAGGAGGACACCCGCTGGGAAGACACTTCGGTGTCCCCGCCGATCACGGGTGATGGAGCCCGGACTGGCGGGTCACTCTCCATCTCTCCAGGCGCTAGAAAGTTCCCCTCCGATAATGAGGCATCGGGGTGTCCTCTGGGAGGGATGTAGGTCAGCAGGTAAGGAATGCTAAGTAAGCATAAAAAATACTAAATAAGCAAAGGTGGAGCACTTGAATCTGGATTGAGTTACTATTCGGGCAGGGGTTTAACCCTGGGCTTCACCATGAAGCTATGTTCGGATGAGTCCGAACAAGCTGCGAGGTTCAGTTTCCTTCGAGGTGCGGCCGTGCCTGCGTCAACAAGGGCCGCCCTCTTCTTCCCCCTACCTTGCGCAGGGGGCTGCAATGCCCCGGATGTAATACTTTCCCTTTTGGGCTATATGATATCTTTGGCTCCATCAATTCCTTTCCGGGTTCTTCGTCTTTCGGGTTTTCGCCGTTTTGTCGTGTTGCGTGTGTTCATTCATCCATATCGTGTTGTCATGTGCATCGCATTGCATTTGTGTTGTCATTTGCATCCGGTCCCACTCGTTCCTTTCCGTTGTCCGTTTCGCGTTCCGGAGCTCTCTCACGTGTCTGTGGCGTCCCCGAGGCCTACTTTGGTGTTTGGCCGTGTAACGTTTCCATTTTGGTGTGAGACTTGTCGTGCGATGTTGTTTTGGTGTGTGTAACCCGCCTGTCAAATCTCGTCGCATTTGGAGTTCGTTTGCTACCCCAACAGTTATTCTCACGGGCTGAAAGTACCCCCTCTTTGAGGCCCAAGACACCCCTCCAACAGCCCACCAAACCAACCCAAACCCCTCCCTTCATCTAGGCCATCTAATTGTGATCATGTGGCTAAAAACCTCACCTCATTTGGACAACCCTAGCTCCTTGTGCCTATATAAACGTCCATCTTCCCCAAATTTGCGTCCTGAAACCCTAATGCTTCCACAGTGCGCCGCTGATGCTTCCACCGTTGATCCGTGGCGCTTCCACCGTTGAAAATTCGTGCTTCCGACGTCCCCGAAACCGTGCTTCCGAGGTCGTCGCCGTGCTTCCGTAGGCCGCGGGCCGTGCTTCCGTTCCGACACGCGGGCCCGAGCCGAGTTCTTCTTCAACCTCCGCCCCGCCGCCGTTCTTCCCGCCGCCGGCTGCTCCTCCTCCGCGCCATCCTCCGCCGCCGGCCGCCTCCTCTCACCGGCGCCCCTCACCACCCCGCCATTACCGGCCGCTCCTCCGGCCACCAACCGCCCGCCGCGTCCGGCCTCAGCCACCCCGCCGGCGCCGCCGCCCTCCGCCGTCGGCCGGCGCCGCCACCTCGCCGGCCGGGCCTCCAGCCGCCGGCCCCGCCTCCGTCGGCCTCCAGGCGAGCCGCCGCCCCGCTGCTTGAAGGGAGCCGCCGGCGCCAGGGATCGGGCGCATCCCCGAGCGCCCCGATCCGATCTGCCCTAGCGGGCCGGATCCCCGCGATCCGCGACCTGTTAGCCCGGATCCTCGCCTGCGTTGACCGCCGCCGCCCCGTTGACTCTGCCCGGTGGACCCGTTTGACCCTGCATTGACTGAGGTTGCTCTTGTTTTTTTTCACTAAGTCCTGATATTTTTAGTGTCTGATGATGTTTTAAAATGTGGATAACTTTTTGTGTGCATGTCCGATTTGACTGAATGATATGTCAAAATGATCGTGGAGACTTGTACTACGTTTTGTTCCATTGTGCCATGCATGTTTGAGGTCATCTAGTTGTCTTAATCTTGATGAGAAGAGTGCTACTTGTTATAAACTGCTGTTAGAAGTTGTTTTCATGCCATCTTTGCAATGTGATAACTTGGTGCATGTTTATCCAAATGATTCAGATGATATGTCCACATGTTCGTCTTGAGATGCTCTACATGTTGATTGCTTTAGCTTGCATGATAGATTTCATCTTGCCATGCTTATCTCCTTTGCAAAGAGCTATGTGGCTGTTATGTCGTTAAACTTGTTACGAGATGCCTCGTAGAGGAATGCGTTGCTATCATTGTGTTTGTCCCCTTGATGCATGCTTAGATGTTTTGGAATCACCATCATGTGTACTTTGCTGTGGTGCTTACCACTTGCCATGCTTTGCTTTGAGGTGACTTAAACTTGCTCACAAACATACCATGATGAAACTGTTGTTTTAACACTTAGTGAAATTTCACTAAGTCTGGAATCTGTAATTTCCAGATGCCATGTTTGCTTGTTGTTCTAGGCCAATCCATGATTGTTTTGGGGTGACTCTTGATGATTCCTTGTTGTATATATTGTTGGCTATCCATTCATGCTCTCACATGCTTATTTGGGTGGTTGTAGCATATTTAACTTTTGCTCCCAAGTTGCAATAAATTACTGCTGTCAGGATTTTGTTGTCAAGTTCAATATGTCATAGCTTGTTGCTATTGATCCATGGCTCCTTTGGGGATGCTTCAATGGAATTATTTGTTGTAGGAGATGTCTAGTTTATGTCCATGCTCCTTGCCATGATGTTTGAGTGATGTAGGCCATTTATCTCTTGCTCCGAAGCTGCTATGTGGCTGTTATTTTCAGCTTGTGCATGTTTATTTTTTCGGGTGTAACTTTTAGCCCGTAGCTCCGTTTTGAGCAAGTCCTATATGAAACTTGTGTGTTTTTGCATGTAGATTCATATTATCCTATTGTTAACATGTTTTGAAGCATTTTGCTTGATGCATATTGTTGTGTTGTAACAATGTGCTTCCTAAGTAGACTTTCTGTGCTTCCATAGTGCATTTGTTTTGCTTCCATAGTGCATCAGTCATGCATCCAGTAATTTTTCTATGCATTGCATCTTGTTTGATTCGTTGCCTTGTGTTCTTGTGTTTGAGTAGAGCCGGAAGCTGAGTCCGAGTACGAGTACGAGCACGAGGTTACTACCGAGGTTGAGAACGAGGACCCCTCTTACGATCCCATCGACAACTCTTCAGGCAAGATGACCGAACCCCGATAACATTACTATCTTTGCCTATTGCTAGAAGTCTCGATCTATAGTTTTGCCTCGATGCCCATGTTTTTTCCTGTCAGCCTCCTATTGTAACCATGAACCTGTTTAACCATCCTAGCTATGCAAACCATTGATTGGCTATACGTAGGCTTCGCTCAGCCCCTCTTATAGCATTGTTAGTTGCAGGTGAAGATTGAAGATTCTTGCTTCTTGTTGAAGCTTGTTGGGATATCACACTATATTAATTATTAAATGAAATCATCTATATATTGGTAATGGGTGGAAGGCTAAGCCTTTTGCTTGGTGATTTGTTCCACTCATTCCGCTAGGAACCGTATAAACCGGTGTTATGTTCCTTGATTATGCGTTCCTCGCACGGTTGGGGTTATGTGGGACCCCCTAGATAAACCGCTAAGTGCTAAGTCTTTTCCAGCAAGTCCCAACATTGGTACTATTCGCCTAATAACTAAAAACTTGCATAGGGTCTTGCAAACCCGAGTTCTTAATTAACAACCCCGGGCCAGTGCTCCTCATGAGTGTTGGTCCGAAACGGGGAGTCTGCAGGGCCACCACGAGGAAACTCGAGGATTGGTAAAAACCTGTAGAATCGCCGATCCGGTCGTGGCTTGAGACTAGATACGCGCGGCTATTGTCAGGGTGTCGGCACGCCGGGAGGATTTGCTGGATTAGCCTTACCTTAGTCGGAGTATCTTGAGCACGGGATTCCGAGAATACTCGGGTCTTCCCACTTTGGAGTTGCGACTTCGCGGATCGTGGGCTTGTCATGGGCCAAGTTGGAACACCACTGCAGGGTTATGAACTTTCGAGAGTCGTGCCCGCGGTTATGTGGCAGATGGGAGCTTGTTAATATCTAGTTGTAGAAAACTTGACACCATGTTTCAATACACTACCAGCGTGTGTACCGTGACGGTCATTTTCCGAAAGGGATTCGGGAAGTGAACATGATGGGGTTATGTTTGACTTGTTTTAGTTAGGATCACTTCGTGATCATTCTCTCGACCGAGGCACCTTCTCTTCTCGCTCTCTTTTACGTAAGCTAGTGCTAGTGCTGCTGCAGACTCTTGTTCTTTCTTCAGCCTTGTTCCACACCCAAGGCTTAAATAGTCGTGTTACCCGGGAACGGGATTGCTGAGTCCTCTGTGGCTCACAGTTACTTCAACACACCAGATGTAGGTACGATGGTGAGCTACACCAGAGATGGCACTGAGTTAGACTGGGAGTACGACAAGGAGCATAGCCGTTACTATGTGAACTATCCGGTTGATCAGTAGAGCTTCTACTAGGATTCGATCTAGACCTGTGGTTTAATGTTATGTTTGGTATCTTGTCATTTGGATATTTACCCTTAGATGGGTTGTGATGTTTATTGGAGTGATGATTGGATATGTAATGAATTTGTGTGACGTGGCGAGTGTAAGCCAACTATCTTTTCAGTTTTCCATCCCTATTTTTACATGAGATGTGCAAAGGTACCAAACTTGCGATCATTCCAGAATGGGCTTATATCTTTAAGTCGTGCCTCGACACGTAGGAGATATAGTCCCATCCTGGGCATTACAAGTTGGTATTCAGAGCCTTCTCCGACCTAGAAGCCCCCACTGATTGATCGAATCATTGACGGTCGAGTCTAGGCACACACTGAAAATGTTTTGAGTCCTATATTTATATCGGAGAGTAGGATTTCTTTGCTCCTCATCTCTTTTCATTCTGGTGAGGACTCCTGACGACAACTCTTGCCTCTTCTACTTTCAAAAATTGCACCAAATTTTTTTTAGGAATCTCGCGAGTATTGTTGGATTGTTTCGATGTCTTTGTGACGAGAATATTGTTCTCGATGCCTCCTGACATTAGGGGTTGTGGCAGTGTCCCGGGGAGTTGAGCTTCGGGGTATTGTCGTCACAAGCATATCGCGACAGTACTAGAATACTTAAGACGGCCGACATCGAAAACTCTCCTATACGGTTAGTGGCAAGATAACCCCGACATCACCCAGTACTGGTGAGGTAGTTCGGGAGTATTGCCATAGCTTTGTATAGTGGATGCTTTTCGAAGGTCCGAGGTAGACGGTTTCCGAGAAAGACTGGTTATGTGTTGAAGGATGGATATAGCTGGATGTAGGATTAGAGTTGATTGCGCGGTGCTTCCCCTGTATCCCCAACACCTGATTGCATAACTGGAAACTTTCGGAAATTAATAGGTGGGTTTATCCAGTAGATCGTAGGCATTCTTCCAACGAATGCAGGTTACGGAGTTTGGGGTTCTACATTGAGTGAAGTGGTTTTATGGCCGATGTTCCGATCGGGATTTGCATCTTAAAGGGTCCTTGGCTATGCTGATCCGTGGATTGCAAAACCCTTTCGTAACGCGTTCATAAGCTTTCAGCACAAAGATGTCGAACGAAGCTCCTATCTTGTGTTTGTTCCATCCGTACCTTGTTTTTTTTCTTATTTACCTTTTGTCTCCTAGTGGCTTCTCGTGAAGTTTGTTGTTATCATTAAACTAAGAATTTCATTCGTTCCTCTTGTTCGAATGATTCTTGTGAAGACTATGTTGCATTTCTATCCGTTGTTTCAGCTTATACCTTCTTTCAATCAAATTGTTGATTGGTGGTCATCTCTTTCAGGATGGCTCCGAAACGGGTTCCCAACGCTAACCCAGAGGTTGAAGAGGTTCCAGATCGTCCTCCTTCCCCTCCTCCTCCGTCTGAGGCCTGGAGAGCGATTATGCAGACTACAAACCAGAACACCCAGATGTTGATGCAGATGATGCAGCAAATGCAAGCAAATCAGGGTGCTCCAGGGAACCAAGGCAATTTCTTCAACCAACAGCACCATGCTACGCTCAACCAGTTCTTGGCTAATCAACCAAAGGCTTTCAGTTACTGTGTCGACCCTCTCGATGCTGAAGATTGGATCACTCATATCAAGAAGCATTTTGAGTGCAGCAACGTAAGGCCTGAGGACTATGTGAAATTTGCAGCCTTCCAACTCAAAGACCAAGCAGCTGACTGGTGGCAGCAGTACAAAGACTCCAGAGAAGGGCGTGTGATCTCTTGGGATGATTTCTGCAAGGACTTTCGCTCTCACCACATTCCAACAAGTGTCATCGAGGGTATGCGTGAGCAATTCCGCAACCTGAAGCAGGGCTCAATGACTGTCTACCAGTATAATGTCAAGTTCCAAAACCTTGCCCTCTATGCTAAGCAAGACATACCAGATGCCAAGAGCAAGATCTATCCGTTCTGTGGAGGTCTCAAGGATGAACTTCAACTTGCTCTCACCTTGTTCGAGCCTGAGGAGTTTGACAAATTTTATAACATGGCGCTTAAGCAAGAGGCAGCCCAGCACAAGATGGAGGCTTCTAAAAAGAGGAATCGAGATGCCGTTCACTCCTCCTCATCTTCTCAAGTCGTCGTGAAGCAACAGAAATTTTGGCTTCCTCCTCCTCCAGTGATCCGAGCTCCCTACAACAACAACAACAAGAATGCTGGTGGTCGTGGTTTCTCCCACCCACCCAACCCAAGCAAGCAGTCCAAGTCATAGTTCCAAGCTCCAAGACCAAGTGTTCCTCCTGCTCGTCCGCTTTCTGAGGTGACTTGCTACAAGTGTGGCCAGAAGGGTCATTATTCCAACAAGTGCAACAACCCGAGGCGCCTTCCGCCACCTCCGCCTATCAGTACAGCTATTGTCAAGCATGATCCAAAGGCTGCAAGGGTGAATCTGATGAATGCAGCGCAAGCGGAGAATTCTTCTGATGTGATTTTGGGTAACCTTTCAGTTAACTCTTTTCCAGCTAAAGTGTTGTTTGATTCGGGTGCTTCATGTTCCTTCATGTCATATCCATTTGCATCCAAGCACGATGTTGTCACTTCAAATTTGCCTCAGAAGTTGCAAGTTGTTTCTCCGGGCGGGATTATGACATCTAGTGTCTATGCTCCGGATGTATATATTCGCATGGGTGATTATCGCTTTCTGGATAAACCGGTGGTTCTTGGCAATTCTGACATCGACCTTATCCTCGGAATGGACTGGCTTTCTCAGCATGATGCTCAAATTGACTGTGCACAGAAGGAAGTCAAGATTACTCATTCCGATGATGATGTGATTATCTTCGCCTCCAGGGATAACACAATCAGGCTTTTCTCTCTCAATGTCAAGGGCGAGATGAATGCCATATCTCAAATTCCGGTGGTTAACGAATACGAAGACGTCTTTCCTGAAGAACTTCCAGGCATGCCTCCACACCGTCAAGTGGAATTCATCATTGAACTCGAGCCTGGTACTGAGCCAGCATGCCGGCGTCCATACAAGCTCTCTCCTAAAGAGTTGAAGGAGTTGAAGAAGCAGCTTGATGAACAGGAGCGTATGGGTCTGATCAGGCCTAGTACGTCTCCTTGGGGCTGTGGTGTCTTATTTATCAAGAAGAAGGATGGCACGGAGCGCCTCTGCGTTGATTACCGGCCATTGAACAAGAAGACAATATAAAGAACAAGTATCCGCTCCCCAACATCAACGAATTGTTCGAGCAGCTCAAAGGAGCTAAAGTGTTCTCTAAGCTCGATCTCCGAATGGGCTATCACCAGATTCGCATTCGCGAGGAAGATATCCCCAAGACTGCCTTCAGAACGAGATACGGCTCATATGAGTATACAGTCATGTCTTTTGGTCTCGCTAATGCTCCTCCTACCTTCTCGAGAATGATGCACTACATTTTCAACCCCTACACCGGCGAGTTTGTGCTTGTGTATCTGGATGATATTTTGGTATTTTCCAAGAATGAAGAGGATCACGAAAAGCACCTCCGTCTGGTTCTCGACAGACTCCGTGAACATAAGTTCCATGCCAAGTTCTCCAAGTGCGAATTTTGGCTCGATAAGGTCTTGTACCTGGGCCATATCATCTCCGCTGATGGTATTGCGGTAAACCCCGAGAAAGTTGAAGCAATTGTCAACTGGGAAGCTCCTCAGAACGTCAAGCAACTCAGAAGCTTTCTTGGTCTTGCCAGCTATTGCAGAAGGTTCGTTGAGAACTTCTCCAAGATTGCCAAGCCTCTTTCCAACTTGCTGCAGAAGAATGTCAAGTACTACTGGTCTCCAGATTGTGAAGTGCATATAAAACTCTCAAAGAAAAGCTCGTCTCTGCTCCAGTTCTTACTCCTCTAGATGAGTCCAAGCCCTACGAAGTATTCTGTGATGTTTCTCTTCAAGGACTTGGTGGTGTGCTTATGCAGGACAAGAGAATTATAGCATACACTTCTCGTTAGCTGAAGCCAAGTGAGAAGAACTACCCCACACATGATCTTGAACTAGCAGCTGTGGTACATGCTTTGATTACGTGGAGACACCTTCTGTTGGGCAGAAAAGTCGACATCTTCACCGATCACAAGAGCTTGAAGTACATCTTCACACAGCCGAATGTGAACCTCCGCCAGACTCTTTGGGTCGAGATGATCCAAGAGTATGATCCCAGCATCGAATACACACCTGGCAAGGCGAATTTTATTGCAGATGCTTTGAGCAGAAAGGCATATTGCAACAGCCTCCTTATCAAGCCGTTCCAGCCTGAGCTTTGTGAAGCATTCAGGAAACTCAACCTCCAAGTTGTTCCGCAAGGTTTTCTTGCAAATCTTCAAGTTGCTCCTACCTTGGAAGATCAGATCCGTGAGGCCCAGCTAAGTGATGCTATGGTGCAGAAAGTGAAACATGGTGTTGCAAAGGGTACTCCTAAATACAAGTGCTATCGCGTTGATGAGACAGATACCTTGTTCTTTGAGGACAGACTCGTCGTTCCCAAAGGTGATCTCAGGAAGCTCATAATGGAAGAAGCACATGATTCCCTCCTTTCCATTCATCCTGGCAGTTCCAAGATGTACCAAGACCTCAAGCAGTCTTACTGGTGGACACGCATGAAAAGGGAGATTGCCCAATTCGTGAATGAATGTGATGTCTGCAGAAGAGTGAAGGCAGAGCATCAACGTCCAGCCGGTCTTCTCCAACCTCTTCCTATTCCCGAGTGGAAATTCGACCACATTGAAATGGATTTCGTCACTGGCTTTCCTAAGTCCAAGAGAAGGAATGATTCTATCTTTGTGGTGATTGACAAGCTTACCAAAGTCGCTCACTTCCTTCCAGTCAAAGAATCCATCAATGCAGCTCAACTGGCAGAATTGTACACTTCCAGAATTGTGTCCTTACATGGTATTCCTCAAGTTATCTCCTCAGACCGTGGAAGTTTGTTCACTTCTAAGTTATGGGACTCCTTTCAGTCTGCCATGGGCACTAAGATTCGTTTCAGCACTGCTTTTCACCCTCAGACTAGTGGTCAAGTCGAGAGAGTGAATCAGATTCTAGAAGACATGCTCAGAGCCTGTGTCATAT
Organism: Secale cereale; assembly: GCA_902687465.1. Classification (NCBI taxonomy): domain Eukaryota; kingdom Viridiplantae; phylum Streptophyta; class Magnoliopsida; order Poales; family Poaceae; genus Secale; species Secale cereale. The sequence continues at coordinate 75,797,091 of LR738715.1, read as the reverse complement.
CTTTTGGCATGAAATGGGAAGATTGCCTTCCATTTGCCGAGTTCTCTTACAACAACAGCTTCCAAGCAAGTGCCGGAAAAGCTCCGTTTGAAATCCTCTATGGCAGAAAGTGCCGTACCCCTCTCAACTGGTCCGAGACTGGTGAACGTCAACTTCTTGGCAATGACTTGATCTCAGAAGCCGAAGAAATGTGCAAAGTCATACGTGAGAATCTCAAGGCCGCTCAATCGCGTCAGAAGAGCTACTATGACGGCAAGCATCGTGATTTGGCCTTCAACATTGGGGATCATGTCTATCTCCGTGTTTCTCCTATGAGAGGCACCCAAAGATTCGGTATCAAAGGAAAGCTTGCTCCTGGATATGTCGGGCCTTTCAAGATCCTTGGCCAAAAAGGCGATCTAGCCTATCAACTTGAGCTCCCTTCCAACTTTGCCAATGTTCATGATGTGTTTCATGTGTCTCAACTCCGCAAGTGCTTCAAGACTCCTGAACGCATGATTTCGTTTGAAGAGATTGATCTTCAACAAAACTTGTCTTACCGAGAGCATCCCATTGCTATTCTCGAAGAAACCGAGCGCAAGACCCGCAACAAGTCCATCAAATTCTTGAAAGTCAAGTGGTCACACCATACCGACCGAGAAGCTACGTGGGAACGAGAAGATCATCTTCGTTCCGAGTACCCTTCCTTTTTCCAGTCCTAGATCTCGGGACGAGATCTTTTTGTAGTAGAGGAGAGTTTGTAATGCCCCGGATGTAATACTTTTCCTTTTGGGCTATATGATATCTTTGGCTCCATCAATTCCTTTCCGGGTTCTTCGTCTTTCGGGTTTTCGCCATTTTGTCGTGTTGCGTGTGTTCATTCATCCATATCGTGTTGTCATGTGCATCGCATTGCATTTGTGTTGTCGTTTGCATCCGGTCCCACTCGTTCCTTTCCGTTGTCCGTTTCGCGTTCCGGAGCTCTCTCACGTGTCCGTGGCGTCCCCGAGGCCTACTTTGGTGTTTGGCCGTGTAACGCTTCCGTTTTGGTGTGAGACTTGTCGTGCGATGTTGTTTTGGTGTGTGTAACCCACATGTCAAATCTCGTCGCGTTTGGAGTTCGTTTGCTACCCCAATAGTTATTCTCGTGGGCTGAAAGTACCCCCTCTTTGAGGCCCAAGACACCCCTCCAAGAGCCCACCAAAGCAACCCAAACCCCTCCCTTCATCTAGGCCATCTAATTGTTATCATGTGGCTGAAAACCTCACCTCATTTGGACAACCCTAGCTCCTTGTGCCTATATAAACGTCCATCTTCCCCAAATTTGCGTCCTGAAACCCTAATGCTTCCACAGTGCGCCGCTGGTGCTTCCATCGTTGATCCGCGGCGCTTCCACCGTTGAAAATTCGTGCTTCCGACGTCCCAAAAACCGTGCTTCCGAGGTCGTCGCCGTGCTTCCGCAGGCCACGGGCCGTGCTTCCGTTCCGACACGGGGGCCCGAGCCGAGCTCTTCTTCAACCTCCGCCCCGCCGCCGTTCTTCCCCGCCGCCGGCCGCTCCTCCTCCGCGCCATCCTCCGCCGCCGACCGCCTCCTCTCACCGGCGCCCCTCGCCGCCCCGCCGTTCCCGGCCGCTCCTCCGGCCACCAACCGCCGCCCGCCGCGTCCGGCCTCAGCCACCCCGCCGGCGCCGCCGCCCTCCGCCACCGGCCGGCACCGCCACCTCGCCGGCCGGGCCTCCAGCCGCCGGCCCCGCCTACGTCGGCCTCCAGGCGAGCCGCCGCCCCGCCGCTCGAAGGGAGCCGCCGGCGCCAGGACGGGCGCATCCCCGAGCGCCCCGATCTGATTTGCCCTGGCGGGCCGGATCCCCGCGATCCGCGACCCGTTAGCCCGGATCCTCGCTCGCGTTGACCGCCGCCGCCCCGTTGACTCTGCCCGGTGGACCCGTTTGACCCCGCGTTGACTGAGGTTGCTCCTGTTTTTTTCACTAAGTCCTGATATTTTTAGTGTCTGATGCGGTTTTAAAATGTGGATAACTTTTTGTGTGCATGTCCGATTTGAGTGACTGATATGTCAAAATGATCGTGGAGACTTGTACTACGTTTTGTTCCATTGTGCCATGCATGTTTGAGGTCATCTAGTTGTATTAATCTTGATGAGAAGAGTGCCACTTGTAATAAACTGCTGTTAGTAGTTGTTTTCATGCCATCTTTGCAATGTGATAACTTGGTGCATGTTTATCCAAATGATGCAAATGATATGTCCACATGTTCGTCTTGAGATTCTCTACATGTTGATTGCGTTAGCTTGCATGATAGATTTCATATTGCCATGCTTATCTCCTTTGCGAAGTGCTATGTGGTTGTTATGTCGTTAAACTTGTTACGAGATGCCTCGTAGAGGAACTCGTTGCTATCGTTGTGTTTGTCCCCTTGATGCATGCTTAGATGTTTTGGATTCACCATCATGTGTACTTTGTTGTGGTGCTTACCACTTGCCATGCTTTGCTTTGAGGTGACTTAAACTTGCTCACAAACATACCATGATGAAACTGCTGTTTTAACACTTCGTGAAATTTCACTAAGTCTGGAATCTGTAATTTCCAGATGCCATGTTTGCTTGTTGTTCTAGACCAATCCATGATAGTTTTGGGGTGACTCTTGATGATTCCTTTTTGTATATATTGTTGGCTATCCATTCATGCTCTCACATGCTTATTTGGGTGGCTGTAGCATATTTAACTTTTGCTCCCAAGTTGCAACAAATTACTGCTGTCAGGATTGTGTTGTCAAGTTCAATATGTCATAGCTTGTTGCTATTGATCCATGGCTCCTTTGGGGATGCTCCAATGGAATTGTTTGCTGTAGGAGATGTCTAGTTTATGTACATGCTCCTTGCCATGATGTTTGAGTGCTGTAGGCCATTTATATCTTGCTCCGAAGCTACTATGTGGCTGTTATTTTTAGCTTGTGCATGTTTATTGTTTCGGGTGTAACTTTTAGCCCGTAGCTCCGTTTTGAGCAAGTCCTATATGAAACTTGTGTGTTTTTGCATGTAGATTCATATTATCCTATTGTTATCATGTTTTGAAGCATTTTGCTTGACGCATATTGTTGTGCTATAACACTGTGCTTCCTAAGTAGACTTTCTGTGCTTCCATAGTGCATCTGTTTTGCTTCCATAGTGCACCAGTCATGCATCCAGTAATTTTTCTGCGCATTGCATCTTGTTTGATTCGTTGCCTTGTGTTCTTGTTTTGAGTAGAGCCGGAAGCTGAGTCCGAGTATGAGTACGAGCACGAGGTTACTACCGAGGTTGAGAACGAGGACCCCTCTTACGATCCCATCGACAACTCTTCAGGCAAGATGATCGAACCCCGATAACATTACTATCTTTGCCTATTGCTAGAAGTCTCGATCTATAGTTCTGCCTCGATGCCCATGTTTTTCCTGTTAGCCTCCTATTGTAACCATGAACCTGTTTAACCACCCTACCTATGCAAACCATTGATTGGCTATACGTAGGCTTCGCCCAGCCCCTCTTATAGCATTGTTAGTTGCAGGTGAAGATTGAAGATTCTTGCTTCTTGTTGAAGCTTGTTGGGATATCACACTATATTAATTATTAAATGAAATCATCTATATATTGGTAATGGGTGGAAGGCTAAGCCTTTTGCTTAGTGATTTGTTCCACTCATGCCGCTAGGAACCGTATAAACCGGTGTTATGTTCCTTGATTATGCGTTCCTCACACGGTTGGGGTTATGGGACCCCCTCGATAAACCGCTAAGTGCTAACTCTTTTCCAGCAAGTCCCAACATTGGTACTATTCGCCTAATAACTAAAAACTTGCATAGGGTCTTGCAAACCCGAGTTCTTAATTAACAACCCCGGGCCAGTGCTCCTCATGAGTGTTGGTCCGAAACGGGGAGTCTGCGGGGCCACCACGAGGAAACTCGAGGATTGGTAAAAACCTGTAGAATCGCCCATCCGGTCGTGGCCTGAGACTAGATACGCGCGGCTATTGTCAGGGTGTCGGCACGCCAGGAGGATTTGCTGGATTAGCCTTACCTTAGTCGGAGTATCTTGAGCACGGGATTCCGAGAATACTCGGGTCTTCCCACTTTGGAGTTGCGACTCCGCGGATCGTGGGCTTGTCATGGGCCAAGTTGGAACACCCCTGCAGGGTTATGAACTTTAGAAAGCCGTGCCCGCGGTTATGTGGCAGATGGGAGCTTGTTAATATCCGGTTGTAGAAAACTTGACACCATGTTTCAATACACTACCAGCGTGTGTACCGTGACGGTCATTTTCCGAAAGGGATTCGGGAAGTGAACACGGTGGGGTTATGTTTGACTTGTTTTAGTTAGGATCACTTCGTGATCATTCTCTCGACCGAGGCACCTTCTCTTCTCGCTCTCTTTTACGTAAGCTAGTGCTAGTGCTACTGCAGACTCTTGTTCTTTCTTCAGCCTTGTTCCACATCCAAGGCTTAAATAGTCGTGTTACCCGGGAACGGGATTGCTGAGTCCTCTGTGGCTCACAGTTACTTCAACACACCAGATGCAGGTACGATGGTGAGCTACACCGATGATGGCACTGAGTTAGACTGGGAGTACAACGACGAGCGTAGCCGTTACTATGTGAACTATCTGGTTGATTAGTAGAGCTTCTACTAGGATTCGATCTAGACCTGTGGTTTAATGTTATGTTTGGTATCTTGTCATTTGGATCTTTACCCTTAGATGGGATGTGATGTTTATTGGAGTGATGATTGGATATGTAATGAATTTGTGTGATGTGGCGAGTGTAAGCCAACTATCTTTTCAGTTTTCCATCCCTATTTTTACATGAGATGTGCAAAGGTACCAAACTTGCGATCATTCCAGAATGGGCTTATATCTTTAAGTCGTGCCTCGACACGTAGGAGATATAGTCCCATCCTGGGCATTACAGGGGCTCTTCTTCTTCTTCCTCTTCCTCCTCATCATCCTCCTCCACCTCGTCAGAGGAGAGGATGTGGAGGTCCTCGGACTTCTTGTTTGTAGGACGGGGGCTATCTCCGCCCCCCTTGCCCTTCGTCTTCTTGGGCTTCTTGGTTGGTGCCTTGTACGATGTTGGGACCAGCATCACCGTCAATAGCGGCAATGTTGGGTCTTCCGGCAAAGGCGCCGGACACTTGATCCGGGTCACCTTCTTCGTCCAGCCCTGTATATCACGTAAAAATTCCAATTCCTATTATCATTAAATAAGGGAAGGGGTAAGTGTTTGGCAAGGATTTCTATTACCCCTGGGGCGGAGACCACAGTGATGTAGCCCGCATCGTCGGTCTCTTCGGGCCATTCCTTCAGGCTCTTGAAGAGGTGCTTCCAGATCTCCTTGTGCGTAAAGCCGAAGAGATGCTTCAGCGGCTTGTCTCCTGTCGGATCGAACTCCCATAGGGAGGAGTCCTGGCTTTGGCAAGGGAGAACAAGCCGGGTCAGCATCACCTGAACCACGGAGGAGAGCAGGGGCCCCTTGGAGATCATGCCGGACACACGGCTCACAAGAGTCGTCACTTCAGTGTGCGACCCCCAGTCCAGACCCTTTTTTGGTCTAGGAGCTCAGACTCCTTGGGGGTCCGGATCTGAAAACATGCTTCGCCGCCCATATGGCGTCATAGGGTTCGGTGATGTAGAACCACTCCTGCTGCCAGACTTTATTCGTTTCCAGGAATGATCCCTTGGGCCAAGTTGCATTCGGGAGCTTGCTAATCATAGCGCCCCCGCACTCCGCGTGTTCCCTGTCCACCACCTTCGGCTTCACGTTGAAGGTCTTAAACCATAGGCCGAAGTGTGGGGGATGCGGAGAAAGGCTTCACATACCATTATAAAAGCGGAGATGTGAAGGATTGAGTTCGGGGCTAGATCGTGGAAATCTAGCCCGAAGAAGAACAAAAGGCCCCGAACAAAGGGGTGGAGTGGAAACCCTAGCCCCCTAACAAAGTGAGAGGTTAACACTACCCTCTCACCCGCCTCTGGGACGGGAATCACCTGGCCCTTGGTAGGGACTCGGTGTGCGATGTTGGCGGCGAGATATCCCGCGCTCCGTAAATCCTCCACGGTCTTTTCAGTGAACGTGGAAGCCTCCCACTTGCCTCTGGCACCGGATCCAGCCATAGCTGGGAAGGAGAGTGGCGGTTGAGGAACGAGGAGCGGTGGGCGCAGGAGATGAGAATAATGGGGCTAGGGAGATTGGAGAGCTCGAGCTTGAGGAAGGCGTGGGGCTGATGAAAGGGATTAGTGTCCTTTTATAATGCTACGAATACAGAACGTCCCCCCCCCCACTTTAGCCATAAAACTCGCCAGTTCCCAAAGCGGTCGTGCGTAATGCGCGGCGTGGATACTCACATCATATTGATAAGGATCCCACAATAAGCTGGCACGATCTCTATTCTGATGGGATGTGTCAATGAGGATATACCTCGTAACGCGAAATTAGGACCAAATAAAACGGTTCGATATATTAGTGGGACGGACGCGACGCTTTGCCAAAAAGTTGTCAGATCAAACACGTTATTCATTTTTCTTAAGAAGCCTTTCCTTCGAGGCTAAGGGTTGTACTAACCTTGAAGAGCCGAACACAATACACCTTTTTGCAGAAGATATATTCGGAAGAAGGAACCCTCCTTGCAATGTCGAAGACAATACGAAAGCCGAACTCATCATCATCGAAGACAGATTCAGGGGCTACTGAGGGAGTCCTGGATTGAGGGGTCCTCATGTGGCCGGATAACTCTTGGTGGGCCGGACTAGTGGGCCGTGAAGATCATAGTCGAAGATCATCTCTCGTATCCGGATAGGACTCATGTGTTCATGTAATGGCAACTTTTAGGTTCGGGTGTAGATTTTCCTTCCTCTGCAAGATGACATGTACAAACCCTAGGCCCCTCCGGTGTGTATATAAACCGGAGGGTTTAGTCCGTAGAGGCGAGAACAGAGAATCTCAAATCCTCATAGGCTAGACTTTAGGGTTTAGCCACTACGATGTCGAGGTAGATCAACTCTTGTATTCATATTCATCCATATTAATATAGCAGGAAGTAGGGTTTTACCTCGATCGAGAGGGCCTGAACCTGGGTAAACATCGTGTCCCTAGTCTCCTGTTACCATCGATCCTCAGACGCATAGTTCGAGACCGACAACTATCGTCTACGGAAGATAGTAATTTCTCGAGTTCCCAACCGCTTTTGGGAATACAAGAACTATGACGTTGTTGCTATATTCAAAAAGCTTGTTGTCGTCTCTGCTTCCACGGATGGATGGATATTGCTCAAAAATCATTTCTGTACACGAATGATTACTGTGATGCAATTCAATACAAGCGTCTTGTGTTGGCTGCCACCACTGTTGGCACTGTGTTTGCATGGGATCCTTATTGTTTCGGTACGTTTGTCTTTCACCGTAATTATAATTGTTTCATCCACATGCATGCTAGTTAGTATCACCGTACTAATTAACCTTCTTGTGTTTCCAAGGTCCTGTGAACATTCCAGCACCTATACTTGAAAAAAATTATAACCAAGGGGGATATGACGATGGTGATGATCACAAGCATGAGGACGAGCAGGACCCAGATACTCAATGGTGCTTGGCAACTTATTCCGAGGGACCGCCTCTTCTTGTATGTATACAGGGCACTGCTGATGTTACTAACAAAGCAGGTGTTGTCTCCCATGGTCGAACTATCTGGACCTATTCCAACATCCGTTGCAGGGTATTCGGGATGGATACTAGTGTACTAGCGCCAGCACCTTCTGAATGGTTCCATATTGAAAGTCTTGGAGGAAACTCGCTCTTCCTTGGACAAAACTATCCAATGATGGTGAAAGGCGATCCAGCTGCTGTTGACACAATGTTACTACCATTTATGAGAAGCAATTGTATCTATACCTTGGACATTGCAATGGTTCCCTACCCTGGCTATCACAATATGCGTCCTGATATAGGCCGCTTCAGCCTGGATGACCAGTCATGCGTTGGTCTCGAGATTGACAATAGCTAGCCCTTCCTAGAGAATCGTTTATGGCTCAAACCAAGCGTTTCCAACGCCGAGGATTGGTTGTGCTAAAGTTCATTTCATCGCTTTTTTATTTGTTGTGTGAGAAAAACTTTACTTTACTAGAATGTTTTGTTGCAAATAATCTATAATCCAACATGTAGCCTCGTTGTTGTTGTGTGTTGATGACTTGTTGTATGTAATGAATGGTACATTTGCATATGCGTCCCATCAACTCACACATGCTCGCACGTCACATGGGTCGCGTGGCGGCACATATATTACTTTTCTATTTGGTCTCCATATGAACAGTGCTAGTGATTTTAGTTGCACAAATTAAATAGTGCTAGTGATTTTTAGCTGCATATTATGACAGATCGCAGAGTTACAAGGTTGACAAATGGCAATGTTACTAGATAAAAAATGTCAATCTTTCTAGTTTGACAAATGGTAACTTACCCAAAATGGCATATATGCAAATCTTACCCAATTGTTTGTACGTGTTGCACACGGGTCATGCAAAACAACTGTTTGCGTTGTAGGGGTGCAGAAATCCTGCTCGGCACATTTTCCCTTGGCTTCCTGGGGAAGTTGTCGGTTTGCATCCGGGTGTTCTAACTAAAATGTTTGTGATGAGTGTTTTATATTTGAAAACCATTAACATTTTTTCAAAAGAAAACCGTTTGATAAGTTTGTCCATTAAGAGAGAAAAACGCAAGTTCGTTCAAACCATATCTTTCATTCAGTCACACTGCGAATTTCTATTCATATGATCAAGATTTCGAGATACAGTATTAAACCCCCAAAAAACTATTTCCGGCGGCGGCGGAGGCGGCGTGCCGCGCCATCGTTGTCGTTGTCGTCCTCCGGGACGCCGTTGTTGAAGTATTCAAGGAAGCACAAAATGTTCTTCACTTGTAAATCAAACATCATGTCGTCGCGCGATCGGCGGGTGGGGCGCAGCAGGACGACAACTGGCGTCGCTGAGAGGTAGCGGTTGACGGCAGTGTGCCATGCCGTTGAGGGGGCACGGGCACGGGCACGGGCGCGGCGTGTGCAGCCAAACGCACGGGGGCCGGTGCCACGGTGGGTGGAGGGGCGCGCACAGGCACGGGCACGAGCACTGGTGCTAGAATGTACACGAGCTCGCGCGGGTCCGTGGAAACCTTGCTGACGCCCGCGGCTTCCAGCTATGCGATAGTGCACGGCGACCAGCCCGTCAATGCTACGGGGATGGTCGCTGGCGCGGGCGCGGGGAAGGGAGCTGGGACAGGAGCGGGGGCAGCAACCGACGTGGCCAGCTCATTCTGGGCCATGTCCATGAGGCCCCATTCCTCCTTATTTTCTATCTCCTCTGGCTCGGAGTCGACTTCACCAAACTTGAAGACTAGTGGCAGATGGTCGTTCTGCGCCATGGCGTTGGTGGAGGTCTGCGGGAGGGAGGGGAATGGGAGGCATACAGTAAGGCCGCCCGTATTAAACAGCGGCTCGGGCACCATTAATGGAGAGGAAGGCGGGCGGCCATGGAAGTCAAAGGGCTCGCTTCCCAGTGAGCATGTGCAGCGTACAACTCGCACGCTTCCCGGTGAGCCTGTTCATTGGAGGACAGCCTGCGCACCGGACTATGCTCGCACACCTCCCGTTCAGTCAAGGTCAAGCAGCTGTCTGCACGACACCTCCTACAGCCATTAAAACCAAGAAACATGGTGTCGCGTGAATGGTTAACATAATGCACATGGTTTGAATTCTACAAACGCTTGAGATATTAAAGTGGCAGCTATTTTTTCAAAATGCCACCATTGGTTGTCATTATTTGAGTGCGCCTTCTCTCAAAATGGACACGAAAAATGCCACAGCATGTCGGGTGCCATTCCATGATAGCATGCCAGGTTTCATGAATTTCAGACGAGTTTTGGATTTACTAGGATTTACAAACCAGGCATCTCAATGTTTTGCCGGCAATCAACGGTGCCCTAGTGTTTGAAATTCATTCCCATTTCTTGCATGGGGCGTAAGCATACATCCAAGGACACAGATTTGATTTTTCACCCAATTTTTTATGCACTGGAGCATGTGCATGTAGTTCAAAGTTGAATTATGCACATAAATGCATTGAAAACTCAATTAATGCATAAAAATGTCCAAACACTTCGAATGAACTCTGGAAAGGTTGAAAGTTGGCATGGTATCATCATTTCACCCACATAGCATGTGCAAAAAAGTAGAGAGGCTTACGGCAAAAACTGGATGCACTTCGTGTACAAAATGGACAATCTCTTTCGAAGTATCGGGGTTTGGGACCAAAACTAATCTGTTACAAAGGCATTTCATTTTTTTGAACATATTTGAAGTCCAGACTTTTTGTGTGTTCAAAGCGCACCATTCAAATCCACATCGTCAATTATCAACCCTTTTTGAATTCATTTGGTATTTTTCATGCATTTACTGATTTTTTTTGAGAGCTAAATGACCCTGAAATTGAAAAATACTTCGAATGAACTCTGAAAAGGTTGGAAGTTGGCATGCTATCATCATTTCACCGACATAGCATGTGCAAAAAAGTAGAGAGGGTTACGGCAAAAACTGGATGCACTTCGTGTACAAAATAGACAATCTCTTTTGAAGTATCAGGGTTTCGCACGAAAACTCATCTGTTACAAAGGCATTTCATTTTTTGAACTTATTTGAAGTCTAGACTTTTTCTGTGTTCAAAATGCACCATTCAAATCCACATCATCAAATATCAAACCTTTCCGAGTTCATTTGGTATTTTTCATGCATTTACTATTTTTCTAAGAGCAAAATGACCCTGAAATTGAAAAACACTTTGAATGAACTCTGAAATGGTTGAAAGTTGGCATGGTATCACCATTTCACCCACGTAGCATGTGCAAAAAAAGTAGAGAGGGTTACGGCAAAAACTGGATGCACTTCGTGTACAAAATGGACAATCTCTTTCGAAGTATCAGGGTTTGGGACGAGAACTCATCTGTTACAAAGGCATTTCATTTTTTTGAACTTATTTGAAGTCCAGACTTTTTGTGTGTTCAAAACGCACCATTCAAATCCACATCATCAATTATCAACCCTTTCTGAATTCATTTGGTATTTTTCATGCATTTACTGGATTTGTTTTAGAGCTAAATGACCCTGAAATTGAAAAACACTTCGAATGAACTCTGAAAAGGTTGAAAGTTGGCATGGTATCATCATTTCACCCATGTAGCCTATGCAAAAAAGTAGAGATGGTTACGGCAAAAAATGGATGCGCTTCATGTACAAAATGGACAATCTCTTTCGAAGTATCAAGGTTTAGGACGAAAACTCATCTGTTACAAATGCATTTCATTTTTTTGAACTTATTTGAAGTCCAGGCTTTTGGTGTGTTCAAAATGCACCATTCAAATCCACATCATCAATTATCAACCCTTTCTGAATTCATTTGGTATTTTTCATGCATTTATTGATTTTTTATAGCTAAATGAACCTGAAATTGAAAAACACTTCGAATGAACTCTAAAAAGGTTGAAGGCTGGCATGGTACCATAATTTCACCCACATAGCATGTGCAAAAAAGTAGAGAGGGTTGCGGCAAAAAATGGATGCACTTCGTGTACAAAATGGAAAATCTCTTTCGAAGTATGAGGGTTTCGAACAAAAACTCATATGTTACAAAGGTATTTCATTTTGTTGAACTTATTTGAAGTCCAGACTTTTGGTGTGTTCAAAATGCACCATTCAAATACCCATCATCAATTATCAACCCTTTTTGAATTCATTTGGCATTTTTCATGCATTTACTGAATTTTTTAGAGCTAAATGACCCTAAAATTGAAAAAAATTTCAAATGAACTTTGAAAAGGTTGAAAGTTGGCATGGTATCATCATTTCACCCACATAGCACGTGCAAAAAAGTAGAGAGGGTTACGGCAAAAACTGGATGCACTTCATGTACAAAATGGACAATCTCTTTCGAAGTATCAGGGTTTCGGACGAGTCCTCATCTGTTACAAAGGCATTTCATTTTTTTTGAACTTATTTGAAGTCCAAAATTTTTGTGTGTTCAAAATGCACCATTCAAATCTACATCATCAATTATCAACCCTTTCTGAGTTCATTTCGTATTTTTCATGCATGTACTGAATTTTTTTACAGCTAAATGACCCTGAAATTGAAAAACTATGTTGATGTCGCTCCATGATAGCATGCCAAGCTTCATGAATTTCACACGAGTTTTCGATTTACTAGAATTTAAAACCCAGGCATCTCAACATTTTGCCAGCAATCAACAGTGCCTTGGTGTTTGAATTTCATTCCCATCTCTTGCATGGGACCTATAAATTCACCCAATGACAGACATGTGATTTTTCAACCAACTTTGGTGCATTGGAGCATGTGCTTGTAGTTCAAATTTAAATTATGCACATAAAATGCCTAGAAAACCCCGTTGATGTATAAAAAGGACAAATGAACCCCAAAAAAATTCATTCCCATTTATTGCATGGGACCTAAGCATGCACTGAAGGACACAGATTTGATCTTTCAACCAATTTGTATGCATCGGAGCATGTGCATGTAGTTTAATTTTGAATTGTGCACGCGAAATGGCTAGAAAACCAGTTTACTGTATAAAATGTCCAAACGAACCCTGAATAATTCCAATTCTTTTACGACACACATATAGTTGCATGTTCACTGCAGATAAATGGTCTAGCAATTCAAACAACGTCCATTGCCGCTGTGACACCATTTTGTAATTCAGATCCCACACAGTTTATTATCACGAACCGTGTGAGATGTCAAGCACGCTAGCTCACTCCCCAAAAACCCCCGCCTCTGCATCCCTCGCAATCTAAAAAATATCTACCGCCTGGAAGGTTTTAATGTTTGATAGCACACGATTAGTATGTGCGGACCGTGTGCGATGTCTGTTACTCCCGCTCTGCTTTAGTCCCTTGATTCAAAATTTCAGTAGCCCCGGCATTCTACTCCCTCCTCTGCATCCCTCGCAATCTCAAAAATATCTGCTCGCCCTTAATCCAAATTTTCAGTAGCCCCGCCTTGTTACTCCCGCCTAGTAAAATTTTCAGTTGCCGCAATATTTCCTCAAACACAACCTTGCCCACCCCCCCTCCGCACACACACCCCAAAACCTCTGCTCACACAGACACTCACAACCCTCGAAACCGTTGGTAGGTCGCCGCCATCGCCGGTGCCTCCATCATGAACCTCTGCATGTGTGCCGGGGAGCTCGAGGAGCCAATGGCCAAAAAGAGGTTTATCGCGGCCTTTTCGCCCGACGCCGGAAAGGTGGCCGCCGAGGTGTCCCGGTCATCCTCTGCGGGCCCAGTCCGCCGTCGCCAGTCCCCCAATCCCCCCGCAGTCACTCCCCTACACCAAGGACTTCCCTGTCCTTCCTCGGACCCGGCAGCCGACGAAGTCCTACCTTGGGGTCCGGCAGCGGTGGTGGGGGGCGTGGGTCGCCGAGATTACAGATTGAGAGACCCAGACCCGCCGGTGGCTCGGTAGCTTCCACACGGCCGAGCTCGCGGCCATGGAGTACGACCGCTGGCACGTCCGCTACCACGGCGCGGCGGCTAGGCTCAATCGCCTAGAGATGTCCTTATGACTTGTTTATTTCTGTTCTTCACAATGTGATGCTCTATATGTGCAACTATTTGTTGTGCAGTTCAAATTCATCAATAACAGTTTCAACAATACCGCTATGAATTACGATATTTGGTTGTTGTTCAGGATATTGCAGTTAACATGCCTTTCGTTTTTCAATTGTTGTTTAGCAACATGCATTATACTGAATGACTAAATATGCAATCCCAAGCTACATAGCAACAAGGAAGAGTGTTACCTTAATGTTCTGATGATGTCTAGATATGCATGTAATAAAATCTTATATAATGGGATGTATGGAGTGTTCTACTACATCATTTTTCAATTGTTGTTTAGCTTCTAATATTAACTTGGTGCTTTTAGGTACATATATATATCATTGCCAAAGATTCACACTTCGACCCTTTCTGCGTATGGGGCAATGAGATACTCATGAACCAGCATCAAGTGAGGAAACTGATAAAGATTGTTACTAAAATGGGTCAAAAGATGTCAATCGAACTATTTGTTTACACTTTATGCAAGACAACAGTGAACTAAGGGATGGTAAGTAAGAACCTTGTAGCCTTCTTTTTACTGCCCGTAATGAGTTGTGTTAGATGACAATATCTGAATCTTTTTTCTTTTGAAGTGGATCTTGAAGCAGTTTACTCAAGATTACCTCTCAAACTACATGATTGGCGGCCGGCCATCACAAGGGATTGGACTAGAGTCGTGCATGCCTTTTGCATCCAGGAGAGCACAATAGGGCCATTCCGCTTCACCTTGTTCAGCAACTGGAATGTATGTCGCCTCTTTCATTACCATCTGTAATAGTATAAGTATAGAACCCTGGTACATCATTCTTTATTTGGTGCTTCTATAATTCTCAAACATATGTACCTATGAATCGAATAATGCATTGGTTGTTTGAATCTGATGGACAGGAATAAAGCTATAGCCTACTTGCAAGTTTAAATTACGTACAATTATAAATAGAAGCAATTAAATTAGGGCGAAATTACGTTGTGCAGGTCATTACGGCACACACGGTTGGTAAAACACAAATGTTTGTGCTATACACCATAATCCGAAACGGTTCACAGAGAGGAAACGTGTGCAAGCATGCACACAGTTGCCGTTCGCAAAGCGTGTGTGATGTCAGACACTATCACATACGATGCGGGAAAACTAAATGTGTGTGATTGTCTATCTATCGTACACGGTTTATAATCATGAACTGTTTGTGATGTGCTAGGCATCATAAATCTCCCGTGCCTGGAATCTGCCTAGAATCTGCCTGGAAAGCTCCCGTGCCTAGAATCTACCTGGTTTTAGGCACAACCAAAAACTCCGACTATGATGGCAATGCGAGCACAAACGAGTATCAAGGATGAAGTGTTTGGGATATTCGAGATATCGGAAACGGTTACATAGGGACAACTGTATGCATCAAGGCTCCCTATCCCCGACGGTTTGTGGGTCGTGTGGGAAGGACCCCCCTATCGCCCACACTCACTAGGCGACGGTTCCAAATGCCGTTGCGGAAAGGGGTTTTAAATTGTTTGTTTAGGACCGACGCGCACCAGTGTTAAGAGGTTGCTTGATGAGGCCGGCGTCTGGAAGAGAATAAGTTGTACTGTGTGGCACCTCGTTACGTCGCTTGTGGCCGAATGGTTCATGGGTTAAGCCGGCTAGTAGCTCTCTAGAGCCGCTCTGAGTTTGCCGCCTTGACTCATGTTGGGTTTTCTTCTAAATAAAGTTTGGGTCCAAGTGAGCGTCTGGATGAGAAAATCTTACTTTCCTCACGACCCGTCTTGTTTTCTTTGGGGACAAGGATTTTGAGTCGAAAGAGATGGAAATTACCTCAGTGTCATCAGCCCGGCTGGTTGCAGCATCACCCTAAGAATAAGAAGCGTCAGCAAGTTCAATAAAAAGACTGCCAAGGGAGTCAAGTTCTACCTCCGACTCATTATCACCTACTAGCTCATTCACAACAGTAGGTTTATTCCTTCTCTGAGCCGGCATAGTCTTAGTCCTGGCCACCTGAGTTTTCCTTTTCCTATTCCAGAAGGGAGAGTCGGCATGCATAACTAAGTAAGGTTAGAAAGTGAAGCACCGAGTAAGTAAGGATTTATAAGCCAGATAGAAAAGTATGCTTATCGGAGGGGCCGGGTTAAGTTTGGAGAATAGTAGCAGCCTTGTCTTATTGAAGTTCTCCTAAGGGTCCCCAAGGAGTCTCTTCACAACTTTGTTGATTTCATTAGTTGTTAAGTCATCAGAACTATGTCATTAAACGTCTGATGGGTCGCCCAAATAATTGCACATTAAGTCAGGTCGGTGACTCAGGGGCATGATTCTCCAAGTGACCCAACATTGTGTCAAGTAAAAAACCCAATTAAACCGTTGGCCGATAAGGCCCTGAGTATTGGATATACAGGGGCAGCTTGAGCATGCTCTTCTGGAATAACACGGCAGGGGATGTCAAAATCGATAGGAAGACGATCAGCTCTGTAACCCGACAAAGGGTTCTCATCAGCTGGAGTTGTATTCTTGCAATAGAGCAGGTCTTAATACATCATTTAGGATGACTTGGTAGAGTGACTGGTGGGAAGGAGCCATCTCTTCGGCTCTGAATTGAGACCCCGCTGAGTTCTAAACTAGGGACATCAACAAACTCTGTTTGATGGTTGATGTAGAAAAACTCCTTGAAGACAGGGACAGTGGGCTCTATTTGTAAATACGCCTCAAAGAAGACTTTAAATTGGCATAGATTGGATATGGAATTTGGGGCTATTGGGAAACGATGCATGGAAAACAAAAAAATACGCACACGCAATAATATATCCATGGAGATGCATAGCAATGAGGGGGAGAGTGTGTCTACGTACCCTCAAAGACTCTAAGCGGAAGTGTTTCACAACGCGGTTGATGTAGTCAAACTTCTTCGCGCTTCAACCGATCAAGTACCGAACGCACGGCACCTCCGCGTTTTGCACACGTTCAGCTCGGTGACATCCCTCGCATTCTTGATCCAGCAAGACGTCGAGGTAGTAGATGAGTTCGGTCAGCACGACAGTGTGGTGACGATGATAGTGAAGTGATCTCCGTAGGGCTTCGTCTAAGCACTACGAAAATATGACCGAGGCAGTAAACGGTGGATGGGGGCGCCGCACATGGCTAAGACAATGTTGTGTGTCCTTGGGAGGAGCCCCTCCCAACATATGTATAGGCGGGAGGGCACGAGAGGCAGCCAGGGCGCGTCCTATGGTTGGTCGCCGCCCCCTAGGGGCTCTGCCTTGCCATGCGCCCCCTTTCCATGTATGCATGAAGGGGAAGGAAAGAGGGCGTGAGGGAAGGAAGTGGGAATCCCAATCCACATTGTCCTTTCCCTTCCCCTCTTTCCTTCTCCTCCTCCTATGGCCCTATAGGGTGCACCATCCCCTTGTGGGCTGGTGTGTTCCTTCACAAGGCCCATATGGCCCATAGGATTGTCGGGGGTACCCGAAACACATTCCGGTGAGCTAATAAGTACCTGATACCCTCCAGAACACTTTCGGTGTCCAAAGTCTTTACCTCTCGGCCATTTCAAGACTCCTCGTCATGTCCGTGATCTCATCCGGGACTTCGAACAACATTTGGTCACCAAATCACATAACTCATATAATATTATATCGTCAATGAACGTTAATCATGCGGACCCTACGGGTTCGAGAACTATGTAGACATGACCAAGACACCTCTCCGGTCAATAACCAATAACGGAACCTGGATGCCCATATTGGCTCCAACATATGCTACGAAGATCTTTATGGTCGAAGCGTTATGACAACATACACAATTCCATTTGTCCGTCGGTATGTTACTTGCCCGAGATTCAATCGTTGGTATCTGTATACCTAGTTCAATCTTGTTACCGGAAAGTCTCTTTACTCGTTCCGTAATACATCATCCCTTGACTAACTCATTAGTCATTTGCTTGTAAGGCTTTTTATGATGTGCATTACCGAGAGGGCCAAGAGATACCTCTACGATACTCGTAGTGACAAATCCTAATATCGATTCATGCCAACCCAAAAAAGCACCTTCGGAGATACATGTAGAGCATCTTTATAATCACCCAGTTATGTTGTGATGTTTGATAGAACACAAGGTATTCCTCCGGTATCCGAGGGTTGCATGATCTCATAGTCAAAGGAATGTGTAATTGACATACATGAAAGTAGTACCAATAAACTGTACGATCAAATGCTAAGCTAACGGATGGGTTTTGTCCATCACATCATTCTCATAATGATGTGATCCCATTATCAAATGACAACTCATGTCCATGGTTAGGAAACCTTAACCATCTTTGATTAATGAGCTAGTGTAGTAGAGGCTTACTAGGGACACAGTATTTGTTTATGTATTCACACATGTATTTAGGTTTCCGGTCAATACAATTATAGCATGAATAATAAATCTTTATCATGATTAAGGAAATATAATAATAACCATTTTATTATTGCCTCTAGGGCATATTTCCATCAGTCTCCCACTTGCACTAGAGTCAATAATCTAGTTCACATCGCCATCTGATTAACACCCAAAGAGTTTTCTAGAGTCAATAAATGAGTTCACATCGCCATGTGATTAACACCCAAAGATTTTACTTGAGTCAATAATCTAGTTCACATCTTTATGCGATTAACACTCTAAGGTATGATCATGTTTTTCTTGTGAGAGAGTTTTTAGTTAATGAGTCTGCAACATTCAGATCCATGTGTACTTTGCAAATTTCTATGTCTCCAATGCTCTGTACAGAGCTACTCTAGCTAATTACTCCTACATTCAATACACATCCAGATTGATACTTTGAGTCATGTGGATTAGTATCAAAGTTTGCATCGGCGTAACCATTTACGACGAACTCTTTATCACCTCCATAATCGAGAAACATTTGCTTATTTCTCTAAGGATAATTTTGACCGCTCCTGGATCACTCTTATACCCCCTTGCCAGACATGTGTCAAGGCACATACTTGGTCTGGTACACAACATGGCATGATTTATAAAACCTATGGCTGAGGCATAGGGAATGACTTTCATTCTCTCTCTATTTTTCTTCCGTGGTCGGGCTTTGAATCTTACTCAACTTCATACCTTACAAATCAGGCAAGAACTCCTTCTTTGACAGATCCATTTTTTAACTACTTCAAAATCTTATCAAGGTGTGTACTCATTGAAAGTCTTATCAAGCATCTTAATTTATCTCTATAGATCTTGATTCCCAATATGTAAGCAGCTTCACCGAGGTCTTTCTTTGAAAAACTTTTTTCAAGCACTCCTTTATGCTTTCCAGAAAATTCTAAATCGTTTCCAATCAACAATATGTCATTCACATATACTTATCAGAAATGTTGTAGTGCTCCCACTCACTTTCTTGTAAATACAGGCTCCAACATAAGTCTGTATAAAACCACATGCTTTGATCACCTAATCAAAGCATATATTCCAACTCCGAGATGTTGCACCAATCCATAGATGGATCGCTGGAGCTTGCACACTTTGTTATCACCTTTAGGATAGACAAAACCTTCTGGTTGCATCATATACAACTCTTCTTTCAAAAATCCATTAAGGAATGCAGTTTTGACATCCATTTGCCAAATTTCATAATCAGAAAATGCGGAAATTGCTAACATTATTCAGATAGACTTAAGCATCGCTACGGGTAAGAAAGTCTCATCGTAGTCAACTCCTTGAACTTATCGAAAACCTTTTGTGACAAGTCGAGCTTTGTGGAGAGTAACATTGCCATCACCGTCAGTCTTCTTCTTGAAGATCCATTTATTTTCAATGGCTTGCCGATCCTCAGCCAAAGTCCACACTTTGTTCTCATACATGGATCATATCTCATTTTCATGGCCTCGAGCCATTTATCGGAATACGGGCTCATCATAGCTTCTTCATAGTTCGAAGGTTCTCCGTTGTCTGAGAACATCACTTCCAGGACAGTGTAACCATACCACTCTGGTGCAGTACGTGTTCTCGTCAACCTACGAGGTTTGGTAGTAACTTGATCCAAAGTTCCATGATCATTATCATTAGCTTCTTCTCTAGTTGGTGTAGGCATCACGGGAACAGTTTTCTCTGATGATCTACTTTCCAATTCGAGCGAAGGTACAATTACCTCATCAAGTTCTACTTTCCTCCCACTCACTTCTTTCAAGAGAAACTCCTTCTCTAGAAAGGACCCATTGTCAGCAACAAAAATCTTGCATTCGGATCTGTGGTAGAAGGTGTACCCAATAGTTTCTTTTGGGTATTCTATGAAGACGCACTTCTCTGATTTGGGTTCGAGCTTATCAGGTTGATGCTTTTTCACATAAGCATCGCAACAACAAACTTTAAGAAACAACAACTTTGGTTTCTTGGCAAACCATAGTTCATACAGTGTCGTCTCAACGGATTTAGATGGTGCCCTATTTAACGTGAATGAAGTTGTCTCTAATGCATAACCCCAAAATGATAAAGGCAAATCGGTACGAGACATTATAGAACGCACCATATCCAATAGAGTACGGTTACGATGTTCAGCCACACCATTACGCTGTGGTGTTCCAGGTGGCGTGAGCTGTGAAACTATTCCACATTATTTCAAATGAAGACCAAACTCGTAACTCAAATATTCGCCTCCGTGATCAGATCGTAGAAACTTTATTTTCTTGTTACGATGATTCTCTATTTCACTCTGACATTCTTTGAACTTTTCAAATGTTTCATACTTGTGTTTCATTAAGTAGATATACCCATATCTACTCAAATCATCTGTGAAGGTGAGAAAATAACGATACCCGTTGCGTGCTTCAACACTCATCAAACCGCATACATTGGTATATATTATTTCCAATAAGTCATTAGCTCGCTCCATTGTTTCGGAGAACGGAGTTTTAGTCATCTTGCCCATGAGGCATGGTTCGCAGGTATCAAATGATTCATAATCAAGTGATTCCAAAAGTCCATCGACATGGAGTTTCTTCATGTGCTTTACACCAATATGACCTAAATGGCAGTGCCACAAGAATGTTGCACTATCATTATCAACTCTGCATCTTTTGGCTTCAAGATTATAAATATGTGTATTACTATGATCGAGATTCAATAAACCATTCACCTTGGGTGTATTACCATAAAATGTTTTATTCATGTAAACAGAATAACAATTATTCTCTGACTTAAATGAATAACTGTATTGCAATAAATACGATCCGATCTTGTTCAAGCTCAACACAAACACCAAATAACATTTATTTAGGTTTAACACTAATCCCGAAAGTATAGGGAGTGTGCGATGATGATCATATCAATCTTGGAACTACTTCCAACACACATCGTCACCTCACCCTCAACTAGTCTTCATTTATTCTGCAACTCATGTTTCGGGTTACTAATCTTAGCTACCGAACAAGTATCAAATATCGAGGGGCTACTACGAGCACTAGTAAGGTACACATCAATAACATGTATATCAAATATACCTTTGTTCACTTTGCGATCCTTCTTATCCACCAAATATTTGGGGAAGCTCCGCTTCCAGTGACCATTTCCTTTGCAGTAAAAGCACTCAGTTTCAGGCTTAGGTCCAGCTTTGGGCTTCTTAATGGGAGTGACAACTTGCTTGCCAGTCTTCTTGAAGATCCCTTTCTTTCACTAGCCCTTTTTCTTGAAACTAGTGGTCTTGTTAACCATCAACACTTGAAGCTCTTTCTTCATTTCTACCTTCACTGATTTCAACATCATGAAGAGCTCAGGAATCGTCTTCATCATCCCTTGCATATTATAGTTCATCACGAAGTTCTAGTAGCTTGGTGATAGTGACTAGAGAACTCTATCAATCACTATCTTATCTGGAAGATTAACTCCCACTTGATTCAAGTGATTGTAGTACCAAGACATTCTGAGCACATGCTCACTAGCTGAGCTATTCTCCTCTATCTTGTAGGCAAAGTACTTGTCAGAGGTCTCATACCTCTCGATGTGGGCATGAGTCTGAAATACCAATTTCAGCTCTTGGAACATCTCATATGCTCTATGGAGTTCAAAACGTCTTTTGAACCCCGATTCTAAGCCGTAAAGCATGGTGCACTAACTATTATGTAGTCATCAGATTGCGCTTGCCAAACGTTCATAACGTGTGCATTAGTTTCTGCAACATGTTTGCCACCTAGCGGTGCATCAAAGACATAATTCTTCTGTGTAGCAACGAGGATAATCCTTATATCACGAACCTAGTCTGCTACTAACATCTTTCAACTTAGTTTTCTCTAGGAAAATATTAAAAACAGGGGAGTTAAATCACGAGCTATTGATCTACAACATAGATATGCAAATACTATCAGGACTAAGTTCATGATAAATTAAGTTCAACTTAATCAAATTACTAATGAACTCCCATTTAAATTAACAACCTCAGGTTATCTAAGTGATACATGATCCAAATCAACTAAACCATGTCCAATCATCACGTGAGATGGAGTAGTCATCAATGGTGAACGTCTCTTATGTTGATCATATCTAGTATATGACGCATGTTCGACCTTTCGGTATCCAGTGTTCTGAGGCCATGTCTGTACATGCTAGGCTCGTCAAGTTTAACCCAAGTATTCCGCGTGTGTAAAACTGTCTTACACCCGTTGTATGTGAACGTAGAGTCTATCACACCCGATCATCACATGGTGTCTCGAAACGACGAACTGTAGCAACGGTGCATACTCGGGGAGAACACTATTATCTTTAAATTTAGTGAAGGGATCATCTTATAATGCAAGCGCCGTACTAAGAAAAATAAGATGCATAAAGGATAAACATCACATGCAATCAAAATATGTGACATGATACGGCCATCATCATCTTATGCTTTTGATCTCCACCTCCAAAGCATCGTCATGATCTGCATCATCATCGGCTCGACACCTTGATCTCCATCATAGCATCGTGGTCGTCTCGCCAACTATTGCTTCTACGACTATTGCTAACTCATAGCGATAAAGTAAATCAATTACATGGCGCTTGCATTTCATACAATAATTAAGAGACAACCATAAGGCTCCTGCCGGTTGTCGATATTACAAAACATGATCATCTCATACAATAACGTATAACTCATCATGTCTTGACCATATCACATCACAACATGCCCTGCAAAAACAAGTTAGACATCCTTTACTTTGTTGTTGCAAGTTTTACGTGGCTGCTACGGGCTTCTAGCAAGAACCATTCTTACCTACAGCACAAAACCACAATGGTGATTTATCAAGTTTGTTGTTTTAACCATCAACAAGGACCGGCCGTAGTCAAATATATTCAACTAAAGTAGGAGAAACAGACACCCGCCAGCCACCTTTATGCAAAATGAGTTGCATGTCTGTCGATGGAACTGGTCTCATGTACGTGGACATGTAAGGTTGGTCCGGGCCGCTTCATCTTCAATTCCACCAAATCAAAATAAGACGTTGGTGGTAAGCAGTATGACGATCACCGCCCACAACTCTTTGTGTTCTACTCGTGCATATCATGTACGCATAGACCTGGCTCATGATGCCACTGTTGGGAAACGTTGCATGGAAAACAAACAAAATATGCGCACACGCAATGATCTATCTATGGAGATGCATAGCAACGAGGGGGAGAGTGTGTCTACGTACCCTCGTAGACCGTAAGCGGAAGCGTTTCACAACGCGGTTGATGTAGTAAAACTTCTTCATGCTTCAACCGATCAAGTACCAAACGCACGGCACCTCCGCGTTCTGCACATGTTCAGCTCAGTGACGTCCCGCGCCTTCTTCATCCAGCAAGACATCAAGGTAGTAGATGAGTTCCGTCCACACGATGGCGTGGTGACAATGATGGTGAAGTGATCTCCGCAGGGCTTCGCCTAAGCACTACGAAAATATGATCGGGGGAGTAAACGGTGGACGGGGGCACCGCACACGGCTAAGACAATGGTGTGTGTCCTTGTGAGGCGCCCCCTCCTCTGATATATCTAGGAGGAGGGGAGGGGAGGCAGCCAGGGCGCGCCCTAGGGTTGGCCGCTGCCCCCTAGGGGGCCCGCCTTGCCATGCGCCCCCCTTTCCATGTATGCATGAAGGGGAAGGAAATAGGGGTGAGGGAAGGAACTGAGAATCCCAATCCACACTTTCCTTTCCCTTCCCCCCTTTCCATATCCTTTTCCTATGGCCCTATAGGGCGCACCAGCCCCTTGTGGGCTGGTGTGTTCCTTCACAAGGCCCATATGGCCCATAGGATTGTCGGGGGTACCCGATACACCTTCCGGTGACCTGATAAGTACGTGATACCCTCAGGAACACTTCCGGTGTCCGAATACCATCGTCCTATATATCAATCTTTACCTCTCGGTCATTTCGAAACTCCTCGTTGAAGGTGCAACTATCCCTGGGTGGTTTTGGTAATTCCTAACAACATATAGCTCATTGAACTAATGCTCTTTCAAGATGATCATTTTAGAAAGTTCAATGATTGGCATGGCATGGACTAGGAATGTGGACCCCTCAAAATGCTGAGGACACATACTGGCTCAATCTCAAGACTCTACATTTTCATTTTAGTGATCCAAGATCACATTGAGTCCATTGGAAAAGCCAATACTATTAAAAGGGGATGAGGTGTTGCTTAATGGCTTACTTGCTCAAAATTCTTAGTGATATGCGCCAAAAGCCCTCAACCACTTTCTCACATCCACATATATCCCAAACCAAAGGTCAAATTGGGCCCTACCGATTTGATATATGCGGCACCACCGAGTTTAGTTGACATAGCCATAGCTAGAAACCCTAATCAGTTCGGTCTTACCGATAGGGATCTCGGTCTCACGAAGATGGATTTCAAACTCTCTATTTCCCTTCGTAACGTTTCGGCCTAACCGAAGTGAGCGATCGGTCCCACCGAGTTCGCAATGCAAACTCTCTGTTTCCCTTTCGTAACATTTCGGTCTCACCGAAATGAGCGAATCGGTCCCACCAAGTTTGCCTGACCAACTCTCTGTTTTCCTATTATAGCAATCGGTCTCACCGAGTTGGTGTGATCGGTCTCACCAAGATTACATTATGCCCTAACCCTAATGCAATTGGTCCCACCGAGTTGATCATATCGGTCCCACCGAAAGGCCTAACGTTCACATTTTGAACTGAATCGGTCCGACTGAGTTTCATGATTCGGTCCCACTGAGTTTGGTGAATTGTGTGTAACGGTTAGATTTTGTGTGGAGGCTATATATACCCCTCCACCCACTCTTCGTTCGTGGAGAAAGCCATCAGAACGTGCCTACACTTCCAGCATACATTTTTTGAGAGAGAACCACCTACTCATGTGTTGAGACCAAGATATTCCAATCCAACCACAAGAATCTTGATCTCTAGCCTTCCCCATGTTGCTTTCCACTCAAATCATCTTTCTACCAAATCCAAATCTGTGAGAGAGAGTTGACTGTTGGGGAGACTATCATTTGAAGCACAAGAGCAAGGAGTTCATCATCAACACACCATCTATTACCTTTTGGAGAGTGGTGTCTCCTAGATTGGTTAGGTGTCACTTGGGAGCCTCCGACAAGATTGTGGAGTTGAACCAAGGAGTTTGTAAGGGCAAGGAGATCGCCTACTTCATGAAGATCGACCCTAGTGAGGCAAGTCCTTCGTGGGCGAAGGCCATGGTGGGATACACAAGGTTGCTTCTTCGTCGACCCTTCGTGGGTGGAGCCCTCCGTGGACTCACGCAGCTGTTACCCTCCGTGGGTTGAAGTCTCCATCAACGTGGATGTACGATAGCATCACCTATCGGAACCACACCAAAAATCTCAGAGTCTACATTGTGTTTGCACTCTCCAAACCCCTCCCTTTACCTTCATATGCAACGATTTACTTTCCGCTGCTACAACTCTAGAATTGCATGTGTAGGTTGATTGCTTGACTTGTAATAAGTTGCTAAAATCTGCCAAGAGTTAAAATTGGGAAAAGGCTAGATTTTTATTTGGTCGAGTAGCCTAATCACCCCCCCCCCTCTAGACATACTTTCGATTCTACAAGTGATATCATAGCTTTGGTCTCCATTTGCCTTGATTTCCATAGCTTTGGTGATCATAGCATTGGTTTCACAACCTAGGAGAGTATGGCATCTAGAGAGGGAAATTTGTTGGAAATATGCCCTAGAGGCAATAATAAAAGGGTTATTATTATATTTCCTTGTTCATGATAATTGTCTATTCATGCTTGAATTGTATTATATGGAAACAATGATACATGTGTGAATACATAGACCACAATGTGTCCCTGGTATGCCTCTAGTTACTAGCTCGTTGATCAACAGATGGTCACGGATTCCTGGCCATGGACATTGGATGTCATTGATAACGGGATCACATCATTAGGAGAATGATGTGATGGAAAAGACCCAATCCTAAGCCTAGCACAAGATCGTGTAGTTCGTAATGCTAAAGCTTTTCCAATGTTAAGTATCTGTTCCTTAGACCATGAGGTTGTGCAACTTCCGAATACCGTAGGAATACTTTGGGTGTGCCAAACGTCACAACGTAACTGGGTGGCTATAAAGGTACGCAACGGGTATCTCCGAAAGTGTCTGTTGAGTTGGCACGAACCGAGACTGGGATTTGTCACTCCGTATGACGGAGAGGTATCTCTAGGCCCACTCGGTAAGACATCATCATAATGAGCTCAATGTGACTAAGGAGTTAGTCACGGGATGATAGAGACTTGCCATGACGAGATTGAACAAGGTATCGGTATACCGACGATCGAATCTCGGGCAAGTGCTATGCCGATGGACAAAGGGAATAGCATACGGGATTAAGTGAATCCTTGACATCGTGGTTCATCCGATTAGATCATCGAGGAACATGTAGGAACCAACATGGGTATCCAGATCCCGCTGTTGGTTATTGACCGGAGAGTTGTCTCGGTCATGTCTATGTGTCTCCCGAACCCGTAGGGTCTACACACTTAAGGTTCGGTGACGCTAGGGTTGTAGAGATATATGCACATGGTAACCCGAATGTTGTTCGGAGTCCCGGATGAGATCCCAGGCGTCACGAGGAGTCCCGGAATGGTCCGGAGGTAAAGAATGATATATAGGAAGTCCAGTTTCGGCCATCGGGAGAGTTCCGGGGGTCACCGGTAGTGTACCGGGACCACCAGAACGGTCCCGGGGGTCCACCGGGTGGGGCCACCCATCCCGGAGGGCCCCATGGGCCGTAAGGGGAGGGGACGAGCCCATAGTGGGCTGGCGCACCCCCTTGGGCCTCCCCCTGCGCCTAGGGTTGGAAACCCTAGGGGTGGGGGGCGCCCCCCTTGCCTTGGGGGCAATGCTCCCCCTCTGGCCGCCGCCCCCCTAGGAGATCCAATCTCCTAGGGCCGGCGCCCCCTCCCCTAGCCCCTATATATAGTGGGGGGGAGATAGGGCAGCCGCACCTCAGCCCCTGGCGCCTCCCCCC